>OU612058.1:38053755-38653755 GCA_914767635.1 Melanostoma mellinum | reverse complement strand
AAACAAGCAAACAGACCAAACAGCGATAATCTTCTAAAGGAAATACCATTTCTTGTTCCATTTAAGCTCCAATTTTTGGCCATGGTTTGGTTCCTTTGAGATGATTTCTTTTTTCCCATTACAAGCATCAAAGGAAAATAATTGCAAAGCGAGGTCAACTGTGTAATTGGAAAATGTTGGTGGAATTATTTTGGCATCTTAGGAAAAATGAGAAAAAAAAATGAAAAAAAAAAAAAATCAGTGTCCTAGAATCTTTCTCGAAAAGCTGTGTGTTATCGTCGTGCAATCGACTTTTGCAGTGCTTAGTTATCCCATCAGCCCGCAAATGGAAACCAATCAGCCATCGACTAATCTCCTTTATTAAATGAAAATTGCTTAACTGATTTGAAAGCGAACAATTTTCCAGGATGCTGAAGGTCCTCAAAAGGATTTAATCCTTGAAAAGCTGAATGGAATTCAATCTGCAAAACTTATAGACATAGAGGTTGTGTCAAAAACAAATATTGTTTGATCTGGAGGATGGCTCTTTCTTTATTTTTTCTTTCTTTGGATAGGGATGAGTGAAATTCGATGAGAAATCGTTCATGAGACGTAACGATTATGTGGCCACAAAAAGAAAAGAAGATGTAACGTAAAACTGGGAAAACAATTATTTTTAAATTTTTTTGAATTAAAAGTTTTATGAAGTGGAATTCCGAAAAGTGCAAGTAGAAGTTACAATGCCTTTCATAAGACTTTTTTCATAAAAATTACAACGAATTATAAAAACTGAACATCGAGAGTTTCTTGGTTAACAGAAATCAATATCCAATGCTCCACAGGAAAGTATTTTTTTCCACCTGATAAATGGTGCAGGACACAAACATCTAGACTCTTCTGGTACGTTTATTGTACAGTAAATATTATATTCAAGAATGTTCAGTTTCAATTTGAAGTCCATCAATTTCTCTTTGAGCAATAGTTTTAGTAATTTTGAAAATACCATTCTTAGGAAAAAAGGCAAGTTTCAACATTTTGGTATGTGTTCCTTCTTTATCCTTATAGCAATCAGATTTGAACGCTGTATTACTTTTAAGTAGGATGTCTGCTTTTAAACCAAGAGTAGCATCGCTGTCGTTTTGTCCGAGATCGGTGCTCTAATTTCTTAACTTAAATGACCATATTTACAGTCCTCTCAATAGTGATTTACGTCTAACAGTCTTATAACTAGCAACCGTATGTCATCATATTTTGATCTTTAGGTTTTTAGGGCACTTCAAATGTGCCACTCATTGAATTGCTGAATGTGTTAGTAATAAGCTTGAATTTTAAATAAATTAAAATAAAATAAAATTCATGAATATTTAAATATTTTCTTTTTAGATTGTGTGCACTTATACTTCAAGCCAAAAATTTGGTGAGTATTTTAAATTTTATATTGTAACTTGTTTATAAGGGGGTAGAGGTATTAAAACCACATTGAAAACCTTCTTACTAACCTACTTAGGTGGGCATTACAGTTCGGGATGTACCTGCGGCTTAACCAACATTCTTTAGATAAGTTTTTGTTTATTGAACGATATATATTTACAATTGATACTTATACTAGGTAATTAAAAAAATTTAAAAATTAAAATAATGTACCAAATACATTGTCTAGAATAAAAATAATAACTTAATACTATCTATATAGCTGAAAAGAAAGAGAATTCTTGATTATAAGTTGGTTGACTTGAGTTATCTCGGAATGTTCCGTCCAACATTCTTCTGTAACGAATTCGATTTCAGGCGAGCTCTCTTCAGTTTTGCACTCCAAGTCGGTTGAGGTCTTCACCCACTTGATTGCGCGAGATTTTCCCCTTCCGCGATTTCCCTGCAATGTGCTTTCGAAAACCCGACGAGCCGTTTGGGTCGATCCGTTCTACATGGACCATCGTAACCTCGCGATGCGTACTCTTCTGGCTATATGCCCATGTCGCGGTGCAGCTCATACAGCTCGTTGTTTTATCTTCTTCTCCACACATTGTCTTCGCATATTGGACCAAAGATCATTCGGAGAATTTTTCTTTTCTTTCGAAACGACCAAGAGCTTCCCCATCCGCTTTCGATAAGTTCCATGCTCCCGCACCGTAAAGCAAGACTGGAATGATCAAGGTCTTATACAAGGTAACATAGGTTTTTCTGGAGAGGATTTTGTTTCTCAATTGCCATCTTAGCCAAAAGAAGCAACGGTTGGCAAGACACGGAGCAGCGCGAATTTTCCAAAGTCATCCTGCATATTCGTACGAGTTTTGTAGGGCGGAATGAAACCCAGAACCTAGAGGCAGCGGTTCTGATGCCTTGTTGGAATTGCTGCCACTGGTCTTCAATGAGGATTCAAGGATAATTGAAGGAACACTCGATTGGAAAAGGCATTGGCAATCTTTTGCGATTGTAGCTTTTTAACGTTGTATCTCTTCACAGCGATAGTTCGTGCAGGTCGTGAATAGGATATCCTCTTTCGTACCCTGGCTACAACATGGTAGTGGTCCGAGTCAAAGTTGGCCCCTTGTAGATTGGCCTGCGTCGATCGCAATATGGTCAATTTGGTTGACGGTTGATTGATTTGGAAATCGCCATGTAACTTTACGAATTTTGAGATGCGGAAAGGGTTAACTACTTACAACAAAATTTAGCCCCGCAGCAAAATCGATTAGCCTCAGTCCGTTTTCGGAGGTTTTGTCGTGGAGGCTATGCTTACCGATTGTATTTCCAAAGATGTCCTCCTCCCCTAGTTTTACGTTAAAATCGCCAAGAACGATTTTTACGTCGTATCTAGTGCACTGCTCATATATTTCTTCGAGGAGCTAGTAGAAACAGTCTTTGGAATTATCGCCTTTCTCTTCTGTGGGGGCGTGGGCGCATATAGGGCTTATGTTGGCGAATTTAGCCCTGATGCAAATTGATCTCATTAACTGGATTTTGGAAATCACCTTATCCCTGAGTCTTCCTCTTACGACAAATCCGCACCCAAATAAGCGCTGTTTCTGTTGTCTGTAGCAGTCGCCATAGTAGATGTCACAGTTTTTCATCTTTCTTATGCCCGGTCCACTCCGTCGCACTTCTTGGATGGTGGTTATGTCTGCTTTTACAGCAGTCCAGGGCATCCGCTAATTCTCCAGCTGTACGTAGTCCGTTAAGAGATCTTACGTTCCACGTGCAGATCCGGAGGTCGTTGTCCTTTTTTCGTTTGCTTGGGTCGTCAACTTTGATATCATTATCGTTATCCGAAGTCCACCGTTTATTCTGTCATTCGAATTCATCCGCAACCTTTCCTTTTTACTAATATTCAGAAAATAGTGAAAAACCAGTATCTGTCAAATTAAAAGTGACAATCGCCAGCGGACATAAACAAGTTTGATTTAAATACTCGAGCATAAAAAATATCTGGATATAACATGGAACATGTAACATGGTGCAGCAAGAAATTGGGCTTTGAAAAAAAGTTAGTGCTTTTACATACAGTTTACAGAAGTCGAATAAAGTCAAGATGGTGGCATGGCAAAGCGGGGAGCAAGGGGTTAAGGGCATTTGTCACAACCATACCTTGTAAGGATGAGCGGGACTCTGATTACGAAAGGCTAATCGAGTAAAAGGCGAAAGCCATGGAAAACAATTTTTTTTATGTTCTGCTGAAATTCAAACCTCGAGCCTCTTAAGCAATGGGGAGGCATTCTAACCATTGCAACGTAGGCACTAACGTTCAAATACTAGTGAAATTTTTTATAGAGTGACAAGGTCAGAAAAGTTAGGGGATATCCCGACATGAAAAACTGTATAACTCTTCACATCATTAAGTGACTAAAATTTTATAAAATGCGTTTTGTACCGATCTGAGATCAATAACGATTTGTTCCATAAATGATTTACCTGGCTGGAAAGAATCATTTGAATGCAAATGAAAATTTTGCCGGAGGATATTATAAGCAACGTGACGCTTTAGAGTGTCCCTGCAGCTTGGGCCAATTAACATATCACCTTGTTTATGAAACGCACGATGGTGAGTTTCTATACGTTGTCCTTCTTCTCAAACTGGTTTTGCCAATGATTGAAGCTAATCCTTTTCTATGTTTTCTGCGGTAGCTTTCAGCTGGAGGGTGTTCACACTACATCAGCTTGAATTCCACTTCCGTATTCTCCTGTTGGTTGCCCTATTTGTTTGACGTCCTACTGTCTGTCTGCGCCACTTAAAAGTCTCCGGAATTGTATTCCCCAATCCTCAGCATTTCCATCAAAATCAACTCTTTCATAAAAAATCAGTATCATTGACTTCAGCAGAGAAACATTAACCCGCTACAACTCAAAAAGCTCAAATTAAAATTTTTTTGTCGTATGAATAAGAAAAAGAAAAATATATTCTTACTAGCTGACCCGCCCGGCGTAGCTCAGGCCCAAGTTTTCATTCTAGTGGCAGAGTGGAGATGAAATAAAAGGTCTGTTTCTTTACTTTTCGTGTAAAGTTTGGGAAAAAGCCCGGGAAAAAGTTTGGGCTCGAGCTTTTTAATGTTGTTGTTGTAATCTCCATCCGAAAATGAAAAGTAAAGATACACCTTTTGGGATGTTTCTTGCTGAATGACATTTACCATGTACTCTCCGTAGAGATGTAAAAAACATTCAAACAATTTTGTTTCAGAAACGTGTTAAAATGAGCTCAAAGCAATATTGCATTGCATATTTAACATTATTTTGAATTTTCAAACCAACAAAGAGAGATTATGCTTTCCATTTTTCATTTAATTTCAAATATAAATTTGAATTCAATCGAAATGTTTCGATCAGCTGATTTCACAAACAGCCGATTTGACAAGCAAGAAAGTGCACGAGCAAATTGTTCGGGTGAATTCTTACTGGAGGGGAAGTGACAAAAAAGCAAAAGCTCTGCCACTTTTACGTCAAATAAAAGTAAAGATACACGTTTCGGGATCCCGCGGGATCCCACGGGATCCCGCGTGTGAGTAAAGATACAGACCTAAAGTCTATGTTACTCAGGGGCATTTGGGACTCTAACGATGACAGAATTTTTGAAATTGGTTCAGTATTTTCCGAGTTTTTTTTTTTTTTTATCTCAGAGTCTTAAGCGGTACTGGGCTTAGAGCAAGCTCATATGTACGCACTTATCTACGCTCTTCATCATTAATGCAAGTGTTAGTTGTTAGTAAAAACGCCAACACAAGCACAAAAGAACGTATTCGAACAAGGACATAACATTTAACATAATTAAGTTCTACTTCAACGATAAAACAAAATCAAACTATAAAAACATTATTGAAAGTATAAAAAAAAATACAAGTAAGATAAGCTACAATTAACTAATAAATTAAATACAAATTAAATACAAATTAAATATAAATTAAATATAAAACAAAAATCATGCTTGTGGAGCACTGGTTTTTAGTTTTAATTTTAAACTACTTTTACTAAGATTGAAATCTGAAGTAAGAGGGTTAGAGTTGTATAACCTACTCATGCGAGCTAATGGCTCATGCATGCCATAGTTAGTACTGTGGTGGTAGCAATGCAAAAACTCCAGATTTCGTAGCTGGTGAGATCCTCCGCGATAGTTGAATCCTATGTGAGAGAGCAAGTCAGGAGCATCAATTGAACCTGTTATAAGTTGATGGAAAAAAACTAAATCATTGTTGATCCGTCTTTGTGAGAGTGGTTGAAGATTTAAAAGACGAATACGGTCTTCATAAGGGGGGAGATTAAAAGGATCTTCCCAGGGAAGACCTTTCAGGGCAAAACGTATGAATCTGTGTTGTACTGCCTCAATACGAGATTTATGAACTTCATATAGAGGTGACCAAACCTGAGAAGCATACTCGAGATAGGGACGAACATGACAGTTGTATAAGGAAAGTGTAACATAGGGGTCGTTAAATTCTTTTGCCCATCTCTTTATAAACCCAAGCATTGAACTTGCTTTGTTTGTTATGAGGTTGATGTGTTCATTGAATTCAAGGTTAGTACTAAAAATGACACCAAGATCACGGAAGTTCGAGACTTGAGATAATGATTGCTGAGATATTGAATAATTTGCAATAGGGGGAATCTTTTTGCGTGAGAACGTCATACTTTGACACTTGGAAGGGTTCAAACTAAGACCGTTTTTAGAACACCACGTAACAAAACTGTCGATATCTTTTTGTAATAAATTGCGATCTGACGAATATTCTATAGATTTGAAAATCTTCATGTCGTCAGCAAAAATTAGAACGTCGCTGTATGATATACAAGAAATGACGTCATTTATTGCAATAATGAAAAGCAAAGGACCAAGGTGACTCCCTTGTGGCACACCAGACAGACCATTGAAAGAATTTGACAAGACGTTACGAAATTTAACTTGATAAGATCTATTTTTTAAGTATGAACTTATCCAAACAATAAATACTGGTGGAAATCCAAATGCTTTTAGTTTATATAATATAATATTATGAGAAAGTTGGTCGAAGGCCTTAGAGAAATCAGTATAAATGCAGTCTAACTCATACCCTTCTTCGAGTGTATTAGAGCATTTATGGTAAAACGAGAGAAGATTAGTAGCCGTTGATCTTCTTTGCATAAATCCGTGTTGTTGATTACAGATTATATTCCTTGCAAAGAATGATATACTTTCGCAGACAACTTGTTCAAACAGCTTAGGAATGCATGAAAGCTTTGCAATTGGCCTGTAGTTTTTTATATCTATTTTTTCACCTTTCTTGAAAACAGGGATAATAAAAGACTTTTTCCACAAACTAGGAAATTTTCCGGACTTTAAGGAAAGCTTGAAAAGGTATTCGAGAGGGAAGGCTAAGCGTAAAGAACACTTTTTATCATATCCGGACCAGATGAAACGTCATCATTTAGAGATGAAAGGTAATGAATAATTCTATCACTGAAAATGGGGATACTATTAAAACTTACTTGAGAACAGTGAGTTAAATACTTAAAATAGTTTTCATCAATTTTGAGAGGTGTACTACAAAAAGAGCCACCAAAATGATTTGCAAAGGCATTGCATATGTCAGGAGTATCCTTCAAAAGATTGCTGTTATAAATAAAATTTGCTGGATAGCCGTCTGATTTCTTTTTGGAGTTAACAAAGGACCAAAAGCTTTTTGGGTCATTTTTAAGAGAGCAACTCATTGGAGTTACATAGTTGGAATAAAGATTTTGAGAAAGCGTTCTGAAGTCTTCAAAAAGACTTATGAACACTTGGTGGTCAGTTAGAGAAAGAGTGGTCAAATAAGTTTTCCAGGCCTTGTTTCTTTTATTTCGCAGAACTTTCAGTTCTTTGGTGAACCACGGCTGGCAATAATTTTCTTTTTTAATCAATTTTAGCGGAATTGTTTTATTCATGCAGTCGTTTAAAATAGAGTAGAAACAGCTGATTGCTTCGTCAAGATTTGCTAGAGTTGATATTTTTTCAATACCAGCCCTGCTTAATTCATCCGAAAGCAAATCGAAGTTCGCTTTTCGAAAGTCAAAGGTATATGAACAGTCATATGGACTACTTCTTTCGTCAATCACATTGCTAAGTTCAATAAAGATATCTAAAGGTGGGTGTAAGTCATCTATTCTTGTGATACCAGAATTTGATTGCATTACAACAGTCTTAATAGCGTCCGAAGAAAATACTAAATCTAACATACGATTTTGATAGTTTCTAATACAGCTTACTTGCCGTAAGTCAGAAGAAATTATGTTGTCTAAACAGGAAAGCTCCTGTTGTGGTGAAGACAGGGAAGCTTTTTGAAAGGAACCATCATCAGAAGGTAGCCACTGAATATATGGTAAATTAAAGTCACCCAGTAATAGAATCTGGCTTTCAAGATCGGATATTTCAAAGACATAATCCAAAATAAGAGATAGCTCAGCATAAACTGGTGCTAAGCTTTTAGGGACAATATAAACATTTATGATGAAAATATTTTTAGACAAGGAACAAACTTTCACACAAACAACATCAATAGACAGGTCAAACGGAAAGTGTATACGAGATGAAATAAACGTGTTCCTGACCGCAATAAGGACACCACCTCCAACAGCTTCTGGTTTGTCTATATGCCGATCTTTACGGTAGACGGAAAATTCTTGGCTGAGGATTTCGGTATTCAAATGGCTTGGGTTAAGCCACGTTTCCGTCAAAGCAAACACATCATGTGAGAAAACGAGAGAATTCACATATAAATCTGCAGTTTTACTGCGAAGCCCTCTAACATTTTGGTAGAAGAGGGAAAATCTTTTTAGTTTTTTGGAATACTCTTTAATACATTTTTATTCTTTTTGTTGTAGCTAGAGAATTCTTTGACAAGAGCACCAGCTGGCCAAATATTACTGTCACAAAGAGAGTCAAACATTAAGGGTGGGACAAGTAATTTAAAAGACGAAACAAAACTATCAGTTTTACTTATTTTAGAACATTTAATAAAGTTTTCACTAGGAATAAGTTTCTTTGTAAGTAAATAATGTAAAACATCATTCGGTACGAGCTCAGGTCTCAGCCGGTTCCCTGATTTGTTCCAGTCCCCATTCCGTTCTCGTATGGGGATGAAATATATAGTCTATGTAACTTGAAAATAAATAGCACCGTATTTTATAGTGAAAACCTTATTGAAATCAGAACAGTGGTTTTTGAATGAAATATGAATATATATATGAAATATATTTGCGATGAAATATAGTCTATATTACCCAGGGACAATGAAGCACTCTTACAGTGAAAGAATTTTTGTAATCGGTTCAATACTCTCCAAGTTCCCGCATGTTTTCTTTTCCTGTCCCACCCACGAGGGGATATGGGGATAAAATATTGTTGAAGCTATTTAAGGATAACATCGTATTGTAATAGCGACAAAAATTTTATATAGTTCCAGTGGTTTTTGAATTCTTGTTCCCGTTCCCTTTCCTAATTCCGTTCTTGTGGGAATTCAGGGATGAAATAAAGTCCATGGTACTAAGGGGCCAGTTATAGCGATCAGGAAAACGAATCAGGAAAAAATGTCAAATGGAATAATAACTATGTTTTCATTAGAATTGAATAACAAATGTTATACCAATCGATTGCAAATCACTCAAAGTATTTTTTGTGCCCAGAAAAGATATAATAGAACAAATATTTTCTGTTTAATTGGTATTTTTCTATTTTCCTGCTTCAATTCCATCAGGAAAATAGAAAAATACAATTTTACGGCAAATTATTTGTTCCATTGAACATTTTCTCGGCAAAAAAAATCTCTGGTCTGTTTACTATTGATTGGTATAACATTTGTTATTCAATTGTAACAAAAATATAGTGATTATCCCTTTTGGAAATTTTTCCGGATTCGTTTTCCTGATCGCTATAACTGGCACCTAAGGGGCAATGCAGCACTCCAACGGCGAAAACATTTTTAGAACCAGTATAGTATTTTTCAAGTTCCCGGTTATGTTTCCGTTCCCGAGAGAATATGAAAAGGAAAAGATGTTATTTCTCAGGTTCTATGCCATTTTTGTGTTCCAAGTATCATTCAAATTGGATTGGAATAGTTTTAGTGGCTCTTCAGTACAAACACCTAGCTTTCGTTAACGCTTCCATTCCCGTTCCCGAGTACTTTTGAGGTTATGTAAATCGCGCAATGCAATAGAAATAAATAATTATAGTCAGCGATTTATTGTCAAAAAAAAAATTGCAATAATTTATTTTAAGATCAAAGTAGAATGCTGCTGAAGCACTACGCTCTACGCTCAACTTCATTTTGTCGCGGCTCGCAGTTGCTGAGTCTGATGGGCACGAACTCGTTGCATTCTTAACCTATCCACTCCATTTCCACTCGCTATAGAACATATTTTTGACATACTTATACGACTACTTTCGTTATATGTCTCTCGCTAATCATCAATGCGGTTAGTACGTGATGTTTCTCTTCGCACATTTGATTTTCCATCTACATATACATAAAGCTACGCGGGGCGGGTCAGCTAGTGAGATTTTGAATATTACTTGTGGAAGTCCAGGGAATATATGAATGTATGAAAAATTACATAGATTAAAGTTAAAGTAACACTTTAAAGAATATAATTTAAATCTTCGCTCTTACCATACCAGTCAAAAATCTAATTAAAAGAATTCTTAGAAACAAACAGTTCAATAATAATATTACATACATATTTGTTATTTATTTTTTTAATTTTTCATTGTCAAAACAAAAAACAAAAGCAATGTTTTTTATTTATTACAGTTACGATTAAAGAAATTCTAACTTTTACTTTATTTCAATTTCTTTTTTTTCATATAATCTTACCTTTTAAACCTTCCCTAGACCTCCACGAACATTTCAAGGCCAAGATAAGATAAATCGGTTCAGCCGTTCTCGAGTTTTAGCCAGACTAACGAACAGCAATTCATTTTTATATATATAGATAGATAAATAGATAAATTATTTATAAACAAATAGGTACATGGTGAAAGGTTCTCTCAAAGAACGAGTCTATATTGATAATCTTTGGCAGCCATGCTGCTTTTCTGGCTTCTGTAAAATCTGTTCTTTTTTATTCAGTGCGTGGTACCTAATCACAATGGCAAGAAACACGGCTTAGCAGAACGTCCAAATCATAATTCGTTGTTATCAAATTTCTACCCCAATTTATCAATTTTGGTCCTTTGAAACAAGTAGCGATGTCTAGTCCATTTTACTGTGGGTTTGACTGAAAGTGCAAGGTGTTGAATACCTTGTGCAATAAAAAGAAAAGCTCAATAACACATACTCTGAGCAGTAATGAGACTGAATTGGTATGTTGCCTCAAGTCTACACAACGGTACAGTCGGGTAGTCCCTTATTTTTTAATAATTCTGAAAAGTATGACTACAAGTGTAGAATCAAAGACGTTATATCGTCTCACAACCCCGAAAAACGACATTTAAGGCTCTTTCTAACCGTTGCTTAATTTATAGTTAAGGCTTTCTCACTATTTATGAAATAAGTCTCATTTCATATCCAATATGACACATTGTAACTGTCTCAATTTTGACCAAGAAAAATGCAAAAAAAAACCCATTTTATTGTAGGGTACCGTCAACTAGACACCTTTCCTCATCTTCAGTCTTCACAAAAAGCTCGCAGGGCTAAGAACCAGACAAAACGACCACCCAGTGATCGCCTGCACGATAAACTACCACAAGAAAATCCATAAACACAGCCACCAGGCATTAGTTGGATATGCTGTTTTATTCAAAGACCGTTCCTCTCACCGCAGATGAGGCCATTTTAAAGCCGTGCCATGTTGCATTCCCCTATTCAATAAGATTAAAAAAGGAGAAACACCCAAATATACACTAGGAACCCAAAGAAGATTCAGGTTTCCCTACGGGGATTCAAGGAATACAGGTTTTCCTAGACGTTCAATTCCCGAGCGACACAGGAAACACAACTGCTGCAAGAAAAATTACAAAAATTCACCTTTGAAATTATGAAAAAGGAAAAGATTTTTTTTTAAAGCCAGAGAAATATTTATAGCTTATTAGGTAAAAAGGAATTTCCTTCTCTTTCCCCGCATTGTTAACGTCGTCGCTGTCTCATAGCTGGCTAACCATTGCCGCCGTCGCCGTCGTACACTAACTATTTATACCTTTAAGTTGTCTCGTTTCTTTTCTCGTGCGACGAAAGCCGAATGAAATATTAAAGGAAATTGAAATTTCTTGTAGAACACTTTGTTGTTGTAAAGCAGTTGGAGGTAGGTACCCTCCCACCTACAGAGCTTCACTCAAATAGAATCAGGCTAAAAAAAATTAGATAAGAATAAAAATAAGCATTCTTGTCATTCACTTGACATCTGTCAAACCTGGGAATTGTTTCCTGAAATTAATTTCCTTTTCTGTGAGAATCGAGGGTTAGATAACTCGATGTTGGTGGAGGCTTTGTAGGTAGGTGGGAGGTATTGCTAACTCTTTTCGTTATCAGTTGCGTATAAAAAGGAGCAGGGACGTATTACAAAGTGTTGTTCTTTGTTAACTTAAGGTTCTTGTATATGATTTATTAATGTGACAGCGAACTTTGATAGAGGTTAACTACACAAGAGGGTTCATCACTAAGGCCACAAGACTTCAAGAATATCTCGTTAAAGCCATTTTTGGATAAGTTTTTTTTTTCATTTAGGTCGAAATTGTAGTCGATCTCGTTGTGGTCACCTGAAGTTGAAGTCTTGACATAATCAATGGATGGCGAGGGCCCAGAGAAGATAGTTTTGAAATTGGAAAATGGGTCGACTTAACACAATAACGGAATATGCTGTTGCATACTACATACTACATGACGGAATTAGCTACTTGAGTATAGCATTATTGAAAATCCTTCTACCACCAGTAGGTACACTTCAGCGGGGGATGGCGATGACAAGACTGTGATTAACAATATGTTTGTCTCGATTTCACACGACCGACGAATACGCCACAAATTGACACCAACCAGCACAGCAAACTTTGTCGGAATTGTCAAATTTCGACTCCGAGTAACAACCTCAATCGACAAAAGGACTTTATCCTTACCAGTTCTTAAGCTTAGCATTTGAAAAATCAGTCTTATAAGACTTCGATACCTAAATGATCTGGGCTTTCAAATCTGCTTTTGTATTTACTAGCTACATATGAATATGTGCTTTGTGTTCTCAGCTCTCTGACTTTACCACATTTAAGCCTGTTTTACACCTAATGATCCGCAAGTAAGTAAGGCACTACTATTTGGAATTAAGCTGAAGGCCATAGTGCCGTCAGCGTCACGGTTGCAACTGACCAAAAAAAAATGTGTAAAAAGCTGAGAAAAAAAAATTCCAAACACAGCTTAAAATGACCTAGACTATGATTAATTCCGATGAAGAAAGAAGTGAGGAGCACCAAGTTCTCAAACGGAAAAAGTAGTATGAGAAGCGCTTGTTTAAGGAAATATAGAAATGTCATGACAGTATGTGTATGAGCTTCAGAGTTTGTAGAAACCAAAGGTTTAAAAGTCATGTTGGGGTGGAAAACCAAAAACTAATACCGCAAAGACCGCCAAGCGCAAACCAAACATAGTGGTAGAACCGCAGTCATTTCTGAGGATCTTGAAAAGTTACGTTTGCAGACTCAACTTAGATGATAATAATCAAGATTGCCATACTGTAGATCAGATGAAGAGTTAGGGTGGCAGACTCGTAAGTTAGCTTAAATCAAATAAAATTGGATTTGCAGACGGTCCTGATTCCGAAATTTTCAAGGAAGCTAGAGATTAGTTTCAAAGGAGAATGCACCAGCTGCATGATTAAGTTGGGAAAAGCATGTTCAATGAATGGAAAACCTTGCAATTGCACCAAGCAACAAGCTGCGTACAGCGTCATGTCTAGTTCCCAAAAAACTTTGGTTTTCGGTTTCCAAAACAGATTTAGTCACGAAGTCACACGCATGCCGGTCATTTGAAGAAAAACACGTGTCATTTAACATCAACGTTTGCTACCTGATCTTTCCTAGTCCTAGTTCCACTTCAGAACGAGTTGATGGCAAACCCAGAAATCAAAAAACACCTAGCATGGTATTTAGGGTAGGCTTAGGTTTCAAAAGAACGTGGCTACTGCTTTATGTGTACATTTCATTTTTAATAAGAACCTAGAGTCTAAAGTTTCTTATTTCATTTCGTTGCAAAAAAAATGACAATGTTACCAAGTGAAAAAATAAAGACCAAATTTGGACTTACCAAACTGGCAAGCGTGATTCAGCGTATGCTATCTAGGTTCAATGGAAAATATCAATAAAATCCATCTCAACAGCTGCTCTAATCTATGAAAGTCTTCTACAGTGTGTTCAAGTATTTTTCAGAGTGCAAAGCTACTCTTCATTGAATTGAAGAGTACACAAACGAATCCAAGATTTGGATATTCAGCAGAAGGAGTACTGAAGTCTTATACTCTTAAAATTGTTTGTTGGTTACTCCCAAGACATACCAATCAACTGTTCTCTGCCTCCATAGATGACAGATGACACAGATGACAGATGACAGATGACAGATGACAGATGACAGATGACAGAAGAGATACACAGGATCTTCTGAGCCTAAAATATCTGACCATACGTTTGGAGCTTATTTTGGAGAAATGCCTCAAATACCTTCATACCTTGCCGTACTTCGGACTCTCCAAAGTGTACTAACCTTGGCACACCGACTAAAACTCCAAAAATTTCTCGCTGATCTTCCTCTCGGGACCACTTGCGCATTTCTTCGAGGGGGGACCCGTGTCTAGGTGGCAGGTTCTAGTTCCTCAACTACATCTTTTTGTTTATTTGTTTTCAAGATCTGCGTCAGATACATGCTTATTCGCCCCCAGCTCTCGTCGTCTCTCAGCATCTAAAATAAAAAATAAATAGGGTGGCGCAACAGAGCGAGGAGCCCCTGGGCCTAGCGGATTTCTCCCAACCATGCCTTGTGAGGGAATTGAGGGGACTTACAGTTTCGGACCGGTTCCGAACAGCTAATCGAGAAATCGCTTTTCATGGCAATGAATACTAACGGAGGACTTGCCAATTCGTCTCGTAAGGAAATACCGGTGGAAAAAACATTTTTGCCTCTGTTGGAATTCGAACCACGAGTCTCTGGATTAACAGGCGGACATGCTATCCATCACACCACGGGTATCACATTTCTTGGATGATATTATTCGTGCTGAGCTCTCCGATAACTCAATTTATTTCTACACTCGAAAACTGTATGATAAGCGTCGTCTGTCAGCGAATCTCCGTATTGGAACGAAGGGCTTTTTCTTTTCCCAATTTTTTGCAGGAATGCGTGAAAATACCCGTGTTTACATGAGGAACTGTGTGACGTAGTAGTTCACTTCACCGTGTTTTCTGTTACTCTATTTGCTTATGTCCCTGCGTCCTCTGCTTTCCTGCTCCCAGTCTGCCACTTCTGTTGTTTGATCGCTTTCGCTTCCGCGTTTTGCATTTGTGTTGCGAGGAGGTCAATTGGTGCGACACCTGCAACTACAAGAATTGCTGGCTCAGACACTGCGTTACGCACTCGCTATTTAAAAGGTCTCACGTTTGACGCTTGGCACCAATTATCTGACCCTACGTTTGGGGCCTGGCGCCAACTAGATTTGGCAAGGCTCGTTGCTTAACAGAACGCTTTTCAATAGATCATCTTCTTTTTCGTATTTGACTCATATCCTGAGCTCAACTACAGGTGGACATCCTTCCTGTTAACCGAACAATTGGTAAGTCTGCCTGCAATTCAAAATTCCAACCAACGCAAGCTTTTTTAGCAGGTCTCGCTGTGTGCCTCTCGTCTTTTACTAACTACAGTATATATTCTTAATATCATGATTCATTATCCTTTCCAAGAACACGGGAGTGGTCTATTCAGCGATTTCAGTTGCCTTGGACAGTACTTGCCATTCACTATCTCGAAATGATGGTTTATTCCAGTATCCAGATCCAGATCATGACGCTTTCATATGCAGATCTCGTTTTATGAAACGTATCACCTCAGCTGTAGTTTTGGTGTGTTCTGCATTAGTGAGCTAGATCTTATATCTCACTTTGACGAATGCATCACAGAAGTTCAATACGCCCTGGAATCTATTTTGAGGCGGTCATAAAAGCGTAAGATGCCTTTTCCAAATCAAATATCTTGTATATAGTTTCGGTGTTTGTCCTCTCCTTGAATACGTATGCTTTTCCATGTTCATTTTTTCATTTAAGCTTATCAGCCTATTCTTTTCGTTCCGTTCATATTTCCAAGACTGACTTTTATCGGTTAGAATGTGCGACTTAGATTACAGTCAATCCTATTTCCGATACAACTCTTTTATGGACATTTATTGTTTTCCTTTGATGCGAGAAGAGTACATATTCATAGTCAAGATCAATGTTGGCTGTGGTATACACAGAGTTGACCAGACCAACTTATTTAACTTGACAATCAGTTTCCGTAGACGCTGAAAGAATTAAAGCACCAAGAGTTCTTTTCTATCAAAATATCAAAATCCATTACGAACAGACAGAGCTCTGTCGCATTTATTTCATTTTTCGTTTTTGTTAGCGGACGCGAAAAAATGTCCTTCTCACTCCTAACCAATTTAAAATAAATGCAAGCAAAGTCCTGCTGCTGCTGGTTGCAGAATTTCGCATCATACAAAATTCACCTCTAAGTCGTTTGGGGATCCCTTCAAGTCTACGTCCATTTCCTCTCCTATTGCTAATTCCAGCCATCAACACTGTTGCAACAACGACAAGCTTTAAGTACAAAACCATTACCAACGAGAAACTGAAATTATCACAGAAAGGCTCTTAAGCTCTAAATTAGATTTCCGGAATTTGTCGGTTTTCTTTCGTTTTGCTCTTCTGCACATCAGTTTGGTTTAAGTCTTTGTCGTCGTATTTTCCTTTACTTGAACACACTTTGCGATAAGGAGACATAGGGCAGCTCCTCTTCTAGTATAGCTGCCATACAGACAAATACAAAACAATAAAAACGAAAAACTTTACCTGCGGCATGTCCTGAAATTAATTTTAGTACAAAATTCATTCTTGACGTCATCTACAGGAATGAATAAGAAACAAAAAAAGGAAGTACAAAAAAAAAATAACACAAAATTTGCCTAAAAAGGACCACCACTTAAACAAAGATAAGTGCTTCGGCGTTTATTTTTGTTGGTGCTGCTAACGTTTTTTTTTTTTTTTGTTTTTGTTTCTATTTCGTTGTGAAGGAAAGTGTGGTGGTCT
Organism: Melanostoma mellinum; assembly: GCA_914767635.1. Lineage (NCBI taxonomy): Eukaryota > Metazoa > Arthropoda > Insecta > Diptera > Syrphidae > Melanostoma > Melanostoma mellinum. The sequence continues at coordinate 38,637,026 of OU612058.1, read as the reverse complement.
CCTCATTATTGTGAGTTTTAATTGCATTTTAATGACTCTAGTTTTTTGTTTCAATATTTAGGGGAAGCCAAGAGTATTGAAATACTAGACGGGAGTGATTTTGTTTTATGAACATCATGAACGAACGACCGAAAGGATACAAGCCCGTTAAATACTGGGGACCTAAAGCAAACAGAATAACGGTGGGCCTTAACGGCCTCAGGAAAGGATTTCTTATTCAATGCAATTATGAAGAGTTTAATTGAGAAACGCAGAAGAAATAAACAAAAAAACAAAAATCGTTAGCATTAGGCGTTTGCTCACTTGGTTAAGGTACTTCATTTCTGCCAGCCATTTAACAAGGAAATAAAAATGGGGAGTCAAAATGAGTAAGTCCTAATGGGTGTGCAGCCATTGGGGTTTTTTCTTTAGACATTTTGTACAGTGAGCAACACAGGAAGGAGTCCATTTATTTTCGTATCCTTTTCTTAACTACTCTCGGGTTACAGGACATGAGCCCGTGACTTTCTTCAAAATTAATACTAGTGTTTTACCAGCGGTTGGGATGCAACATTTGTTAAATGAAAACTAAAACTAGCTAAATGAATTGGAATCAAAAAAGGAAGGAGTCAGAATATCTCAGAATCTAATACATGAATTCTTAACAAATTATTAGTCACAATGTTTTCGGAAACCAATGTCATGTCAGTTGAAGTGGATACCATAATATGGCGGAAGAATATAAGAAGTTAAAACAGGGTCTAAGACAACTGTCCTCATTATGCTTGAAAAGGAACTATGAACGTCAATTTGAAGAATGGTGAACGTAAGCGTATCTGTCTGTTACGTGGGAGGTTCGTGGCTTGAACCCCAGAAAAGTCAAGGAAGAACTTGTTCGCAATGAACTGACATAGTAGTTAAATGCCATGAAAAAAGATTATCGATTGGCCATCGGAACCTTCAAAAATGTCTAAGTCCCTTCCAATCCTTGACCAGGTGTGGTTGACATAATTCGCTAGACCCCAGGGCTTCTCGCTTCGTTTGGCCACCCTATTTACTTTTTTAACGTAAATTTAAAGCACCTCATACTGTGAAGTGGGAAGGACATTTTTTTTAGTGCTTTACTCCCACATCTATAGATCTGGTGCTGCTGTCAATTGTCAGTGAGCATCCTAGATATTTCCAAAATGGAAGAAGCTGTCGAAACCCCGCTTGTGGCTTAAGCCTGGGTTAAAAAATCAATTAGATGTCTTTGTAGAGAACGAATGTATTCAATTAAGTGTAATGATGCGGTACCCAAGGAGTAACGATTAGTATGTCTGACTATTGCTTGGATGGTTCGACGTTCGAACAAAACAGATATATTGCCCGGACTAGATCCGAAACGCAAAAGACAGTTATCCATAACCAGACTGCACGTTAGCTCCGTAATCAAAGTCATCACCGGACATTGTCTGATAAGAAGACACGCCATAAGACTCGGCGATTCCTCTAATGACTTCTGCAGAAGTTGCTCAGATGAGGAGGAGGAGGAGGAGGAGGAGACAATCCCACACCTCCTCTGCTCATGTCCTGCACTTTCCTTTAAAAAAACGAAATCTAGGAAAATATTTTCTTGATGATCAATGGTGTTCTGACGAACACAGATCCCCTACTTCTCCTCCTTCGGTTTATTAAAAGCTCAAAATCGTTTTGTTAAATGAGGCACTCCCTCGCATAGTTTTTATGGTATCACAATGGAGCTAATATTGGTCTAAATGTGTCAGTTGACTTCCTGACAGCCAGTTCAACCTAACCTAACCTCGAAGTTCGCCCCATAAATAAGCAAAAAGGATATTCATATGTATCGACTTTCACAATGAGCCCCGCTGAATAGCACACTTCCATGAAACAAGTTTCTCACACTTTCTGGGTTTGATTATAGGAATCGCGCCTTTCAATCAATCAGCGGTGACTTTGTTTTTGCAGTTGAAGATATTGTGGTCTTGTTTGAATTTGATGTCAAAGAACCTGGGGCTAATATGCACTGTCTCTAAGCTGCATATCAAACCAAAGATAGCGGCTTGTAATGCTGACATTTGGTCAGTGTTAAGTAGCGCTCTCGGGAAGTCGGAGGCAGGGACACCTATGTTTAAGCTCTTCAACGCTTGCTTAAAATTTTGTTACTGTAAATTGAGTTGAACCAGAAGATACATCATCAGACCTCTGATAGTGAACAATGTTTGTTTTTCTGTTTTGGCATTTCAGTCCAAAGGGTAGGGATCAGATCGGTTCCTTTTCTCTACCTTTGGGACAGTTATTTTGGCCCTTTTCTAGGCTTCGACTTAGTTTAGGTCACGAGCAAGCAGGAATTTAAATCGTTTGCGAGTAGCATAGCTTGACAGGCTACGCTTTTCGGGTGTTTTTGAACTTTTGATCAACGAGTGTTGAAGGAACAGGAAGCCTGACACCTTTAGCCATGCTGTTGTTTTCGTTTCAAATGAAGAAATTAAGGAGTCGTCTTCTGTCCTCGTCAGCAACATTCATCATTTAACTTGATTTAATATTAAAGGTAACATTCCTATTCGCTTTGCTTAAAATGCGGTTCAAAAAGTGGAATCGAAAATTTATTTTATTCTGGTATAAGGACGTGTGTTTCTAACAAGTCATCAATTTATGATTGGAAGTGGAGACAGAAGCTTATCAAGTAGAAGAAAATAAAAATCCTCATGGTGATGCGCTATAGTGGCTCAAGCCGCAAAAATATTGATGAAACTTCGTGTACAAATATCTGAGACGAAAAAGGCTCTGACTTAATTCAATTAATTAATTATTTGATGTAAGGACAGAGTAAGAGCAGTCAAAACAGAATTTTCGAGGCATACATTATACATACAATGATATGATTTTAGTAATTGCGGGACAAAAATTTTCCAATTGGTAAGGAACTCACGTAATCGGGTAATAAATTTTGATTTGTGTAGTAATATAAGACTGCTCAGCTCAATGAACACCGTAGACTTAAATTGGGTTTCAGGGCATCGTGATATAACAGGCAACGAAACGGCAGATAAGCTGTGCTAAAATGGTTCAACAATCGAATTCAGCAAATCGGAGCCACTAGAGCCTGCAGACAGCAGAATCCAAGGAAACCGTCATGGTCGTACTTAGAAACATGTCGGGTTTGCAGAAACCCATGGCTAGATAGTACCTCCATGATAAAAACAGAATATCAACTCCAGCTTAACAGGCCACCGTTCTTCAAGTTGATTGTCATTTGCACGGGTCACACACAACTGATTGAGATTGGGCATAGGCACGTAAGACTTATGTAGAGGCTGCCAAGAAGAAGGGACAGATGAAGGATCATTCCACTTCCTCTGGGAGTGCTTTAGCGAGAACCACACTGGTGAAAAAGAAGAATAATTTTTCGAAAAACTGGGTGACATCATTAACCTTCTACTGAACAACATCCTAAGGTTCATTCAGGGCTCCAAAGGGTTCAGGCAGGGTTTGTAACTCCAATAACATAGTGATAACTTAATCCTACGCTATTCATCACCAAGTGAGGTGTTGCCACTTTTGGCTGTATCCACCACTAAAACCAAAGATTTGTTGTTTTCCGGACAAATATTTCGCTATCGTCTGAATTAATGTAATAACTAACGACAAAACTGTCGTAAGCGCAAAGAAACTATCAAAATCGGAACGAAACTGTCACAATAACCATAATTGATATTTTTACAACAGTTTCTTAACAGTAGCGAAGAAATTGGACGTTTGAATGACAGCATCGTCCTATTCGCCAATTAAATATTTTGTTTTGGGTCAGTAGTTAGGGAAGAATTATTTTCAAGTGAAATCATTCCATGTCCTTTGTTGGAAGTTTAGTGTACTGCCTTCAATGTGCATCGAATTGTTGTGGCCTTCCTTTCTACTTGTGACACCAGTGCTTCCGATCGGGGAGTCTCTCTATCAGGAACAACCACAAAACACAAGTGCTTTCGTTCGAAGAGCCATTCAATTCTTTTCAGGGACAATAACAAGAGTAGAGGTGAATCTCGTCAGAAAATATGGTATACCAAAAGTGAGCTTCGACCGTCTTCTTGCTTACTAACTTACCAAGGCAGTCATTACAGTTCGGGATGCACCCGGGCCTCACCTATAACATCTTTTGAAAACAATCAGATATCGTGTTAGATCGCTCCAGTTTGTGAGGAGTAATGGTTAGCGTGAAAGGTTTGTGGCTCATATCCTAAAAGAGGTCTAAAATATTTTTCCACTTGTATTGACAAGTCCTCCGATAGTAAAATTCGGTGCTATGAACAGCATTTTCTCGATTAGCCATACGGAACTGGCAGGAAATTGTAGGCCCCCTCTATTCCTTCTCGTAACATGGCTGTGATTTTTATATCTTTCAAGTCTTTTAGGCGTTCATAGACATAATGTAGCAATTTTTCTGTTTTTGAAAGCATTTCCAATCCTTAAAATGAATGTTGTCTAATAGACAATGTCTATAGAAAGTAACCAGTTTCCAACGTCAGTTTTGCCACATTTCACTTGCTTGGAGTATGTTTTTGTCTAAATGCCTTCTTTTTTCAGCAAAAGATTTCTTTCCATCAACAACCGCAACATGCATAATTAGAAATCATAATTCCTTCTAAAGATGACCATCAGTTACATCCTTGCCTGTAGTAACAAATCATCACCATACGAACTTGCATATCGAAATAGACCACAATACTTTCCAAAAAAAGCAAAATAACACAACTTTTTAATTAACTTCTCTGCCACATCAAACACATTCTTCGTTCTTATGATGTCAGTCATCGAGCAGGCTTTGCTGCCAATAAGAAATACAACAACAATTTCAAAGCAACCACAACATACTTCTACTTCAGTGGGAATTATTTTCTAAAAAAAAAAAAAAATAAAGAAAAAAAGAAATCCAACCTTTCTGACCTCGTGTCCTTAACAAGGATTTGTTTCTCCTCGCTTTCTCTTTTCTTGATTTGGCAAGTGCGGGAAACTGAATTTCTGTTGATACTTTTCGTCGTTGGGCAAAGAAGATGCGGTTTCCATCTTTCTCTCTAATTGAACTGTGAATATGCAAACCAAGTTGAAATACTGTTTCTGGTGCTAGACTTACCAGGACACACAAAAAAAAAAAAAAAAAATTATTTTCACAAGCTTCTTGAGGAGGATTTGCTCAAAGGGACAATACCTCCACTCGACTCACCAGCACCGCACCCATCTTCGAAACCGCACCACACACCATCGCACCGTCAAGAGCACAATTAGCAGCCGGAAAAAAAATGAGCATTTTGCTGCTCCATTATGCATTCGCAAATGTGCGAGTGGCCCAATTTAAGAATTCGTTGCGGAAAATCTTCTCAGTCCAATAAAAGTATAGGAAAAAAACCGAAGAAGAATTCCGGTCCTCTTGTGCTTCTTCTTCCATTTCTTTGGCTCCTTCTAAGGAATACTTTAGTTTGCTAATATCTTGCTTGCTTCTGCTTGACTTGTTTGGTACGAAATTATTTTGAATGTAGGTACTCTACTTTATCGCCGGCTCGGGCTGCCTTCGCGAAAGGTAGGATATTTAAATTTTTATGAAAATGATGATAATTTGTGCGGCCTGATGTAAAGTACAACGCTCGCACAGCTAGGACCTTTTTTGTAGTTCCTGCTTTGCCATTTTTTAATTCCTCATTTTTTTTTTTTTTGTGAATGGTGGGTATTTCCGGAAGAGATGTTTCTTAATAATTTTTCTTTTTTTGTTGCTTTCTCTCATTTTTTTTTTTCTGTACATTTCTTAAATGGAAACTTCCTAAGAGGGAAGCACTTTAATTCACTGTATCTGCTTAAGGGTGCACCGGACGTCGGACGTCGCTTTCGTAGTCTTCCTTCTCGTTCTTCGAAAATATACATTTGAGCATTAAACATTCGCAATATCAAGCAAATTTAAATTTCAAATGAATAATTAAAAATCCCAAGAAGTGGAAAAGAACGAAAAGAAAAAGGAGAAGTTGCCGGGAGGGGTTCGAGTGGTTGGCAATGTTACCTACTCACCGAAAAAATATGAAAGGATTAACATTGCGCTGCTTCCATCTGCTTAATCTTTAGTCATTTCCTCGTAAAGTTAGCTGCGAGGATTCACGTATTTGGCAACGAGACAGTTTATTCAAATTTTTTTTTGTTCTATCATTTATTTTTTGCTGTAGACTATTTTTCATTTAAATGAACCTACATTCCTTCTTGACTTCTTGTTTCGTACTCAAAATACAAAAAAAAAGAATGAATGACAATAATACTTCAGTAGTAAATCGATTGGAGTCAACAAGATGAGAAGGTCCTTCAAAAATGATAGTATCCCCATTTCTGTATCAAAGAGAAGTTTGTCTTCAAAAGTATTCGAAAAGTTAAAAGCAACATATTGGCAGTCCAATGAAATGAAAATATTTAAAGAAGACTTTCGAGACATTTGACGGCTTATCCAAAGGATTAAAAAGGCACATATGGCAAGGGTCGAATCTACATATTTCTGGATGAGAAGGTTTTTTTTTTGTCTCAGAAAACGGATTTGGAGCATCACGATAAGGAGTAGATTTCGTTATCTTTATATTTTGGACTCAATTGGGTTTCGAAGGATCTCTGGCATAATCCAACTTAAAAATACTCCCATAAAGTCTATTCATAAAGAGGAATTATTGTTGGTATCCCTTTTGTCTTATGAGTCTAGACTTTTAAGATTTAAATCTTAAAAAGGGATAATTGCAGATTGTTTACGTCAGTCATTCACCGTTTTCATCAGACATCCTTCAAAGCTAATGTCATAAAAATATGCTGTAAAGTTTTGCCTTTGAATAAAAAATGTTCAACGGATGAATGTTTTTGGGGTAAGAACAAAGGTTTAATAATCACGTTCAGCTTCGTGGGAGATAAAACAGGTCATAGAACCAAGTCAGTTTTATCTTTTTTGTAGGACATTAACTTTATTATGTTATGGGTGTGCGTGAGTACTCTGACCGTGGCTTGCATTAAGATTAATTACTGACCCAACAAAGAGGGCATATTAACTTTTATGGTAAAAATTCCACTTAAACCGTCGTTTGTTGAAGTTTAGCTGATTTGTTGCAGATTTGTGTTATGCAAATATGTGAATTTGCTAGCCGTGTGTGTAAACTACGAATGAAGAACAATTTAATTAATTTTTTTCTGAATGATCTCCGAAGGTGTGGACATCTACACTTGCGATTTCCGGCCCTTCTAGTGGTACCCGTGGTGTGATGGTTAGCATGTCCATCTGCTAACATAGAGGTTTGAGTTCCGAATTCGAGCATAGGCAAAAATGTTTTTCACGGGTATCGCGTTTCACGAGGAACTGGCAAGTCCTCCGTTAGTAAATTCACTGCCATGAAAAGCACTTTCTCAATTAGACCTTCGGAACCGGCAGAAAATTGTAGATCCCTCCATTCACTCACAAGGCTTGGTTGTGAGAAATGCACTATGCCCAGGGGCTCCTCGCTCTGTTGCACCACCCTATCTGTAAGCCTTTCTACATCGATGTCCTATTTCAAGCATTAAGGTCTTAGGCAATGAAGACTTTATTCAACATCAGGAAGAATGTGCAACACTCTCCCCTACTTCAACAGCCAAGCAACATTACAGTCCCTTAGTTATTTTTTGAGCAGTCAGTTTCTTAAGACTCTTAAGCCCTTTTGAAGTTAGTTATGTTCGACCCAAGAGAGATTAAAGGGAAAAGGACAGCTGTACGAAAACAAGACTACTTAAAGAAGTATTTATAAGAGATCATAAAATATTTTTGATATTGTGAGCTAAAATATAAAAATTGAATGGTGAAGGAGAGCGGAGAGCTCTGGGACCTACATATCTTAATTCTTTCAACCATACCTTGTAAGGAATGGAAGGGGCCTTTAATATTTTATCGATTCCGAATAACTAATAGAGAAATGACTTAAAGAAAGACTTGCTAGTTTCTAGCGCAGGCGATAACTATGGGAAGACGTGTTTTATGCATTCTACTCGTATATTGGGACAAAGCATTGAGCTCCCTAGATGTCAGACAGACATGCAATTCGTTACATAACAGGTACCACAACATGTATTTTTGTTAAATAAAATTTGATTTGAGTTGGAATTTTGGTGGAGCTTACGCTTCATTTATTCGCTGAAAACAAGCTGAGATATAAACAATACTAGAGTTTAACTAAATTTATGCTTTAAAGAAGAAAGACTGTTTAACCGGGGAAAATTTAGACAGGTACCTACTTGAAAGGTCAGAAATTGAAAGGAATAGAGTTAATCATGCTCAACATGCTTGTTAAGGGTTTGTTGCTACCATGTGATGTACGTTGACCAGAAAGAAAAGAAGGCGGGAATTCGTACATTTTGGGGACAAGTGTTGAAAAAGATATGGTCTTACAGGTGGGAGCAGTCAGAAGGTCAGTATGGTGAAAAGCCAGGAATTGAAAATGATGTCAAACACATCCATCCCGACTTTTAGGGGATAGAGATTAATTAGCGAGAGACGTTTGCGGCAGTTTAGAAGAATCAGAAAGTCTCTAGGGTCTTAAACGTCCCGAAGAAGGGCAAAGAACAAAAAACGACGTTGAACGCTTTCGATCCTTGGGATGTGAGCAACTTGCGATCATACTCAAGGAGAGGACGAACATAGGCAATATAGAAAGATTTGGTAACAAGGGTTGCGGGGTTCGTTAGAATAATCTCTCGATAAAACCAAGGGTGCGATCACCTTTTGATATAACTTGGTCAATTTGAAAGCGGAAATTTAATTCGCTGTCACAGAGAACACCTAAAACATGGATAAGCTTCACAAAGTTTATGGGTGGGTTATGACTTTAACTTTATTTTTGTCGAAGTCTTACTGAAATCCTTGGTTATGACTTCTAACGCAGAGAGTGAGATGTAGATAATTTCAACCAGATTAGTGATGGTAAACCTACCTTCACAATTCCATGTAAATAAATAAGTAAATGCAGTAACGCAACAGTGCGAAGAGCCCCAGGGCCTAGCACATTTCTAGCATCACTTGCCTTTGTGAGGGAATGAAGGGGACCTACAAATTTCTGCTGATGCTGAACGGCTAATCAAGAAAACTCTTTTCATAGCAATGAATTTACTGACGGAGGACTTTCCAATTCCTCGTGAAAGGCGATAGCCGTAAAAAACTTGTCTGCTTCTATTGGGACTCCAACCACCACGTTTTGGGTTGACAGGCAGACATGCTAACCATCGCTATCCATCACAAGGTACTCATATCATTAAATTAATGCTGCTTGGAGTTAAAAAGTCGTGTTACTTATAAAGTACTGGCTGCCATGACTCCTCGATAAAAATCGAGGAGGTTTTTCACTGGTATCGACTCTAGTAATGAATTGACAAGTAGCTACACTACCATCAAAAGCCCTTTTTTTATCTAGTTTGAAGTCAGTAGGAATGTTAGCGTTACCTCCATTCATTAAGGGTCTCAGCTAGTTTCTCATTTTCAAAAAATCGATTTTTTTTTTCATTTTTCGATAGGTAAATATCTCAAAAATGATGTCCTAAAATATTGGAATGATATCTTGGATATTTTTGAAATGGCAGAGTATAGAAGAGAAGCATCTCGGGCGCTATAACTCCTGCTCTAAAAACTTTAAACGCGTTTTTATCAAAACAAAGCATTTTTCAAATTTGCCGCAGCTGTAACTCACGCATATGTTGACGAATCGTCTTGAAATTTTAACTGCATACTCTCCATATGTTTTTACATACAGCAATCTACAACTTTTACGATCGGATGAAAATTTAAATTTTGGCAGCCATCGAAAACAATTTTTTTGGCGAAATTTGGACTTTTTTTTTTAAATTGCTGCCATTTTGTCAGTTTTCAATTCTTCACTATAATTATAGATGGCTGTATGGGAAAAAGGGTCTACTTTTTTTTTTTTTTTTTTTTATTTTCTTGTAACAAGTACCCGAAAAATTCATAAAAATGCGGCAAATTGACGTCTTCTAATTTCAAGAAGTTCAAGAAATGGTCCATATCTCTCTTGGATTTCAATATTTTAACTCGAAATTTCGCGACAATTTACATGAATATATGAATAATAAATTCTTAAAATTACAGAACATTTGAAGCTATAGTTTTTTTTTACACGCCTTCAAAAAATCACCTCCATTTGAGCTCGAGAAACTAGCCGAGCCCCTTAAGTAAGCCTCTTAGAGAGAATCCATCCTCTTTTTTTGTGCCATACAAATTACTTTAAGTCTAAGGCTTAAGAATAATATGGCTTATGAGCTTTAACGTCAAACGGAAGGGCTTTTGTTATTGTTTTAAAACTTCTTTGAAAGCACTTGAATGGTCCTTTTAACGCTTAATGATGAGAAAGTAATGAAAAACTGAGATCACCATTTAAGAAACTGTAATTTGGTGGGTTTTGAGTAGGTTTAGAGATTAATTCACCTTTATAAGTTGAAAGCAGGTGGTAAAGACGCCCTTTGGGGATTACGCTAGCATTTTTAACAAAAAGCAATTATTCATCTTCTTCCATTTCGATGAAGGCATCACAGCTTTCTCTCTCACTTAACTGCTTCACACTAGTAATCCCTTCCTGCCTACCTGGGATACACAACGTTTACTGCGTCCGCAAACCTCCCGGTTATGGATTGTTCCATGTCTTGGCCCGCAGAGTCTTCGAACATTGCGCACCGAAGAAACATTTGCCTCTGTAGAGCAAAGTTTTGAAGAAAACCTGAATGAATCGATTCGACACCGTTCACATCAATTGGAGCCTTATCTCCATTTTGAGCAAGGCTTACGACCTTACAAGAAGGTCTTGTGAAGAAACTAAAGCCGAGAGACCATGCGTTGCGTCGTGATTTTGTGATTTTTGTGTATGGAATGAAAATTAGGTTGATGTCGATGCTGATTTTCATCGCAAAATTTTATTCAGATGAAACTCATTTTTGGTTGAATGGTTACTTCAACAACCGAAGTTGCCGCATTTGGAGCAAAGAGAATCCACATGAGTACATTGAGACGCCCACAAAAACTGACTGTTTGGTGTGCTCTATGGGTTGGTGGAGATATTGAGCAATACTTTTTCCAAATTTATGCTGGCGAGCTAGTTACCGTTAACGGAGACCGGTATAGAGTGATGATATCAGACTTTTTTGATCCCGAATTGAATGGCATGAATGTGGATGAGATGTAGTTCCAACAAGACGGCGATACATGCCACACAGCGCACGTCAGATTCGATTGAAGGAAACATTTGATGAGTGCATAGTTTCGCGGAATAAACCTGTGTGTGATTTGACTACATTGGATTGTTTTCTTTTGGAATATGTGAAGTCGATTGTCTACTTCAACAAGCCAGAGACGTTAAGGGGGCTTGGAAGTCATCATTCGTTGTTTTATGGCCGACACAGGGCCTGAAATGCTTGTAAAAGTGGTTGAAAATTGAACTTCTGGACTTGGCTTTATTCGAGTCAGCCGCGGCGGCCACATGCTTGAAATCATATATTTAAGTATTAATGGTATAATTATTCTTCCAATAAAGCCAAACTGATGGATATTGAAACGATTTTCTTGTGTTTTCTTTCAATTCAAAGTCTTATGCCTCTAAAAAAATCCCTTTACCTTTACAATTTTGACCTAACATTCTATATAGGATTGTTCTTTAGAATGATTGTTAAATTTTTGGATCGTATGATTCCCTTAAACATCGTCGGCAAGTTGTCGGTCTAGTTCTTTTTATCCGTTTCTTTTTCACAAAAAGGGAAATAGTCATTTGCATTCCTCCATTAAAACAATTTAGCCTCATAAAAAATCCACATCTGTTTTGTTTGGAACTCAACTTTCAACGAACAATCAAGTTTGGAGATTTATAACTAAGCCACTCAACACAAATGAATGGAACCTCAGTATCGTATGCCCGATCCTAAAGAAAGGAGACCCTCAAAATTGCGCTAATTATAGAGGGATAAGCCTCCTTAACGTCGCTTATAAGATCTTGTCTGCTGTAATATGTGAACGTCTGAAACCCCACGTCAACAACTTGATAGGTCCTTATCAATGTGGTTTTAGACCGGAGAAGTCCACAACAGATCAAATTTTCACATTACGGCAGATCTTGGGAAAAACCCGAGAACATAATATCGATATTCACCATCTCTTAATCGATTTCAAGGCCGCGTATGACAGTATTTACAGAGACGAGCTGTACAAGGCCTTGTCTAGTTTCGTCATTTCTGAAAAACTCGTACGACTATGAAGGATGACTTTGAAAAATTCACGCTGCTCCTTAAGGTCGGTAAAGAACTAACTCACCGAGACCTTTGCTGTCGAAAAAGGTTTTAGGCAAGGCGACAAACTGTCATGGGATTTATTCAACATCATACTTGAACAGATTGTAAGAAACTCAAAAATCAACACCAGAGGAACAATCTTTCAAAAGTCTGTACAATTACTCGCCTATGCAGAATATATTGACGTAATGGGAAGAAAAAAGCGTGATGTCATTGGTGCTTCGGCGAGTATTGAATTGAAACAGAAGCGGCAAAAATGGGTTTGATGGTTAATGAGGGCAAAACGAAGTATATGCTGTCATCAAACAAGGACAGAGAACATCGACTAATTGGACAAAACGCCACAATAGACAGACATTGCTTCGAGGTAGTACAGGACTTCGTCTACCTAAGATCCGCTGTAGACTCGGACAAAAACATCAGTGCGGAGATCAAACGGAGAATAACTCTTGCCAACCGTTGCTTCTTTGGGTTAAGAAGGCAATTGAGAAACAAAACCCTCTCCAGAAAAACCAAGGTAACCTTTTATTAGACCTTAATCGTCCCAGTCCTGCTTTACGGCGCGGAAGCATGTACCTTATCGAAAGCGGATGAGGAAACCCTTGGTCGTTTCGAAAAAAAAATTCTCCGAATGATCTTTCGTCCCGTATGCGAAGACAATGTGTGGAGAAGAATATACAACAACGAGCTGTATGAGCTGTACCGCGACATGGGCATAGCCAGAAGAGTTCGCATCGCAAGGCTATGATGGCTGGGCCATGTAGAGATGGACCCAAACGCTCCGGCTTGACGGGTTCTCGAAAGCACATTGCAGGGAAATCGCGGAAGGGGAAGACCTCGTCTCAGGTGGCACAATCAAGTGGATGAAGACCTCAACCGACTTGGAGTGCGAAACTGGAGAGAGCTCGCAAGAAATCGAAGTCGTTATAGAAGGATGTTGGTTGAGGCCCATGTTCACCCTGAACTGTAATGCCCACCTAAGTAAGTAAGAACTCAACACGAATGCGTAATGCCTTACCTATCTCTGTTTTCCTCACAATATGATCCACAGGGACTTAAAATCAAGTTTCATCCGTTTTTCCTATTTAATCCTCTCCTCAATTTCTTAACGCTTCTTCAGTACACTTTCACTTGTGTGTTATATTTTTTAATTTTGTATTTCTTTTTACATATTGGTACTTTCTGGATAAAAGTTATTCGCTTAAAAATACTTTTTTATCTCAAGCTGAATGCGTTCAGTCAAAGCAGCAGCCACACCAAATAATGTTTTTTCATTTTTCCTTACTCTACGTCGCGCGAGTTAAGTTACGGAAAGTAATATACCATCAAGTTGGTGTCCAAGTAATGACTGAATTTTATTGATTACTTAAATGTATCTTAACACATAGCTTATACCTAATTTGCTTATTCCTAGTTTTATTGGCAACGGAAACAACAGGTACGTAATCGGAACCTTTTCGTTTCCGTTCCCATCAATAATTTACAGTGTCTAAAATTTCGTGGTGGCTTTTCTGTTAGTGTCATCAGAACTTGGAGGTTCGATGACACTTTCTGAGCTATACATAACACTCCCACCGCCAAACTTTGAATTCTCCCGAATTCTCTTATTTGTTTCATTACTTGAAATTTTAATATTTACATTATTATTCTTTTTCCACCGTAAGATAACAAAAATCAAAAACGCTATTGCAATTAAAATCAACATAGAATTAAGGCCGTATGTTACGTCCTTGTGGAACTTTAACTCTTTGATTTCTTTTATATTTTCGAAATGTTTTAATATAATTTTTTCAAAATTCACAATTTTTGGCTTAGTTTGATTAACAATGTTACTAGGATAGAAGTATTTCGCTTGAATCTTTGTTACTTGATTGTAAAATTTCTCTTTACAGATTTTCAATGTACAGTTGTAGAAAGTAATCAAACTATTTTTGTTTAACAATATTTTTCGATCATCACAATTTTGAGTTAAATTTTCGTTTACAGCATTCTTAATTAGTAACGTATCTTCATCAATTCTTTCGATAGTTGTCTTATTATTATACTTAAATTGGCATTCATTTTTCCAAATACAACTTTTGCTAGTTTCCAAATCTCTTAAAAGTTTATTTTCTTTGTATACAAAATTCTTATTACCTACTGTTACAAATCTCTCAACATTTTCATCAATTTCTAGAAATTCTGTATTTGGCAGTGGTATAACTAACTTAAGGTCTTCTGTTATATAAGTTTTAGGAATCTTTATTGCAATGATTAAAGACTGATTAATGTACTTAAGAATACCAACTTTTACTAGCTTAGTCTTATAAAAATCAATATCATACAGATTCTGTTCCTCTCTTGTAAGGATACTGGGGTGAAAAATATCGTTTTTTGCTGCTGCTATACTGTCTAGTATTTGGTCTACTTTATTTTCTAAATATCTGAGTTTTATCATCTGATCTAAATACATAGAATGTTCTTCGACTGACTTTCTTTGGTCTGTTATCGTATTTAAGAATCCTATTGTCTTATTCCTATCCTGTTCTATAGCTTTTTTTAGAATATTGAAAGTATCATTAAAATGAGTATTTATAGAAATTTGTTTGTTAGAATTTAGAATGGAGTTATGGTTATTCTCTTCATCTATTCTTAAATGTTCTAAAATTTCCTGCCTATCATCGTCATTCATTGTTCCGAACAACCACTTGTGTGCACTACCCACAACGTTGAGGAGTCCTCTTTTTCTTCTAGATTCTTTTAGTTTAATGGATTTTATCTTTGACTTAATATCGGCAACTACTGTGTTTAACAACTCTTTGTTGTCCATATTCATATTTAGAATGTTCGTCTCAATTTGCATCAGTAACCTGTCTATTTCTCCCATATCAATAACATGCAGTATGGTGTTTGTATCGCTTATAATTTCAACTTCTTTGATTTTGATTGTAGTGTATCCAATTTCTTCATGAATCTGATTGACCTGCAGTAGCCCTTGCACTACTGGTATAACTGCGAGGAATATTATTAGGCTGGTCATTGTCCGTACCTGTAAGTTTGAAAGGTCTTTTAATATTCGACGTATGAACATTTTGAAGAGGATTTAATCTATAATAGGGTTCGTCTTTATGTCTTAGCCTTTTATAATTTCTGATATGCCCTGAACTTCGTTTTTCTATGTAGTTTTCTCTGGTTAAATTTCTTTTGTTAATGACATTTCTTTTGATACTATCTGTCCTTAAAATTAATTCCGAACAGTTAACTGTTTCCTTAGCCTGCCTGGGAGAACATTTGATTGTTGAGTGATATCGATCGTTATAGTTTCCTATAGCCATCTGTATCTTCATCTCAATCGAAAGCTCACTTCCCTCAATTCCTGTTATTATTTCTAATAAGGTAGAGTGAAGTCGCTCTATGTCGGCATTTCCAGTGTGATTGTTCGGTTTTGTCAAGTGAACGTCTACACCTTCGGCATTAAGGAACTCTACTAATTGCTCGGCCCTAAACTCATTGTCCATTACAATTTTCTTAGGTTTGCCAAACTTTGAAAACTGCTCAATGATTATGGTCTTTTTTGCTCTCCAGTTACGATCAGTAATAGGATAAGCTGCTGCAAATTTCGTTAACTTATCTATTGTTGTCACAAATGAATGTTTCCGAAAGTGAAATATGTCAAGGTGAATAATTTGGTTTTTTTCTTTTGGGGTTTCTGTAATTTGAAATTTCGGCTTAATTGGCTTCCTGTCGTATTTGATTTCTCTACATTTAGGACAATTTCCTATTACTAAACGGATTTGGTCTCTTAGTTTAGGAAAATATATTTTGTCTTTAAGACTATGGTAACACTCATTTATGCCACTATGAAACGACTCTTTGGTATGATACAGAGATAGTTGTTTATGCAAATCTTCTTCTGTTTTTATTTCATGAGCTATTTTGGAACACCTTATAAATTTGATCTTAGAGTCTGATGAGAACAGGGATATTAAAATTTTCTGTATTCTGTTGTAATCAGAATCGGATACATTATTTGTGTAAATTCCTATTTGACCTCTCTTTACACATCGCTTTAATAAATCTCTTATCTTGTTTTCACACTCTAATGGATTTATTTCCATTATCGTTCTTTTGTGAAGGGTTTGGACTTCACGTTCTGGGCTGTAGGTTAATAATATTTGGATGCTATACTTATTAACAATCTCATCTTTAATACCTATATGGTCTAATCTTTGTTCCTCCAGAGAGTGCTGAGTCTGAGTCTCAGCTAATGCAAAATTTGAGTCTTTATCGTTGTTTTCATTGATTTTTTCTGTATTTTCAAGTCTACTTAAGTAGTCTGCTACTTTGTTATCCTTTCCTTGCATGTATTCTATTTCGTAATTGAATTCTTGTAGCTTAAGTAACCATCTTTGATCACGTTGAGAAAACTCCTTTCCCTTATATTTGCTGTTAATATATTTTATAGCTATATGATCTGTCACAATTTTAAACTTATTCCCATACAAGTATGGTCGGAAATAACAAACTGAGTACACTATCGCTAGAAACTCTTTGTCTGTTGTACTATACTTCTGTTCATGATTATTTAGAGTTCTTGAAATAAAACATACTGGATGACCTTGTTGTGACAACACAGCTCCAATAGCGTAATCACTAGCATCTGTGGTGAGGACGAACGGTTGGTTATAATCTGGGTATTTTAATATAGGATGAGAAATTATGAGACTTTTTAAATTTTCGAACGCTGATATGTATTGTGGATCTTTGATATTTATTTTGTTATCCTTCTTTAAATATTTGATCATTGGGTAAGCTATTTTGGAATAATCTCGAATAAACTTTCTATAAAAACCTGTAGCCCCCAAAAATCCTTTTAATTGCCTTTCCGTTTTTGGTATTTCAATTTCTTGTATCGTTTTCACTTTGTCTGGATTTGGCATCATACCATCTTTAGTTAAAACATGACCCAAAAACTCTGTGTGTCTCTTAAGAAAGCTACACTTGTTTGCATGTATCTTTAAATTATGTTGTTGGAGTCTAGTAAAAATTTTGTTCAATGAAATAATATGCTCTTCCAGAGATGTGGAAAAAATTAAAATATCGTCCATGTACACCACACAAATAGAATTAATATAATCACGGAGAATATCGTTCATCATTCTCTGGAAAGTGGCTGAAGCATTTTTCAACCCGAAAGGCATACGAACAAACTCGTACAAGCCACTTGGTGTAACAAAGGCTGTTTTTTCAATGTCTTTTTTAGCAACTTTAATCTGGTGATAGCCTTTCGCCAAGTCTATCGTACTAAAGTATTGTGCCTTCCCTAGCTTGTCTAAGATGTTGTCAATGTTTGGTATAGGATACTTGTCATCGATGGTGACTTGGTTCAACCTTCTATAATCTACCACTATTCTAAACTTTTGAATTCCCGAGTTGTCTTTCTTTTTTGGTACAACTATAATCGGTGAGCTATATCTGCTCCTACTTTTTCTTATAATGCCGTTTTTTTCCATCTCGTCCATTTGCCTCTTTACTTCTTCTTCATGGATTTTGGGTAAGCGGTACAACCTAGAATTTATTTGTTGTTCTGTCGTAGTTCGTATCTCATGACGTATTGTGTCCGTATTTGTTAACATGTCCCCTTCTCTATAAAATAGCTTAGAAAATTTTTTGATAAGTGGTTCTACAAGTTCTCTTTCTTTTTCCCTTAAATGGTCAAATTGAATATCTTGTAGTTTGCTCACTTCGAGTGCGTTAACTTCTTCAGACACGATTTTACTCAAAAATGGAAGACGAACCTCATTGTTTAAAACTAACTCTTGTTTGTCAACGTTTATTTCTCTGACATTCTTACCTATCCAGTCCATGCCAATAATAAAATTAAATGGCTTATCAATTTTCATGGCTAGCCACTTTATTCTTGCATTGTCTGCGTATTTAAACTCTTTTGGGCAGATTGTTGCTACTGACTTGTTTACCATTTGCACTTGACCTTGAATTGTACTTATCCGCGTTGAATTTGTATTTAAAGTCGTGTAACTAAGTCTCGGGCAGTTATTTTCTAACATTATACTAACTGTTGACCCTGTATCTAATAGTGCTAGATAACTTTCATCCTTAATTGTAAGCTTTAGTATTATCCTATTTTCCGAGGCTAGTTTGTAAAAAAAACATCTTCTCCTACACCTTCCTCCTCATTGTTTAGGGCGTCAACTGACATGTGGTCGGACCTTTGCCTACTTTGCTGGCTGTTGCTTTTGCTATTCCTATAGTGAGGTTGCCCAGAATTGTGTGGCACACTTGGCTGCCTGAATGGGTTTGCAAAATTCGGCGGCCTAAGATTATTTGCATTTGTGTTTATTCTATTACTTTGTCTAAAATTGTTTGTATTAGGAATAATTCTACTGCTTTGCTGCCTGAAATTCCCCTCGTTATACCTACTTTTAATTTTGTTAGTTTCACTTCCTACTTGGCTCAAATTTGTTTCATCCAACCCAATGAATTTGTCAACAATAACCCTAATCTCGGACAAATTTGTAATGTCCATTATAGCGTATGCTAATGAACCAGAAACTATAGTTTTTACTTTTTGTATTGCAATGCTGCTTAATATATCAGCCATTGCATTACCATTCACACAAAGTGCAGCGTACTCTGCAATATCCTCTACAATAGTTGTTAGTTTCCTACTTAAATCTAACACACTACTTACTCTTAATTTCAATATTTCGTTAGTGATGAAGAGCTGGTCCTTCCTTGGCTTGAAGTGGGTTTTGAGGCGCTCTCTGCATTCCTCCCAGTTCCTTGGCACGTTCACCTTCAAAAGGTTCTTAGCTGCTCCCAAGATTTTACCGTTGAACAGTGCCTCGTAGGCTGCTCCTCTGTCTGCCTCTCTAATTGAAGCCATCTTCATATCCACAATATCTATGAACGATGGTAACGTCCCCGGTTCTCCTTTGAATACGGGAACATATTTCATCTGTTCCTGTGCATGATTTTGTGCATTACTCCGTATAAGCTGGGTAAGCAACACAATGCACTGGGCCATTGAATCTTGAGCCATTTTTACTTGTTGATAGTTATTATCCGTAAACTTTTTTTTGTTTTTAGCTTCGTTTCTTCGCGAATCACTAAGTTTTACTTTAATTCGCTTTGTATCTGCTTTCACACCGTTTTTGTTAATTATATTTTTCTTTTGCTTTTTTTGTTTTTCGGGCGGAGGTGGGGTTAAGTGGTGGCAAACAACACAACACATACACTTTGCAAAAAGAAAAAAAAATAATTTGGTTCACTCCGTCGACTGCGCCAGTTAAGTTACGGAAAGTAATATACCATCAAGTTGGTGTCCAAGTAATGACTGAATTTTATTGATTACTTAAATGTATCTTAACACATAGCTAATACCTAATTTGCTTATTCCTAGTTTTATTGGCAACGGAAACAACAGGTACGTAATCGGAACCTTTTCGTTTCCGTTCCCATCAATAATTTACAGTGTCTAAAATTTCGTGGTGGCTTTTCTGTTAGTGTCATCAGAACTTGGAGGTTCGATGACACTTTCTGAGCTATACATAACACGCGCGAACAAAATTTTGGTCTAACGAAAGGAAGTTCCTTCAAAATTCAATTTCATTGAATCTAATTTTATTTTTATTTTGTTTTAGATGAGGTACAACTTGTACCGTACAAGTAAATGTTTGACCTTTGCAGTGCCTACTTTATCAACAAACCAGGTCTTAATTGTTTCATCTTGCGCAAAAGCTGTCTTGAGTCTTGCGAGATAATTGTAATTGAATACGAATAATTATGTAGAAGCTATTTCTAGACCAAACAGTATATCAATCACGGTATGGTTGGCCTGTACTTTGGCACACACAGCCAATAAAGTCCCAAAATGCTTAAACAGTAGACAGACAGAGAGCCAATGAACATACATCATATAGGAAATATCAGCTTGCCGCAATCACCATCCACACTTGATATGGTTCATGAGTGTTGATTTATCCAACAGATTTAAAAAATCAAAATACACAAATTACTTCTGATGGTCTTGAGTCTCATTTCAGTCTTAACTATAACCTTACACTACTATCGTCACACCGCACCGTAGCGCAATATAATTTGTTTTTCTTCATGTTCTTTGATTTCAACTACGAAGACTTGAGGTGGTTAACATCCGTTTGACAATATTCCATAAAAGACTTAAGCTGCTCAGCTCAAACAACTTTTGGGTGTCAATGCATTAAAAGTTAATATGAAATCAAAATTTTATTACTTTCGTTTTATTATTCGCCGAAGCAAGTTGATGTACGAAATTAAAATACGAGTATCTCATACAACTTCGTTCTTCACTTCTACCTCGACGATAATTCCATTTTCAGCTTTCTACCTTCATCACCATATCGCCGTCATCTTCACACAAAGAAATTCAATGAAATTTCAGATCATAAAATTAATTACGAAGTTTTCTTATATATCCTTTTATACTTTCCCCATAAGCCATTCGGGGCTTTATTTTTTAACGAAGTGTTCACGAAAACTTCGACTTGAAAATATGAAAAAAAAAAAAGAAGAGAAGAAGTTGAAGGAGGAAAAACTGATAATAAAAGATTCATCCGACTTCATCTCAGTTTGAATAAAAATAAATCCTTTTATGCTTTTATGCATGAGTATACGAGTATGTATATATGAAAAGGATGCAGCACACTCACACTTGGTGAAGTCCTTCTTTTATTTCCAATTTTTCTCTTTGTGGAAGATATATGTAGGTACCTACCTATACCTTCCACCTCTATACCTACTTGGATGAAGTTGGTTTGGCTTGAAGTAGTACATTACGAGGTTTGTAAGTAAAATTTAATAATCTCTCTTTTCTCTGTGCAGCTCTGTGTTTTCAGAAACCTTGTGGTTTCAATTCGCAAATTAAATGGCAAAAGGCACATACAAAATTTAGTGCAAAAATGATGATGATGCTAATCATAAAATGCTTGATTTTGTTTTTGGCACATTTTTTTTTTTTCTGTTTTTAATGGACGTTGTAAAGGGAAGGACATTTCCTTTGCACAAATGGTAATGGAGATTACGTAGGTACTCATTTGTTTTGAAATTTGTTTGTTTTTTTTTTAACGAATGTAGGGCAGAGTGCCTGCCTATTCAAGTCTTTGGAATTGAGTCTAACCATGATACACACAAATCATAAGACCTGTGATGAGTAATGAGGACTTCATCTTCAACATTTAAAACCCTTGACTAGAAATGACTACACATTCGACATTGGATAACCTTAAAATAGAACAAGAGGATTGTAGAAGTACATAAAGCTTTTGTCCAACGACCATGAATTTCAGATGAGAATTGAGAACAACCTTTTGTTATTGACTTCATTTTGTATGCACATGAAGATAGCTTTATAAGATTTGTAGCTTTAATATGCGGAGTAATGACATGTCATCTTACCTACAGCATAATGGGAAAAGTGACTACAAGTTCGAGAAGTCAACACAATTTGAAGCGTTTTTTGCTTTAGAGGAGCAATTTAACGTTACTTGATGCGATCATATGCTTCTTTATATAAAACTTAGGTGGTTTGTCTTTATCCTTTGTTAAATAATGAAAAAATAAGTTAAGATTTTGGAATGAAATCTGATATTATTGTAAAATGTCTGTATTTACGCTGTATCTCTACTTGCTTTTGATTCGTAGACCGTAGTAGACAACCAACCTAACAGCTTCCGAATTTGCCACTAACCTTAAATGGATACCATTATTATGGGTGCCTATTGATTCGCACATTTCATTACGCATTCCATTATTTTGCTTTTGACACAATAATTTTTGTTTACTTCGCATTGCGTGTTTTGTTTTTCTGTTACTTAGATTTTC
Organism: Melanostoma mellinum; assembly: GCA_914767635.1. NCBI lineage: Eukaryota > Metazoa > Arthropoda > Insecta > Diptera > Syrphidae > Melanostoma > Melanostoma mellinum. The sequence continues at coordinate 38,614,871 of OU612058.1, read as the reverse complement.
AATCATTTCGCTACACGGTTACTTTGCATTTCTTATCCTGCTAACCGTTTGTTTCGCATTTCCATTGAACTTACAAATGATTATTTGGACTTTATTTATCTCGATAACTGTTTTTTCGCATTTTGTCTCGACGCTTATCTATTGCTTTGGCATTCAATTACTTCGCTCATTATCAGATTAATATTATGGATATGTTCAGTTTTGGTGTTCAACTGAATGTTTTTGAATAAAACAATGCACACAATATGTATTTCGAAATTTGATACTATTTCTGACTAATTGGTTCTGAAAATGCTTCTAAAATATGATATATCTTTGATGATCTAATCAATTTTCAATAAAGTTTGATGAAAAGCTTAGAACACTGTTAAAATAACCGGTAGAGTTCAATTTTTGGTTATTTCGCCATCGTTTGATTGGCATTTTGCATTTTGTGGATGAAAAAAGAGGCTAGAGGTGTAAAAATTCGCGCGAATTTTTACACCTCTAGCCTCTTTTTTCATCCACAAAATGCAAAATGCCAATCAAACGATGGCGAAATAATCAAAATCTATATAAACAAAAGCGAACTAATCAAAAAAAGAGACAACAGAAAACGAGACGAGCCAAATATAAAGTAATCAAAGCCCAAATGATCTTTAAACGAAACGAATGTTAAGCGAAGCGAGAAATATCGAAAAATAAATAAACTAAACAAACGAAAAATTTAACAACAAATTGCGAAACAACAAAACGCGAAACAATTATGGCGAAACAACAATAAACGAGATAAAAATGACGAATCGTACCATACCCCAATATTATCCATAGAGGACACTATAAATATTAGGTAGACACGCCAAAAGACTTAGTGTCTATGTCTACTCAAATAACTTCTGCAGAAGCTGCATGGACGAGGAGGAAGAGGAGGCAATCCAACATCTCCTTTGCTCATGCCCTGCACTTGCTAACAGACGGAAAGCTAGATTATTACTTTTTCGACGAAACCAGCGGTTTAGTTAATAATGATCTAAAAAGTCTCCCTTTTCGTATGAAATTCTGGATGGTTTGACTAACTGGTGATCAACTCGTTTGCTCATGTTCGATTAGGAGGTGTTTCAACTCTTTAAACCCCTAGGGAGCCAGAGGTTGATCAACCTTCTGGTTTCAGTGGTATCACAATGGACCCTATATGGTCTAAGTGAGTCGGTCTCCGTGCAGCGTCAGCCATATTTAACCTATAACCTAATCTATATGGCTATTAGAGTTCGAAACTTAGCTAGAAAATTTAAAAAAAATTTGGATTCAATGCAAAATTTCCAGAGTTCATTTGGAACAAAAAAAAAATTAAATTGAACGAATTTGGGAAATGTTGAGCAACTTACTCCAAAGTTAGTGCCGTGTGCCCGAACGGTGCGTTTTTGAAAAAAAAAAAAAAATTGGCTAAAGTGAAGCACTCAGCACAGCGGTGCACTAAAAAGTTACAGATTTATGAGACGCAAAAAGGCCAATAATGCGCTGCTGTTAAGCAAGTTTGTGCAGAAAGTAATTTTCGTGGACAGTTCCAAAGGTCCAGTCGTGCGGTCTACACAGACTGGAGTGAGGCTCAGTCCACGAACACGTTTCTACGCTCCGGTTTGATAGTGACATGGACAAAGAAGACCACTGGTTCATTTGGGATGGCGTGTTATGCCACACATACCTACTACGCGCAATACTGCATCAATTTTCAAACCGCTATCACTCTTAATTGACTTCTTAGTCATCTTGGTGGTTTCAATTGGCTGCAATTTGATTTGACTATTTTTTGAAGAATTCGAAAACCACCCAATCACATATATTATCAACTTGCGAGGAACTGAAAAGTCAAGAGAATGAAACAGTCGTGAAAAGCATCATCTCATTCACAAATGTTAGAGTTTGGCATAAAATTGAAAATCTTTGGAATGCGCTAGGCCTTGAGGCTATTCGAGTTTTGTTTCACCTTCTATTGGTCTTTTCATTTCCTTGTTAATAACACAAATTTCAAAGCCATGGTTGTCTGGAGTTAAGGTCTCCATCAATTTTTAAGTGGAAAAATTTAGTAAATCTAGAAAAAGTTAGAGCGTCGCGTCAGAGTAGATTTTGTTTTTTCCTTAAAAGGGAAGCAAGTTGGCTGCGATACGAGCAATGCTTTTATTTTTGTTTTCGACAGCAAAATAACAAAATGGTAGACAAAATACACGCAGCTGAGAGTTGTTCCTACTTTAATAGCGGTGATAGATACTCTTCGGCGAACAAGCACCGTGTTCTCGAAAGTCAAAAGAATCATAGCCCTCCCACTTTTCAGTCTCCTAAATGTGATAGTGATGCAGCCGAAGAGTACAGTGGTGGTCCGCTATAACGAACGATATAATGTCCTGCGTCAATTCGTTTTATCGAAAGTTCGTTGTATCGAAACGTTTTTGTCATACAAATCTTTAGGTATATCGACCCACTTTGTATTCAAATTTAAAAAAAAAAAACGTTAATATGCATTTGTTTTTTGGGTTCTAAATGTTATTGTTGAATGCATGTTCCCGTAAACTTTAAACAACTAAGACTTAAGAGTTTTCAGTGCCATTTCGTCTGAAATTAGTTATTTGTTCGTTATACGGGTATAGAATACCTAATGGACTTGAAAAAAGTGTTCGTAATATACCGTGGTGGCCACACAACTAGAAACGGCACCCATATAGTAATATAAGTATGCAAAACTTTCTTAAAAGACATTTCTACAGGTTGAAAAGTGGTTTTATTTGTAGCCCATGAACAAGAGTACAAATTAAATAATTAATACGAGAAAAAAGCTAGACAATATCAAATACAAAAAAAAATAAACATGTATCTAACTGTGGCTATACAATTAGAAACAGAACATTAAAAATAGTATTTCACTAGAAATCTTCAGTTTAACATAGAGTAAGTATTAATATTTTGTAGGGAATTCATTACTTTGTATAACCTCAGCCAAACTTCTTTCCATAATTTCAACCGGCATCTTGATGGTGCTATACTGATGGTGCTATACCGTCCCAGACCTCCTTAATGATTTTGAAAAGCTCGTCCGAATCTTTAAATTTTTTGGACTTTAATCCTCTCTAGACGTCTGCCCATAAGTTCTTAATCGGATTCAGGTCCGGACTTTGCGTGGGTCAATCCAAAAACCTGGTTTTTGTACCCGTAAACCGCTGCTTTACAAATATGCAGTATGTTTTGGGTCGTTGACCTGCTGAAAAACATAACTGATGGGCATGTGTGGGAATGAAAAAGGCTCTATGACACTCTCCAGTATGCCTTTATAAACGTGTTGATCCATTCGACCGTTTATCTTTACTACCCAACACCAACCAAAACCAACACCACTCCAAGAAAATGCATCCCAAACCATTATGTATGGAGGATGAATCTAAATTCAATTTGTTTGGGTCAGACGGTAAAGTGTACGTTAAACGTCCTCAGAAAAAAGAATTAGACCCAAAATACACGCTGAAGACCGTGAAACATGGAGGAGGAGACATAATGATTTGGGATGCCGTTTCTAATTGTGTGGCCACCACTGTAGATCATTTGTTATATCCGTCCCCTGACGATGATGCCTGGGAGATGAATATAATCCCACCGTCAGTATGTCACTGACGATTGACTGATAAGTGTCTGAAGTTTCGCAACGACCACGAGGCGTCAGTTAGTTCGTATGGGTTATCCATCGACTTTACATCGTAACTTTATAAAGTGTTAATAAACCAATTTACAATCTTTATTATTAATATCAAACTATTGTTTTATTTAACTTTACAGAGGCGTCTTCTTCACAGCTGCTATCAGCTTACTCTCACACTTCTTGCACATTGTCCTATCTTTAGCTTAGGAGACATTTTCCCTTATAGAAGATAGCACTTTAAGTATTTATTCTCGTTTGGACAAGTACGGTAGCCACTCTCTTCTAAAACGTGAACTTATGCGTCAGGAGCCTGGCTCACGAGTAACGATAGGTCCATTAATCCATTTTCAGCGAAAATTAGTTGATTTACTTTGGGCTTGAGTCCTTAATCTTGAAGCAGCTAGCCAAGGGTTTTCTAGTAATAATAAGGGGAGAAGAAGCTGATTTGGTGTACATCGAATATGGTTTGGAATTTTTCAATGACTAACTTCAAATATAAGCTTTGTTACTACTTCTTCATAATATATCCTTGATCATAATTATGTTCATGGACCAATGGAACTCCACATTTTCATGATGTTTCTCGATTAGGATCCTACAAATTGCATCTATTGCTAAATTGACGGCAACAAGGCTGTGTTGGTAATCATGTAGCTTATTTAGTTTTCGCTGTTGGCTACCCAATAACCCTTCAACGATCTTCAAAGCATAAGACAAAAGCAATTCACCGCAATTTCGTGTATCTCACTTCCTTTTGCACATCGGATTGCTTTCACGTACCTACTATCGCCTCCTGAAAGATTCGAGTAGAAAAATATAAATCGTCTTAGTCCGATGTCTCCCATCTTTTTCCAAAACTGATATGGTATCTCTTCTGGCAAAGCAGTTTCGTTTTCTTTGGAGTTCTCTATGTCACGAAAATCGCCATTAGGAATCGGTTAAAAACAGAAGGTCCACTCCATTCCTCTCAATGTATGGTTAGCTATTGGGCTCACCGATCTGTTGTGCCACTTTCTATTTTATGTGTCTCACTAACTTCCTGGATTATTTGGATACTCGCTAAAGGTTAAGTGCTGTCGAGGAAACCGTTTGTTCAAAAAACCATCACTATATTGTTGTAACCTGCACATATTTTTCTGTCACCGCCAAACATCGTATAACGACCATCTGGGAAGAAATTTCTTGAGCATTTGTCTTACTTCTTTGAGTGACTGCTTATTTTAAAGTTTGTTGTATAAATATTCAAGTTTGTTTTGTGAAAGCTTTTAATGAAGTTGGTTTGTCACATCTGCCGAAGGTAGACATTTTTTCCAACTCCTGACAAATGCTGTCCGTGTTCTTTGTCTGGAATAGGGTGCACTGTTTCTTCTCTATCTCCAAAGAAAGCTTATGTCCTACACTTCAAGGCGAGCCTTCACATTTATTAATTGAGAGGCAGTTTTACCATGCTTTTGTCTGACGCTTCAGTTTTTCGTTTTCTTCATACTTAGCCTATTCCACCGAACTTATAGGATCGTGGTTATGGTATAGGGTTTCTGAAAATTGCCCGTTTGCGATTTGGCCGTTAAGAGATCATACGTACCTTACGCAATTCTATTTTTCATTAGTTTTTGTCCTTTTTTCGCTTCCTTGAGTTGGAACCACTTCTTACGTGGTGGTTGAGAAGTTGAGCCAACGCATAACCCTTAACTTTGTGGGGTTGGTCGGCTTGAAATCCCTTGGGACATAAACGAACAGATGATCCGGACTTAGTGGCTTACTACAGGGGCCTGATAGCTGCTATTGGCTCGCCCACAATCATAGCAATGATGTATGGAAAAACCATGAAATAGTTTTAAATATCCCCCATTTCACAAATATATCGTTAGAAAGCTGGTAGATGCTGCTTAATTTCGTGACTTTTAATAGAATGACGTGACCAGATTTACTTTGAATAAGCAGCTAAGCTTCGAGGAGGAGGTTCCTCATTTGTTCATCGTATTTGTATCACATTGACCTTAAAGAATGTTCATTCCATGGAAAATGATTTCAGTGATTTTTTTGGGATGGTAGGCTCCATGAAATCACTACACAAGCCAACTACGATCCTCCAAATCACCATACTTAAACCATCTTGCGATGAAGAAAGTAAAATAATCAAAACCTACCCCTTTCAATTTGTCAGGTTGTCCCGATCAATTTAAGCAAATTAAAAAAAAAAAAACACCCCCAAAAAAAGTCCCAGTGAGAGGTGCCCGTATTGATTATTATGTAGCACCATTCCCATAGAACAACAGAACTTCACATCTACTCACCTACACATCGACCTTATGATTATTTAGGAATTCGGGTAATGTGAATTAATTGATGATATCAATTTCCAAGTATGTAGCTAACTCAATGCAAAAACAAATCCACCCCAACTCCAAGACTAGAGGCTTCGTCAAAAGAATATAGGTCAATGGGCCATATAAGCCTTTGTGAGGACGACTTTATGGCGAATAATACGAGCAAGCTTATGCAACCCTCAGTCAAACATGATCCAATTACGTCAAACGTTATCACATTACCTTATAATCCCCCTCGAGTGCAATTAAGCTAATAGCCATCGAAACCCATCTCCAGCATCGATAAACACTTCACGCCGCAATTCAAGACCTCAACTACCCTTATCACCTATTTAGCATACAATATCTTCTCTTCTTCGTTTTTTTTTTCTGTGCAACCAAATAAGAGACAGGTAGGTAGGTGGGTATGGGTACACACCAAGTACACCAAACCTTAACGCCGAAACATGACAACATTTTAACACCTCATCGTGTACTCATTCATTTTTAACGAAATGTCCCCGTCTCACCTCATCATCATGTGTGTGCCAAGTGTAGACAACTGCTACAAAGGAATTTCTTCGCAACTGGCATAAAGCACATATCCATTTCATTGCACACTTCAGGCCACTCACCGTGTCTTGTGAGTTGTGACAGCCAGCACCATACCTCCTCCCAACCACCCATGAAATTGGAGTCCTTTTCCTTCGCAGATCAACTCCAACGCCATACACAGCCATAATGAAAGAAAGAAAACGAAAGGAAAAAAATTGTCAATATTTCATTAGATGACAGAAGCGGAACTTAGAGAAAACATTTTTGACTTCGCTTTGACTGGGAGTATTTGGCTAAGTTCACGATACACACGGGGTTGGCTATACAACTACACATCTTCTATTGAAGGATACAACTCCAACGAAGTTCTTCCTGGGATAACAAGGAGCAGCAGCAGCAGCAGCCGTAGTAGCAGCAGTCAAAGGAAGAGAAGAAACAACAATGTCTTTGCTGGCTCACAGCATGAATTTTGCATATCGCATAAAAGGATTTCTAAAGACTGGTTTGGGCAAAAGTTGATGATGCTTCGCGAGGTACTTCGAAGATGATTGCGCACAAAAAGGAGCTTCCCCATCAGCCAACCGTATACAATACGTTACGCCCACATAGGCATGCAGCATCAGCATCAGCATCGGCATCAACCGACATCCTGGGCTGAGAGTTTGAGCTCGAGCTCTCCCGGGGGAATAATTGTGGTCATTCAGTCATAACGAGGATTCTATTATTAAGACGATGATATTAGGTGGCAATAAATTATGCAATGCAATTGGTGTTGCGGTGTTATGTCTTCAAATGGGTGGTGGAATTGTGGAATGATGGAAGAATGAGATACTGCCGAGCAAAGGATATATCGTTTGTGTTGATGATGCTTGTAAGGAGCTCCTGTTGAGAGCACGACAAGGACAACCTCCACGTCGTCATCGTCATCGTCATCGTCTCACTGTCGCTTGGTTGTTGATGGGAGCAGTGGGAATGTTTGGGAGGATTTCTTGTTATTATTATTATCATTTTTTTTCTTTTTCTACATCATCCTTTTCCGGCGACCGGTGTGTGTACGTTCACTGTATAGGAAAAGCTGGGGAGTTTTGAAGGAATATTAAGTAGAAAAGGACATTCGCATAGCAATTGCCAAAGAAAAATGACAGTCTTTGGTGATTTAGTACTCGCGGGGCCCTCGCCTGTCTTGTTTCCTTATTTACATTGTGAATGAGCTACAATCAAGCGCAGCTGCTAAATGGCCGAATGAGGTATAATAATGAACCGAAAGCAGTAAATATTTGTTTGTGTGTGTGTGTGTTGATTGCTGGACATTTCCCTCTGAGACAGATTGGGATTCATTACTTAAAATTAATGATGGAAATTCTGAAAGGACAAGATCTGTTTTGAGTTGTAACGGCTAGTATATATCCGAAGACATGATATTGTATTTGTTTGGGGCGAAAATACCTTGTACGTCACAACTGTCAGGTTGTCTTTGAAGAATTGTGAGTGGGAAGAGGGAAAGCAGAATAATTGCAAGCAATTTGTAACCTTTTAAGTGCAAATCATTAAGATTCTTGAGATATTGTTTAGAAATCTTGTAAGCAAACCAAGGCAAGTTTCAACGGACTCAATTATGTTTTGAAAAATTTTACGTTTTTATGACATAACAGCACATTTTGAAGTGAGGATATCGCGATTATAGGTCAGCAAAAAACAAATTGCTTAAGATATTTGTAATGTTCTGTGGAAGGTTTGGAGACCTTTAAAACGCTCTATGGGGACTGAAAACATTGGGTGCAGCTCCAACTAAATCCACCTCACCCTTTCGACTGCAGCTTAGCTCTCAATGCAATTTCAAGGTTTGGGATTGCAGCTCTGAAATTTAGATCTTCGAGAATTTGGTAGTAAAATATTTCTAGAGATTTGTCTTTTCCATAGTCTTATTCTTTATATGAGTCAATCAAAGATACAAATTGAACCAACTCACTACCAAGACTATAGGTTCTAAGTCATCCTGATAAACTTTCACCAATGCCTCTGCTGCAGCGTACAAATTTACAGCATCCAACTTCTCGATGTGGTTAAGAAATCCAAATCTCGAACGTACAGCTTCATAGACATGCAATATTTTGGTTAGAGAAACACATAACTTGTCGACCACTGGGATAATGGCGGATACTTTGTATTTCTCCTTCGGTGACAGATTAATGTTTTGTGCTTTCCCGTTATTTTACGTTATTGTACGTACGTATTCGTCAGTCCAAGATAATTTTTTGACACCTTGCTTGTAGCGTTAAATCGCTCCAAGATGTCGTTCCAAAAGATTGCAAATAAAGCAGTTTCGAGACCACGCATCTTCTGTAGAAGGTACGCTGCTTCATTCCTTGCGGAAGATATAGGAAGATATGATGGTTAGAGCTTCTTCGATTTCCGAATAGCTGTCAACTTTGGCTTTCGTAGCGTCAGCTTGACAAGACCAGTGAGTGTCACAAAGCTTTTTCAAGGCGTAAAACTGTTCGTCTTTTTTCTTCGACAATTTCTTGTTCAGAATTCCGTATCGTATATAAATTCTGAACAAAATTAAAGAATTGAACAGCTGATGGACAAGAGTTGGCAGCTGGCTTTTGCAACTAAGTTAAGAGAATGACCACAACACGGTACAAGCGCCGCGCCGGTAAATGATTTTTCTCCAAAATAAGAGTCTCCATCCCTGCATCCGCTACAAAAGGTTAGTAGACTAAAAAAAACCATATGTTATGCAAGGACGTCATCGTAAATTGCGAGTGCTTATCAGGGCCATTTGAAATGCTGTTTTTTTAACTGACTGCCTGATGTTTGTACCAAGTAGATACTGTAGGTTAAGGTACAACGTGAAAAATAAATATGAAAGCAAAATTTGTTTAATAATGTTTACTAGTCTCAATTTGAAATTTTTTTCCCGAAGTCTATATTGTAGGGCCCCTCTTTTGTAGAGGCCCGCAACGGTTGCCCTGGTTGCCCTCCCCTAAATGCGGCTCTGGCCGGAGTGTCAGCATCTATCCCATCCGCTCTACATGTCCCAACCATTGAACTCTTCTAGAAATGCCAACTTGTTGTTATAGCTTCTTCTCCACACATTTTCTTTGCATACGGAACCAAAGACCACTCGGAGTATTTTTCTTTCGAAACGACCAAGGGTTTTTTCATCCGATTTAAATAAGGTCCACGCTATCGTACCCTAACGCAGGACTGGGACGAAAGATCTCTTAAAGGGCTACCTTAAACTTTCTGGAGAAGGTTTTGTTTCTTGTCTGTTGGGAAGAGTTATTCTCCGTTTGATTTTCGCACTGAAGCTGATTTTCGTGTCTATAGCGGATCTTAGGTAGACAAAGCTCTGCAAAAACTCGAAGATACGTCTGTCTTTAGTGATGTTTTGCGGATGGTCTCTGTCCTTAATGACAGCATATATACTTCGTTTTGGCCTCATTAACTATCGAGCTCATTTTTGCCGCTTGTGGTTCAATACTCGTAAAGTGATTACCATTACGTCAATATCCTGTGCGTAGACGATTGAAAGAATGTTCCTCTGGAGTTGACATTTGAGTTTTGTACAATGGCCTTTACTCTAAACCGAGTCTCTTTGACCTCATGATTGTTTTTGACACTTAGAACAGATGCAAGCTCAATCCCTTAAACATTAGCTGGGAACTATTCTGCCATTCTCGAAATGAAGTTACGTTTATTACTCGCAGAGCTAAGAAATGCTTTTTTTTCGAAATTGGATGCAAACCAGTCCTATCGTAAGCTGTGGACTAATCTACGCTCTATCAAAATCAGTAAGAAGGAGACTCCTCTCAGCTTCCTTGATCTCAATGAACTAAACAACACACTTGTTTTAAGTGTCGTTCAAGAACTTAACTTTGTCCCCTCCAACGAAATGTTGTTTGAACCTTCAATGGTATTCGAGTTTGAAGTGGTGTATCAGAATATGATATTCTCGAAAGCATTCGTTCTATCAAATCTGACGCTTGTGGAGAGGTTGGTATTCCATGTTTTGACACATTTGGTTAATTTTTGTATCGCTTCTTCGTCGTTTCCTGGGAGCTGGTTAAATGCTAAGGTCTTGCCTGATTCTAGAAAACCGAATACTTGCTCTAGCTTCCATGTTTTCGAGATAATTCTATCGTCGCAGAAATTTAGTTACCTTAGAAGGTTAAATTTACTGTCCCCAGTGCAATCTGGTTTCCGTGGACAGCATAGCTGTGAAACTGCTATGATAACGGTCCTTGACGATATAAAGGTTCAATATGATCTAGACAATGTGACTATTCTCTGCTTACTGGACCTCTAGAAGGCTTTTGACAGAGTTAACCATGATACACTTTGCAAAAAGTGTGAAATACTACTTCGGCTTTTAAGAGAGAGCAGTGCAGCTTTTTTGGAGTTATCTTTGCAACCGTAGCCAAAGAGTCAACATTGGTCAGATGCAATCTGAGTCTCTGAATTTAAAAATGGGTGTTCCTCAAGGTTCCATTCTAGGACCGACATTGTTTTGCATTTATGTCAATGATCTGCTTAGTCTCAGCTCGAATGTGCTCCTACATATTTTTGCAGACGATGTACAGCTGTTTATAGCTCGTCTAATTGGCTTGCAAGAAGATTTTGCATGTAGACATACATCTTCCTTTCGTCTTGTGACGGCATTAAAGTTATCATTGGGCAAATGTCTGCAACACAAAGCCACAAGTCTACAAGTCAAGAGCCACTTGTTGCTGCTTTCGACCACTCATTTGTGAAAATTGAAAGATAGAGTATCGAAGGTCTTACCAAGAAGCAAAAGATCATACCGTTCCCCATTAGAGAGTCATTGCCAGAAAATAATAAGACATCATCACAAGCAGAGTAATAAAACGCAACAAATAAAACGCAACAACATATTAATTTAATTTTGAATTAAAAAAGAATTTTATTTTTATTAAAAATTAACTTTCTATGATCTCGGCACTATTAACCAACCTTCCTTCAATGTCTTCAAACCCCTCCATTAGTTTCCTTTTCCATTGATTTGAGTCTCCATCATAATCATATCGTTCCAAAATATTTTCCCCCAAAACGAATATCTGGAGTCTGTCTTGAAATCAAAAGGAACTATTTCAAGAGTAATTTCAATTGTCCATTGATTTGTGTTTGGATCCAATTTCTCCACAGTTTTTATCCATTCGTCATCACCATTAATTCCACCAACTGAATAAAGACATCCATCCATGAAAGCCATTTTGAATGAATGCCTTGGGGTCCTTAGAGGCGCGAGTGTTGTCCATTGCCAAGTTTCCAAATCCAAGCAATGGACACTGTTCGTTAATTGCTGAGTTGTTGTTAATTTTCCTCCGGCAATGATTAATTTATTTTGAGAACTAGTGCTTCCAAATTTCCATAGGCCCTCTGTCAATCCAGTGTACGTTTTGTAGATCCATTTGGCCGATTCTGGGTAAAGCAAACGACAGGTTAGTGTGCCTTTGTCTTTGCTCCAGCCACTGATAGCCATAAGCACGTCTGTTCTTATTTTTCGGGGCACTTGATGTTCTGCGTATTCCGATCGACGATCTACTGGAAGTGAATGCCATTTTTAGGCTTCCATTATCCAATTTTTACAGTCAACAGCGTCTTTTCGATTTCATTGGCTATGAACTCGGGAGTTAGAAGTTGCCAGCGAACGTGTTGAAGAAGCTTTCCCATAAATTTCTCTCGTTTCACTTTTTCATGATCCACCCACGACTTGAGGCTTCGAAAGACGTCCTCCTCTGAATATAATCTCAGGTTATTCTTCGAGAGAAATTTGATCAACTGATCAACTTCTAGCGGAAAGAACTCTTCGTGATTAGAAACTTCTATATAGTTTTGACACACAAAATCTTCTGATGAATTTAAAAGTTTTTCCATTTTGTACTTTTCCGCAAATAGGTGAAATCCCAAACAATTGGAAAACCCAAGTTTCTTCGCCATGAATCCACTGCAAAGTTCTTGCATTGAGGTGATCTTAAGGAGAAGGGCTGCTTTGCATACTTCTTAAACTGTTTCAAGTTTCAGTTCAATTGATTCTGTGTAAATGTATTCAATCACTGACTTAAACACATCACCTTCAACGGGTATGTCTATGACATCCTTTTTATCGGATTCAGCCATTGGGGTGGCAAACATTTAAAGAAAATATTCGCTTGCTGCACCGAGCATAATCTTATGGGCATCGATTTTGAAATCGCCAGGTTTGGAGACCAGAGTTACATCGCAGAACTTTTTTTCTTCGCGGAAGTCGTGGATGTTCCTCAAGAAGGAGTCAAAATATAAGTTTGTCTTGCTGATTTGTGTTGTTTTTGGTGCACTTTCCATGTTGATACTTTTTTCAATAAATCAAATCAAAAGCATTGTAGTTTAAAGTTTTAATACAAATGCGAGTAGCTACCGTTTTTAAGCGCGTTAGAAGAACTAAACTCCTAAAAATATTTCAAATTATTTACACTTTATCGAAAGTACCTGGGAGATCATGTCCTTCAACAGTTTATGTTCTTAGAAATCAGGTTTTGTAACCCACAAGGGATGCGTCATATCGTTGCTACCCACTTTGCTAATTAAGGACAAGTAATTAGTGGAAAACAGGTCTAAAAAAACTTTCTGAATTGACCTGCGCTTCAGAAAAATGATTATAGCTGGTAATTGAGCGGTATCATATGAAAACAGATTAAAGCGTAGAGTGTCCTACTGCGAAGTGATTGGTTGGCAAATTATACCTCGAAATATGTTTCATATGTAGATTTGCTTGCTGGATAAGAGGCAGAAGTACTAAGTAATTAACTTTCATTTCGAATCGCCCTTAGAGCACCCTCTTGGGGTCAGTTAGTTAGTGAAGTCGTTAAATAAGCTACATTAAACCATTTTTATTAGCCCAAACTAGTTGTAAGATGTAAATTAATAAAAACGAAGTTAAAATTGAAAATTGAAACAAGATCATATAATCGAAGTTAAGCAGGAATTCGATTCTTAGTAAGAAAAATAAAGGTCTAACTTGTAGTGGTAAAATATACCGTAAGAATCATTTTTACTAATTGCAGAAATGATTGGGTTATTTTATTCCCTCTAAAAAAAAAAAAAATCCTAAAAAAAACATGTTCCTAGGCCCCTAGGAATTTATTTAATTATGTTTCCTACATTTTAAATTATTTAAAATCTAGGTTTTCAGTTTAACTTTTCGCTATACTTCTTTTCAGATAGTATTTAAAGGGCATATAACCCCTTTTAAGAGTATGCTTAAGGCTCTGAATATGGGTTTTCAATTTATTTTCTATTTCCTTAATCCAAGAGAGGTGATAGAACACAACCCTGTGGGCTGTAATGGCATGCCATTACTCGCACTGAATTAATTTAAATAGCAATTCATGACTATATCAATAAATTCTAAATAATCTAAATACGTGCAACTGTTCCCTTAACTTCAAATTCAAGAAGGAAAAACTCACGTGTAGTAAAACAATTTCCCTAAAATAAATACCGCTTTCGAGTGCATTCATCTGTATTAATAAATATTTTAACATCATTATTTTGAGAATAATCTTTGCTCCTAGCTTCCGCATTATATCACTGTTCGTAATGATTTCCCTCACACATACAAGAAAAGAAAAAAGTCTATCTTCCGCGCAGTTTGTGAAGAATCAAAGATAAGAATCAAATCCAGGATATATGTGCAAACGGCATTAGGGCGTCAATTTCAGAATCAATCCGGATGACAACCAACGAGACGGCAGCGAACACAAGAATAAATTGAATATTGATTTCTAACAGTGCATATATAAGATGCCTCCTCGCTCTTTGCTCCACACTTCCCCAACCACAAACCCCTCTATACGACTGCCATTAGTATAAAAGAAAGGTTGAATGACTCCCACTATACTACGCCAAGGTAATACGAGGAGGATTAACATTATGCCTCTGCCCGTAATCTTTTCTATGAAAGTAGGAATTTCTGCCCGAGTAGATCAATCGGCCAAAATCATTACACCCTGGGTGATGTGAGCTGGAAACGACGGCTACGACTACGACTACGTCGATGACGACGACGATTTCGACCGATACGCCAACGTCGCCGTCGATGGGGAATTGTAGGGCAGAGGCATATCTCTATGCTCTCCAACTGCAAGCCTGATGGGCGAGTAGGTTCGAGGTGTTTCCAGATTATATCCGTACGTTTGTGTGTAAGCCAGCTTGGCAACATCCGACGGCCAAATGGGCTTTATGCCGTGATTATTTTGTCTCCAGGACGATAAAGCAAGGATGAAGCAAAAAAAAGGGAGAAAAAAATACAAGAAAACGACGGGAAAAAAATAAAATTGTCTTGGACAACATGAAGTCCCTAATCTAATCACAGCAACGATGAGCACGGAGTTGGAGTGAATAAAAAAAAAAAAAAAACGAAAGAAAAAAAAAACACAAAAATCATAGAGTTAAGGTTGTGTAACGGTGGAATTAAGGTGGTGCTGTGTCCTGAAACATCAAGGAACATCAGAAAGCAACACCGACTATAAGCGGGTATGAGAGGTGAGTAAAAAAAAAAAAAAAAAAAATGCAATCGCTTTAAGAGGATACAACCCTTGCCGGTTGTTTTATCCTGTGTTATGGCCTTCGGATGGATGTTGTTGATTGTGATCTCAAAGGTGAGTGAGAAAGTGAATGAAGTGGATTTTTAATTAAAATAAAAGAATCTAAACGAAACAACAACTATAAGCAAAAAATAGAGTCCTCGTCCGTTGGCTGGGTTAAACGAAGCACTGCATTAAGCTGCGACCAACCGGTTCATTTAAGATTGTTTGTGTGAATCTTACTTTGTTTGAGTGCGAGGAAATGAAGCAGAAGAGGTTTTGGCTTTATTAATAATTTACTCTTTAAAAAGCATTAAATGCAACATTTCCTTGCATACTTTCAACCTGAAAGAAGACTGCGTCTTAAGCTAGATGCACCAGCTGATGAGGGTTGGTCGATGGTCGTACTTGCAGGGGTGTAAGCATTAAGCTAGCATATAGGACTGCACACACGTAAGCAACAAGTTAAAGTGGACTTTAAGAGTCAGATTAAGATGAAAATCGAAATTAAAAAGGTGTAGTTTATTTTATGAAACTGTGCAGTGGTTGGGTAAAATATCACTGCAGGACTTTGCTGCTGATGAATGCAACTAAAGAGGAAACCCCATTTTGTAAATGATCAACATCTGAATGACTCCAGGTTAAAGTGTCATTACACCCTTAAAATTTTCCCAAAAGCTTTTTTACAAGTCTAAAGGCTTAGCTTTTGAACTAGAGTTTTCTAATGTAAAAAAAGAGAACACAGAGCATGCAGTGCAGGTGTAAAAAAACCTCAATGAAACGGCATGCGAAATAGAGGTCTGCATGAATACATTCATTTACCTTTTCCAATCAAGCACAGTAGTTCAGTGTATTCTGTTCGTAGAATGCTTAGCAATTAGTGTACACTAAAAATGAATACACTATTCTTAAAAAGCAAATACTGCACACCATTCGATCTCTTCGTAATAGAACGAATACACTGTTTGGTTTCTCTCCTAGGCTTGAATGCTTGATTTAAACAGAACAGAATAAGCCTAAAAGTTATCAACACACCAAATGCAACAATTGAAAAAATACAAAAAGGACATTTACAAGCACACTGAGTGCACCGAGTGGCTTGAACTGATGCAAATGAATTATGTTATGCTCCACTTGTTTTGTGTCTAGCTTAAACCTGAAAGTTTTTAATTTCTCATTGCCGATCCCGTGGGCATATGTGGATGAATTAGAGTTTTTTACTCGTGGATGGTGTAGCATTCTAACGGTGAAAGAATTTTTCCCATTTGCTTTTCCGTTCCCGTGGGAATATAGGGATAACATATATAGCCTGTGTTCTTCCTCAGGTTCTAGACTATCTCTGTACAAAATTTAATTAAAATCGGTTCAGTGGTTTGGGTGGGAGATGGATACAAAAAAAAAACGAACAGACAGAGTTACATTTGCATTTATAACATTAGTATAAGAATTTTGAATAGCAAAACTGATAATAGTTAGTTTACAAATTTTTCTTACATATTTATGTACATATTTCTTGAAAATGAAATATGTTCAAGGAAAATGTACTAAGACTCTTTTTGTAATTGTTGATTGTTCACTCTTTCATTTCTTAGTAATTTTCAGCTCGCTTGGTGTGTAATGTGTATAGTGCATTATTTGGTGTATTCGATGTGTTCGATATAAACTCGGTGTATTCGATGCATTTGAGAAAAAAACCAAATGGTGTATTCATTTGGAATGAATACACGATTCTATTGTTTTGGTTTGGGGTAATAAGGCATTTGTTTTGTTTTGAAATAACCAAAACCAGCGAGTAGTGTATTTGAAAAAAATATAGAATGGCTTGGAATCGGTTTCAAGCCACTCGTTGCAGATGTTAAATGCGAAATTTTAAAGACCCAAGCATAAAAATTGCACAACCGTCAACCGCCACAACCGCTGAAGAATGAATTAGCGACGGCGTCGGACCCACTTCGTTTCTTTCAACCTTAACTGATGAAAGATGATGGTACCTAACACATTTTCCCTGATTCTTACAGACTTATTAACTGATCGCAGCCTTGTCAATTCCTGACGAATTGCTATACTCATGGAAAAACAATTGAATGTTTTTGGAAATGGAACTTCGGACTCCCTTTTAACAAGCGGACATGCATTGGATGCTTCAAAAATTGATGATACCAGAAAAGGAAGTTGCAAATAACCCATATCGTACCAAAGTTGTCAGGAGTAAAATTTAAAACGAGCAGACTAGTAGAGTTATGAATGAGGATCCTTTTTGCGTATCAAGTTCCTAGGATCAGAGGTGGCACTTTTTCTGTATTGACCTTAGGTGTTGTTTTAATCTCAACTACACTTTGAACCTGATTTGCATCCTGGGATCAATTTGGACATATTTGGCATATTTGAATATTCACAACTTTTTGTTTTTCATTTTTTTTGAAGTTTAGTAAATACTTAGTGAACAGGTTTTAATTTTTATTTATCTCTTACGTGAAACGATTATCAAATCCTTGAAGATTTTTTGCGATTTTCTTCTAAAAAAGATCCATTTACGTGACCCGGAGGCCAATTTGGACCCAACTTCTGAAATTCGATGAAAAATCTTACTTTTCTACGAATAATTTTACTTTATTACTATTTATTGTTAGTACGGACTTAATTTGAAGTTGTTGGCAGATCCAGGTGACATTTTACTCATACGGTTTTGCTTCTTCTTCGTGGTAGAAAATGATGACAGTTGCTAGGGCTGCTATGTTGTAGAACAAGGCCACCGCATCAACCAGCGTTTTATTATTTTATTAAAGCATCGACTCTACCTATGGTTCGGCTATAGCCAAGTATGACACGTTAATTTTGATGGTAGGCAGTGGATATAAGTATCCAATACTATTTTTCCAGAAAATCCAAAGAAGGATGAGTGAACTTGAAGTTACTGCTATTGTTGACCCTTAAGTGGATCATTTTTCGCTTCAAACGGTTTAGACTAATCTCTGTTGTTTTTCCGGAGTGACAAGGATGTAATGATCTGCTTAACGAATGCCTAATCCACCGATCAAAGAGAATGATCGATAGTGAGGTTGCGTCCAGAATTAAAATATGACTCCTTACATCATATCCACAACCAAGTCCTGTACTTTGGTCACAGCTTCCAGTGTAGATTGAAAATTTCATTGGATAACCCGTTGAGATTTTATTCAGCTACTTAACCTTCTAGCCATGCTTAGGCTTGCTTAGAATGCATATTGTCGATATTTACAACCGTTAGATTTTCAAATAGATTGTAGTTGGCTGATGTGTTCGGGTTTAATTCATCCAAAATCAATTGATCTAGCGAGAGTAGATTTCGGTTTACTGAAGTTTGTCTGCGGCGGTCAACTGAATCGTCAAAATGAAGGAAAGCAATGATCACTTTAAATCATTCATCAACTCATTCAGTAATTTCATAAGACTGAAATTTGAAAAGGGGTAGACGGAAATCCCAGACTTGCGAATATATAACCCCATGACAGCTCTTAATGCATTTGATTTTTATATTACTGCAACAAAAAAAATTGCTTAAGCTAGGTTTCAACTTTGGTGGGAAGAGTTCAAAACTTTACCTCATAATACGTTGTCCCACTGTGCTTGACTAAGGCGTAAGTTCCGTTTGAAAGAACCATTATAAGTGAGGGTCAATAATAAGTTTGGATGTCGAAAAGGGTTCGCTACGACTATCTGCTAGCATCTGTGGACGTAAAAAATCATCATCATCATTATCGCGTTTAACCGCGAACCAAGTGATCTTCGCTTAGCGGTTTATTTGGACTTTCTTTCCACATTAACCTGGCGGCTGTCTTTTATCAAATCAGAAACAGTTTCTATTTCACTGAGTGTCTGAGGCTTCTTGGCCTTGGCAAAGGAAGAATTTCGGATCATCAGCAAATACTGTTGAAATAAAGAAGAGGGTTGGAGACAAAACGGAGCCCTGAGGCACACTAGCATTAATTAAGGTGGACTTGAATCCATTCAAAATAACTTGTATTCAATGGCTGGTAAGGTAATTTCTAATCGAGCAAGGAAGGCACCCATTAACATCCAAAGCAATCATTTTTGATAAGAGAGCCTAATTGCAGACTTTATCGAAAATCAGGCTCAATAATCTTACTTTCCCCAAGACAGTGTAAGCATTGGTTCTAATTTTCAGTGAGCTATGCCATCAAATCACTAGTGGACCTGCCACGAAAGCCGCACTGTTGGTCATTTCCGTGTTGACGGTTTACCAACATTTCCATCGCCTTGGAAAGATGGGACGTTAGTATAATTGGAAGACCATTGGAAGGGGAGGAATATTCGCTTTTTTAGGGACGTGCTGGACAAATGCAGGTAGAAAAGCTTATGCAGTGGCCTTGCCAGCGTAGAAGAACACCTCTTCAGAATGACGGCGGCGATACCAGTGGATTTGTATATATATATTGGGATCCTTTACGCCATTCTCGCAACCGAGCGAAAAATTATCTGCTTCATTGAATTTACTCTGATTAAAAATTAAACTTGCCTAGCCTAAGAATTTTCATTAGAGCCGAGCATATCGCATGCTTTTGTGTTGTATAAAAAGTCTTAAATGATACTCTAACATGGAGAGTACCTTAAAATTCATCGCAACATTAACTTCGTGTGCACAATCTTCTCTGTTGTCATATTTGAAGGTTTGTTCAGTTTAATAGGTTCTTATCTATGCGGTCGGTAGAACCGAGACCGAAACTAAACTTTTCCAAGGCATGAACTTTATCTTAAGCAAATGAGAAACCCTTTGATTGTTTCGAAAGAGAAATATTCCGAGGGATCTCATGTACCATATTTGAAGACGATGTGTGAAGAAGAAGATTCAATAACGAACTGTATGAGCTGTACAGCGATATGAGCTGAGGATATCTTGAAGAGTACGCATTGTAAGGCGATGGCTAGGACAGCGGGTCAATTCTATGCTTCCAAAAATATACGCAAGGAAGTCACCGAAGGCAAAGACGTTGGCTTAGGTGACGCAATCAAGACGAAGAGGACTTTAACCGATTTGGTCATCTCAATTTTGAAGTAATGGAAAGAGTACAACAGAAGGTAGGCTAGGTTAAATACAAAACACGGCATTGTCATAGGCATGTGTTTAGTCGCAGATATTTAAGATCAATTGACAACATTGTGTGGTATCCGGATCGCGATGGTTAGAATGTCTGCTGTTTACCCGTATTCGTGGTTCGAATCCCAACAGAGACAAAAATGTTTTTCCATTGGTATCGCCTTTTGCGAAGAATTGACAAGTCCTCCGTTAGTGAATTCATTACAATGAATACCATGAAAAGTGCTTTCTGTATTAGGTGTTCAGAACCAGCAAAAAATTGAAGGTCCCCTCCATTCCCCCACAAGGCATGATTGTGAGAAATGCGCTAGACCCCGGGGTTTCTCGCTCTGTTGCGCCACCCTATATGTATGTAACAAACCAAAGATTGATAGAACACTGCCCTCTGAGCGGTCTGGAAACACTCCAGTTGACTGTCCATACTATCTTCGCATATACCCCTCCATTCATTAGCATTATTTTAAACCACAGCACCAATGGTTCGTCTACACTGTCTCTCTCTCTCTTTTATCGCTTTTTCACAAACAGTGCTCTAGTGAAATAGCCAGCTGCATTCCTACCCTGAAACAATCTAGCCACAACACCCGTCTAGCTAGGAATGCTCATCAGTTTAACCCCCAACTTCAGGCGTTCAGTCAAGTATAGAGATTCTTATTTTAGTCGCACCACCCGTATGTGGAAAGTTTTACCCGGCTCTGCGTTTCCCCTGCATTACGATTCACAAAAGTTCAAAAGCGAAAAAAGCACACACTGCACAATATTTTTTGACCGAGTTGAACACGCCATCATTTTGAAGAGCTGACTTTCAAAAATGTCAACTTGGCATCTGAGACAGAAGAAGATTGTGTAGAAGGATATGAAGTGAAGCGAGCTTTATTTAGGAGCTCGATAAACAGTTTCTTACGACATCTAATCAATATTTTGACTTAATATTTGATTTCCCAGCCTACTTTCAAAAGACAGTTCAATATTTGTATCTGAAGTAGAATTTTGACATGCTCCAAGCGGCTTGGTTATTCTCAAAGAATTTTCTCATCTGAACACCCCAAGGCGTATTAGAGGCTCCTCTGGGCTATTGGCCCTGTTCGGTTCTAGTGATTGTTGAAAATGAATCAAAATAGCTGCTGAGGTATTACATCCAATTCATTAGTTGCAGTTTTGTTACCGTCCATGTTCCTTCCTTGCGGGTTTTTAAAATGATTCACTTTATTCTGTTTGACGGTTCATGTCATTTGTTTGACATGACCTAAGCGTTGAGGAAACCCAAGGTTAATCAACTCGATACTTCATAAGTGCGTTTTGCTGGCCTTGGATTAACCGACGCGACACCTCCATGACCTCTTGTCACTGATGATGAAGATTGAATTCAAATTCAAAACCATCGCAATGATCGAAAGTATAACTTTTCATTTTTAATTCTTCGAAAATTTATTTAGTCAAATGCGCCTATTTATCCACTATTGTCGACTATTCACCGGGCTGGTTGCGCCCACTGCCACATCGCAAATTTGCATTGTTGTCCTTGTTCACATTTGCTCATGTCTAATTTCACCTAATCTCAATTGGATGACGTGCATCCACTGTTCATACTTTGCTTTGCTTTGTTCAAAATAATTTGCATGAATCCTTTATCTATCTGCAACAGCCGAGAGCCAATAATAAACATTCAGCCATAGACAACTGGACCATCAGCGTACACATCATATACGATAGCAAGCACTATGCAAGTACGTAGTATACTATAAGTGTATATACAGCAAAACCTACTCTTTGAATAGCTTTTGGTTCTATCGGGCAGCGATGAATGTTTAGCTGATGGATCACAGTGATGTGAGATGCGCCGAAATCCAATGGAATTGCATTTTCGGAAGAGTTTCACATTTCTTGAAGAGTACCTTCCCATACAGAGTATGCGAGTATGGTTGGCTCTTTTGAAAATTGCGAATAATTTGGACAACATAACTGATTGCGAAATTGGCCTACTTTTTGATATTTTCGCAGCAAACGTGAAGGATACATCAGTAAATTAATGGTGGGAGC
Organism: Melanostoma mellinum; assembly: GCA_914767635.1. Classification (NCBI taxonomy): domain Eukaryota; kingdom Metazoa; phylum Arthropoda; class Insecta; order Diptera; family Syrphidae; genus Melanostoma; species Melanostoma mellinum. The sequence continues at coordinate 38,592,626 of OU612058.1, read as the reverse complement.
GGGGAAGGGAGTTGAACATGTGAGTGCTGAAAAGCAGACTGATGCGATGGATGGAAATATGTGAACACTTTTGTAGGACTAATTAGTTAATTGAGAATTCGCAAGAGGAAAACATTGTCGGCGACGTCGCCATCGTTTATTATGTACAGCGACGCATTGTAGGAGATGATGATGAGCAGTGGTTTGGTTTTGGAAGAAAGTTACGTTAGCTAACCATGGGGATGGAGAACTAGCAATTAATTTGATGTGCAAGGAGAGTCTCCTTTGTCTTGATTACTCGCAGTCCTTTTTGCTGTGCTTCCAAGCCTGTTTTGCAGGTAAGATCTAGTTTAATGCCTGGAAATCAGCTAATGTTACGGCGATTCATTTTGCATTCAGTCTTTCACGTAAGCAAATACTACACGACGATGCCCACTTCGTTCATAACCTTGATTTCCTTTTTCTCTACTAAGTAAGGATTTGAAGAAGTCGATGAGCTTTCTTCAACTGAACACTTTATTAACAGAAAAGTTTGTTTAATTAATCCAACTTCAAACTTCAGATAACAGAACAGGTCTTGGACTTCAAAACGGGGAGAGATGTCAATTTTAAGTAATTACTCAAAAAGTAACAGGTATCAAGCGCATTTCCAGATATGAAAGGACTTCAGGTTACTTTAATCAGCTTATCTTTACTGCGCTACAGCTATCATTTACTTGAATAGTTACACAAAGCAGAACTAATTTACTGTACAGCTAGGTACTCAAATTCTCTTTCTTTCATGTCAGATTTTATTCGTTGCTGGGGACCAAATGTAAAACATGTTTTATTTTGTTGAAATTTTAAGAAAATAGATATATTTAATGTCTTTGGAACATGCTGAAAAATCATGACCTACACAGAAAGTGAGAGAGGAAGAGAGAAAGGCTTTTTTTACAAAAGCAAGACAACATCGTTACCGTAGGTAGGGTTAGATCAAAACCTGATTATCAAAAAACGACTAGTGTACTTAGACCAACCAAAGGTCCATTGTGATACCATATGAAAATACTAGGAATTTTCAGAATATCTAAACTGTTTAGAGCTTCATATTAACCGATATAATAAATGCCAATGTTCATAAAAACACTTGCATTATTGAAATACAACACTCGCCTTTGCTGACGACTCAACTTTCAGCTTATCATATTCGTTTCCAAACGTGAGTCTTTATTTTTGGATATGAAACTGGAACGCTAGCGTATGATACGCTCATTGAACTCTGCCATCGACAGCATTGTTACATTGGGTTATAAGAACCGAGTAGAATTCAATGCTTCGAGAACTCAATGTTGTCATTTGTCGTTAAAGCTTAGCACCCCCCATTGCACTGTTCGATGATTGGAACTGTATAAAATATCAAAAGAGATAAGCAACTCATCGCGATGACTACTTATCGATAGAATTGAAACGCTTGCATGACGATAGGTTGAAAACCATTACTCAAATACAAACTAGTTTCTTTTCTAAAAATAATGCATTATCCTTTTTTCATTCAATTGTCAAAAATTTCGAATGCATTTACAAGATCTAGCAATAAACACTCTCGATAAAATAAAATGAATGAAGGTACAGAAACTCACGTGGGTGACGAAGAAATAAAAGATATTCCTGATTTCAATTTAGTGGCAAGTTTCAGAAGGCACGATCGTCCAGCAGCAGGAGTAGCTATCTATAAAAGGTTGTCTCATACAACTGCCGTATTTTGACCAAATCATATGGATTTGCATTTACGAAGTACTTTAGTATGTTTAACGGTTTCCAAGTTTGCTAACTGCCAAAAAACGACGATCCAATCGAGAAAGATCGATGGATTCAATATATTTAGGTGCTGCCAACAATAGAACGGTCGGAAAGGTAGTTTCTAATCTAACGAAGAAGAGATTCTTGCGATACACTGCAACTTTTGAAAATTTGTCCTCATTATTTCAGAATGGAAAAAATAAAATGAAGAGTTTTTACTCTTTTGCGACACACAACTTGAATGCCAACTCGACCTGAGCAGCTTCAATATCCCTTACAATTAAGAAAAGCTGTACCCAGTTGCAATTGGAACAAGACTTAATGTTCGCATTACTCGAATAGAGTTTTTTGGACTACTCTAATTTTTTTTTCTTTCGCCTATGTATCCTGCCGTGCTGTAACTGATGCGTTCCAATATGTCATCATCAAGGCAAAGTTCGAAAATTAGATTTCGTTGCAATTGTCGTCAAAATAAGGCTCTTGAAGCGCAAAGATCCCATCATAGAGATTAAATAAAATAAAAAGACTGGCACAACAAAGTCTGGATTTAGCGCATTTCGTACAACCAAACAATTTGAGGCATGGACCTAAAAATGTTGAATAATACCGATGGACTAATCGATGAAGGGCTTTTCATGGCAGTCAAATAGCTATTGGGGATCTACCAATTCTTACAGAGAGGCGATACCTGTTGAAAAATAATTGGATATTTTTTGGAAGCTCGGACCATCACGTTCCTGGTTTCCTTGCGCAACGGTACTTTTTTTCTTTGCTAAAGTAAATTTTGTTGCCTTTTATCACAATCGGTACCCGTGGCGTGATGGTTAGCATGTCCACCTGCTAATCCAGAGGTTCAAGGTTCGAATCCTAACAGAGGCAAAAATATTTTTCCACGAGTATCGCTTTTCGCGAGCAATTGACAAGTCCTCCCTTTGTAAATTCATTGCCTGGAAAAGCGCTGTCTCAATAAGCCGTTCGGAACCGGCAGAAAATTGTAGGTCCAATCCATTTCCTCACAAGGCATGGTTGTGAGAAATGCGTTATTCCCAGGAGCTCCTCGCTCTGTTGCGCAACCCTTTCTATTTCTTAAATTTATATCACGAGGGGTTTAATTACATCGAATGGTAATCGGTTCAGTAGCTGTTTTTGCTCTTTCACCACAATTGAATTCGCCGTGCTTTCTTCCTGTTGCCCTACCTAGATTGTCAAAGGACTGATTCATTTCCAACTCCATCAAAATACATATCAGCTAGAGCAACTTCTATTCCTGAAACCAAAACATATTGAATTTCAATTGAAAAATAGGGTCAGTATACAATTTTTTTATTCAAAATATTTGTTCGTTTCTGACTTCGACGAAACATTCCTTTAATGGAAACAGCTGTTCTTCTGGAGAATAATTGTCGATATATTGCTTATTCCTTAGAAAAAGATGACAGCTGGGACACAGGAACTTTGAGCACTCACTTCCTGCTACTCGTACTGGACAAGGAGTTTTTTCAATTTTAGATTCCTAAAAATATATTCGATTCTTGCTGTCAAAAGAGTTTACATTTGAAAGAGCAGCGTCGATATTTTGTGCATTGCTGCTTCTGTACTACGAAAACGCAAGAAAAAACTGTCATTTATTCCTCCGAAATCATCTCCCATAACATTTTCAAAAGAACTTCGATCTGAAAAAAAAACTCTAAAAATAGTACGTATACGCCCACCTACAGTCGGTTTTCACAATAACGCCAGTTCGAGCCCAATTTAACCCACTTTGGACTTTAGGTTTCTCTAATATCAAACTTTGTTTAAAAAATATTCAATTTCCCTAAACTTACTGTTGTGTCCTTGAATTGTTTAAAAATAAGTTGCAACTCGCTCACTAAAAATAATACTGGCTAAGATTTCAAGAATAGTTAAGTTCGAATCAAATAATAGAAACAAAACCATTAAGTCCCAATTAGAAGTCAAAGTTTGTAGCACTTTCCTTTAGACAAATAAATTGTATCCATATCCTAAACGATCATCATGACTCCATGTTTGATTCAAGGCACAAACAAAAAAGGGAAGAATAAAACTTTATCTTCACACCTACAAAAACTCAAAGAAAGAAATATTGTTACACTACTAACAAACAAATGAACACACACAAAGAAAATAAAAACCCCCAAGCAAGCAACGCCAATCTAAATTCCTTATATTGTTACATCAAACCTCTTTTCTGACAATGATGGTGTCGCGGGTATCCTTTTCGCAAACTGTTTACACTCAGCAGCTGCAACATTTTGCACTTTTCATTGAAAATTCCAAAGGAAAACAACAAATTCTTCATCAAACTTTTACACGTAAATTCATTCATTCATACACATCTGCATGTTCTCGTTTTTCTTCACGTCTTGTCTGCTCATTCTCATCATTCACCACCACCACCCTCTCACCACCCTCTGTCCCATGATGTATACCAAAATTATCCCTCTTCTATACCCAAGTAAACCTTGGCGACGAAAAGTTTCACGTTCGCACCCAGCTAATTGCAACAAACACCATCAGCAAAGCGAACGCGCATACGGCAAACGAACACCCCTCACCACTTAAGAGTTAAGAAGATGAAGAATGAGTAAAACAAAAGAAACATACAAAAACAAAATAATAAGAAAATAAACTGGAGATCATGTCCTTCCTCATCATTTGGAAGATGTTTGGATACGAGATAAGACAAAAAGAGTGCCAGAAAAGAAAAAGAGAAAAGAGGAAAAACAACTGCATACACCAAACTTGAAGATATCCTTCCGCAATTGAAATATATGTAAAAAAGAAAATAGAAGTGCACCAAACAACAGCAACTTTCCCAACACGACCACCCACCCCTTGACAGTCCTTTATGTTCCACCAGTGTGTTTTGGTCCAAAAATAAGTACACACACTTTATACATTTGCAAAAAAAAATGTAGAGAAAAGAAAAGCAAGTACATCAGCATCAGCAGCATTCCGCATCCACAATCAGGACTCTGTTTAACCAAAACTAAACTACAATAAAACCAACCTTTGTATTACACTACTCATTTGATGTAAAAAGGAACGAAAATGGAATGCCTGACGACCCATGAAATGAATGACTAAACAATCCAAAAGCTGGATTTCGAAATAATTAACTCTCGTGAAAACTGCGTGTGAAAAACGACCAAAAACTTTAGGAAAAATAATAACTGAAGAGTCGAACTCGAAATAAGACAAGTAGTGGAGACACGGAGAGCGTCGGGTTGGTTATAAGAGAGAGAGAGGGAGAGTGGTGTAGACTTATTTGACGAAAGTATTTTCAATTTTGTCTATACCTGGGCCAAAATGTGGGCCTTGTTGAATCCCTAGACTTGCGCAGCTTGACAAAAGAGAATTTTCATTTTCGGAGTCGTACTGGCAATACCAGGGACGTGGGTTAACAATTCCTGTATTGGGATGCCTTTCAAAGGATAAAGTACTCACATCACGACTGATAACAGTAAAACAGTTATTGCTCTCTGCACAGAATGAGAAGATTTTCGGAGTCGCTCTCGCAGAGTAATAATACCTACATCTGTTGTACTGCGAGACATTTTCTAATGCAGTGTGTGGCTTTTTTTTTCCCTACCGAACTTCAGGTGGGGTTCGTCCAGTATCCTTCAGCTATCTCCTTTAGTATATCCCGGACTTGAATATGAATCAGATGGTCGGTTCCATTTCGCGTTTCGCACGTACCTTATACTACTACCTGTCGGATTATTGAGTGGTAGTTTACTTTGAACATCACAGAATTATCCTTCGAATTTCCAAGGAAAAGGATTTCACTTTTTCCTTCCTTTTTGTTTTGTTGAGATAAAATGTGAAGTGCTTACAAGACCCATGGGTTATTCGGATACATTTCCATATCCCAAATTGTACAAAAAAGGATAAAAATACACATATCCTTATTTAGAAAAGCTTACAAAAAAAAGTGTTCATCCTTCTTCCTTGCATATGAATAAAATTGTGTAAAAGTCCTGTGAAGCGAGAAAATAAAACGTGGATATGCTTGGCTATGCGAAAATTCCTCTCGGCATTAATCAAATTGTTATGAAAGAACAGGATTTCATGTCCTTTCCCTTGCAGGAAATGCCAAGAGTGTGAAGATTTTTTCTCCGGTTTCTCCACATTCCGGAATCTTTTTTTTTTTCATAGTTTTTTTGCCTTCTCTCGTCCTGTTGTTGATTCGTCGTCGGGTGCGTGTGGAATTTTGTTTCCAAGGATATCATTATTTTCCCATCAACATAGCATAATTCTCTGTCGAAGAGAACAAAATAATAACAAAAAAAAATTGTAATAAAATAACCGCCTGCCCCTCCCCTTTACAAAGTATTCTTATCGAATCTGCTTCCGAGTGTATCCTTTTTTCCCGTTTTGTGTGTGTGGAATAAACTGCTGACGAAGAACTTTGACAGCCAACGATTTATGACAAGTAAAAGTTGTGTTTTGATTCCGAATAGAAAAATAAGTAGATAGGTACCACCTTTACCTTCTTCTTCTTCGACTTCTTCTACCTCTTGGAGAAGTGGCTTTTGCAAAATAAATAGTTGCCGATACTCCTACTCCTTCGCGGTCGGTTTGTTCATTATTTGGTTAATTAGTCTCTCATAATTCGTGGGTGCAAAAGTGTAAGATAAAGAATTTTTTTTTTAAGTTGCTTTCATTTGTTTTCTTGTGAATAATAAAATCCCAAGGATATGCCCTATTTGTGCATAAAAGTGTTGTTGATGTTTGTGTTAAACTGCATTGTAGTTTAATTGAAAGTAATTATATGAAAAAAGAAATTGAAAAAAGAGGTGCATAATAAAGCAGAATTTACAAATCATTAGCACATGCAACGGATGCCAGTCAAGCGTTAATGAGGACGTCGACATGGAGCTACTAGCATGGTTTTTATTGTTCCTACTGTACGTGGTGAAGGATTTCACAGCTGCTGTAAAAGATGGTTAGTTTCATGTTGTTTATTCATAATTATACGCCTCCTGCGTTTCTTTTTTTTAACTGTATCTAAAAAAAGTAATTATTATTCAAAAATATACATTTCGCCCCAGCAAACACGTTCATTGGAGGGAGGGGAAGGTAAAAAAAGCGCGAGGATTTGTTGAAGTTGTAACATTTGCCCAACCTTGTGAACTATGCATTCCACAACGATGCTTGCTTCCTGCTTTCGTGATTAAATTATTGTTAGACGCGGGTATGGTTTTGTTTCTGTGGACATCAATTTGGGTACCGTTTTTTTGTCATGCTTTGGGGGATGTTTTTATTTCAAGGGATGTCAGGTTTTTTTTTAACAAAATTATGAAAACAAACACAGACGATTGGCAAACACTTAATATAGGACCGATGGCTGTCAAAAGCAGTAAAAAACTACGTTTGAAACTTAAGTTGTTGTTGTTGTTGACGGGTTATATCAACGTACCTTTGCTTGGCTAAAGTGATGATGTTTTTGTTAATTTATTAATCTTAGACACGTCACTGCTGCCATGAACATATTTTGACATTTTTATGAAAACAAGCAGGTTGGTAGATATCGTAAGTGGTTCAACCATTTATGTCGATTACTTTTAAGATTATCTTTTAGACTAAGTTAAGGGTGATAGTAGATATGAAGCCATTACGTTTTGTATTATGTTGTAAAAATATGTGAGGTTCACATGGTTTTACATGCGTTACCGGTAATCGAGGGCTAATTTTGTGCCCTGCCTTACTTTGTCTAATCTGCAGGAAAATACGTTCACCTTTGCCCCACATACGTGCCTATGATTAAGGCCTAAATTATTGCCTTAAAAAAAAGGAGATTCAGAAAGTGATAGGAAAGAAGTGGTTTCTGATCTCAATTTCAATAATTAAGGAAGCAGTCCGACATATGTCGGAATAAGAGAGAGATTTGTGTTCAGGGTCTTTCTCCAATTTCTTGTTATTTTTTCATATCTTGTGGTTATCATTTGATCCTTCGAGAGTAAATAATGTTCTTCTATCTAAATCATTCAAAATTGGTATCTCAAGAAGAAAAGAAGAACTCGTTGCAGGAATTTTCTCCTACAGTTCTCATTTCTTCGGAAAATCCACATCGTACTTTTGGACTAGGAAGTAGTATTAGCCCGTGTAACTGAAGTAAAGAGAGAGACACTTTGTTGCTTGTATGTGAGATGTTTTTCTTCGACAGCTTTGAGTCTGTTTTACATTTCAGGAAGTATATCATATAGAGTGTCTTTTGAGATACAGAATCTTACGTTGGCAGCACCATTTTGTCATAAGTCACGTGATTTATCATAAGATTCACTGCCATTTTGTTGTGTGTAGGAACTGCAACCGGGCACGGTATACACACGGGGAATGGTCTCAAAACCATGTTTCTCTTGATTCCAACTTTCACAAAAAAAGAGATGAAGTTCATTTTGAGTCGAATGGCTACTACTCTAAACATTGTTGAAGCGTCGTATATCAAAAAGAACTGGCAATTTCAGTTTCTATTCATTTTCATTAAATTTTTTTTTACTTTCACTAACAGCTTAGTTAACTTACTGACCCTTAGCAGGTACCAACAAAGATAAATTGAAAGTTTGGTCTGCCTTTTGAGCTGGTGTAGTGTTTGGCCCTTATAAAAATAGGGTGGCGCAACAAGAGCCCCAGGGCCTAGCGCATTTCTCACAAACACGCCTTGTGAGGAAATGGTGGGGACCTACAATTTTCTGCCAATTCCGAACGGCGAATCGATAAAGCGCTTTCATATCAATGAATTTATTAACGGGGGACCTGCCAATGTCTCGCGAAAAGCGATACCCGTGAAAAAACAATTTTGTTTCTGTTGGGACTCGAACCACGAACCTCGCTTTTAACAGGCAGACATGCTTAACATTAGGTCACGTGGAGCTACAATAATTGGACCTAACTTCTTCAAAGATGATTCCGATCAGAGGGCTGTAAACCATTGAAACCGTTAAAGTTATTATCAATGATTTTTTTTCCTGAATCCAATTGCCCAGATATTGGGGAGCTTTAGTTTCATCAAGACTATGCGCAACATGTCACAATTGATTTGTAAAAACAAACGTTTGGTGAGCTCACAACTTTGCTTTTTGGAAGATTCGTCTCCAAAAAAAAATGCCAACTAAAAACCTTGACGAGCATCGTGATCTCGAAACGATAACAGCTCTTCTAACTAACTGCTTCAGACTAGTAATAAGCTAGACACGATTGAAAATTTGAAAAATAACATTCGCAGCGATGTTGCCAACCCCAAAAGCTGCTAAAGGTGATCGAATATTAGACCTCAAGATTGATTTTAACATCCGAATCAGCCACAGTGGCAATATGGCAGGAATAATATTCCATTGAAAATTTTAAAAAAATTCAGTCTTTATTATTTAAAAGTTCTGTAAAACCCTAATAAAAACACACTTCACACATCAAATATGTTGTTTTTGTAAATTGAAGTACAGATTCATCAACAACCTGTTGGGAATCCTCAGTAATGCTTCATCTGTTCTGAAACAAGTGCTTTGGTGTGTTTAATAAATGTTTTTCAAATGCCCTCGATATTTGAAGAATTCTCAATAAGAGGAAAAAAATTTCCTCTTAAAAAGCACTTATTTCATTCTTCTCGGATATTCAACATATTTATTGCTAAGTTCTAATATGACTTTTGTGGAAAATACCTCCAAAACCTTTTTAAGTGTAACCTTTCATAACTTTTATCAAAACCTCTTTCCAGTGGGCCTACCTTAAACCTCTTGAATAGAAAACTTTAAAAATGGTCTGTGAGTTTTTTTTTTTTTTTTTTGATTATCCTATTTTTTGCACTCGAACAAATGTTTTAAAATGGCAAAAATATACAGCTGATTATCAAACCATCGTCTTCGGCTTCCTTTTCTTGAATATACTCAATCAAAACGCTGAAGTGCTTTTTTAATAAAAATTTTTCATACTTTTAAGCAGAAGTTTGAAAAATAACTGACAACTCCGGGAACAAAGGGTTGAATCTTAACATTCATTACGTGCAAATTCTGATTCGAAATTAGAAAAAAAAAAAAACTGTAACTGTTCAAGAGTAAAAAGTTCGACAAAATTGAAGGAAAGCTACATTTTGTTACAAAGCCACCTTTTGTCGTTTTGAAGAAAGTGTCAGAAGTAAATTTCAATAATTCAGTTCCCAGTTTGGAGCAATAGCCACCGTTTTTAAGAAACACTTCGCTATCACTGAATATGCCGAAATTTGTTTCTTAAGGTACAAGCATCGGTCAACGCCGAGTTGGTTTTTGCCTTACGCAGCACTTTTTTTTGTAACTAACGCGGGTTATGAATACGCCTACAATGTTATAGAACACAATGCGAGCATTTACGAAAATAGGAGGGGATTTAATAGGAGACACCGATGCACATTGCTTTTGATCTTTTGTGAATCGTAATGTAGCGGAATTACAGAGCCAGGTAAAGCATTCCACATATGGGTGGTGCGACTTAAATAAGAATCCCAATATACAAATCTACGTATTACATACTATACAAGTAATACGTAGCCGAAGGCTGTTTACCAAATTGACATCGTAGTTCAATTATAAATAAATAATTCTTGTTTCCAAAAGTCTCCTTTTTATACAAAGCCTCCCAACCTAGTTTTCGATTTAAAATGTCCAGGACGGCATTCATTTCCATCGAATTCACTCCAAAATACTTCACTCGCAACTCTCTTAGGGTAGGGCATCTGTCAATAAGGTGGTATACATCTGTTCTCACTTTGAGGTTGCAAAGAGCACATATAAATGGAAGGTCTTGCTTATGTGGTATGTAATTTAATTTGATTATTTCACCTCGTCCTTTTATTATAGTGCTTATGATATTTAGAGAAAAGACCATAGATAGTTTCGTTGACTGTTTAACATTCGCTATCGTGAAGATTGTGCTTTCTTTTCAAATTGTTCATAATTTAGGCGGCTAATCTTCTCAAGATTAAAATTGAAAGTGCATCTCAGATCATTCGAGTTTGTACCCGGTTGCCAGTTCACCCCATTTTTGAACAACACTTCCTTTAGACGCAAGTGTGTGTTTCAGGATTTGCTTGGTAGTAGTATTTGGGGGCAATAGGTACTGCAAGAAAACACTCAACACTCAATTTAAATTATGTTTTCTTCCAACTTAATATTTTACTTAAAATTCGAAAACTAAGGCTGAGCGTCCAGTAAGTGTGGGAAAGCTATGTGATAAGAGAAGCGATGCGACAAGCTATTCAATATGCGATATTGGTTGCTACAAACTGCGCACAGTAAAAGCAATGAAGAAACGTTTTCATACATTTGCAGTTGTCGCGACCGCAAAAATCCTGTCAACACCTTTTTTGCCACTCGCTTCCGCAATTGCAAAATCGCTTTGGTTTGGCAGAACTTAAAGGAGTCTACTGTATACTACCAAAAGCACCCTGCAAAAATCCAAAGGGACGATTAAAATATTTTAAGACAAGAAAGATGGATAGAAGTTTGTTTAAATTGTAGGATGCAACTGGTTACACCAGTGTCTAATAATTGCAAAAGCAATGTAAATTAATTATTGGAAAAATAAGAAAATATTAATTTCTCTTTTACAAAAAATGTATTTCTTATGTCTCTTCTCTGCACACTTTGGCTGCAGATATATCTTCAAAGATGAGTACACAGTGAGGACGCTACGAAGCATCGCACCAAGAGGGGACGGAGAGAGGAGAGAATATAAATTTATGTCAAGTATGTCTATCTCACTCTCCCATCTCCCAACGTATTTAATACTTAATCTTGTGCACTACGTGATTGTTTCCTGATCGTGACACATTTTCGTTTCATTAATTTTCAAATGACTCTAAGAAAGCTTTACCTGAAAGTCCTAATTTCATTTAAAATTGATTTCCGATTGTTGTCATTTAATTACGAGTATTTTTTTAATCCTTTCCCATTATTGAGTTTTCAAAATTTCAAATGAGAAATCGCCCTTTTTTAATCTTGTGATCCAAATAACTTGACATGGAAACAGATAAAGTTAACGGTCTCTCGGCTTTTCTGTAGGCTATGACGCTGTTGTTACAAAAATCTTTTTAAACTGAAATATTTCTTGTGCATCTATTACCCTTCGCCTCTAAATAGGGTGAAGTAGACCCCAACAATTGCAAAGCGCACATTTTTTGCGAAAAAAAAACCAACCCTTCCTGGGATATTATTTCGTGAAAGGAATATTCGTGGAATAAAAGGTACAAAATAATTTTTTCAATGATTCCTAGACACTCGTTTTGCGAAAAACAATAATTTATTAAAGGTGACCCCCTGTGTAATTTTTAGTGATGTCTGGAAGCTTTTAAATGTTTTGTAGGAACATTATTAGGAGGCTGAGTACTAAAATCCAGCTTTCCCCTAATTTCCACTATATTTCGTTGATCTAATATAAGCGCATTGAAACTATATCCATCATATCTAGTTTCTTTTGCATGTAGTTCAAAAATAAAAACAAACAGTTTCATTAAAAGGGGAATCCTTTTATAAATTAGGAAGCAGCTTTAATGTAGTTTAGTCTGCCAAAGAGATAAAATGATTTTTCAAATTCGACTAAATTTGAAATGTTCATTATTTTATTTGTAGTTAGTTCTACGAAGCAAAGTTTTCACAAAACTGTTGAAAACAAAATTACTTACAACAAAAGGGACTACAAGGACTTTTATGAAAAGAGAAATGAAACAAATTTTTTATTAAGAATTGAATTTTTGAGAAAAGTAGAACCTTTTTACTTCTAAAAGAATCCTCTTTGAATCCAATTGTTGAATAATATGAATAAAAACATAAATAATTGTCAACACCACCTTAAAGAATGTAATATCTATCTGTCTAAAATCACATTAACCTAAAATCATTTCCTGTAACCAACTTATACTTTACCTTTTCTACATGAATATATTTCTTACTTGTACTTCACGAAGCGTGGTTGTTTTATTTAATCTCTGCACATCTGCTTTCATAACTCTGGTTTTCTACACTCTAATGCAATTTGGACATTCAAAAAAAAAAATAAAAAATTTAATAATAACCTAACATTGTATTACAATGACAACAAGTAGGGAGAATAGGTCGATCGAATCTGTTGGTCTGTCCGTCAATTCTGAATATTAACTCACGAAACCGCACAGTAAACAATTCAAGCAAAAAAGCGATGATATATTTTCTGTTTGTGTGTCGAGTAGTGTCATCTTGTTGAATTTTAACGTCGTCTACATCAATATATTCCAATACCCGCCACATAAGATTATTATAAATCATCCTTCGATAGCTCGATCTTTCCACAGTCGTAGTTGGTCCCAACTCATGTTCGAAATGAAAAACCGTCAGAATTAAATTGCTTTTCAACACTATTTCTTGTGCATTCGAGCCCCAATCGTGACAGTTCCGCTTGTTGATGGGAGCTTGTTGATGGGAGCTACCAGGTGAAGAAGGCTTCACTCATACTGAATAACTCTATATCATTCTGATATATTTTAGGGATTTCCTGCATTGAAGCAGAGACACATCGTCGTTGATATGGTCGCCAAGTTTGAATTTTCAGCCAGTTGAACTTTAAAATGATAAAGTTTGTTCGGTGTAACGTCGTCCAAATGTCCAATTCCAAAATCGACGAGGAATGAACAAACCTGGGACCTTACCGCACATGTAATCGAGTTATACGTGGCTGAATTATATGTTTTTGGCATTACTTCTCGCGTTATCGAGCACTTTAGGACCTCAATTTGACATTCCTTCATGAGTATTTAAGCGAATTGAAGTCGATAAATGAGCAACAAACTGATCTTGTGAAAAGAGAGAATAATAACATTCACTCACTCGATCACTGATGCGGCAATTCGACCCCTGCTTTTTTTGCGCAACATTTTAGGCTACAACAGCAATATTCGAAATTGTTTTTGAGCGAGCGACGCGACTCGTCGTGCACGAATTTGTTTCTTCACAACACTAGCTTGTGTCAAAAAAGCCAAATTTTCCAACATTTTCAAAATTTCTGGCCGGGTGTAATGGGTGTAATGTATCGCGATGACTTAATAATTCTTTAGTTTAATGAACTGTAACCGCATATTTTGCTCTTCTTTTATAATTAAATTTGTGCAACTTCAATGCCTTCTGGCGAAATCGTTCCATTTTCATAAGTAGCGAAGTTTTGCCGCACAAATCAGTAACAGTTTCAAAAAATCAATTTTTTTTTTACTACATACTTCGAAAGTATGATATCCAAAAAATGTTATGACAAAAGGAAAACTCAAAATAACGAACAGATGCAGACTTATCGCATTTAAAGCTCGAGAACAACATGCCGGTCGGGTGATGAGTCAGGTAGCTCGGGCCGTTAGAGGAAGAGCGACCTTCGCTTCACAATACCCTCTACTGTTGACCTTTTGTATGGACAGGCAGCTGTTTCGGGAAAGGAAGTCGCGCCTGGAATCACCAATTAATAAATTTCTCGTGTTGAAACTTTAAACGCAATTATCTCGAAACTACTTTTTCAAAAACCGCTCGTGTTGTAGCTTAAAAAGTAAGAGACCGATATAGGTGAAATTTTGAGTGATAACTCTCAGCAATATTATCGAAAAGATAAATTTAAAGTTTGAAAGGTACCGTGTAAATAAATAATTCTTCGGGGGTCAAATATGTCAAAAAATTTACGAAAACTTTGGAGCCATTTTAGGCTCCCAAATTTAAAATTTTGCACTTTTTCACTCTTTTCTAGGTATATCCTTCCCCTTAATAGGTCAGTAAAAGAACTAACCTTGGCAAATCTTTCTCAGATCAACTGAAAAAGAGTGACAACTGCAGCAGTTTTCGATGTCACCGGAAACAGGCGTCCGGGAAACTTCAATAACGCCACCATTTTGTTAGTCATCGGAAAGATACATTTTTTTTGTAAATACTGTACATCTCAAATAAACATTTCTCCGAATTTTTAAAATGATTGAGCTATTTTATTCCCTCTCAAAAAAATCAAAAAGAATCATGTTTTTTAGGCTCCTCAAGTGGTCTCCCCCATTAAGCTATGAGAGGGCTCTTTATAGTTCCCTAACAAACAAAACCTCCCATTGGAAAACTTTTTACTGTCAAACTTCTCCGATATTGAAAAGATCACCTTGAGAGAGAGCGTTGAGCTCTTCTCTTCTATATGCAGCACGAATCATCTGAGTAGTCCTTAAAAGTATCGATATAAGCAAAAATGTTGTTCCTGATGTTCTTTAAACTGAAACAAGAAACAGAAACAGCCCCTGTCTCACCCCGAGTCCCGTCGCCACCTACCACCTCAGCCCTTAAATAATTCAAACATTCTCAACAAAGTATTCATCTCAAGAAAAAGTCCTAAATCATAAGATCTCTTCTAACACTCGAAAAAAAGTTTTTATCTCATTCGTCCATGTTCAGTTGACTAAAACAAGTCGATGTGAAAAATAATTACACGATAGAAACATTCTCGAAAGAGGTAAGACAAAACTTTGCACTTTTATCAGGTGTCACAAACACAAAAGTTTCAGTTTGAAGTGAAATTTAGAATGAAAAAGCGTTGTTTCGTGTATTTCGATGATCTTTTGCTTTATCCTGACAAAACGACTTCGCACCGATGGAGTACTATACGACTATACCTCCACGATATGTGGTGCATGGTGTTGGTGTCACTAAGTAAAGCACACACATTATTTTGAGCAATAAATTCTCATTCTACGACTGAATTATTATCCTTGATAGCAAAATCAATAGCGTCATAGCCGAAAGTTTGTAGATATAATTATTGTACTCGTGTACCAGACACGTGGAGGACTTTCCTCTAAGCAATTTTGCAGTGTAATTTCACCGCACAACTTTGGTATTCTTTTTTGGTTTCTCTTTTGGCGATATATAGGATCTATGGAATGGGGGTTGCGGAATAAGTTTAATGATGAATCGACACTCGAGGGGTTGGTTTGAGTGGGTACAGTGGGTACACGGTACATATTCTCCTATACACCACAGTGTGCTGTGCTGTGATGGGGGGGAAGAAAAGAAAATGAACGTTATCGGGATTCAGAATCCAGTCATTAATTAGTTGGTAATTAGAAAATACATGATGGGTTGAATTAATCATGCCCCCGTGCCCAAAAACTTACCTTGGGTTATTGCATTTGACTAGAGCTTCATTTTGGCTTATTTTAATTATGTTAACTTGAATGGTTAATCTCTGGGGTGTATGGTTGTGTGTTTATATTGTTCAATAGCCACCGTGCCGCCCTGTTCAAACGGCAGCGGGAAATCGTTTTTGGCGAAGAATTGGCGTGGAGTGGGGGCATAATTTTGCCACAAATCAAAAGCAATTTCTGATGAAATATGAAGGGCACATTATTTGTCTTAACGCACTATTGGAAGGCAATTTATTTAATCTGGCCGGAGGGAAGTATTCGGCTTTAATTATTTAAAGCTGACTGGCCTCAAAGGACTTCAAATGCCCTAAGAGTGGAGTGAAAATGATGGAATGTGAGACTTTAAATTCTTAATTGAGTTGCTAATGGGAGTAATCGCGGGGTTGCCATGGGGAGAGTACGGATGACAGCTTAAGATAAAGCAAACATTAGTTTTTTTTTTTTTACGAAAAGGATCAACTTGCTGAACTTGCTCTCATTTGTTTATTCAAGGTGGGATGAACAACAGGCCGAAAGTGTTTAACTGCGTATAAATAAACGATATCGGATCAGCAACGCCTGATTTATGACAATTTACCGCACAGTAGGGAAGAAATCATATCGTTCAAGTCTCAATGAATCACGAAGTATCTCCAAGCAATTCATGTGAACTTGATTGATGAAAAATTTAGAATAATACGTTTTGAGTATTTTTTTTTTTTTTAACTGCAATTCTTTTTGTCACGTGAGCTCTTTTATGGAAGCATATCTGTGATACTTACCTGTAAAAGAGCTCAAAGAAAGTAAAGATGCTTCGGGGCTTTGATCAAAGAACTAGCTTCAAAGAAATGTCTTATGAAAGAAAATCAAAGGAAAAGACCGCTGTGCTGGTGGCTCCCGTGGTATTGTGGTTATCGCGTTTGTGTTTTACGTATGGCAGAATCCATGAAAAGAAAAAATTGTTTTTCCCTTTCTAGAGACTCTGGCATAGTCCTCCGAGAGTGACACGAAAAGAAGTGGTTTCTTATACCTATACTTCCTTAGGTGGGCATTGCAGTTCGGAGTGAATCTGTGCCTCAACCAACATTTTTAGTAAACAATTTTGGAATCAGGAGCGCTCTCTCTCATTTTACACTCTTGTCAAAGTTTTCCACTGTTCAGTTGCTTCCTTGAGGACCAGTTCTTCACTTTTCTCGATTTCCCAGCGATTCTTTTGAAAACATTTTTAACCAATTTATCACACATTTCGGGTGGTATATCGGCCATAACTTGAGTAACGCTGGTCTTTAATGTGTCTTTCGGGGATCATTCAGGAAAACTGTCTTAAGTACGTCCACATTGTGTGCAGTGGTAATCGTATCAATTTTATTCGGTTTGAACTATGACCAGCTTTCGTTAGTCAATTGTCAATTTGTCAATTTGCATGTGCCGATTGGTTGACTCATCTTAACGGTTTCGAATCGCATGATCAAGATGAGCAATTGACGTCGGCTAAACATGAGACTACGCGTCCAGGAAATTTTCGCATTCAATGATGCCATAATAGGTCGTGTTGTGTGGCTTGTTGTCCTGTCTTGTAAGGACCACATATCGTCCAAGTCATGATTTTAAGCTGATTATAATTCTTTCCGAATTGGCATCTTCGAAGAAATACGCACCAACGGCGCCCTCAGACCATAGACCACATCAAATAGTCCCTTCGTCTGGGTGGAACGGCACCTAGTCGATCGATCCGATTTCTGGGTTTTTCTGAGCCAATTAGAGTGACAAAAGAGCGCCGTTGTAGAGGAAAATTTATAGAAAAGAAATCGTTGTCGGCTGTTTCAACACCCAAGACATTAGACTTAAGTTCTTGACAATTTTGGCTTTATCAGAATGCAGATCCAGTTTCAAATATAAAATACCCAATAGTGACGTTTACGACACGTTCTTTTGCTGCAAAGGCTGGAAAAACGATTAAGGGGCTAGGCCACCCTAGAGGCTGAAAAAATAGCCTTTTTTGAGAATTTTTTTCAGAAATACTACAAAATAAATCGAGATAAGAAATCAATGATAAAAAATCATTGATAAATCAATGACTGCTCACAATAATTTTTTTGAAGCAATTTATCACAAAAAGGCGGCTGTGCAGCGTTCTTGCGACTACGTCTTTTTTTTTTTTTTTTTGAGGTCCACGGCCATGTAATTTTTCAATTAGTAATAAGCAAATAGATTTTTTCGATTAAATATACTAACTGTTATAGAAGTATGAATGATTTTTGCGATGTATTGGTTTTTGGGCAAATGGCGCCCTTCTAAAGTGAAAAGTGCAATATTTGTCAGAAAATTGTTAATAACAAATGAACTACGCAATATAAAAAAAATCATACGTTCTTCCATAAACAATGTATATTTCAAGACATGTTTAAATTTTCAATTTAATCGATTGAAAATTGCTTGAGTTACGTATCCGGCGAACTTGAAAAAAGAAGTATTGAGATAAACGCGGTTAAAGTTTTAGTAGAGTAGTAAGAAATCATAAATAATTTTACAATACCTTTAATCTGCGATGGCGGAAAGAGACGATCGACAAATCTAAATCTAGTCTAGACTAGTAAGGAAATAAATATTTTCAATAACAACTGCCGTATACGTGCTCTACTCCCCTAACGTACCCTCCCCCTTGAGCTCAAAAAAGGAGCTCGCTGTGGACCAGACGACCTTGTAATAAAATTTGAAAACCTAGTACCTAAAGGTTTTTCGCGGCCATAATCTTCTGGAACGTCATATTTGAGGTCCTAAGGGACTATTTGGAATTTAAAAAAATTATCGATTTTTCGAAAATTCTAGGGTGGCCTAACACCCCTTAATTTGCATCGTCAGCAACATTTGATGTTGAAGCAGCAAAATGTTCAACTGAACATGCACTACGGTGATGCACAGGCCTAACGACATCAGTGATATGCCACAACCACAATGTTCACTGTCCGGAATGGAAAATCTACAAATAATATTAAGACATTCTAAACGACATGACAATTGAGTTTGACACGTGTCAAATGCCAGCGATACCAACTTGAAACAGAGAAATGAAAATTTTTTTTCTTTGTTTCTCTAGGCATTTCAATTGATAGGGAAATCATTTACGGCGACTTATTTGCCAAATGCACTTCGCAGAATAAAGAAACCATTCAAAAGCCCTTGAAAAGAATTTCATAAGCAGACATTGCACATGCAACTTTGATTGACTGAATAGAAAAGGTTTTACTTCTTCATTTTGGAAAATTGAGTTGAAGAACTCAAGTTGATATGCCTTGCAAAGTAATAAGCAAGTCACATTTCTTCTCTTTGCGTATCGTAAATACTTTGAAGTCATATATTTTCGTAAAATGAAGTTAATCTTCGCTTGAATGCCATGTTATTTACTGAGCGTTTGACTTTACTGAACATGAACAATGCAACAAATAATTTGTTTGATGATTGATTTGCTTTGATATGCGGCAAATTGATGGAAACTAATTTTAGTTTATCAAGAATCAAAGATTTTGTAAGAGTAGGGTGGTTGAAAAGTACGTAATTGATTAAAATACACAATGTATTTTGCAAGAGTTAGGCATGCAAAACTGACGGAACGCAATTTGATTTGAAGTGGATTTTAGAGCCAAAGGTTCTGTCAAAATGGCATCAAAATGTCAATGGTAACCGACTTTCAGTAGTTACGTCTGTTCAATTATTTGGACAAACTGCGTTCGATGGATGTTGGATGGTCAGATGCAGTTTGAGTTCAGACTTATCAGACTTATCGTCCAAAATTATGTCAAATGCTCCTTCGCTCCATCCAATTTCAGAAATTTTCTAAATTATTTGAAAACCATCCAGCAATTTGATCAAGCGGTCGTCTGAGCGTTCACATTATCCAACATTGGTCGTTCAAACCGAAGTCTGTCCAACTAATTGTACAGTGTGAACTCTGCTTATTAAAAAACCTTGATTTTAGGAAATTACTTATCTGAGTAAAACTGGAATAAAGGCTGGCACAGCTAGCTTGGAAGTGTTTGGGTATAGCGCATTTCTCACAACCATAACATAAGGAATGGAGGTGACCTAGAATATGTAGGCGATTTTGAAAGGCGAGTACGGAGAGAAAGTGCATTTCATTGCAGTATATTAGCTCTCGGAGGACTTCTCCATTCCTCACTATAGGCAATATCCAAGGAAAAACCATTTAACTTTTTTGGATTCGAACGCTGAACTCTCATATTAAAGATAGACATCGTTACAACTAAGCAACGGGTGCAAACTTATCAATCTCCGAAGGGTCATCAAGGAACTAAGAAAAGCATTGAAATTAAAAATGATTATTCTAATAATTGTGGTTTTCATATCATATAAATAATAAGGATGAGAGTTTGCTTGTTTGCCTATTTTTCACGTGGAATTTCGAGATTAAAATCGAAGAGAGATTGTTTTTTACGAGTATAGATTTTCGTGTACAGATTTTTCCCTAGTCTTACCTATAGCGGTAAGTTATTGATGCACTCGATTAAATCGTAGATTTGGTGTAGTGCAGGACGTGATTTGTAGGGACATGGTGCTTTCGTACAAATATTGTTGATGTCTCCCAATCTTCTGCTCTTGGCGTCTTCTGAAGTAAACTATTTCTCGGTGATTCCAAAGGATACAGGAGCAGTTGTTAACTTCAATGTGTCCCAGAACGAATTTCTTAGTAAGTCTGGGTAGTCTTTCGTCCATTTTCCAAGCTGAAGTCTTTACCATTTACGAATTTGCGAGAATAATTATGTTCAATGTTCATCGAACATTAAAAACAGAACAATACTCATTTTCTCAGACAGCCAAGCTGCACTAAGAACGTTAAGCTCACCTGTCATAAGATCCAAACTAGTCCAAGAGACAGTCATGATACTCTCTGAACTAGCGGACAAAAACGCTGTAATCCTCCGCTGGATCCCAGCACACAAAGGATATGATGGTAACGAGAAGGCAGACATCTTAGCTAAGGACGGCACATCTAAATAACTCCTCGGGCCCGATCCCTTCTGCGGTGTAAATAAAAGCACCTTCAAAAACACTACCAAGAACATCTTACTGGAAAAATCAAATAAAGCTTGGCGAAACTCATCTGTCCAGATTTGTTTAAAACTCTTTTTGCCAGAATATACTAAAATAACATCGAAATTTCTACGGAACCTCAATAGGAAGACCTTAAAAATTTGCACTGGACTACTAACCAGCTACTGTTCTTTAAAGAAACATCTTCACCAAATCAGGCTCTTAGCGGACCCCATCTGTAGACAATGCCTCGAAAATTGAGAAACATCTCTGCACATTATTACGGAATATCCAGTCCTTTTCCGTCTTAGAAAGCAAACACTTGACTATGAGATCATCCCCCTAGATAAACTCAAACTCATTCACCCGCAGAAGATTGCTAGCTTCTGGTTCAACTCAGGAGCAGGAGAACTACCCTGAAACCTCACATGGGCTGGCGCAATAGGTTTCATTCAGACACCGCAGTACCCAGAGCTGAGCAAACTCTACACGTCTCCTGAATCTAATCTAATCTAACTTCAATATGAGAACTCAAAGAATGAGGGGTTTTGAAAATGATAGACTCTTCTGGCCTGTCTGATTTTACTTTCATCCATGCGTACGGCAGCGATAGGGAACTTAAGTTAGCTCAAGTTGTTACTCCTGTTTGGTGTTGTGAAGGCACACATATTTGTTTTATTTCTTTTGCTTATAGGTATTGCTTTTTCAATGGCTACTAGCTCCGAAATGCATAGTTCCTAGGTTATTACAGCTTATGTGAGACAGGGGCTCAACCTTTACAATTTCGATTTCGGACGAGCTCTTTCAAGTTGTGAACACTTACTCAATCAAGGGGGGAAAACTGACACCAACCAATTTTGGCATTTTTTTCAATTTTTAAAAAATTCATTGAGACGATCTAAATTAGCTATTTCAAGTAGTTTTGGCATTAAGAAGCCTCAAAAGTGTCTATAGATAGTCCTGAACCAGATAGGCTTCAAATTTACCGCAGTAGATAGATTTGCGCACGTCATTTACATCTTCGTACTTTGGGGCAGAAAAAAGGAAATTTTTTGAAAATGAACATTTCATAAGCAAAGGAGGCTTGTATCGGCTATGGCACTTTTTTACAATGTGTTTCCTAAAACCCGTTGACCTTTGCTCGTGTCTCAAAGTCTCTCAAAAGCAAATGTGACTTGTACAGCTATACAGTTCTTTGTTGAATCATCTTCATAATTAATGGGACCACAGCTCATTCGGAGTATTTTTCTTTCGAATCGACCAACGGTTTCCTCATCCGCTAAATTCAAGGTCCTTGCTTCAGCGTCTTATAGCGTTACTAGGATGATCAGATATTTACTGTATTTTTCCCGATAAAAGGATAAACTCAAAGCAGCTGCCATTAGCAAGAGTTTGACCTCACCACTGATGCTTTCGGCGTGTCTTCCCCGGATCTAAGGTAGACAAGGTCTTACAACATTTCAAAATTGTGTCTCTTTACTGTGTCGTTTTATCCAATTCGACGAACTATGTCCTTGTTTTATGACAGCATATACTTCGTTTTGCCTTTATCAACAAACTCCGTTTGCCACTTCTTAAAAGGAGCAATGTGCGTTGTGCTCTCAAGGCGAGCATAACTCTCTCACTCTTGTATAATCAACACTAGTGATCCATTTTGAACTTCTTCATTTCTTTTAAAATATCTTTAAAACTTTGCGTTTATCTAAATTGAAACTACGTCCCTGCGTTCAGTCTTAAGTCAACATTTTAAATTTTAGCTTTAAAACTCCCAAAATTTTAATTTTTCCTCATTGAACTGTAGATTATTGTGAACTTTTATAGGTTCAAGACTCCCTAGAATTGTATTTCTTAGTCTAAGGAAGCATTTCTGAATAGTCTTTTTTTTTGTATACTCGTGATTTCGGAGCTCCTCAGAATCTAACCCTTGAGGGCCATAACAAGTTTCCTAAATCTGATGTTACAAAGCAGAAACCAAATATAAGTTCAACACCAAAAAAGTCGAGAATTTCCTTTTAGGTGGAGAAAAAGAACTAGAAACACGAAATTGAACATCACCAAAGCTCCTCAAAGTCTTCTCGAGAACACCAAAGCAAATATCGTGCTTCGCCTTCGCGCAATAACCTTTCTGATTGAATTTCGATGTCTTCCTTCTCGTTTATTATTTTTGTTTCCTTACAAATTCAATTCATCTCTAAGGAATATTTATTTGCGGAGTCCTCTGTCCTCCTCCCAAAAGCAAAACAATCTTAGAACTTTGTTAAATTAGTTAACATAAGTGACAGTCGGAAACGACGGAAATTCTGCTACAAAACAAAACTAACAAATAATTTTCAATACAATTTCAATTAAAATCACCCTTCCAAAGCCAAATTTGATATGAACTTGAGACAGCAAAACAACTGCGAGCAACTAAACCAATTTTACTTCCCCGAAATCAGTTGTTATGTTTCTCAAAACCCATAATAAAGTTTTACCACACAAAACTTTTATTGTATTTCGAAATCATTATTCGATTAGTGTCTAAATTCGTTAACTTTGTTCCATCAAACAGTTGGTGGTTTCACTTAACTTTTTTTTTCATTTTATTTGGATTTTCTTCCATCTCGTCATCATCGTCCTTGCCTCTTTTTTTGCCAGGTCGATATGACATTGAACGTTTGATCAGACCGCTTCAGACGGATATAATATGAACAACAATGAAAATAAAAATTGATATAAAGTGTTTTCAATTACTTTTAAACATTTATTAAGTTAAATGCTGCTGCTGGAGTTCATCAGAGAGACGTTGCTATCAAGTGCTTCTCTTTATTTTTGTTTCATTTCTTTTACTTTTTTTTTTTTGTAGAATGATGAAGAAGTTTTTCAGAATCAATTCTTGAAATGGGTTTCAATTAAGGTTCAGTGATTGATGGCAATTAGAAGCATTTTGCTCTGAGATTCAACAGTTGAACCGTTGCGAGTGGTGACTGGACTTCCTATTTTCGACTTATTATGTCATGCTTTGAAGTGAATGAGGGTAGAGCGAATAAAGTGTAGAAGGATCGTTGGGCAATAGTAGAATGAATCAATGATGTCCTTATGTCAATTACGGAAAATCAGAGCTTTGAAGCAAATTAAATTTTTGCAATCAGCCTAAAGCTGTGCAGGACAAGAAGTGTTCTTTTAGTGAATAAGTTTAAAAATAAGAAAATCTCTGAATTAAGTGGAGTTCGAGACCCTGAAGTTCTCAATTCAAATAAATATGAGCCCTAGAAATCCTTTACAAATCAAAATGTTTTTCTTTTTCAATTTAATTTGTTCCGGGTGAATATTGGAAATCCCGGCATTTTCAACATTTCAGTAAATCGTCCCGAAAAGGTTGTTAGAACTGGCAATCCTACCTACATTTTCCATATTCTTAACCTGTAAGAAACAAGAGAGCTTGCCGTGTTTTGGCGATTCTGAAAAGCTGAGTGAGAATTCGCTCTTCGTGACGGAATATTTACTACTCAAGAAGGAAGGACTTGTCGATTCCTAACAAAAGGCAACACCCGTTAAGAAAATGATTGGATGTTTTTGGATTTCGACAGGAAGACATTGTAACCACTTCCCTACGGGCACCACAAGTGCTTTCATTTTTCTCTTGCCATACTTCCCCAAAGCCGCCATTTGCTTTACTTTCCGTTGATACTAAGGAGTTATTCTTCATTGCTAAACTGAAAATGAAATCCATTTTTTGTATTTTTTCCTTCTTGAATGCAATTGAAAGGAGTTCTATTTTTATGTTCTTATTTTATCTTAGACATTCGCATAATTCAATGCTTTGAAAGGCCAGGAGTTTGTATATTTTTTGACCTTAATTTCATCTTGGCATAGTCACGAATAAAATGTCGCCCTACTTTCTCAATTTTTTCTCTTCCGTTTCCTTTTTTTTCTTCATTTGGATGTCTGTGGAAACTCATTTTATGATTGAAAATGTCCAAAGGGATTAAACACTTTTTACCTACAACCAGAGAAAGCTTTAATAAAACAGATTGGAGAATGTTGTCTCAGAAAAAGAACAAAGGCAAAAACAGTTTCACTTTCTTCAATATTTTTTGCTTAGTATTATGAAAAAGTCTGAGAAACCAAGCAATTTAATAACAACCAAATTCTTACAAGTCATTAAAATCATCTTCATCATCATCGTCATCATTTTCTTTGATTTTTGTGAAATTGGCAGCCCTTGTATTGAGGTGTAAGACTTACTCAAATGGAAAACTGGTTTCTGGACTAGTTTTATAAGTCAGTCAGAAGGTTACTTAAATAAGAGAAGTCATAGAAACGATTTAGGTTTTTTAATCAAACGCAAATATTTCAAACCATTCAAGTGTAGTTTTAAGCCTTGCGCAAACCAGCGCACAAACGTCGTGCGATGCGATTTCTGTCAAAATGAAATACATGTAACCTAATGGAGGTTTGACATTACGCATCCGAATCGCACGTACTTATCGCGCTGGTTTGCGTAAAGTTTTAAGGATTTAATTAAATTTTCCTCCAAACTTGCGATGTATAAAATCGTCGAAGGGTCACCTGCAAGGTACGAAGTTGCTTTTGATGCTTCCCTGATAAAATTATCATAACTACAATTTTTTACAATTTTTTACTTTTTCCTTACTTTATGGACATCCCAAGTGGAAATGGCAGTTGTCAAAATTAAGTTAACACACTCCACATATGAGAAAAACCAACGTGGTAAAAATACGCAGTAGCCTTTCCATGCATTTGTACTGTCGCGACGGCAAAAATGATTAAAACAGCGTTTCTGACTCTACCGCAACAGTAAAAACGCTTTGGTTTGGGAGAAACTTTACTTCGAAACGGAAATAATTTTTTGATTTTCTCTTCCGAAGATTTTTGTTTTTATGTTTGTGAAAAAAATTTTCTTTCAAGTGTGAAAATATTTTCGTGTTTTTTTTATATTTTTCCAAAGTAAATTCAGTGGACTTCCTTCCAGTGGTTTTATTTTGAGACTTACTTAGGTCTTGAGAAAAGATGAGTACCATATTTTATAAATTTTGAGACAAATGTTTTTGAGGACAGAATGCAATTGAGGGCACCTAAAAACATTAAAAAACGTAGTTTTATTTATGGGTCAAGTTTTGCTATTTGCCAGTGGCACAGTGGATATCATGTCTGTCAGTTGCGTGTGAGTTCGAGGTCCAAATCCCAGAAACATCTAATTGCTTTTTATCCACGGATATATGGATATAAGATATCTTTTCGAAAGGAATTGCAAGATTTTCGATATGAAAAATTATTTCTCGAATCGGTAAACAGCATCTGGACCTCTCTAATTCTTATAAGGTATGGTTGACAGAAATGCGATTGGCCCCAAAGTTCCTCGTTTTGGTGCTCTATTATAATAACTTATTAAGTTTCATCTTTTTGATTTTGAAAGTTAATAAGCATAAGAATGTGATTGTCGAATTAATAATTAGCTTTAAGAGTAGGTAGATATGGATTTAGTAATGCAAACAATTTCAGATAACTACAAATTAAGTCTGCGAACAACGTTTTAGGAAATCAGTGTTTATCCATATTTCTGTTAAAGGTTGTTAGTTATCCCTCTGAAGTTATGTATGCACTTTAGTCTTATCGTTCAACAGTTGTGATTAAACTAAGAGATGACAAACTGTCTTTCTGGTGTAAGGAAATAATAACGTATATAGTGTTGATGAGGCAACATTGTAGTGCATTGTTACTATTCTTACGATTCGTGTACGTAACTTTCCTTTCGTATAAAGGGTTTTTTATTTTTTAAAGACGTGGTTTTCAAGAAATATTAAATAAAAAACATATACTCGACTCGAACCTACAGTTTGTTCTTATGACTGAGAATTTAATTTTTTTTATGTTAAAAATGATTTCGGGCTAGTGGCCGCCGCACTCTAGGGCAGCTCCATAGAAATCGTTACGCGAAAGGTAACTTTGAAAATTTTGTCGGAGGCAGTGAACAATTTACTAACTACAAGTGAACTCAGACACAAATTCTGGGAATCCGTTCGCCATTGCAACGACGTGTTCTGACTCTTCAAAATTTTGTCATTAAATGAAATACCTAGTGTTATCAGTTCATTCTCATTTCTTCTTTGATATCTTTCATTATCAGGTCAATGACGACTATTAAGCTGACGACTAGCTAAGCTCTTTTGAAACTATTAATTCATGTTCCTTCTTTATATTTCATCCATGCAATTTTTTTGAATTTAAATTAATTTAAATTTGCTTTTGAACTTTTCATTGTTTTTTTTTTTTTCAAAATCAATGAAAATATAAAACTAAGAGCAGATGATATGGCCTTGGCCGTGGTTCAGTTACAAAACAAAAAACATAAAAATTGGATATCAGTGATTGATGAAGTTACATTTTGTTTCTCATTTCATTTATTTCCACTTGTCAGGTATACTCAGATTTACTGTCTAGTGATGATAGTTTGTTAAAGAAAAGAGTTTCACTTTTAGCAATTTTCTCTTCTCTCCTCTTTTTTCTCCAATTCGTGAAATCTGGTCGCAGTATAAAGGGAAATATTGAACGTCATATCACCAAACTGAGTAAATTTTCTTATAAGGCAAAAGTATTCACTGCACAAGAAGTGAGCCCTTTTTATAGTATCCATTGTCAAGAAGTGTTCATCTTAGAGTATTCCCAAATCAGGTTTCTTATATGTAAGTTTTTTTTTTTTTTTTTTCTTTTTCTTAAGTGGCCTGGCTTCCGTAACTTTCAAGACGGCTTATAACTTCTAGGTACTTATAAATTCTAGGTACTAAAAAACATGGTTGCAAACCTGAAAAAGCAACCAAGATATAATATGAAACAATCTTTAGACGACAAAGTCGACATAAGACGATAGGACGATTACCGTCTAAAAAATTACGGAACGGCCTTGACCTGTTTTTCAATCTTTCAATGTATTTTTTTTTTTCACTGTATTTTTATAGTAACTGAAACAAATAATTTTTAAGCAGGCAGTCTTGAGTATCACTGCGGTGGGCATACCCTACAGGCGGATCACTAGTGTGTACTGTATGTGTGCATTTAAGTGGGAGAGCTGTGATCCCTTATCGCGAAAAAAGAAACAACAAGATGATTAACAAATGCAAATGAATCAATGTAGTTTGAATACATACAACGTAAGACGTGCTTTCTTTCTTTTATATTTTTTTTTACTCACTGAGCCAAAAAACATCGCCAAATTAAAAAAACAAAGTTTTAAATCAAAATAAAAAAGCAACAAAATAGGACCAGAGCTGTTTTTTTTTTTTTAAATAAAAAGCAAAGCGACTTTGAAACGCTAACCAAAAACCTACTACACAAGTTTCTTTTCTGAAATAAAAGAAAAAATTCCGCAATAGACTCTACGATTCAAGTATTTATTTGTCTTATTTTATATTTTTACTAGCTGACCCGCCCGGCGTTGCTCGGATCTAAGTTATTTAAAAAATTGTCAGAAACACCCGCTGGACTAAGCTGAAAATAGCCGGAAAGTTTCTAGTTTCCGTTGGAATATGGTCATAAAATAAAGTCTATGTAAGGGATAATGTAACATCCTAATATCAAAAGAATTTTTAATATCGGCTCAGAATTTTTCGAGTTTTCAATCCCATTCCGGTTCCCTTTCCTATCCCCGTTCCTGTGGGAAAACTGGTATGAAAAAAAGTTGTATATCTATTCTCGGAGCCACAAAATATATTTAAAAAATTTCATCGAAATCGGTTAAGCCGATTCGTAAAATAACGTAGATACCGACTGCAACGCCATCTGCTGAGCCGACATTTACGGGTATGAAAAATAGATAGCAGGTAACCAAGATTCATTAGAATCTGTTGAAAATTACGGGCGTTAGAAGGAAACAAAATTTTAAGATTAAGAATAATTTATACTTACAACACAATACCTGTTTGCGGGAGCTAGTGGCACGTGTTGAGTACTTTTGAGGTTGTGTAATAAATCAGTTAATTAACTAATCATGCAAACTGCACTTAATAAAATAAGAATAAAATAATAAATTTAGTTGACAATATACATAGTTGATATGACATTTACCTGAGACTCTAGAATCTAATATATAAAATTCTCGTGTCACAGTGTAAATTAAAAAACAATGTTAATGGTAGATGGCCCTTATCACTTAGGGGGATGAAAAATAGATAGTAGCCTATTCTCAGACCTACTGAATACGCATATAAAATTTGGTAAGAATCGGTCGAGCCGTTTCGGAGGAGTTCAAGTTCGAACACCGTGACACGAGAATTTTATATATATGATAGTATTTTTCACACTTGTTGCTATCTCTCTCTTACAATACAAGAAACTTTCCATAATTAGAATCGAAAATTCGGCGATTAATTTTCTTGGTTATTCTGGGATTTAAACGCGAGTCCTTCCACACGCCAATAAATCACGCAATCATGTTGACAACACCAGTAATCAAAATTTTGGTTTATTAAATCACTGTCTCAAATGTTACTTGATGCAGTAGTGTGACCGTTTTCCGTGTACGAACCTAGCAACACTTATTTATAAACTATAGCATTACTACTTTGATTTTATTACGTTTCTCTTTTGACTTGAATAGTTTTCACCTTTGATTTTCATTCAAAAACTTTCCTCCTGTGAAGTAGGACATTTTTACTTTAATTTCAACAGTATCCGCGTTTGGCTTTCGAACAAAATATTTTCGTTTTCGAAGCTAATTTTTTTTTCGCTTTGATTTTAGTGCGACTTTTGCTTTGATTTTCAAATGAGTACGATTTTTGTTTTCAATGATGTGACATTTAAATATGGCGCGAGCTCAGTGTAGCCATTTGGATATGCCATTTAAATTCTCAAAGCTTACATGCTCATTATTGATTGATTGCGAAGTCTAGTCCTCAATTGGATGTAATAGTGCATCCGAAAAAAAGTAAAAGACTTCTTTCTGCCTATTGTCTGAGTCTACCAGATGATAGTTTACGCAAAGAAATGATGGGGTCTCAATGCTTATGTTGATTGATAGATATACTGATTTCATAAACATTCAACTGATCAATAGTGTAGGACTTGACATTTTTAAGGCTTGCTTGCCTACCTTTTTTCATCCTGAATGCTCATTATACCTACCTTATTAGATTGATTTTCACCCCCAACCAACATAATGTTTGCCGAATATAAGCAGTTAAGTGAGAATCCGCTTTTCATGGGAGTGTAACTACTCTAGGAAGACTTGCCAATTCTTCGCAGAAGACGGTAGCGATACGCTCCTTGAGCTCCTAAGTAACGAAAAGAAACATACATGCTAACTTCTTTGACACTGACATTACTTCCCCACTCTATGTTTACTTGATTTTTAAAGAAAAAGCTTTTGCCTAATTTTCATTAATAAGACTTATGATTTTAGACCTACACGTTCATAGAGATCTCAGCTTCTGATCAGTATATTCTTTGAAGGATGATTTCAACTTTACTCTGATGTCTCCACGCTTTTTAGAGGAAGTGGTGTGTCTCATGGAGCAATTTCAAGGTTGTTTTTTTTTCAGTTTTTTTTTCAATGGCTTATCAAATGCTTTCCATAACGTTGCCTAGTAACTCTAAACAGCTGATGTTCCTATAAACCTTTCAAAACCTGTTGGCATAGAAAAAGACTACGTCAGGATGAATAAAATTTGACAACGTATTGAAAATTATACTTCACTGAATCAATTGCTAAATAAAACGTTTAAATCCAATAAAATCGAATGGAATTCACACTTTTTCAAAACTTCTTGACGCTTGATGGCTGCAACTCAGCCGCATTAAAAGTTCGCAGGATCTCGGATTAGTTGTGATCTCATCTTCAAAATTCTCTCGGTCTAAAAACGTTTAACGAAAAAGAGCGTTTGTTTTGTCCCTTGAATGACACGTAGCAAAGTCTTGTTGAAAATAAAACTCGTTCACATCAATATCTTCTAACTCTGGCAGAGCAAACATTAAAAACCACACCAAACAGTCATAGTTGCCTTCAACGAAACTATTCCACTTCAGTAAATCTTGAGCATTGTGCACCAGTCTGATTCTTCACATCTCTAACTTGAAGCCGCATTGCAATAAAAGCTTGTAAGTCAAAAACAATTGTCATATTTATATTTTTGAAGAACATTGTTTAGTACAAGGGATGACTTGTCAGTTATTTCAAGAAATTAAACACCTCATTGACAATTGTTATCTCCTTTTGAAGTTTCGAAGCATAGAGCTTCAGTAAAAGGCTTTAAATTGAACAGGGTGTTAAACTCTTATAATCACTTGCCCAGTAAAAAAAAAAAGAAAGAAATAAGAAAAGCGACATTCCTTCGTTGGCAGACTCACTTCTTATCCTTTAGCAAAAATTTCCGGCATGAATAACGAATGGTGGAAAGAAATAAAGATACAAACTCATCAAAGCCAAACGCATAGTGACTTAGTTATTTCCCTTAGGTAAACAGACTTCCTAAAATGTTTCCTTTGATATATGAAATCCCTTTTAAATTTTTCAGTCATTCAGGAAGTGACTCGACAGGATTATTTCAGCGCAAAAAAATCCCGATTCCTTTGTTTGTTTTCATGGAAAAAGAGAAGAAGAAGAAAAGTTTAAAAAAATGTCAGAGACAAGATGGGACATCATTGTGCTGTGGGACCAAAACGCGATATTGGCAAAAGAAAAAAACCTTTTTGATATAAAATTCACTTAAAAACGACAAAGTCATGCCCTTGCCATACCGAAGCCATCTTTCACTTAGTATAGATAAAAAATAAACAAACACAGAGTCCCCAAAGGACACTCTCTGTCTTGCCTAATGACCCATAACTGAGCACACAACAGTTAATCCAAGGTGACAGAACAAAATCTTTAACCAAAAGTTGTCAGCACAAAGGCCAGCAAATATACGAGGGTGGCCCACATAATTAAGGCTTTATACCTACCCCCGATTGACGATAAATTTCATTTAAGTGCCAGGGTGTTAATTTTATTCACAATGCCCCAGTGTAAACAAATTGTCCGAAATTAATATCTACACGCATAAAAACACGGCTCTATCGTTACATTTTTTTTTTCTTCTTTCTTTTTCGTTTTTCGAATAGAAAAGAAATGCAAACACAATTTCCGTAGAGTGGTTCTCAAATAAAAGCTAAGAAAAAGAAGTGTGTGTATCCTGGGCAATATAAAAGCACCTTGCGCGCCCTGGTATGTTTATTTATTGAGGGCTTTGTGCAGAGCAAAGTGCTTGAGACGTTGATAAAGAAGACGACAATGTTGACGATGACGGCTACCGTCGCCAATCGACGCCGACACCATCGTTCTGCCATCGACGAAGATGGACGTCCTGGAGCGCTTTTATTTCTTAAGATCAAATTAGGCAGAGTGACGAATGACCGTCATAAAAACGCAAAAGCGTGAAATTTTCTTTTAAAATTAAATAAAGCGTAAGGACGATTTAATTGTGTCGCCAGTAGTTAAGCAAAACTGCAAAGAAAGATGCTGCCATGTTGAAATGACTCGTATTTTCGAATAAAACGACTACGCGATGTGCTCTGTAGTGGATGATCCTTGTTTTTTAGCATCAGCTTTATTATCCTCAAGTAGATTTTTGTATATAAAAAAAAAAATTATGCTCCTACAGGACGACCTACGAAGAAAGATTGTCTTTCGTATTTTTTCATGCCGATGCCGATGGTGGTAAATACGCGGCGGAAAGGGGGTTGATTATTGCATTACAGCCAACAGATCAAGGAAGCTTTTGAAAATTTTAGTAATTTGTTTTACTTATCGTTTGGTGTTTTTAATTGTTGCTCCTTAACAGGATGACAAACAATTAAGTGGGTATTTTGTGTCCTTTGTTATTTATAACGCGCGATTAATTGGCGTATTATTCCAATTTGTGTGTTTTCGTGTAATTACAATTTGCGATTTATGTCTAGTAGTATAAATATATCCTAGTATTATCCTTGACAGAGAGGCAGGTCAATAAAATCACTCAGGCTTATCCAAGCTGGAAATTGTTTTATACACAGTATTTCTGTATGCGTGTGTGGCCTGATGTGTGTGTATCCTGTGAGTGGTGAGGCAGTCAATTAGTTTAATGGGATCCAATTCCAAATTTCCTCTTTTTTTTGTGTTTTTTGAATCGCATTTATAATGTAGCGGAACTTATTAAATTCGAATGCTCGCTTGTGTGTAAAGTTATAATAGACAAATAATTAAAATAACTACGTAGCTGAAATTAACGCTAATTGTGGTCGATTTCGAACAAATAGACTTTTTCTGTTAGCTTTATAGATTTTAGTGCTTTTCAGATTACGAAATGAAAGTCAAACAAGAAACAACGAACCTGTGCGTTCCTTTTTGAACCTCAATTGAATGTCGTTAACAGGCACGTGCGCTATTCGTTGGTAATTTTCAAATCAAGTTAATTGCTCAGATATGATGAGCAGTAAGGAAGAAGTTCCATACAATTAGAAGAAATGCGTAAGTTCATTTGATGTCTTAACAAGTGATGTTTGATTTTGACGACTTACTAAAGAGTTTTTCAAAAGAGGAGTTTTGTAGAGGAGATAAAGGCATTGACTATGCAGACTCACAGTGACGTATGGAGTGCAAAGGAAAACCATTTTATTATAATAATGTCCATCGAACAAACCCGAAGCCTATAGACTCAAAACATTTTAAAAAAGGACACCAAAATTGATTACTGTTCGATTGCCAAATGAATTTTGGACATAAGAAAAGGTGTAGCAGTGACTTTTTCCTTTTTTTTTTGATTTGCCAAAACGATCCGTTTTCACGAACGTTGCAGAACTCGGAAATACCACGTCGTTTCAAACGGAAGACTTAATCGAAGACATTTCAAGGTCAGACGCAGTCGATGTGAGGTTTGAGTCACAGAGATGTGCATTCCGCTGATACTGTCATCGTATTTCAATAGGTCATCGGAAAAACGTCCAACGTGCGCACCGAAGAAACAATTGCCACTGTCGAGCAAAGCGTTGAAGAGGACCCGAATGAATCGATTCGCCACCGTACACAGCAATTGGAGCTTTGTCCATCAACTTTTCGTTTACGACCTTATAAGATTCAGCTCGTGCAAGAATTAAAGCCGCGAGACCATCCAATGCGTCGTGATTTTGTTGTATGGGCCAAAAATTAGATTGATCTCGATGCTGATTTTCATCGCAAAATTTTGTCAAGTGATGATGACTTCAATAAGCAAATTTGCCGTATTTGGAGTGAAGAGAGTCTACATGAGTACCTTGAGACACCATTAAATCCACAAAAAAAACTGACTGTTTGGTGTGCTCTACGGGCTAGTGGAGTCATTGGGTCATACTTTTTCAAAAATGATGATGGCGAGCCAGTTACCGTTAATAGAAACCGGTATAGAGCCATGATTACCGACTATTTTGTTTTCGAAATAGATGGCATGAATGTGAGTGAGATGTGTTTCCAAAAAGACGGTGCTTCATGCCACACAGCGCACGTCCAAATCGATTAACCGGAGGATGAAGAGCGTAAATAAGTACGTACAAATGGGCTTGCTCTAAGCCCTGTGCGACTTATGTCTCTTAGATGCAAAAAAAAGAAACATTCAATGATGGCATAATTTCGAGGAATGAACCTGCAAATTGGCCACCAAGATCGTATTTTTTGACATTTAAATATATAGATAAAGATATTTAAAATAACTCGTCTACGTCAGCAAACCAAAAACGTTAGGGGGCTTGGAAGCTAACATTCGTGGCGTCATTGCCTCAAATTCTCGGAAAAGTGGTTGAAAATTGAACCTCTAGACTTGGCTTTATTAGAGCCAGCCGCGGCCACATGCCCGAAATCAGATTTAATCATTAATGGTATAATCATTTTCAAATCGTTCTGGAATGAATACACCAGATCACGAAAAAAAAGAAGCACCGAAATGATATTTGCAACTTGTGCTAGCATATCGACATGAATTTGACTAATCAGTTCAATTGATTCTTACCCAGTTGAGTTACCAGGAAAAAAAAAAAAAATGGTATGATGCATTAACGAAGGTAATGGATGACGGAAATGACGGCTTTTTTTTCATAAATGACACCGACGGAAATCAGAAGACATGTCATTGAAATTTGTCATTTTTATAGAGATCACACATTATGGTAGCAGTTGATTTTGAACTAGAGGGTGCATAGTCAAACTGACGTCTTGCTACAGCTTTACTATAAACTGTAATGCGAAGGCTCAGCGATTCTTTCCTAAAACGGATGTTATATATATATGCCTGTCGAGGTTAGTTTGCCCTTGTTTGGAAGCTATCAGCTATCATAAAGCCTTTTATTTCAAATCATAGCAAAGAATCTCTATATGGACTGATATCCAAAGCACTACTAAGCTGAGCATAATTTGCGAAGAACAGATGCCCCTCATAGTCCGGGATCCCTGGTGCAAATTTTTTTTGTGATTACTATCAAGCTAATTTTCCTTGAGTGGCTTCATTTTGTTGAGACCCCCAACAATTTTTTTAAAGAAAAACGTGAAACGTGAAAAAATCTTTGTCCTTAAAATTGTATGGTTTGATCCCAATAGTCTCCTTCCTCAAACATGTATCGATTACGAGGTCAAAAAAAGTGATTACTAACAAGCTGATTTTTTGGTTTTTACTCATTCAACATTTATATAATTTAACAGTAAGTGTCCTACAAATTCCGTGACACGTTTTTTCAGTCCTACGCTCAGAAAATGTCAATACCACCAGATCGTTATTTTCAACCTATGAGTTGTAAAAAAAACTTGTGTTTTCTAGGCCTCAAAAAACGCTTAACCACAAAAAAAAAAATAAAAATACATGCTTTTTGAAAGCTCTCAACTCGCCACAGCAAAAGCCTAGGGCGAGTTGAAGAAAAACCTATGACAACCCCAGGGCTTCAACAAACAAACAAAACTACATTGAAATCTGCCTCTAAATTTAAATGTTTAGTTTATTGTTTAGTGAATTAAACACAAAGATTTCTTTATTTATATTAAAAAAAAATTAATCCTCCTCTAATTCATCTGACAAACCTTCGCTGCTATCGCGACAGACAAAAAAGCGTGGTCAACTGATGAATGTTAACACGCTTGTGGTCGACACAAATGTGGGATACCTAATACGGAGTAAAAAATTTTCTGCGCACGCGTAACGGTGTGACTCAGTTGATGTAGAAAAATACAAAAAACTAGTGTCCGTCCAAATGTCAATTCTTAGCCAAAGTCAATTATTCGGCTTAACATCAACCATCGGCCGAAGCTTCAAACAAAACTACGGCCGACGATTTTTTTAGTTTAGCCGACTATAGTATTTTTAACCGAATGTGGCCGAAGCTGAAGCTTCGGTCGGACACTAACAGAGACAGAAGCAGACATTTTTGTTCGTTATATTTTGTCTTAGTTTAAGTCGACGTTCATTAATTTTTTAACTCATTGTTAAGTGGAATCTACCTACTAAAAAGTCAAAATTTTTTATGTCACGTTTGAAAAATAAACTGATTTTTAGTTTCATAAATTTCAAATACATATAAATTTAATTGGAGCACCGCTATAGCGTGTCGCACTATTTTTTACACCAAGGATCTGTACTACTACTTTTGGGCGTAGGACCGGGATAACGTACCACGGAATTTGTAGGACAATCTGACTGTTAAATTATATACATAAATGTTAAATTAGTAAAAACCAAAAGAACAGCTTTTAAGTAGTCACTTTTTTTGACCTCGTAATCGATACATGTTTGAGGAAGGGGACTATTGGGACCAAACCATACAATTTGTAGGACAAAGATTTTTTCACATAATAAAGATAATTATCTTGAAGTTTAACTAAGAAAGAAACTGTTACTATTAAAATTCTTAGTATCATGAAATCGACATATTTTACCCTTAGTATCTCCGCCAATAACGATTTTGGACTATTATAGCCAAAAAATTTAGTAAACGTACTTGTAGTTAATATTTGCAACGGAATTTGTTACTATCATTAAAATCATCAAAAGATTTTAGTATTTATCTTTTCCAAAACATTCATTACGAAGATGCTTTTACAGTCTCTTCCTTTTGGCATGAGTAGTTTAAAGTTGTTACGACGGGACTCTTGAATAGCTTGTGATGGATGATAAATTATAGTGTTGTTTATCTTTGTTCCGTTTGATGATTATGTTTTTGAAATAAGCACAAACTACTTAAGGCATAAAAAGTGGCATGAGAGCGTGATTACTATCAGCATCTTCAGTTAATTAATTAATCGCATGGTACCTTCTTCGATTTCTATATTATGAAGAACAACTTTTTTTGTAACTTCGTAAAGTTTTCTAAAATGGCTGCTATATAGATTTTTAACATAGCATCAGAAGAAGAGACTAATTTTTCCGTAGAGTCTTTTCCATATCCTCTTTTCTATGAAATACAGTCTTAAATGAATTTAAGCTTGGAAGTTAAGAGTTTAAGGTGATGACAATGCCATTGCGGTATCCAGAAAACATGCTCATCTCTTTACGGAGCTTATTTAAACTGCTTTTATTTATTTATGTAAAATCAACCTCCAGAAAACAGAACTCGTGCCTTTCACCAGGAAATACAAAAGTCCACAAACAACAACACGATCAATTAATTAAGCCCTACTTAACTTTTAGGACCAAGCAGAATATTTTAGGGGACCCGGTGGTCTAGAAATTTCAAAAAATCGATTTTTTCGTTTTTTCAATATTTTGAAAGTATAGTATCTTAAGAATATACTGTAAAATTTTCAAGCGGAAATTCCCAATATTATAGCTTCTACAGCCCATTAACCAGGTAGAGAGCGGTCCGCGCGCTCCTATACCTCAAACTTTAAACTCATTTATCTCGAAACGACTTTTTTCGGCACGCCGGGGGTGAAAATAAAAAAACTATTCAACCGATTAACTTGAAATTTGGATATGTTGTTCACAACATGTATGGCTATCGTCGGAACTAGAATCATAATTTTATTCAAACAATTTCCTATTGTTTACACTAAAAAACTAGTGAAAAAACCCCGATTTTACGAACTTTTTTTTTCAACGTCCGCCATTTTGTCAATTTTCAATTTTATCGATTTGTTCTAGTTCCGACTATAACTGTACTCTTTCTGATTAAGAATGTCTTTGGATTTTTTGTTTCAGATGAGTAGAAGTCTCGAAATGATCTACGGGGTCCGGATCCGATTTTTCGAGAGGGTCATCTTTAGCGGCATTTTTATCATAATACATATTGTTTTTAAAATGAAAACAAAATTTTTTTATGTGATTAATAAAAGTAGTAATGAGCTCGAAAAGTTAGAACATCGTTTTTTTTTATTTGTAATAGCAAAAAAAAAATCGTGAAAATAGGTGTTATTTTCGTGCGCTAGACCACCGGGTCCCCTTAAGTAGTATCCTTGAAAGAAGGGTTATCTCCACGTCTACCATACAAGAATGAATCAGGAAGGCCATCGTTGCCCTCTTTTCTTGCAAAAGACCATTTGTAATAAATTGGGATTTTCAGCCCCGATCACCCACTGATATACTACAGTGCAGTCATCATGCCTATACTTCCTTAAGGTGTTCTAGTATGGTGAACCGCTCTACCCAAAGTGAATTACTGTGACAGTCTAAGCAAAG
Organism: Melanostoma mellinum; assembly: GCA_914767635.1. Lineage (NCBI taxonomy): Eukaryota > Metazoa > Arthropoda > Insecta > Diptera > Syrphidae > Melanostoma > Melanostoma mellinum. The sequence goes on along the minus strand of OU612058.1, from coordinate 38,554,022 downwards.
TCTAGCGTTCAGCTTCGTATGTGGTATGTGCACAACCGTAGCTCTCCAAACAACATCCTAAGCCGCCCCAAGCATACTCCTTACTCTTACACACCTAAATATTTTTAGTAAACAGGTGCTGTGATTCGTCGAAGAACCATCTCCCAATGGACCTGTTTAGAATCAGCAATCAATTCCAGTATCAGATTCTTTCCTCCTTTCTTGCCACGCTAATTGAATTAGTATACTAACTTGCTTGCCATATAATGTGTTCTTATGTATTTATCAATGAATCAGCATTAATGCCGATTTTGAAAATTTACTGTAATTGGTGTGCATTCAGCATAAGCATAAGTTAGTGTAAGTATTTTAGTGTATAAATAGGTGGTGAAGAATAAAGATTTTTTAGATAGCCACGAAACAGTGTACAAGACTTATCATTCATCTCTTCTAGGAAGTCTGCTGTGAGCTGTTTTAAAATTTTATTCTCATAGTGAAGAAGTTGTTATAATGTTCTACTGTAGCCACCATTTCAGTCGCAGTACAAGAACTGTGGTCTGAACAGCAATTCAATTCGGATAGAAGAATCTGGATCAATAACACCATTTATCACTCAAAAGTAATGAACTTGTTGGTATGAATGCCAAGTCATTCCGACTGACCATTGAAAACAAGTACCAGGTCTTCATTACACCGAGATCAATTTCGGATGACGAAGACCTTTTAAGAGATAATTCAATTCACTTCTATACAGATTGTTCAAAGTCAGAAGAATGAGTTATTTGTAGAGTCTGCTCAGACAGACTAAATGAAAGCCTCTCACTTCGTCTTCCAAACCACTGTAACGTGTTCTAGGCAGAGGTTTTAGCGATCAAAGAGGTCCTGTCTCGGCTAAAAAACAAAAATATGATATCCCCACTGAATATTTGCATCCCCACTAAATATTCGCATCAGTTACCGCTTTATAGTTAACTATCTCTCATAGAGACTCCTGAATATTTCAATATTCACCTTTGTTGGGTGCCTCTGGGCAACGGGCCACATCAGAGATATCCTACCCTATGTGGCTAAAGAGACAGTCAAGCAGTGCTGAAGGCCCTTTTTAACCTTCTTCAATCTTCGAAAGTGATCCAGTAATGTAAGAGCTCTCCGAATGCGGTTGGAAGACTTAATTCCTTTAGTCCCTTTTGGATATCAGGCCATTACAGCAATAACTGAAAACGAGATAGCTGATGAACTTGCAAAGCAAAGGATCTCAGACTTCTTTCTCAGGACTTGAACCGACGTTTGGTCTGCTGGGGTTCTCAATGAGGCTTAAATCAACGATTGGATTTGTCAAGAGCATGACTGTAGATGAAATGCCTCAGTTGGATGCAAACAAGCGCTCCAACTAGTATTTTAAAAACCTCCAATAGAAAAAAGGATTTTCTTAAGTTAAAGGGATACTCAATATCATTGCGACTTTTAAAAAAGTATTTGTTCAAAGCTTATGTACCTACAGGTTTTTTGTTCTTCTCCACAATCTGGGGCATCCATCGTCCTTAAATGAAATCATTACCATTATCCAGTCTCAAACATTTTTCTTTATGAAAAATAAGGGAACAAATTAAATTGCTGTCATTAATATCTGGGCAACGCGCATATCAGGGAGAAAAAAAAACGAGAAAAAACAAAAAACAGGTGCTTTGATGTTGCGCAATTTTTCTTCTCGAGTTTAAATGAAGCTATATGAAGCGCGGATCAGATTGTGTGTCCTGATAGAGTCCATTTGTGTAACCCATGTTTTTCCTCGTTCTTTTTTTTATATATCAATTTTTTTGCTGACGCAAAAGTGCGTTGTTGCTCTTGCTACACACTACAACGCACAGGCATATGGTTTTTGGTTTGGCTCGGCTGCTGCCGAGAAGAAAAATTGAAGCAAGATATTATTATGCATTAAGTTTTTGCGTTTCTTAAGTACCTACTTCTGTGCTATCTTCGCCATTAGCATCATCACTGTCGTTTTTGTCCCTATTATCTTCGTCAGCAAAATGAACATAAACCGCTGATGTGACTTATGAGCGCGCAAGCAGAAATTTTATCTTTTTAAATAATGACATATTTTCTGCTCCCTTTTGCATTTGGCTGATGTAGTAGTCCTGGTGGGCAAAAGGACGACTTTGACTGGTACAGACTTTCAACGTCTTCAGTATAGTAAATTTTTCTCAGTTTTTTTTCTCTTTTCTTTTCTATTTTTTGTGCTTCTGCTAAGGCCAATGCCAGAGTGATGATGAAAATGATATTTACGAGATACCAATAAGGGATTGCCGGCTTCTTTCACTTTTTTTTTGTTCTCGTTATGTGTTCTGGTGTTCTCTGGTTGTGACTGTGCGACTGAAGCCATTAATTTTGTTCGAAGCCAAAATTGAGAAAATTGCGGGGTGGGCAAGAGATAATAACCATGATTGTGGTTTGTCAAAATAGCTTAAGGATGTTGTTTATAACCATAGGGTATTATTTTGATACATAGTTCTGTAATATGCCTAGGGCCATAAAAGTAGATCCCCAAATGGGGAAACAAAAGTCGACTTTTAGTATGTGCTTCCTACGAACATAAAGCTGCGTTAAGGCTTGATTTATTGTGCTTGGCAGTTTAAATGACCAAGGACATGGTATTACATCCTTTTGGAATTTGATTTTAATACTGAAGCAAGAAACAAGACAAATTGGTGTTCCAAACGACACAGTTGAAGCGATATGTTTCCCGCAAGAGATTGCTCTTCAAAAACTGGCAATTGCTTTCTATATCAGGGAATTTTGCTTTTTAATTTCGCATCAAAAAAAGTTATCTTCATATTTAAGACCCAAATTCAAAAATATAAAAGCCTTGTGTTCAATAAAAAGAAAAAACCTTGCAATAGTGGGCAATTTCAATGTAAACGATCCTGGCTGGCTTCGACTTTCTGGACAGACAACACTCTAAGATGGGTGTGTTGAGATTTTCACTGAGTTAAATTATTTGACTCAACTTGTTGATGAGTCCACTCTCGCTCTTGACACTGAAGGCCATGCGGCCAACACTCTTGAACAATTACTTAGATCTCATAAAAAAAATCATCTTGTCTAGGCAAATCGTACCATTTTGTCGTATCGGTAGATTTAACGTATTCCGTCACGTTAAAAAAAAACTTATTCCATAGACAAACTGTGTGGAATTCTAATTGAGGCGGCCTGAATGTTTCTTTCAAAATGTTAATGGCTCATTAAGCTCTTTCGACGGAAACGTTGACTCATCAGATGATATGTTACCCAACGTAGTTCTCAGCAGCCTTGTTCCGCATTAATCGAAAAGCATCATCTCCTTCTTATATACAGAAGAACAAGTATTTCCATGACCAGAGGCTTGAAGCACAATGCTACAAGTCTGCAAGTCAAGCCACTTGTAGGACTATGTCTATTTCTCTTAAAACTTAAACTTGTAGATTTTTGTTACAGAAATCCCTACACTTGTCATAATTCACTTGTTTTACAAACGCTGGTAGTTTCATTTCAAAAGCCCCTGAAAGTGAGATAATTTGGGTCTTCTTCTTTTGTTAAGAGGATCAAGGACTTCACTATGCTATCGGTCCTAACGTTCTTTTTTAACAACGCTCCCCATGTCAATTCTAATTGATAAAATTCATTTTGCTGACAGCTCAATACCCGGCTAACTCGACAATTCCTGATAGCATATTGACCAGACCACACCTAAGCTTGAGTTTGTAAATTCTGTAATAAATCAGGTATTTTTTCGAACTCACTCAAAAGCCAGAGTTCTAAAAGATTTCAATTCAAATAGATTCGCCGTTCCAAATGACATCACTTCTTGCTGGCAAAATCACTGCGTAAGCTTTTCTATTTATCCTACTCTTCTGGGCGAGCAGACGGAAAACTGAATTTGTCCAGACGGTTAAAAAAAAAAACGAATCTTATTCGTCCCTTCTTTCCAAGGTCATGGAAACGTTGATAAGTCGTCAACTCATGAAATATCTTGAATAAAGAAAGCTTCATAGTGACCGTCAGTACGCCTTTCGTAGCCAAAGGTGTACTGAAGATTTGATTCCATATCTCACCGAAAAGTGGAACCATTTCTTATACTGTTTTGCAGATAGTAAGATTAGCGCATGATTTCACTAAGGCATTTGATTAAGTTTAACATCGAGCTCTCTTATTGAAAATGTGTCGTTTTGGTATCAATGAGTCAATATACTTCGTTTCACCTTTCTAACCATTCAATACAAATTGCATGGGACGATTAAAATGCCAAAGTGCTGTGTTTCTCCGACTCTCTACGCTATTTTCAAAAATGACTACTTGTCTAAAATTTCTAATGACCTCTTATCTAAGACGGCTTTTCCACTGAATTTTTTCTGTTAACTCAACTCGCAGCTTCTCATATTCGTTCCTGGTCTCAAGTTCTGGTCTGCGGATCCGTGGTGCCATTGAATTATGACATTGACAGCATAAGCTACAAGGGGTAATTCAAACCCATTAAAACCTAATGCTACGGCAACTCAATGCTGTCTTTTGCCGTTAAAGCTTAATGGATTACCAACACCCTTATTTTGCTTTCAGGTGAGTGTATCACAGGTTTCCGATAGACGGCCTACAAACATTTCTTGTTTTTCTTAATGTTAGTTCCAAGACTGTTTGTGATAAATTAGTCTAATTGGATGATGACTTCTCAGCTAACCCCGACGGCATTGCGGCAATTCATCTTTAAAGCGCGCTGTAGAACTCTACGAACTCCTTACGAATCTCTTTAAAATTCAAGTTGACCAGGCAGTTTCTCTCTCTCTCTTTGGAATGAAAATTGTATGATCCCAATTTTCAAAAATGGTTGTTAAAACAAAATCTCGCATTATCTACGATAGCTAAGATTACCGTCATCCCCAAAGCATTGCGGAGGACTCTCTATATATTTTGATTACTAACCAATTGTTTCTCCAGTTCAACAAGGCTTCTTAAAAAGAAAATCTACTATACGACTAACCATACCCAATTCGTATCAACGACTCTCTTGGCCCTGGAAAAAGGCAACGAAATCGATGATGTTACTACTGACCTAAGTAAACCTTACGTACTTACTTAGGTGGGCTTAATAGATCAGGGAGAACCTGAGCGTCCCCCAACATCTAACGCCAACAATTTCGATTTAGAGGTCTTCTTTCACTTGATTGAGCCACCTATGACGCGGTCTTCCCCTTGCACGATTTCCCTGCAATATGTTTTCGATGTCCCGTCGAGCCGGAGCGTTTGTGTCCAGCCGCTCTACATGGCCCAATAACCATCCATCGTAGCCTCCCGTTTCGTACTCTTCGGGCTATGCCCATGTCGCGGTACAGCTCATACAGCTCTTTGTTGTTTCTTCTTCGCATACGCGACCAAAGACGATTCGGAAAGTTTTTCTTTCGCAACGACCAAGGGTTTCCTCATCCGCTTTCGATAAAGTCAATGCTTCCGCGCCATAAAGAAGAACTGCCATGATAAAGGTCTTATAAGGGGTAAACTTGGTTTTCCGGAGAAGGTTTTGTTTATCAATTGCCTTCTGAACCGATAGAAGCAACGGAAAGCTATTCTCCGTTTGATCTCCGCACTAATGTTGTTTCCATTTCTATAACGGATTGTAGGTAGACGAAGTCCTATACTACGTCGAAGTTATGTCTGTCTATTGTGACGTTTTGTAAAAATTGTCGATGTTTGGTGTCTTTGTTTGATGACACCATATTCTTCGTTTTACCCAATAAAGTAAACCATTCAAAAAAAATAAGACATCAACTTATCAACTTCAAACCTAAAGCCTTTGGTTACCTACCACTAGTAATCGAATAAATCAAATCATATCTCAAGAAGCGTGGGAATAGGGAAGATTTTAGAAGAGCAGTTTCTTTCCCAATAATTGCTTCTTCTGGCGTTCTCCAAGATAGCCATTTTGGTCTCCTTCTGTTTGTGCTTGAAATCAATTTTGTTTGCAGTATAGTATTTTTTTTCTGGTCTGTCTATTTATACAGACAACATCAAAATAATAAAAGTTATATCCTCAGCTCCTCACTTCTTCAAATTTTTTCTAACTTGGTGTTAAAAGAACTTTCTTGAGCTTAACGGTAATAAATGTCAATTCTTTTTCCCTTCCAAATAACTCAATATCATATAATTGAGATTGTGCAACGGAGGTTTTTTAGATTCACTTTGTGTTGGTTGCTTTGGTCTGATCCGTTCATTTTACCTCCATACATGAAGACCGTTTGCAACTGATTGACGTGCTCACTCTCACTAAACGTCGTCGTGCCGCTGACTGTTACCATAGACTCCACATTGTTGCTTGAGTAGATTTTTTTTAAAACCTGTGTTCTGTCCCGTTCTTCTTCCTCTTAACTCTCCGCACAAATAACGCTTATTTTAACCCGATGTGCAGAATACGTTCACCGGATGCAGCAGGAAATAACTTTGACCTTACCTAAGCTCCTCTTCCTTCATTCTGTATACTTCTTCTCTCTGAACATTGAATTCTAAATCTTTTTCTTTACTACTTTCATGAGCCCAGCGTAATTCTCTCAACTACTCATTGGTGAGGAACGAAGGGTATCTACAAATGTTTGCCAACTCTGAAGGCTGAATGAGGAAGCGCTCTTCATGACAGTGTAACTACTTTAAAAACAAGATGAATACCTGCCAGCGGCAATACCCCTTGAAAATCAATTATATTCTTCTGGGATTTCTCACAAGTTGCACGTGGCAGGCAGATATCCGAATTATCCGCCACAGTCACTGTTTTTTGCACTTTTCTCTGAAAATTTTTAGGAACATACACAAAAACAAATAGATAAGTATGCAACTGCCTATGTCTAACGGGATAGTTTAGAAAAAAAATTTGATGATTATTTACTTACTTAGGTTTACAGTTCGGCATGAACCTTGGCCGATATAAATTTCGATAACAACACCAATTTCAGTCGAGCTTTCTCCGGTTTGATAAATGAAAATAGATTTATAAGTGCAGTTACGCAAATTTTTAATAAACTTTCTGCACATTTGAAGATAATTTTTGTAAAATTGTTGTCCCTCCTGCCCCCCACCAAAGGTGGGAAATTAGTCCATCCTACACAATTTCTCTGTTTTTTCAAACCAATTTTCATGATCCTACAAATTTGATACAAAGGTACCCATTAGGCAAATAACCCATTATTATGCAAACCAAGTATTAACTTTCAGCCTCAAAAACTCAACGAACATTTGAAACATTCTTCATGACTTGCTACATTGCTTCAAAGTTTGTTTTTAATTAAAGTCAGAGTCAGGCAAGACTGATACGATTTCACAAATAAATTTTCTATTCAATTAAAAAATAACATATTTCTATTCACACACACACATAACAGTCTACCAAAGTATCAATTTCTTTCACCCCAAATTTCTCCGAGTTACGAAACCACAAAAAAGAGTGAAGATATGCAAATTATTCTTCTAAAAAAAAAACACATGAAGAAACAATTTTAAAAAACAAACAGTCTCGTATATTTTTTTTTTTTTTTTCCTTTTCTCATATTTGTTTTCGAATAATTACTTTGGCATAATATCCTACCCTTAGGAAATCGAATTACCTTCACATATTATTTTCCATCCATGGCAAAGATGTATCCTTATGTAGGTATAAACGTACACGTACGAGTTACGAGACTATCCCAAAGGAAATTCTTTGAATTATTATTAACATTTTCTTTCTTTCACAATGTTTGTGTGTTGAGTGAGTGTGTGAAAAGTAAAAATCAACAAAACCTCAACAAGGAGCAGTACAGAGATCAAATAATTTTGCAATTCTGGCTTATTGTGGATCGTTCCGAAATTCCAGCAGTAATAACAACAACAACAACAACGCCAACAAAACTTTTCAAACTTATACTTTCCATCTTGCTGATACTTTTCAAACAAAAACCTTTGGTATGTGTTTCTGTTTATGTTATCTTGGGATCCAATTTGTATAGATAAATAAAAGTTTCCACATCCGTTTGCGATTCTTTCTTCGTGTACAGCAGAGATATCGATGGAATGCCACCAGGCTCAACCGTATACGATTTTGCTTCAATAGGTTTCGAATGCAGCATTACATGTACTAGGAGCGAGCATGGCAAATGCAATGTGCAGTGAGCCCAAAGGACTTTTCATGTATTGCAGTCTTCATTATTGTTTACAATGTGAAATTGAAGGAAAAATACAAGATTCGGGCTAAAATTCAAAAATATGGGGCACTGTTCCATGACAATGGCTTTTGCTTTTGATAATAATAACCAAATATTTGGCCTGGTAATAAATCCAAAACCTAAACACGAATAGGCTTTTCTATGTTTACTTCTTTTCATTTCAAAGATTCCTTATCGGGTGCTCTCTCGGGTTGGTTTTTTCTGTTTTTGAGGATAACTAATCTAGGGAAGGAATTCCTTTCCAGAAGAGTTCCTTCGGAACTGACAAGCAATATCTAGTAGTTTACATGTGACTGTCGTATAATACCCAAATGTGAGTGAGAACACCCTGTTCGTTGCAAAAAGCACCCAAATAAAGTACACAGACCAAACACGAGGATGTCATATTGATAAGCATTATGAAAATGCCTACGTGAGGACACAAATCCATGTCAAAGGATACATAACATTCCAAAGTCCTATATGTACCCACCAACAACTTACCATAAAAGAGGGTCATGTTGAAGTCGAAAAAGCAAGCTATGACAATAGATTCTTGAAACCTACACACACACACATCCAGTAAACTGTTCCCTTACAGAGACCTAGTCCAGGCCAAATAGATGAAAAGAAAAGTTATATCGAAGAAGTTTCTTCTTTATTTTTATTTTGTTTTTTTTTTCTTGTCTTTGCGTGATTTCAATTTCAAAACGAAGAGCCGAAGCAAAAATGTCGTCCTTTTTGCGTTCGTATAGTCTCATCATCAATCAGACAAAGGTTCATCCTTATAAAATAGAAAGAACAGTATAATACCTAGGCCACATGTTCTTCCCAGTGACAAAATAAAAAGAAAGGAACACACAAATTTGTATTCAAGACCCAGAATCGAAAGCGATTCATGTGATAGGTCTATGACTATAGAAAAACAAATATAAACTGTTCTTTTGTGAATTTATATAAATTGCTACATCCAAAAAGAACGAATAAATAAATCTGTCATAGGAGAAAATTTATCATCAGATAAATTGAGACCATTGATTAGGACACATTGGGATTGCATTTGAGGATGGGGATAGATACATGCTGTTTTCCATCACACTGGGTCATAGATTTTATTTCGGGAAGTAATAAAATGATTTCTTGTTCGTTGATGCGGAAGGATTGGGTGTTTAAATGAACATCGAGAGATATATAGATATTGACATTGTGGCTGTCTTGATTTCTTTCGTTTTTTTCTGCTTTCTTTCGGATCTGCAAGTTCATTGTGAATCGAATTCCGGGTGTCAATTTACAATAAACATTCTGTCTATTTTCATTGTAAGCTCATGAAGACTTTAAAGCTAATAAATACTCACGCCTTCGTAAAATTTAAAAAAATTCACAAAGTGTCCATGCCATATAGTCGGAGTCTTGCAGAATTAATCAAACAGTGAGACATAGAAATTAGGGTTATTAGTAAAACACCATCTGAAACAACATTTAGGACATTTCACAATTTCGGGCTGAATAATAAGACCTCACCATGAAATTACCTGTAGGTTGCATGTGAGACTTTTTAAGTTTATGGTATATACATACATTTTCGGCAGACCTTCCCAAGCTGCACAGTGACATTTTGGTAGACAAGAACGGTGTAGTTATTGGCCCTCTCTACTAATAAAGTAGGATTTTCAGGTTTTAGCCAAAAACGAAATTCACATAGGTCGATTTGTTGAAACTTCGTATAAGTAAAGCGATTGTTTTCTTGTTCTTTTTCTTTGTTACCCCGATTGTCTCAGACAAAACCAATAAATTGGTGTAACAGAGAAGAAGAACAAAAATACAGTCACCTTGTTCGTACGAAATTTCAACAAATCGACCAATGTGAACTTCGTCAAAGAAGCCTCAAATGGTTTGTCACTGCGACATTGTCTTTTACGTGGATTTGCAAGTCTTTCGAGAACAGCTAGACTCCTATGATAAGCCTCCTTAAACCTGGCCGTTTGGAGTTGGCAAAATGCTGAAAGTCCTATGGCTGGCTACCTATAAGATTGATTGTGCCGTTTTCTTATTCTCCTAAGTAACAAGCTTTCAGGAGGGACAAAGCAGGCTATTTTGTTGAGATTCTATAAAAATTGTAAGAAATCGTGCTTAAGCCAATTTGGTGCACTTTAGTTTCGGTAAGACTTCTCTCTGCAGGTAAGGTAACGTTAAGTTTAAATCACTTTCAGGAAACCAACGGTGCCATAAAATAAGGTCAATTAAAGATATTTGGAGTTATTTCGCTTTCTTAAAGTTCACTTGCGCTAAGCGAAATAATTTCAAATTGAAGCTTTTACGCTAATTTTCTTTTCAACGAGTAAATCTATTTAGATGTCTATAGTTGTAAAAGAATTGTTAGGAATTGTCATTCCAAGCAAGGTCCAACGAACAGCCTGTTTGTGTATAAGCGGAGCACTGAGATCAACACCCTCAGCTGACCTAAATACAATTCTTAGCCTTATACCACTAGATATCTTCCGCAAACAAATGGCCGCCAGTGCAGCCATTCGTTTGAGATCTCCCAATGGACCGTAAATAATATCGGTCACGCTACAATCCTGAATTTATTCGGATCAATCCCTTGCCACTTCGACTACACCATCCCACAATTAGTTTTCGATTATTAGTTCCAAGTCTCAATCCCAACGAGAACGACCTGGGAAGACGAAGAATTCTTGAGAGATGATTCAATTCAGTTCTATACAGATGGTTCAAAAGCCGAAGAAGCGGTAGGCTGCGGAGTTTACTCAAACCGACTTAACGTAAGTTTCTCGTTCCGCCTTCCAAACCATTGTAGCGTGTTCCAAGCGGAAATTCTGGCGATCAAAGAGGTCCTATCATTGCTAAAAGAAAACGTGATATCCTCAACGAATATCCGGATTTTCTCGATAGTCAAGCAGCTCTCAAATCACTCGGTGCTGTTTTTCTCAGAAACCGCCCTTAATTGTTGCTTATCTCTTAAGGAGATGGCTGAACAGTTCAATATTCACCTTATTTGGGTGCCGGGGCACAGAGATATCGTGGGTAACTGCAAAGCCGATGAACTCGACAGAGAAGGAACCGTTCTACCGATCTCAACCAGCAGGTTGAATATTGGTATACCAATCGCTACATGTAAACTCATGCTAAAGCAAGAGGCGAGGGACAGAACAAATCACAGGTGGAACAATATCACCACGTGCGTGGCAACAAAACAGTTATGGCCAGGACTAGATCCAAAACGCACAAGACGTTTGTTATCCATAACCAGATTGCACTTTAACTCTGTAATCAATGTCATCACCGGACATTGTCTGATAGGAAGACACGCCATAAGACTTGGCGTTCCCTCTTATGATTTCTGCAGAAGTTGCTTAGATGAGGAGGAGAAGGAGATAATCCCACACCCCCTCTGCTCATGTCCTGCACTCTCTTTTAAAAGAAAACGGCATCTTGGAAAATATTTTCTTGATGATCCGAGCGATCTGGCGAACACAGATCCCTTGCATCACCTTCGCTTTATTAAAAGCTCCAAATGGTTTTGTTAAGTGAGGTACTCCCTCGCATAATTTTTATGGTATCACAGTGGACCTAGTATTGGTCTAAGTGTTTCAGTTGTTTTCCCTGACAGCCAGTTTAAACCTAACTTAAAGGAATTGTATCCATCCTAATCCTCTCTATCACTGCTACTGAATATGAATTGAATTGAGTTGTTAATCTGTTTAGCATTATTTCACTTCATCAAAGTGTAATGATGCCAAACGTTAAAATTTGGTGTATTCCACTTTTAGAAAGCGAAATAAGGCCAAATCTTTCCATTTGGCCTTATTTCACGGCACCGAAAGCAACTAACATACTTAGACCAGTGCTATGTCCGTTGTGATACCGTCCAAAATGTGTAAACTGTATTCATCAGATCGCTTCGATCGTCAAAGGAGAAGATATAATTTTCTTTTGAGGGAGAGTGCAGGATATGAACGGAGGAGGTGTCTGATTGCTTATTCCTCCTCTTCGCCTGAACAACTTCTGGGCAGAAATCGCTCGATGGAATGGCATAGGCAATGTACGGCAATGACACCGAGTGTGCAATCTGCTATTGGATGGCAAATATCTTGTGCATTTATGATCTGCTTTGTTGCCATATAAGTATTGGTGTTTATCCACCTGCCAACATACTTTAGCAGACATTTGGTTTAGATTGGTCTCCCGGTTCCATTTCTGGTGAGTTCATCGGTTTTGCAGATTCCTAATACTTCAATCAATTCAATCACAATTGCTTTGATTGGAAAAAGTTGTCTTCAATATAAATTTTATTTCAAAAATCTGTAGAGTCCTCATTCTAAGGACATTACTTACAATAAGTATGAAGCCTAGTCATCTGCAAAGATAGTGACACATCTACATCCCGAATGACCAACGAAAAATGTTTTCTTTAATTCGTGGTGTCCGTCTGCTTTTTTCGTAGGATTCAAGGTTCGTAGAAACATCTCATAGTTTTTCGTTAATAATGCAAAATAGTGAGAGTCCTGTCCATCACATGAGTCAAAGGAATCTCTTCTAATTTAAAATCAGAGTCTTATACTTATCTTTTAAATTTCTTTGTTCATATTTTGGTTTGAAAACTTATTTCTGAGTTCGCAAAAGCGTTCAAACATAAGTGGTACCATGCCTGGTTGACATGCCTGCTGTTAACCCAGAGGTTAGTGGATCGAATCCCAACAAAGGCAAAAATGTTTTTCAGCGGGTATTGCCTTTCGCGTTGAGTTGCCAAATCTTCCGTTAGTAAAATCATTGCAATGAGAAGTGCTTTCTCGATTAGCCGTTCGGGACCGGCAGAAAATTGTAGGTCCCCTTCATTTCCTTATGATAGGCATGTTTATGAGAAATGCGCTAGGCACTGGGGCTCCTCGCTCTGTTGCGCCACCCTATTTATTTTTATTTATTTGTGTTCCAAAACAGAAGAAGATTATTGTGATTATGATTAGTCGTAGACCGTCCATGAGCAGTGAAAGATCACAAACCGGGTTAGAACTTTCTTCTTGATTCATTTTAAGAGCAAACCTATCCACTCAAAGTCAGTTTGTTGCTCTACTTTTTTATGGGTTGAAAATCGAATAAGGTGGTGTTGTTGGCCTTCATCTCTAATTTTCTTCAAATGAAATTAACTTACTAGTGCCATGTGACAAAAATTCTGTAAGTAATTGTTTTGTTAGGCCCTGGGCTCCGTAATCCTTAGCACAATTATCGTTTTAATTCTAGGTACACCATATTCAATAACAGAAAGTTACCATAATTTATGAGATGAGAGTAAAGAGTAGCAATCCGTCAATCGCTGAAACAATCTTCTGACGATACAATCGTCGATAGACTATTGAACGAAGACCGTCTGAAAAGTAACGAAGTCAAGAGCCAGTAAGATTCGTTTGAAATGCAAGTTGAGTTCATAAAGAAGGCTGGAACTAGCACACTACTCGTCAACGTACAAATTGACGCTGATCTTAAATTGCCTGTCATAAATTGTCATGTATCAGAGTGACACCCGTGGTATAATCGTTAGCATGTTGGGCTATCACCAAGGAGTTTGTCTAACGTGGTGAACAAAATTTTCTATGGATCTCGTCTTTCGGAACTAGTTGGCAGTTCCTCGAGAGTAATAATACTGCCATAAAAAACGTCTTCAATTAGTCATTTGGAATAAGGAAAAGTTCTATAGGTCCCATCCATTCATCACTACTTATGGTTGAGAAAAACACGCATAGCTCTGTACACGAAGTTCTTCTGTAGCAATCGAACAAATTGTATGTTACCCTTAGGTTCTATGTTTTGCACTACAATTCTAGATGATGGGAGAGTTGGGCATTAAACGTTCGAAAGGCTCTAGCAGTAGGTTTTAGTTCTCTTTTGGATTGTCTCTTGTAACCTCTCTCCATTTGACTATAGAGTCCAATCAGACGAAGTCCTTTTCTTTATTGTGACCTTTTTACCAATTTGTCATCGTCCTCCAACTACGCTATTGATTTTCTTAGCAAAACATTCAAGTCAGCTCTCAAGATGTTGTTAATTCAGGTCTTGACTATTAATTTGCTTTTTATTTCTTTTCTTTTTTTTTTGTAATTCGCTATTTCTCAGAGGGGAAACAATTTAATTCCGTTGTTAATTTTTCCATTTCGCACGTTCTCTTGACAGGACTAAGAAACACAAACACTCTCCAACATCACCGTTCAATCTTCGTGAAGTGTGGGCTCCTTGAATTTCTGAATATTTCAACAACAACTGTTGTATAATATTAAAGGCAAACAAAATTAACATGAAACAATCCGAATAACCTTGGAAAATGAAAAACCAATTTGTTACGAATCTTACCTTCATCCATTCACAGTTGACTGGCACGACCCTCTCTCTCCTGCATGCACACTGAGGCACACTGAATCTCACAACATAAGCTTTGTTAATGTCAATCAAACTAATGATAATAAAACTTAATATAAGGATGATCGCAAAATCTTTACCAGGACGTTCTTGAATCCCCAATAACATGTCCAAGGCACATGACACTAATCTAGACGGGGGCAACGTGTCGTGCTCTTATTCCTGGGACCATTCCCATTTATATTTCCATTGGATTTCGTTATCCCTTCTTGGAATACATCCATATTGCTTTTTTTAACAAACTTGTGAAGTAAAAAAAAAAAGCAAGAGAATGCTGAGCTATAATGGAACATCACAAATCAAAAGCGAAAATATAATTTTTTTCTCGTCCTTTCTCGTCGCTCGGTGTTCCCTTTTTCTTCTTTTTTTTTATCAAAGAGACACAGAACATCTATAATTCGCATATAAATAAAGTCCAGTCAGGAGGAATGACAAAAAGGAAACATAAATATGTATTTCGCATTGAAGTGATGGAATGTGTTTATCCTTAACTGCCTTGCCCAAGGTCATACATGGGTCACTTTTCTTCTTTTTTTTTTTTTGCTTTTTTTGGCTCTCAACCATTTTTCACTCACATCAAAAAAAAAAAATCCATTGAAGCGGCGCGTGGCAGCACCAACAACATCAGTGGAAGCAGCAGCAGCAGCATCAAACGAAGGTACTTCACTCCGTTTCAGGAGTTTGACATTAATCTAAAAACTTAGCCTCCTTCAACAAGAGAAAGAGACACTGTGCCTCCAGATGATACCCCCATTTGGATGATGATGATGATTCCACCCTGGATACAAAAACAATGGGGCGATGAGTATGAAACTTTTCTGTATCTATCTAACTATCTAAACATATGTTCCAAAAGGGATTTGAGGTTGTACACATTTGCATCAAAATCGAATTTTCCTTTTTCATGTGATGGCTGATGGAGGGGGGTTTGGCGGGCGGATGGCATCAAATGCGAAACGAGGGAATGCTCTGTCTTCTATACTGGTTGCAAACACATAGGCAAAGCCGATACAGATCTATGCACGTGTGTTTCTTAGTTAAGACCTGACAAACGTGTTTGTTGTGTATATGTACTTGTAGATATATATTTACAATTTCATCAGAAGGATACACGATATACCAACGTATTCTCGGGTGTGTTCGCATCAAAAATTGTTAATTTTTACCCAAGAATTGAAGTCACGTTTCAGCATACAAAGCATTTGGAGAGGAGCATTACAGTCTGTGGACGAAGAAATGTGACAATGGAGCAAATATTTAAACAGTTGGGTCCTTTTCTCCATCGGTATGTTTCATGTTCTGCTTCTTCTTCTTCTTCCCTTTTCGACGCTAAGAGTATCATGATCTCGAAGGGAACGCTTCACTTCCACATATCTGCTACTTGATCCGCTCGTGGGATACGCCACACGTTCTGCTACAAAACGTATTCGGTTTTATAGGTAAAACTCCTAAAGAACTGAGGGGACTACTTTCACGATTTTTGAACGATGTACGAAGTGATTTGAATAAAACATCACGATGAAACACACTAAGACTCCTCAGAGGCATCTAGACTTAGGAAAATCCTATCAACGAGTCCAAATATGCCAAGTTCTATAAAAGATGAAAACGTTAACTGGACCAAGTCATATGAAGAAGCACTAAACTTGCTCCTGGAAACTCACTTCCCTGGTATCTCGTTGACAAAAACAGACGAGGAGCACTTGCTTCGACTTGCAAGCCAAACAGGTAAAGGTTTTATCTCTAGTTAAATACTCTTATAGGCAATAAACAGCTTTGAACCTTATAAATCACCAGGGCCTGACGAAATCATCCCTGCGGTGCAGCAGGTTTTTGATATTATCATCTATAACTTCGAGATGATCATGGAAGGATGCCTCAGCTACGTCTATATCCCCAAAGCCTGGAAAGAAGCTAAGGTCGTCTTCATACCCAAATCCGGCCAAAACTCTCATCAAAATCCTAAAGATTTAAGACCTATTAGTCTATCATCCTTCCTCCTTAAAACGCTGGAAAGGATGATTGATTTACACTTAAGACGGGAAATTGAACCTAATTTGATCTCAACGGCACAACATGCCCATACAAAAGGTCTCAGATTTGCACCCTTGAAAAATCCCTGCACTACAAAGAATACACTCTCGTGAGGGTGCATTTAGCAATGTTAACAGTACAGCAATCACTAATGCTCTTGATGGACTGCTCATAGAAGAATACATCAAGAACATGATAACAACAATGCTCAGCAGCGAAATCATTAGTTCCAAGACGGGGAACTACAAAACAAGCAGAATAGCAAATAGAGGAACACCGCAGGGAGGACTTCTATCTCCTCTATTGTGGAACCTGGTCATTAACAAATTTCTAATCGACTTTGATGAGGAAGGTTTCAAAACCATAGCCTATGCCGATGATGTAGCAACTGCCGTTTCAGGCAAGCACCCACAAACCCTAGCTGAGCTGCTACAAACAGCACTGAACAAGATTAACAGTTGGGCTTTAGATTATGGTCTGAACATCAATCCACACAAAACGGAATTAGTTCTCTTTACGAGGACATACAAAATACCGGAATTCAGACCCCCAACTATTAAATGGGTAACTCTCACACTGTCAAATGAGGCTAGGTCTCATTTTTGACAAAAAACTGACCTGGAAAACCAATATTGAGGAAAGAGTAAATAAAGCCAACGTGGCACTCTTCTCCTGTAAAAAAGCTATTGGTGGAAAATGGGGTTGCTCCCCCTAGATCAACCATTGATTGTTTACCTCGGTAATTAGACCGATACTCCCATACGGGGTGATAGTCTGGTGGACCGCACTAGACAAGATGATCAACTACAACAAGCCATCCAAGGTTCAAAGAACGGCTAGTCTGTGCATTAGTGACGCACTGAGGACAGCCCCATCGGACGCCGTCAATGTACTACTAGATCTCACACCCCTAGATATCTTCAGCAAACAAGTCGCAGCTAGCTCAGCTACTCGACTAAGAGCTACATCACAGTGGACCAATAATCATGCCATTCTAGATTACCTTAGACTCTTACCGAATCGATCCGACTTCACCACCCCCAAGTTAGTGTTTGACAGCAATTTCCAAGTAACCATACCTTCAAGAGAGGCTTTGGAAAATGGCACCCTCTTGAAAAATGAAGCAATACACTTCTTTACCGATGGTTCAAAAACCAGCGAAGGTTTAGGAAGTGGAATCTACTCAGAAAAACTGAATCTCAGTCTTTTCTTCCACCTATCCGATCATTGTAGTGTGTTCCAAGCGGAAATTCTGGCGATTAAGGAGGTGCTGTCTTGGCTCAAAGAAAACGTCATATCCTCTACGGATATTCGAATCTTCTCGGACAGCCAAGCTGCCCTTAAATCTCTTGCTTCTGTCTCTAGAAAATCCACCACGGTCCAAAATTGTCAGATGTCTCTAAGGGAGATGTCATATCAGTTCAACATTCACCTTTCATGGATGCCGGGGCACAGAGACATACCAGGCAACTGTATGGCAGACGAACTAGCCAAAAAGGGCACGACCACTTCCCTACACTTAGAATGGAGCAACATAGGTGCACTTATCCTTACATGTAAACTCCTACTTAGACAAGACGCTTCTAGGATAACAGACACTAGATGGGCTGAGAGTAACAACTGCCTTGCAACGTAAAAAGTTTGGCCGTGTGTAGACTCAAAACGCTCGAAGAGTTTGTTAGCTTTGAACCGCCTGTGTCTAGGTTCTACCATAGGTGTTCTCACGGGATACTGTCTTATAGGGAGACACGCCAAAAATTTGGCGTGTTTTCCAATGATTTCTGCAGAAGCTGCATGGAGGAAGAAGAGCAAGAAACCGTTCAACACTTTCTTTGCTCATGCCCTGCACTACTTCATAGGAGGAAAACTCATCTCGGTGAATTCTTCTTCGATGATACTAGCGACTTAGCTTACATAGACCCTAAAAGACTTTCAAAATAAATTGGAAGTTCCGCGTGGTTCGACTAGCGGGTGATTAACCGGCTAGTCCCGCAGTGGAAGATTAATGGGTGATCAACGGGTTTCTGAGATCAGTAGGTGATTAACTTGCTGATCTATGTGGTATCACAATGGGTCCTTGCGTTCTAAGTGTGCCAGGCAATGTACGTAGGTATTACTCAGTGGCTGACAGCCATTTCGACCTACCCATCAAGTACACATCTACTCTAAGAAGGCCGTTATGTGGCTCATTTCTCTCAACCATAGCTTGTGAGTAATAGAACTGACCTTTAATTTTTAGCTGACTCTATGTTGCGCAATGAGAAGCCCTTTTCAAGAGAATGATCCTCACTACCAGAGGATGTGTCAGTTCCTAGCAAATTGCGAACAATACCAACAATAAAACAATTGACGCTTGAATCCTTATACTCAACGAGCAGATCACTATTGTAGAAGCATTTGAGCTCGAGGTCACAATGGTCGAAACGTCGAAAAGTAAGAAGAAGATTTAAGGTTTAAAATTCAACTAAAATTGAAATTTAAGCTTGACAACTTCCATCTTGCAAAACAGACTGTTACTGTTAGTGAGTACCACCGACAGCCGAGAAGTGACAGGAGTAAGCCAAAATGACTGGCTCAAGCTGATGAGGTTTCTGCTGCAGCAGAAACATAATAATCATCTGTTTCATTTTCGTTTGACAAGTTGCCTATGCCATGATATGCGGAATATTGTTAACCTACCTAAGAAGATAATATGTGGCGCTGGTTGTGTTTTAGGATTATTACCTGCAAAGGATATGTTGAGACATGGGGGAATGCGCGTACATCGCAAACCACACACACACACACACGCACACATACAAACAACAAAAACTCAACAAAATAAAAGGATAATGAAAAAGAAGGGAAACTTACAAAACAATATGCTCCCAGTGACAGACAAATGGTTACGATTACTAATTATTATTGTTTTTTTCTTTATAATTAATTTGATGCCGGTTCCATGGACACAGAGGTTTGCAATTATGTTTTCGTTTTTAATTTTCATAATTTTTTCATTACAGTGATTTTTTTTTCACATTTTAGATTTTATAATGATTCTAGGAAAATATTTGTGTTTGTTTGTGCTTTTTTGTTTTGTTTTTGTTGTTGTCATGATGGAAAGTGGGGGGCTGTAATTTGTTTGGCTTGGCAGAAGTATTAAAATTCATTTCAGAATTATATCGCGTGTGATTTAAGATGGAAGCGAACTTTCTGTTTTAATTACTTTTATTTTTGAAATCTACCAACTTTTTTTTTAAAAAAACTTTTTTGTCAAATGCGGTGTCATTCTAATTGCGTGTTTTTTCAACAACATGCTATGTTGACTACAAAATGTATTTGACATAATTGCTGGTATTTAATTGGAAAAGGCACAAAGGTATTTGATTACTTTGCACATTTATGGCATGTGTCAAATGTTTTGAAAGTTGAAATATGTTGTTAAAGTAGGTATACTCGTAGGTTGGTAGGTATACCTTTGCCTAGCCAGCTATATATGCTACTTAATTACTTTTTTCCTGGAATCATGGTGAAGTGTTGTAGAATAAATTATAAATAAATTACGTAGCGGGGGAATGTGATGACTGAGGCTTTTCGCAGTGTTGCCAATGGTAAGGTAACCAACGTTTGTAAAGTAGTGCCATGCAACGCGTTTGTCTGTATATTTTTTATAGCACGTTACAGGCGGGTGCGGCAACCGACGTTCTTTGACGTGAAGCTGCTGAATTTATTATTTTAAAAATCATTTTATAAAAAAAAAATACTCGGACTCTTTGAAGCCTAAGAATTTTTCTCGGTATGGCACCATTCGATGGAATTACCACATATATTTGAGATCGCTAAAAACACTGCGGAATGCTTCCTTTTTCTCTATCGTTTCAAGACATTTTTCAACGCATGTTGGGCGATTGACTACTGGCTGGCTACTTTTTACAAAACGTTTAACTCCTTTGAGGTCGAACACATGCTGCTTTTGCGTAATTGGAAAGGATGCAAAAGCGAAGGATAAATCGTGGTTCAGGGAGCTGAAATGTAGAGTCGTCAAAGAGGCAGGCGTAATCCCAAGAAAACCATGGTTGTTCTCAAAACTTTACGAATTCAAGTGTTCAAAATAAGGTTGCCCATGCGTATAGTATAATGAAATACCATCAGAAGTTTTTAAAGTTCAAAGTGGAATACTGCTAGGTTTCACCACTGTTTTTTGAATAACGCAACCTATAAGTTCAAGGTTTTAATAGATAGCAGCGGTACCCAAACGATCGAATGTCTTGAACATCGCCGGCGTTTCTTGTCTTGCCATGTTAACCGTGAATTCCGATGTTGAGACTAGAAAACTAGTTTCACTTCATTCTTTTTTCTCTTTTTCTGTAATTCCGTTTACAACCAAGCCTATGCTGGGTCGTGCCGTCATATACAATGATTCGTTTACTACAAGCATCACACAAATGTGGAATACGTTAGCTCACTTTGTTTATTTCAATTCTCGAACCCATAGCGGCTCAAAACCAAAGTAAATCTGACCAAGTGCATGGCTACATATCGTCACCATTTCGATATCAGGAAAGTATGCTGTAATTCTTACTGAGCTGATACAATCCTCCATTAGAGTTTTTAAAATTGATCCTTTTCATAAGGTAGTGGTGGCTATGCTGTTATGATTACCATGTCTGTTCGAGAAAAAAAAAACATTTTGACAGGTATCAGCTTCCGCTAGGATTCGGCAACTCCTCCGAGAATATCACAGAAGGCCGTGAAACATACTTTAACCGTTCGGAATCGGCATCAAATTGTTCTTTCTTCTCCACTTTTTTACATTGCGGATACTAGACCGATGCTTATTTCCTTGTGGATTGCTAATTAGGTTACTAACATTAACACTCAAGCATATAGCGATCAGCTTCCATGTGCTTTAGCGCCACTATCCTTTAAAACGTTCAGCTTAAAAGTCGCGTTATTCAAAAAATCAGTACTGACAGAATGAAACCTTGCAGTAGGTACTCCACATTGAACTTTGAAACCTTCTGATTGTATTTCATTATACTATACACATAGGTAACCTTATTTATGTGCAGAGGCAAAAATGTTTTTCCACGGTTATCGCTTTTCGCAAGGAATTGACAAGTCCTCCCTTAGTAAATTCATTACCATGAAAAGCGCTTTCTCAATTAGCCGTTCGGAACCGGCAGAAAATTGTAGGTCCCTTCCATTCCCTACAAGGCATGGTTGTGAGAAATGCGCTAGGCCCAGGGGCTCCTCGTTCTGTTGCCCCACCCTACTTATTTATTTTTAACCTTATTTTAAACATTTGCAATCGTAAGGTTTTGAGAACAACCGTGGTTATCTGGGGAATACGCTTGCCTCTTCAAAAAAGTGTGGCCGTGTGTAGGCTGAAAACGATCGAAGAGTTTGTTATCCTTGAACCGCCTGTATCTAGGATCTAGGTTCGAACATAGGTGTTATTACGGGACACAGTCTAATAGGAAGACACGATAAAAGACTTGGTGTGTTTTCCAATGATTTCTACAGAAGCTGCATGGACGAAGAAGAGAAAGAAACCGTTCAACACCTTCCTTGCTCATGCCCTGTACTACTTCATAAGAGGAAAACTTATTCTTCTTCGACGATACTGGCAACTTAGCTTACATAGACCATGAAAGTCTTTCAAAACACATCAAAAGTTCCCATGTTTCGATTAGCAGGTGATAAACCGGCTATTCCCGTAACGGAAGATTAATAAGTGATCAACTCGTTAATCTTACATCGGGTTTCTGAGATCTGTAGGTGATTAACTTGCTGATCTCTGTGGTATCACACTTGTGGTCTAAGTGTGTCAGGCAATGGACTTAGGTATTACTTATTGGCTGACAGCTACTCTTCCACCTAACCCAACCTAATCTAACGCCTGCCACTTGGACAGACTCTCCATTTCAGCTCCCGGAACCACGACTTCGAAGGGCCAGGTTTTTGACAATAGCGCATTGTAGGAAAGAACCAAAGTAATTTTAGGATAGGCTATTTCTTGACCATCGATATGCATTTTATAGCATTTTTTTTTAATGCAATTCAGTTTTCAGCTCATGGTTCTGTTCACGAACTCATAGTAATTTATATTTATTTTACCACGAGCTTGCCATACAGGGCACTCGAAGTGTGCGTAGTGAAAGTACGAGGGTTTGAATGTTAGGGGGAAGTCGGGCTTTGATTTCCAGAAATATCCAAATGCTTTACAAAAGTTTTGGCTAACGAATAGAATTTGCATGACCGTCAAGGGCCTGTAACAAAAAGCTACAAGTCTTCAAGCGAAGAGCCATCACCTGTAGGATTACACTTGTAGAAAAGCCAGCAAACTTATTGCTTTGTGTTACAGATTTTTTTTTTTACATCATGTCGTAATTTATGTGTAGGGCGGTCTCAGATCGCGATCGTCCGTCGTGACGTTGTTAAAATGTCAAATATGTTCTGGTATGGTTGTCTGAGCACGAAACTCAAATAGATTATTGATAGCGAGTCGCCAATGGCTGGCTTACACAGGTTTAGCGTGTAAGTCTTAGGGCATAGGGGGTGGGCACAGTGGCAAACAAAAAAACAAAAAAAAAAAAAAAAAAAAAAAAAAAAAAAATAATAAAAAACAAAAAAAAAAAAAAATTTAAAAAATCATAAAACATAAAAATTCAAAAAAAAAAAAAAAAAATCATAAAACATAGAAATTCCAAAAAATACGAAACAGAAAACAAAAAAAAGCTACTGTGGCTGCTCTAGGTTTAAGTAGATTTAAATAGATTTAAGTAGTTTTAAGAAGTTTTAATAAAAATCAAAAAAAAATATGATCCAGCAAACTAAGTTTATTGTTTTTAAATTTTCTTAGTTTTTAACCATAGTTCTAGTTTGTAAATCCGTAAGTTATCTTTAGGCCGAAAGGCATTAGAATTAAGATATTGAGTAATTTAGAGTACCCGCTTAGGGTCAGTAAGTTAGTTAAGTTGTTATACAAGCTAGTTTGATACATTTTTGCTAGCTACTAAGTAGATTTAAGAAAAAGAAATAAAAATGAATTAAAACTGACTATGTGTATAACAAGTACTTATAAATTTGTTTTACACCCCCCAAGAATAATGTTTTGTCATGAAATTTGTTATTTCTCCTAAATCTTCGTAAGCGGCAGTTATCCACCATTTCTGACAAGAAGGGCAGAAATATTCAACCGGCCTTGGTACACGTTGAGCTTGTCATGCATATGGTTCAATAGATAAAGCGATATATTACATGAAGCCTGGGAAAATTCAGCAAGTGTTTTGTGATTATTAACCGCCTTCTTTTTTTTAAGGGTTCTTACCACGGCTAAAACTCTACTTGTGTTGACGGTAAGGTAATGGTTAGCACGTCTGCATGTTACGTGGGTGGTTCGAGGTTTGAATTCCATCAGAAGAATAAAAAATTGATTTTCTACGGATTTCGCCTTTAGCGAGGAATTAGCCTTTCCTGCCTTGAAGAGATTTTTCCAATTTAGGCACTCAAAATCGACATCAAATTATTGGTCCTTGAAACACGTAACACGTTAGACTCGAGGTTTTTATAACTTTGTTGCGCCACCAGTTTTGATAATTTCCTATTTTTTGCATTAGAAGATTGAGTGATTTTTTTTTTTGACTTTTTGTATGAAATGATCCTATATTTTTGAGGAATAACTAATTTTTGAGCCGATGGTCTCCAAAGTGGCGCAAAAGTGAGCCTGTTCTTCTGTGAGCATAGCATTTTGATAGAATTTGCATGGCCTCGAAGAAAAACCATGGAAAGCGAACTTTTTCTTAATTCAAGATGGGCAAATAATTTTTGGAGCTCCTCTATCCCCCTCCCCCCCCCCCCCCCCCTTCCTTAAAGTACGAAATGCGCTAGACCAAAGCTCCTCAAGTTGTTTTATAAAACTTAAATTTCTATTTTTTGTATTTGCTTTGCAATTTTCTTATTGTGAGGGAAAATAAGTGTTAAGTTTCCTCTCATCAAAACTAAAACTCTGATCTATTCTGGACTAAGACAATTAAAACAAATCGAAATGCATGAAAATCGGTCCTGGCGTTCTCCAGCTATAAATGTTCGGGCAAACCTGACTTAAATTTATGTAAAAAGATAACTTAAACGTAACTTAATTATTCAAAGTTTTAAGATGTTGGCTCAAAATGCTAAGAGGGGCAGGTTTCCTTTTAATAAATTTTTTTTCTTTTATTTTTGTATTCGTCATGCTCTAAAAAGTATTTCCCGATTAAATAAGTAGCCAAATAAACAGATTCAGATTACAGATACAATATGAACTTATATTTGCATCCAACTTACTTGCACAATGTCTTTATTTGTTGCCTTAAGCCCCCTACCAGTGGTAAGGTAGTAGTGAATATACTCTTCAGTCTATGTTGACTGCTTCAAACATAACATATTCGTATTATGCTTGTCAAATACATATTACAAAAAAGTAGCTCAAAGTTGGTTAGACATTAATCAAACCCTACTTCGAAACACCAGCACCATTTTGATTTATTTCTTGTATCATCACATCATGTTTTGTATGCACGAGGTGCGATCTAATCATTGCGCTTAGACTACAAATTCTTGTGTTGAAAGGTGTTTGGTTTGCTGTCTATTATCGTTAGTCCCTGAAGTGCCTCTGGCCTTCTACAACATCTCTCATAAAGAATACAAATTTTAAATAAATCTATCCACCAGTGTATCACATATCTCTCTCTCTATCTCCCTCATGTTATTGGTATAAGCAAGCATGAACTTTTTGCACGTCTCTGCAATGCATGCTTCATGGCTTTCTTGTTTCTATTAAGTTAAAATCATCATTGTTCTGCTAAACATGAGTACTTTGCATACACGCCGAGCTTACCATACAGACAACATAGCTCCTATCCAGATCCACTCATCTACAAAATATGCCGCATAAGCGCAATATGAATTTTCAATTAGGATAATATTATCTGTGCTCGTATATCCTCTCATTTATGTATACCTTACCTGGGTCTTTGTTTTCACGCAACGGATTTGCATGAGCACTCTATGATAGAATACGTATACATTATCTGCGTTGAACCGAACAACCTATGGTCTTGTGCTTGTGAAGTTTTGTTCCATCAGATGATGAGACGACGATATCTAGGACATTAAGCGGTAGGGTGAAAATAATGAATTATCTTCTCCTATTTCTGAATATGCAAGCGTATAACATGTAGGTAGGTTGCTATCTGCAAGAAGAAAAAAAAGCAAAAAACAATAAAAATAAGACCATATACGATTGTGCGACTTGGTAGATGTGTACTTTTCATTGGACATGGATCTTTTTCTTGGGCATATCAGCTTAAGGATGTGAATTAATTTTATAAAATGCATTTTGTTCGCTTTTCACTGAGTAAACTTAATTTCTTGTCGCAAAAGGAAAAAAAGGAATGTTGTTTTGAGTTGAAAAGTACGCAAAGTTTTCACACTGCTTGTTATTTCCATGATGGAAACACCAAGGACGAATCACCTGAGTGTTGTTTTTTTTTGCATTTAAGAAACTTAATGGACGACAAGGTCGTACTTTTTCATCCTTGATTCGATAACTTTTTCTTCTAAAGGGTCCGCCATCTAACGCTTTTTTTTCAACTAGTGCTTATTTAGTGAATGGTTACACTTAGCTCATGTCTGATTTGACAGATAATTAGTTTTATCTTCCCGCTGAACGAATTATTTTTTTCACTTCGCTAAGTGGGCCTGCGATTGACTTAGAAAGATGCCGATTTTGCCAAAAAATCATCTTTTCAGATGATGGAGCTCATTTTGATCTTGGCGGTTATGTAAACAAGCAAAATTGTCGCATTTGGGGCACAGAAAACCCACACACATAGGTACATTGATTTTGGTCCAGGGGCACAATTGGGCCATTTTTCTTCGAAAATGAGCAAGGAGTGGCCGTTACAGTCAATGGCGATCGTTATCGGGCCATGTTGAACGAATTTTTGTTCACAAAAATTGAAGAGGAGGATATTGGCAACATTTGGTTTCAACAGGACGGCACTATGTGCCACACAGCCGAAGCTACACTCGATGTTTTGCGCCCTGTTTTTGAAGATTGCATTATCAGCCGCAGAGCTGATTTCGTAGGGCCACCACGGAGCTGAGATTTGACACCGTTGGCCTATTATTTGTGAGGTGCTGTAAAAGATAAGTGTTACACCGACAGGCCAGAGACAATTGACGCTTTGTGAAGCCATTGGTGAAATACAGCTGCACACAATCGATAATTTAACTAAAAATTTGGACCGATCGTGTAGGCTACTGCATGGCCACCCGAGGTAGCCATTTGAATGAATTTATTTTTAATTACTAACCGGAAGAATTGTACTTTCAAATAAAAAAAGAAACTTGAGAAAATTTTCAATATTTTTTTTTTTATAGAATTTAAAAAAAAAAAGAAGTTATTTGGCGTACCCTTTACACCTTTTTTTATCTTCGGTGTTACTAGCTCAAAATTCACATTTGTGAATTGTGATCCGCTCGTGGGGTACACAGCTCTGCACCCGCGGTGTTGGCCTCAAAATGCCATCTGCAAGCCTCTAGATTTATAATTGTACCATTTTTGGGCTAACCAAATGCAGATTTCATTTGTCTGTACCAGGAGTGCATTATGGTCTGTCTTGCAGCTTCCTTCTTCACGATCTTGTCGAAGTGGTATATGCATTTTTGAAGGAGTTTCCCGGATCGATTCCTTGAAGATGACAATTCCAACTCAACAGGTGGTGCTTTGTTTTTACGCATGTGTCTTTAACCCAGCTTTTTATTTATTTATAATTTTAAAGTACTTAATGTACCATATTCTTTTCTGATCAATTGCGGCGGCCACAAGTTTGCTTTTTGATTTAGCTTTAACTTTTAATTTCATTTTCCATATTAACTTTGCCTTTTCTACTTTGCATTTTTCTACTTGTTGATTTTTTTATTTTTCGATCACTACGTTGCTATGGTTTTTTGTTCATTTGATATTTGTCATAGTCTTAGATTTTCAATTTTATTCATTTCAAATAGTGTTTTCAATGGTTGTGGTCGCCGGTTTAAAATTTAATTTTCAAGAGGAAGAAAAAGGAATGTAAGTTATTTATCTAGAATGTTCAATAATTCTTTATAATTTATATGTTTTTCTTTAGAAAATAAAATCGATACTTTTCATTTCTAATTGGAATACGATATTTATTTTTCCGGCAAAAAGATATGTATTTGAAATTGAATTTCGGCGCTGCAACAGCATGTCTGGATCAGAAAAATTGACACAGAAGAACTCAGTCATTTTTGGACTAGTACGGGGCCCACTCTTTTCTGAAACTCTTACCCATATATTAAGTGTTCTTGCTGGCACATATGATCCCCACTTACGATGCGTTCATCGTAAGTAAAGAAAATTTGAAGTGGTTCGGTGCTGTGTTGTTTTCTTCTAGTAGATAACCAAGGACTGTAATAAAGAGGAAATGACTTAAAACGTTTCCTTGGTGTACATCTTTTGTAAGTCGGATTACTTCATTTATAACATCTGGGTATCTGATTATCTGACCTTTGTTATCACTTCATTATACATGGCCTTGATCATCCCTACAGAGGCC
This sequence comes from Melanostoma mellinum, assembly GCA_914767635.1. NCBI lineage: Eukaryota > Metazoa > Arthropoda > Insecta > Diptera > Syrphidae > Melanostoma > Melanostoma mellinum. The sequence goes on along the minus strand of OU612058.1, from coordinate 38,525,782 downwards.
TCTGGAAGTATACGTTGTTTGAGGTCCATCTATGTCAGATCTCGTCGTTGTCTATCGAATGCTTTTTCGAATTCAATCAGCGCAACATGAAAATCCTCTTAAAAATTACAATGTTATTTTATTCGAATCCTTATGCATATTTCATTGCAACAAACCCGCATTGGTTATCAGACATCTTAATTATTTTCCGCAGGTTGCTATACCGAATACCACGTTCAATGGTCTTCAAAGTGCGAGAGACATCAATTTGATCGAAAGGCAGTGGTTGCAATTTCGCTTATCTTCACTTTGTATATTAGTAGAATGTGCGGACTACACTTCTTATATGTCTGGAGATAAGCATCGGGAGCTTTGTTTTTTTTTTTTTGCAGTTCTTCACTGTCTCACTAAAATCATCGACAGCCTGCCTTCATCCTTCATCGAAGCATGGGTTTCATTCTGGGGACCGATATAAACACAGAACATCAGAAACAGTGGTTCTGATAGCTTGTTGGCACTGCTGCCACTGGTCTTCAATACTTGATGCTGGCGGAAAAACATTCAAGGATAACGATTGTAGCTTTTCGTCGTCATATCGGTTCACAACGTTTGTTTGGGCGAGGCGTGAACAAGATATCTTCATTCGTACCTTGGCTACAACAATCTAGTGGTCCGAGTCAAAGCTGGCCCCTCGGAAAGTTCGGACATCTAACACACTGGAAGAGTGCCTTGCGTCGATCGCAACATGGTCAATTTGGTTGACGGTTAATTGATCTGGGGATCGCCATGTACCTTTATGAATTTTGAGATGCGGGAAGCGTGTACTACTTACAGCAAGATCTAGTCGCGGAGCAAAATCGATTAGGCTGACTCTGTTTTCGGACGTTTTCTCATGCAGGCTACGCTCACCGATTGTATTTTCATATTTTCAAAGATGTCCTCCTTCCCTAGATTTACGTTAAAATCGCCAAGAACGATTTTCACGTCGTGTCTAGGGCACTGCTCATATGTTTTTTCGAGGAGCTCGTAGAAACAATCTTTGGAGATCTGGTTTTTCTCTTCTGTGGGGGCGTTGGTATATATTAGGCTAATGTTGGCGAATTTGGTCCTGATGCGGATGGTTCATATTACGCTCATTAACTGGATTTTGGCTGAGAACCATACCCATGAGTCTACCTCTGGCTACAAATCCGCACCCAAATAAGCGATATTTCTGTTGTCTGCATCAGCAGTTGCCTTAGTTGTCACAGTTTTTCATCTTCTATATGACCGGTCCACTCCATCGCACTTCTTGGATGGCGTTAACGTCTGCATTGTAGCAGTCCCGAACGTCCGCTGATTCTACAGCTGCAAGTAATCCATTAAGGGATCTTACGTTCCACGTGCAGAGTCGGAGGTCTTTCTGCTTTTTCGTTTGCTTGCGTCGTGATCGTTGAAGGCTTTGATGTTATCCGAGGCTATTGGTTGCTTTGGAGTCATGTAGCTTACCCACGCACAACCCCCAACCTCGAGTGCCAGGTCCTTTTGATATCCGAAAAGGGCCGAAAAACTCTGAACCAGTACCCTGCTGCGGGGTAAGAGAGCTGCCTGTGTCTCGCCAGGAGGTCATCCATCAACATTTCTACTTCAATATTCTGTCCTAGAATTGAAAGACCCTGAAAGTCCTTTTAACTGAATATATGTCCGCGTTGCTCATTCAGGGGTTTCTGCTGTTTTGGCTGCTGAAGTCCACCGTTGCTAATGTAAGTCGAATACATCCGCTGAGACATTCCCAAAAAGCTCTGATTATTCCACTGAGGTTCGGGCAGTCAGTCATTACTCGAAGAGCATTATAGTGTTGATCTATTTCTTCTTCAGGCCTTTGTCCACACTCGCACTTACTAGTTAAGCAGGTCCTCTCCGGATGGAGCAGCCCAGTTCCCACTTCCCAGTGGGTAACATCTCGGCGTCGCCAAGTTGACTCCAATAAGAGCAAAGAGCCTTCCCGAATAGTACACGCCCGGCCCAACCACAGCAATAGATTTTGGGAAAAATTTTAGTTTTTCAAAATATTTTTTTAGTCAACATTTTACGAAAATTGTAAAGCCGAAGAGTTTCTTATGCTCGATGTAAACCACCTGAGTGATTTGCTTCCGAATAGCCTTTACCTTAAAGTAAACTCTGAAGACTATGTCTTTAAAAGTTTTGAGTCTAAGTTGGTTCATGGTCAGACCCGAACGACAGCATTACATGAAAACACTAAAAGTTTGGACATCATGCTATCTCTCGAATCCATTCAAAATCAACTTGAAAAGAAATTGAAAACAAGAGGTAGTCAGGAGATCGTTTACCAAACATGAAAGTGGCAATCGTTTCAAGTATACCTTGTGTGGTTGAGCATTCAGGCATAATTTAATGATTGAAGATTATTTCATACAAAAGTTGGCCGTAGTCCAACTCTGGCATAGTCTTTCTAACAGTTCGGCCAACATCTGACGAATAAATGCTTCAATTTTGATCGTGTAAAACGTACTGTTCATCGAACTCAACCTTACCATTTTTAAGTGGGTTGTGTAGCATGTGGCACCGTTTTGTGTCAACAACATATCATGCATTCAAGTACCTATATTCTACCTTTATTTTCATTGCACATTGCCGCTCGCCATTCACAGTTTCGTTCTCGAATTCGAGCCCCGAACTCCCGTGTTATGGTTAAATGGTACCACTTCAAGTATCTTGCAAAATTTCAAACTGCAAACCGAGCGACTGTCCCTAAAACTTTACCGAGGAATCTCCAGGTAAAGCACTTCTACACGAAGGCATCTTTCTTCAAGGCATCGCGATGGTCTCATTTACCTATGTAAATGTCTCTCTCTTTTTCTTCTTCTTTCGCATTTCACTCTTCTCTAAAAGAATAAGAAAGCAGTTAACAAAACTCGTAACGAACTTGAGTAATTAAAGGTTTAAGAATTCTCATTACCGGTTATTATAATCTACAACTTTTAGAACCAACTTTTACAACATCTACGTACTTTCAAACCTCTCCACTCCTCGAGGCACCTACTGAAAAAAGCAGCAGGCAAATATCAAACCAAAAAGGTTGCCTTCAGCAAAAAAAAAAAATAAAAAAAAATAAAAGACAAAAAAAATTAAGAAAAAAATTCGAATCTGTTGTAGAGCCATTAATGTGTATTATCAAGACCCAAAATGAAAATTATTCCAAATGGTATGTTTATTTAATGAGTAAAGTTAAAAGTAAGCATTTCCGATTCATAAACAAGAAGACGACGATGTACAGCACAACACAGCTATGTTTATGTAGCTATACGCACCAACCAGCCTGAGAGCATAGTTTTTGTGTTTGCCTTGCCCTTCTGGTTCCGAGTAAGTGCAAAGCTTAAAAAAATCTCTCAAGTGTACTTTTTGAATTCCCTTTTCAATAAAGAATAATCTTAGAGTTTTTGTTTAGCTTTAACAAGAAAATTTAACGCAAAGGATATACGTATCTCTAAGAACCCTTCTCTTACATAGCTATGAAGGTTAAGGAGCATTGGTGTTTGTGTGAGGATACATATTATTTATGTACCTACGACCTACGTCCTATGTTATGCTCTTCTGAGGACTCTACAACTTTTCAATCTGGAAACTCGTTTTACTTTACGTGGAGTGGGAGAGAAAATAATCTTTGATAGAAGCACTCGCATCGCAATCACAGGGTTTTCGGCAAGGAAGCAATTATTATTCCCTGCTTAGTTTTGGCTTCGCATACCCCTTTCTCTACACACTGTGATTTGTCAAATTAATTACTAAGCTCTCTGAGCTTCAAATCCATTTCAGTTCGTAAAAAAAAAAATATCATCGAAGTGTTGCTGTGAGTACATAAAGTTTTGTCGTGCTATGTGAGTGAGAAAGAGTTTCCCTATAATTGCAATGAACTTCAAATCACACGTTTGAGTAAGAAATCACACAAGGCATCTCATGTCTGTTGTTGCGCGGTAGACTTGGTAGATTGTGGTTCAAATTCCAACAAAATATGATTTTTCACGAGTATCACATTCGCAAGGAATCGGCAAGTCCTCCGATAGTAAATTCATTGCCATGGAAAGAGCTCTCCCCTCCATAAACTCACATTCATCGGCATTGAAGTTTGGAATCTAAGGAAATTGACAAACGAAATTTGATCGTCGTGAATAAAACCTGGCACCGATTCATTGCACACGAGTGATTCATTGTTATCGAGTGATACGTGACTAAATTATGTTGCACAATCACTCACGTTTTCAAGCAATTTAGTAACATAATTTGATATTTTCTCATCAGTTCTCGAACGGAATTTTATTCGATAGATGAACAACCGACCGAATTTTTGTAATTAAGAGCAAATTTTAAGGGAAAAATGTTGCTCACTCACTCAATCACTGATGGCGTAACTCAGCCCCTGGTGGGTCTGAACTACCAAGCTTTATTTCGTTCCACATACAATCCACAGCTGAACGAATACATTTTTCGTGTGTTTTTAATTATTTTTGTTTCTGTAAGTAAGTAAGTAAGTAAGTAAGTAAGTAAGTAAGTAAGAATTCATTTTTATTATCGTTCATAAAATTTACAATTTACAATATAGTTTTATGAATCAGTTAGCTATGGCTTTGTCGTCAGCTCGGTTGGCAATATATTAATTAAATAGTTTTTTATGTTGTATATGTTATTCAAATTCAGTTATTAGTAACCTTCGGTATTCATACACACTATGAAGATAGTAAAAAGGATTTTTCCAATTGTCTCCATTGAGGTAAAAAACAGCTTCCTGCATTGTTAAAAATCTTTTTCCGAAATGATTTTGTCTTTGTGTAGCATAGATTGGGCATCCTATGATATGGAAGCAATCTTCTTTGGATTTCATTACAAAACTGATTGTAGCTTCGATTGTATGGGGCTCCATTAAGTCCAAGGACTTCACACCTGGCTTTGAATATTAGTGAAATAACTTAGTAAGTCACAAAAATAGTTATTTTCCTTCATGTTGTAGTTGAGTTGTGAATACAAGATTCTACTCTCTGACTGTTGGGCTTCTATTTCTAATAAAGCTCTTTCAGTATCCTCAAACTTTTGAATCGTACGATACAACTGATGTTTTAATAAACTTCGGTTATCTGAATTTATTTCGATGTTTTCACCGTAAACATCACCACGATTCTGCCACTGTACCATCCACCAATCTTTATTTCTTATTTCGTATCTAAGCATTTTATTTACGAGACGTGTATTCGACAATTCAAGGACTTTTAAAATATAATTGGCTTGTATCTTAAGTGTATAAGTGTGTAGCTTTGGTAATCCTGTTACTAAATATACAGCATAGTTTGGTGTTCTTAGTGGAAGATTGAACAATTTTTTGATAAAATTTCTTTGCAGTTTCTCCAACAGTTCAAATTCTTCTGCACGCCATACCTGCGCAGCGTAACACAAAGTTGACTTCACCACTGCATCAAATATTCTAAACTTTGTGGAAAGGTTTACGTTTTTATTAGAAAAGATATTTTTCCAGGTTGAGTTAACTAGCTTTTGACCAGTTTTGACTTTCTCCTCAATGTGACGCTTGAAATCCAATGTTGAATTTAATACTACTCCTAAATATTTTTACTCTCTGACGACTTCTAGGCGATTCTGCCGCAGCAACCAATTGTAGTTTTGTGTTGAATAGCCTCGATTATTTGTAGAGAAAATCATTATTTTTGATTTATCTGTATTAATGACAAGCCCCCATTTTTCACAGAACGAAACAAGACGATTTATCATTAATTGCAGGTTCTCGGGTGTTTCGGACAGGACTACAAGATCATCGGCGCATAGTAGAACATTTAAAATGCTTCCTGCAATTCTGAGTCCACCAGGTTGTTCATCCACAATGTCATTGTCACAATGAATAGGGCAAATAAAAATCCACTTAGTGAACATCCCTGTTTAACACCACTAACGTTTGAAACCCGTGGTACCCGTGGTACCCGTGGCGTAATGGTTAGCATGTCCACCTGCTAACCCAGAGGTTCGAGGTTCGAATCCCAGCAGAGGCAAAATGAAAAAATGTTTTTCCACGGGTATCGCCTTTCGCGAGGAATTGGCAAGTCCTCCGTTAGTAAATTCATTGCCATGAAAAGCGCATTCTCAATTAGCCGTTCGGAACCGGCGAAAAATTGTAGGTCCCCTCCATTCCCTCACAAGGCATGGTTGTGAGAAATGCGCTAGGCTCAGGGGCTCCTCGCTCTGTTGCGCCACCCTATTTATTTATTTTTATTTAACGTTTGAAACCAATCTGGAAAATTTGTACCATCCCAAACAGTTGCATTGGTCCCACAATACATTTCTTTGATGACACGAATAAATTTGGTAGAGAGTCCTATTTGTGAGAGCTTATACAAGAGAGCGTTTCTATTAACCAAATCGAAAGCAGCCTTAAAATCTATAAAAAGCGCATAGACCTTTTTCTTCCGGGCTTGGAAGGCTTTGATTATCGCTGATAAAGTATATATAAATGATCTATTGTGGAGCAGCCTTTTCGGAATCTTGCCTGAAGTTCGGTTAAAACATCATTTTCTTCGTTCCATTTTTCAAGTCTAGATGCTAAGATTGCAAAAGCGTTTTGGTGCAGAAGCTGAGCAAAATTCTCGTGGAATACAAAACACCTATGTGAATAAAATGTCTATGTTAATCTCGAAAGGATCACCGCTACCTCGCTTAACTGCTTCACCTCAGAATGCGTCAGCAAACGTCCCTGTATTGGAGTCATCCATGCAGAAGACCAACCAAACGCAGATTTCGTTGCATTTGTCTGTACCAGGAATGTTCTGGTCTACCTTTTCTTTTTCTATTTTGCCCATTGTGTCTGAAAGTTGTACTACATTCAGTTTTTCGTGGGGATCTTAAAACATTATAATACCAACTGAGCCGGTTGGTCGTGCCCTTTTTTGCTCAAGATGGTATATTTGACGTCAAGGCTTCCACGGATATTGGTTCGTCTAATACTATCAAGCCTTATTACTACTGATGCGCATGTTCACCACAGATCATCACAGATGTCGTCAACTCACTGTCATACCTTTTGTACATTGTCCAAAATTATGAGCACTGTATGTGAATGCTGGAAAAGACACGATGTGTTGACTGTAAGGTCCTTGCAGTAGTTTATGGGTAATTTTTCTATCGGAGAAGATGGCAGAATTTTCTTGTAACTTCATCAAGCCTCTGCTTTTCCGATTATATTGATGTCGTCATAACAAGCTGTTTAGCTTTTGAACATTGATCCCAGATATTTAAATTTTTTACATCTTGGAATTTGGACGCACAATTCCGTTCAGATAAATGTTGGAACTAGACGTGTGGTACTCGCGTTAACGAGAGTTTCGTGGTTCAAATCCCAACAGAAGTAAAAATGTTTTTTTACTGGTATCGCCTTTCGCGAGTAATCGGCAAGCCTTCCGAAAGCAAATATGCGCTTTCTCGATTAGCCGTTCGAAATCAGAAGAAAATTGTAGGTCAACTCAAGGCAATGACAATCAGAAATGCGCTTGACCCCAGGGTTAATCACTCTGTAAAGCCATATTATTTATTTACTTAGATATGCCTGGTTCAGAAAACGAGCAACACAAGTACGCAGTCTTTTTTAAATACCCAAATTTTTTTCCCATGTGATAAATGCTTCCCGCAGGGATATAGGATCCTCACTTAAAATTGCTCCATATTCAACAAGGAATAGTTAATGTACTTTGGTGTAATGTTTTCTTCCAGCATGAGGTAGTCAAGTGCTGCAATAAAGGACTCAAGACACTTCCTTGATGTACATCTATACAAGGTCTTGGAATGCTTCGTCTTAACTTCATCAGCACTTCTTCATACATATCATTGGTCATCCACTAGTAAGGCTCTGGAACTTCTCGTTGTCTTAGGATCATGGTATTCGATCGAAATTGATTAGGATCCTTATATTTTGAACTGCATCTGTTATTGACTTGCCGGTGCAAAACCGCATAGCTTTATTGTTTTTCGCTGTCGGCTCCCACTATCTGCTCAAAGTGTATGACATCAACTTGATCGAAGGGTAGCTATCGGAAAATTACGTTGATCCAAACCATATTTTTTCGTACGATCTCCTCATTGATCTTTTCTCTTGCAATAGCAGCGGAGCTTAGGTAGACGAATTCTCACAAAACCTTGAAGGCCTGGTTACATATTGACACGTATTTAGGCCAGTTTTTGGTGAATATTTTCTTTGTTATTTGTGAAAATCAATTTTCCATTAACCACATCCGATTTTATTTTTAACCTCGTAAACTCATCGGTGGAACCCTGCTTTGCGTTTTGCCCACAAATGGTTTCCATCAGCATGAAAATTGCCACTATTCAGACTTTCGGAATACTCAATTGCTCCTGTTGATATTTTGGTTATGTTTAGTTCTTTCAAAGATGGCACAAAAGAAATCGAAGAACAGTGTGTTTCGGCTATGCTATCTGCAAAACGGTCTGGACCATTGCATCTCGATGGCTTACATCATTTGGTAAAATGGTTGATATGGCTGACACTTTTTTAATGTGTTAAGTTTTTAAACAAAAACCTGAGGCTCTTATACCTAAGTTTCGGTTCATTGTTCTTCTAAATAGCAGCCTTTTATTGCAATAGCTTTCCAGATGATCTTAGAAAAGCCAGAAGGTACTTCCATGGCTTGGAGTCTAGGTAACTTGATCATACCAAACCTGCGCCAAGGGTCTGTAACAGAATTCAGAATAACAGAATGAAGGAAAATCGCATTGAAAATACTCGGCGGTTTCATCATTCTTTCTAGGCTGGTGGTAGAAAGGTGGTGGTGTCAATTAAGGCTGGCTCGCTTGTCGAATGACAAAAAATATCCCACGGCAACTCTTAAAAGTTGTCTGCAGTTTTTTTTATATAGCAGTAGCAAATAAGTAGAAGCTCTGCCGTCAAACTATTTGAATGATTGAATCAGAGGGACCGTGTGGATTTAGAGCTATGGTTGAGTTTATCTATTGGGTGGCTAGATGACTGCGGAAATCAGACTGAAAAGCTGATGATAACGGTCTGCTACACAAGGGTTTTAACATGTATATCCTGTCTTTCAATGTTTACATTCTGCTCTCTTTTTCACTAAACTTCATTTTGCCAATCTGATGGTTGCCTTGTTTCCGTAGACGATTTCGGCTTGACAGACTACAACAATTTCACCTCATTGCTTGTATATTTAACTTCTGTTAACTTAAGAGCAGAGTTCCGAGCTAGAAAGTATAGGTCTTGTCTACATTGAGAACAGCGTTCAGCCTAACATTATGATGTTTTTTACTAGCCCTCTGAGCAGCATTTAGGCCGACTTTAGCTTCTGCGAGCAGTGATCATCGTTATGAAGTCGATTTTTATCTTCTTTTTGAGTGGATCTTCCCACTCGATAGTGGTTTACTTTGCCGATGTCCTAAGCCTTTGGGTGTAACCTCTAAAAATGATTCAGAAAAAGAAGTTTTTATTGATCTTATGTTTTAAATTCGATTAAAGCTTTAAGCACTCTCAAGCTGAGAAATAGTTAAGAATACCTCTTTTCATAGTGCGCCTTGAATACAAACTTCTGCTTCACTCATCAAATCCGCTTCAGAAAAAGTCATTACTTTAACGATACGAGTATAATTAGGGTTAAGCCTTTGTTTTGAAAATTTATGACCGACCTGAGATTACACCTCTATTTCGTTTTCGATGAGGCTATTATGAGACTAGGTTACCCGAGAAGAATTTAAAGACCTTGAACGTAAAACACTGTTTTTGGGTTTAACCAGAAGTGTTCCTTTTCTTTTGCTTTGGCTAAAGCCTCATTAATAGAGTTACTCGTAAAGGTATGTTTTTGTTCGATGCATGACGACTTATACTCGTATGTACACCCACTATAGCTACACACATTTGTCTTGACTATTCCAACCCACAGCCCCAGTGCCACCCTTCCAACCACTAGGCATCATAATACACCAGCCAACCAGAAGATTTTGATTGTCATTTTGTTTTCCTTATGCTATTGTGTTACCCAGCGAAGAACAAAGCTGTTTCATATAATCTTCGCCAAGGTGTAATGAATGCACAAGGCATTTTTTTATTTTTCATCATATTGAGGATAAAGGACAAAGAAAAGGAGATTGTGTTAGCCTAAGGCGGATGGTGTGACGGCAATTTAACATGTTAATTAGGGCGCCCATGCAAATGAATGTCTTGTCGACGATGTCGACGTCCTCGTCGCTAGGATGAGAGTATGAGCCGCGCGGGAAGATAAATTCTTTACCAGGAATGAGGAAATCTCTGCTTAGAAGCACACATTTGAATTATGATTGCGCAATAGGTAGGTATACGTAAACCTACCTACAATCTACATGTTTTGTTTATGCACGCTAAAGCCAACACCACACTCACACACATGAAGTTACTAATGAAATGAATTAATGATAAAGCTCTGGTGTAGATATAGCGGCGTATGAATGTAGTCGAAGTTTGATGAACGTTGGCAGCTGTTTTAACAGTCAAATTGTATGCAAATGTAATGAGATGTTATGCTGCTGTTTTTGGCTACTATTTTACATCACGTCTTACAGGAATTGTTATGTATAGTTGTTCCTTGTCTGGTCTGGTGTGGTTCCTTCATTAAATCAATTCAAGAAAGTTGTGACTTGCTATTTACTCTCGTGCTTCATTAGATTGCTGTAAAGTTGTTGTTTTTTTTTTTTTTTTGTTTTGTTTTCTTTTTCTTGTTTTGTCTTGGTGGAAATTGAAGTAATTGGCGGGAATGATGATGTTTTTTGATTTCGAAAAACTTTCAACCAGTGCTGATTAGTACAGGGAGATAGCATCGTTGGTGTTTCTGTGTGTGTTTTGTGTAGAAAACAAATTTGTTTTGAGTTGTGTTTAGAAGAAGCATTCGGGAAGGCAAAATAAATTAGAATATTTAAGGTTTGTTTGGAAAGGCAAAGATGGGGCTTGACTCGTGAATGTTTTAATTAAATCAACTAGAGTAAAAGAAAGGCGGGGAAGAGTTTTCATTAACGTTTCGGAAAGACTCAAGTTATGCCAAGGACGAAATCCAACTGATGGCTAACCAAGGGGATGCTGCCAACGTACTTTCAGCATTTGAAGAGGGTGCTCCATAGCTTGTTAGCAATTGGACGGAATGAGAAAGCATATGATACTGAGAGCACCAAGTATTGAAGACTATAGTGCTAAGAAGAAACGAGTTTTGATATGCCCGTTGCCCGTGCCGTAATGGGTAGGTACCATCTCTGCTGCTACCTGGGAGGTTCCTGGTTCAAATCTCAAATATATCAAGGAAATAAATTTTTTCCACCGGGTATCGCATTTCTCTCTATCAATTTATTCGGACAGTAGTTTCATGCCATGAAAAGCATTTTCTCCATTTGCCGTTCGGAATCAGCAAAAAAATTGTATATCCCTTTCATTTCCTCACAAGGTATGGTTGAGGGAAATTCACTAGGCCAGCCCTATGGCCTCTCTGTTACCCTACCCTTTTTATTTGTATTTCAGGAGCTTTTGAGATTGATAGAAAAGTGAGTGAAAATTTTATAAATTGTTGAGGCTACAACTACAAGTCGAACAACAAAAGAGGAAGCGTGAATAAACTGACGTAGATTCAAGGCATAACATGCAATGTTGTTATATGCGATTTTTTATTTGCGATTAATGGCTGCGTCTAGGTTGCAAATGTCACATTCATTAAAAACATATAACTACCATATCTTTTTGGCAAGGGGAAGCAGGCAGGGATAAAAGTTCGAGTGATTTAAAGATACCTACATAAACTTCGCCAATGACTTTAATGAGTTGGATTTTTTGTAAGGAAACGATTGAAAACCACTCCAAGTTTCCTGCCATATTCGGTTGCTTAGTTCTCTCAAGATTCAATTCAGTTAAGACTGACAAATCAAAAACCTTGCCATAAATGAGGAGTGCTGTTGATTTGACTTGTCTAAGGCTAAGATGTTTCTTTCTTGAACCAACGTTTGATGAAAGCGGAGTCTTTGTTCATTAAAGCAAGGCACTCATTCTTTTCCCCGAAAGGAGTTGACTTGTCAATGAACGAACGGATATGAGGATCATTGTGAGCGACATGAACCAGAATTAACATTACTCAGCATTCAGGAGATGCTTTTATTGATCCATAACACTTTCAGTCATATGGATGCAGTCAACGGTTCCAGAAGAGACACGGTGAATGAGGAGAATGTCGAATTGTTCTCTTCGATCTTTCAAAGCGCTTATTCATCCTGAAAAGCTTGATGCTATCTTGGTAAGGAGGGAGAATCAAGAGATTATTCCAAGAAAGGCCTCTCAAAAGTGAAGAAAAGGGCGCTGAATATCTTCAATTCTGGGAAAGGACGAAAGTTCACTTGTTGGAAAAGGGACCAGACTTTGCAAGCGTATTCAAAGAGTGGGCGAACAAAAGTTATGTACAGAGATCGGGTTGCGTAAGGATCAGAGAATTGCATTGACCAACGCTCATTAAAACTAAGTGCTGAATTGGTTTTCAGTATAATATCGTCAACTGGAATATAATATCGAGATCACGAATCTTATCAACTGGTAAGATGGTTTAGTTGTGAAGAACATAGGAACGGAGAGGAGATTTAATGCGCTTACGAGAGAAGGTTATAGATTGACACTTGGATTTTCCAAATAAAAATAAAATGGGTTGGAAGCCGACGGCAAATAGATTAGAAGAATAAGTCGATGGAAAATTATGTCAAAGGTTTTACTCAATTCGTTAAAAAATAACATCGACTTCTTTTCTTTTTTCCAAGACAAATAAGGTGAATGAGACGAGTTCAACAAAATAACTAGTTGTTCATCTTCCTTTGAATAAGCCATCTTGTCGAGTGGAAATGAGAGATTTGCAATGAAAACTCAAAATTTCATACAAAATACTTTTGAAGATTTTGGGTGCAAATGAAAGTTTTGCTGTGCGGTGGAAGTTTTCAACATCGCATTTAAGGTTATAAAAGAGGTTTTCCATACTTGAGAAAATACTCTGCAAACAAAGATCAGCTGCCAAAAGAAGTCACACCTGTCTTTACGAAGGTCGAACCGCGATGAAGTACGATTCCGAATGTTTCGAATGGGGTCGAAAATAGAGAAGTTACGCGAGGGGATTTTTCAACATCGAAAAAGGGCTACGCTACAACTAATTTTAAAAACACTGAAGCAAAAAAAGAAGACCAAATAAAAATTCAGATAGAGTTCCTTTTTAAACCTCGAGTATTAATTCTTGATGCCCACTACGGTGGAACCATTTCTTCTTTTCAGCTGAAAAAGATAAAAGCCTTCCACTTCCTAGCAGAAGAGACTTCCAAAAATTCAAATTCTTTCGAAACTAAAGCACAAATTTAAAAAAATTTTTAAACAAAATTTCTAATCACTAACATAACAAAATCTTTTTGGGAATCGAAAACTCAGCAAACTAAACAAAAATTATACTGTGGAAAGCAAATCCAGTAAGCGTCGAGGTCAAATATTCTCAAATTCGTTTTTAATTGATTTTCATTACAACTATAAGAAGAGGAGATCTAAACTAATCTTAAATCCCTTCCTTTATTGCAGATTTTAGGAAAAACAAGAATGTACTTTGAAGTTCCAATCTTCAACTACATTAGGTTGGCCTGAAGGCCATTTCGATTTATACTAAATGACATCAATCGTTGGTTAACAATCCTGTGTAAATTACCTCACAGTGCGATTTAAGACCTTGTGCAAACCAGCGCGATAAGTGCATTCGATGCGATTTCTGTTAAGATGAAACACATGTAACCTTGTAGGTTCCACTTAACGCAATCGCATAACACGCACTTATCGCTCTGGTTTACGCAGGACTTTAGTCTTTGGCGTCAGACCACTACTTGCACATTAATTTGTACTCATTGCCGATATTGAGTCCTTTTTTCAATTTAGCTTTTTTTACCTCCGTACCTTAGGTAACCTACAATGCTGACAAAGCAAACTACAGATTGATTAAACCTTCGTGATTTCTTTCTCTACCAGAACACTGCAGTTTTATCCAAAAACATAGACACATTTATCAAGTTATCATAGGGAAAATTATGACATTCACCTTTCTCATCATATAGGTACCCTATGAGTTGTGATCCGTCAGAATGTCAATCAACGAAAAGAGTCGAGGCCTGATGAGCTGGAGCAAAAATTCAGTTTTTTTCTTGGAAGTAGATATCTGGTCATAGGTTTCTGGAAGCCCGGCATGTTTCTAAAGATGACCGCCTGTCATTGCCGGTTTCTGGAAAATTTTGTTGGGTTCTGTTTTTTTTTTTTCTTATTCTAGTATCTTGACAACTGTGGTATTCATTTCACTGGTGTCGAGTGCTGATGCTGACCTGATTTCATCCAGCTTATCGCTCTTTAGTTTCTTATGTCACGATGTCTTGGAACCCAATTTAAACTTACGATATTCGTTAAGCTGAGCAGTCTTAGATTGCTAAGACAGCTTCCTACTGATTTGATGGATCTTGTGACAATAGATAAGATAGCTTTAATGGCCGCCTGGCTGACTATGAAGATGTCAATATATTTGCTGATCAAGTTTCGCTACGTAGTCACAGAGTACAAGTACTTCTGCTTGGAAGATCTGGGAGCTTTATTGATCTGTTCATAGGAGGGTGGTCTGAGCAAATGACTGACCCTACCAACTCGTCCGTTTTGAAACTATCTGTGGAGACGGAGACATAATTTTCTTTCATTGCCCTGTTTTCCTCCCAGCATTTTTTTGACGGAATGACTGTTAGGATTGAAATCAGTATACAGGGAGAGGTGTAATTTGTTTGAATTTCTGTATCAGTATGGTTCATAATGGTTCTGTGACCTGATATGTCTGTTTTCCAATTATTGCATTATTTGAGTCGCAGTGCGCTTTTAAGGGTTAGCATGTCTGGTTGTTACTGGGAAGGTTTGTGGCTCGAATCTCAAAAGAAACAAAGCTCTCAGCAGATTGCTAGACTGATTGCTAGACTAAGACTGCGAAAAGTTTGACCGGCCGTTTGAAATCTGTGAGTCAAGTTAGATGTGTCTGTCTCTTGCTCATTATTGTCTGTGAATTTTTTTTGGTTGCCCTTTTAAAGTAGGACAATTTTCGTTTATAGGAAGCTTCTTGGGAAAATGTTCTCTTCTGAATTTCTGAGGCTAAAACTTTCAAGAAAAGTAAAAAGGAGAAAAGAAGTTTTATTAGGATTCATCTAGTGCAATACAGCTCCTTGAAGATTTTTTACTAGTTTTATGGACCTTCCGAAGACACAAAATTTTACTATTTGTCATAACCAATTTTACCAAATCCGGTTATCGCCTACAACCTTACACCGATTTAAAACGCCTAATGAATCGCTTAGGAAAAGAGAACCCTTTACTTACAAATCAACAATGAGGCAAAATTAGAACAAAATTGAAAGTTTTGAACAAGTTTGTTCTAACTTTTCCGCTTTGCCGCTCAGTATGTCGCAATGCCGTTAGTTAGCTTTTTTTACTCTTTTTCGTTCAATCAAAAGCTTTTTATGAGTAGGTATGTAATATTTCAATCAGTTGAAAATTTACAGAGCATGGCATGCAAAGTGCCCAAATGACCTCTAACTGAACGTCTCGATCATTTCTCTTTCTTTTTGCTTCTCTTTGGATTTTTTTTTCGTTGCAATGATAAGAGAATGAAAGTAGATTGGATTTCAACTATTAACATCACATTTTGGCTCAATATATTCGAATTAAAAAATATACTTTCTCAGTCTCACATAACTGTCCGCCGACCTGCACCTAAACGTTAAATAAACTTCAATCTGTGTTTTCCTTAAAAATGTCTTCTAAACCGAGAAATAACAGAAGTACCAACATAATGTCGAGTACACACATATCTAAAATAACTTCCCTCAAACACCCTGCACAGTTACGCATGCAAACAGATTTAAATGTCTCCTCTCATGACCCACTTAACCATAATGCGCCCTGTAGTACTCAATGACTATGATGCGGACATGTTACTTATTGACAAAATAATGTTGCGTATACGCCATACACCCAACTGTGTATACGCACACAACAACTGCCTATACAAAGACGTAGACGTAGAACATGTAGGTACGTATGTGAAGCTAGAATTCTATATTTGAAAATCTCAAGAATCGAAAATTACCATGTTGATAAATGTACGCATCACGCACGCACATTCTTGAACGACATTGCAAAATTGTTATTTCAACACTCTGCATAAGTTTACGATGGCATTTCTTGAACCCTTGTAGAAAGGATTATACTGGATGTCCTTTTCTCCTCATGTATATACATACGAGTGTATTCCCATACACATTGGAATGCTATTAAATCTGTGGGTTTGTTCGTTAAACGAATTTAATTTATTAAAATAGTTTGGGTCAAATTCAACTTAAGCACATCTATACACAAACGAGAAGAAGAAGAAGAAGAAGAATAGTAGAGAGAAAAAAAAGGGAAGAAAAGGTTCCTTTAGAGAAAGGACAAAGTTTTCTATTACCGAAGGACCGAAAGAGAGAGAAATAGTATTTATACTATTCAAGGTAAGTAAGTGTAAGGCCTACGAAATGCGTTGACAAAATTTTCAAGCCCATATCGCAAAATTGCTACGTTAGCAAATTAGCTAACAACAAGAACAAATCAGATTTTATTCCAATACACACCCTAAGTAGCTTAACAAGAGCACGCACATATGGGGTCGAACATATGGGGACTGTGAACGGACAAATTCAAGACCCTTGTTTTCTTTGCGACCACGGCCATAGACACATGGAAAAGTGTTATTTTGTGTATTAGAAGAGGAGTTGTGTTTATTTTTGCCTCAGATTTATAAACGAATTAAAATATATGTTCATGTTCAGTGTATAATGAAAGAAAGGGGGTGGGCAACATAACATTTTGGCACATTTTGTGTTGTGTTAGGTTCTTTATGGTGTCATATGGATGTCACGTATTGGCATTATGTTCTTATAATGGATTGAATGACTGTACTCAAATTTCAGTGAAAGTGCTTTTTGTGACATGGCTGGGTGTTAAGGATGAGATGTTTAACCCTCTGCTGTTTGAGCTTAATTCTGATATGAGGAGAGCAAAAAGAAAAAAACAAAATGTCGTTGAAAAAGGATTTGTACTGACTTTAATTCAAGTTAAAGAAATGAGCAGCTTCTTACGCTGCAGGTGTTACACGAACACGGAAGAATTTGTTCGTTTTATGTTCATCAGCTGCAGTTTTAGGAAAGGAACAACAGTTATTTAATATTAAAGAGACGAAACCTTTCTGATGCTTGTGCTCTTGATAAGTGTTCATTTATTGCCTGGGTACACAAAAAAAAAACTAACTAAATATTAAATACTAGCTACCAAGTAAAACAAAGAGGCGCTGAACCCGTTAGAAGAAGTCGGGAGCCAACCAACGATTAACATACCGAAACTTTTTTCACAGAAATTAATTTACTTTGTGTAGCTTCTTCAAAATTATGGAAACTTCGCTTTTACACAGTTGGCAATGTATTGATCCTTTGCAGAAGGATAATCCGTTGTTAACCCAGCCTTGTTTTTAAAATATGTTTTGTTTGCGTGTGTCTGAAATGAGATGAGAAATCTTCACGATGGGCATTGTTTACGAGGCTGTTTAAATGGTCAATAGGATTTCGTTGATGAGCAGGCATTCAATTCAATTTTCGATTATCCTGGCGAAGATATTGGATTCAATTGAGGGCCAAATATATAAGAAAATTCGGGTACGAAAAACTCAGGATGCATCCAAAATCGTGTGTTCGTTTGTAATAGTTTACAATGCAAAAATCAATTTATCTGATGAATGACTGATGACTGACTGATTGATGACTGACTAATGACTGATTGATGAAAATTCTGGAACGAAAAGCTAATGTCACTTTCCATTCGACGAAAAGAACCGTCTAGGAGCGTCCAGAAGCATTCTCAAACCGTTCTATTGGTGCAAAAAGATCGCTTCTCATGATTCTGAGGAGTGACAGCCGCTTCTCGATTTGAAGTGAGAATCGACTCAAGAAGCAGTAATACATGTTAAAAGAAAATTTTTCACAGGAAATATTTTTAATATGCAATTGGTGTTTCACTCACACAAAGCCAACACGTTAAGATGAGCAAAAACAATTTTAGGTGTTCCATTGCTTTAAAAATGAGTGCTTCCCCGAATGAAACCAATGGAAACCGCCAAAAGGATGCATCCAAGACCTTCTGCATATTTCTCAACCACTTCTTTGAGGGATGGATACGACCGTCAATTGTTTTTCAGCTAGGAAAGCAATATTAATTACAGTTCTTACTCTCCGAGGACTTATTTGCATCTCACAAGAAACGGAACCTGCATGGTTACCATGGATCTTACAGGAGATCGATCTTCTTAATCCTATACGCTACAGCCTTACTTACTTACTTACTAAGGTGGGCATTACAGTTCGGGGTGAACCTGGGCCTCAACCAACATCCTTCTATAACGACTTCGATTTCGGGTGAGCTCTCTCCAGTTTCGCACTCCAAGCCGGTTGAGGTCTTCATCCACTTGATTGCGCCACCTAAGAAGAGGTCTTCCCCTTCCGCGATTTCCCTGCAATGTGCAACCCGTCAGCCGGAGCGTTTGGTTCCATCCGCTCTACATGACCCAACCATCGTAGCCTCGCGATGCGTACTCTTCTGGCTATGCCCATGTCGCGGTACAGCTCATACAGCTCGTTGTTGTATCTTCTTCTCCACACATTGTGGATGAAGAATATTTCTTTCGAAACGACCAAGGGTTTCCTCATCCGCTTTCGATAAAGTCCATGCTTCCGCGCCGTAAAGCAGGACTGGGATGATCAAGGTCTTATACAAGGTCACCTTGGTTTTTCTAGAGAGGGTTTTGTTTCTCAATTGCCTTCTTAACCCAAAGAAGCAACGGTTGGCAAGAGTTATTCTCCGTTTGATCTCCGCACTGATGTTGTTGTCCGTGTCTACAGCGGATCCTAGGTAGACGAAGTCCTGTACTACCTCGAAGTTATGTCTGTCTATTGTGACGTTTTGTTCAATTCGTCGATTTTCTCTGTGCTTGTTTGATGACAACATATACTTCGTTCTGCCCTCATAAACATTGGACCCATTTTGGCCGCTTCTGTTTCAATGCTCGCAAAAGCACCTATGACATCAGGCTTTTTTCTTCCCATTACGTCAATATCGTCTGCATATGATGCGAGTAATTGTACAGACTTTTGAAAGATTGATCCTCTGGTGTTAAAGTTTGAGTTTCTTACAATCTGTTAAGTATGATGTTGAAGAAATTGCATGATAGTTTGTCGACTTGCCTAAAACCTTTTTCGACATCAAAGGTCTCGGTGAGTTCTCTAACGACCTTGACGAAGCAGCGTGAATTCTCCAAAGTCATCCTGCATAGTCGTACAAGTTTTGCAGGGATGCCGAAACTATAGACATGGCTCTGTACAGCTCGTCTCTGTAAATGCTCGTATCTGTAAATGCTGTCATACGCAGCCTTGAAATCTATAAAGAGATGGTGAATATCGATATTATGTTCTCGGGCTTTTCCAAGATCTGCCGTAATGTGAAAATTTGGTCTATTGTGGACTTCTCTGGTCTAAAACCACATTGATAAGGACCTATCAAGTTGTTGACGTGGGGTTTCAGACGTTCATATATTATAGCAGACACGATCTTATAAGCGACGTTAAGGGGGCTTATCCCTCTATAATTGGCGCCATTGTGAGGGTCTCCCTTCTTTAGGATCGGGCATACGATACTGAGGTTCCATTCACCGGGCATGCTTTCTTCCGACCATATCATGCAGATCAGCTGGTACATGCTCCTTTCCTACTGGTCTCCAGCTGCCTTGAAGAGTTTTGCATCAAAGCTATCTGCACCTGCAGTCTTATTTGATTTAAGTTTGCATATGGCAAGCTTAACTTCCTTTAGGTTGGGAGGATTGCATTCTTGATCATCGTCCAAGCTGAATGGGGCCTGACAGCGAAGTTTATGTCCTCATCGCCGCTAAGCAGTCTGCAGAAATGATCTTTCCAGATCCTCAGCAGTGACTGTGACTCTACAACTATGTTTCCCTGCTGGTCCTTACAGGTTTGAGTTCGGAGTTTGCCGAGGGTTTTTCCTCGCGGTGCACGTCGGTCGTGCAATTTTCTTTCTTTTGTTTTTAATTGTTTTGGAATCGGAAATTCCTTTATTAGTTCGCGGTTTTCAAGTTCGTATAACATCCTAAATTGTGTAATTTTTAACGTAGCTTACCTTTTTTTAATTATTAATTATTACCTTAACCTAAGAGAAGAAAAGGTGCAACAACCCTGGCAGGATCTTTTTACCTTTTCGTAAAAATTCTGAATCTCGTTCCTGTCATGGCACCTCTCTATTTCCTTAAACGAGCGCTTCTCATGCTGCTTCTTTTTCTTTTTGAGAAGCCGGTGTTCTTCTCTTCTTTTCTCTCTGTAGATCTCGTTATACTGATCGTAAGCAGCCCTTGTTCGTTGTGGCATAAGCATAAGCGACAAGCCGCGGAAAGATACCCGTTGAAAAATATTTTTTGTTTTCTGTTGTGATTCGAACCTCGAACCTCCGGCGTAACAGGCAAACATGCTAACCATAAGGCCACGAGCGCTTCCTTTATTTAGCAGATACATATTTAAAAATTCAAGGTTTGTAGCCTGCTTTCTAGTACTTTGAAGTCTTGTGTTTGATTTAACTATCTATTAGACGTTTGCTCTTCCAGCATTCTCCCGAGACAACAATCCTTTTTGAACCACCTCCTAAGTAAATACAAACTCAAATAAGAGCTCAGTTAAATCTAATTTCTAAAAAGAACCACTTTGTCACACTCCAGAGTAGCTCTTCACCCGTTAACCATTGTCTTACCACCATTCTACAAATGGCATCACAAACATATTTTGTTTAAAGTACTTTTCCATCTCCTTATGCCATTCCAAACGTTCATTGTTGTACAAAACACATGCCAGTGTGTTCATTAGTAATGAATCTGAGTAAACAACAAGGAATATCAACCCTTATTTCAAATGCCTCTTATGTAGCAAATTTCTTTTTTCTTTTTAAAAAAGAATGAATTAAATAAGAAGAAAAAAAAAAAAAAAAAAACAAAAATAAGAATCCCCACTGGCAAAACATAAAAGAAATCTGCAACTGTTTTCGGTGTTTTACAAGGATTTATGTGTTCTTAGTGGAACAGCGCCAAACCCTCCTAAATATTTAGCCCAGTCACATATGGAAAATGTAATTTAATTAAATTCACTTGATTCCCAGATTACAACAGTCGTATATTTACACACTGTGTGCTTAATGCGTGTGTGTATAATGGGGTCGGAGGTTGAGCGGCCTATAGCAACTTAGGAGACAAACATAAGTATGTTCACAATATAGAGAATGAGTTCCATAGAATTAGATGTTAAGCCTATCTGCTGCTGTTGGTTTACTGTCTTGCCTTCACCTTGTGCCGAAAGAATCTTGTTCAAAATTGTTCCTCTTTCTTTCATATTTTTTTCTGCTTTTTTTTTTTTTTTGTTGTATCCCTAATATCGAATCAACAAAAGGATTTTCAAAGTATATACGCATGTGTGTTGTATAACAAAGACACATATTTGTAATGTAGCCAAGGCAATTTTTTCTTCTTTTTCATTTTTCGTT
Organism: Melanostoma mellinum; assembly: GCA_914767635.1. Lineage (NCBI taxonomy): Eukaryota > Metazoa > Arthropoda > Insecta > Diptera > Syrphidae > Melanostoma > Melanostoma mellinum. Next base: position 38,504,073 of record OU612058.1, on the reverse strand, counting down.
ACTTTTTTTTTTTTTTGTTCATCAGGTCGGATGAGGTGGTATCATTTACCCCTTCTATCTCAAGACCTTCCAACTGAATTCATTCAGCATCATTATTCGCATTTTTCCAAAGGCAAAAGGAAATAGGTTGACAGGATGTGGATAGAGAGAAGAGTGTGATGGGTGGGAGAAAAGAACGTGAAAGAATACAAAGGAAACACTTTTGAACATTGATGTTACATCATAAAAAAAAAGAAGACAAAAAAAAATATACAAGAAAACTTGTGAGAGCACAGGCATCTTGGTAGCTATACACTGGAAGAAATTTGCTTTGATTTCCGTTTTGTGTAACCGCATACCTACCTGAGTTTGAAGTGCCAATTTAAAAATAGGTAAGACTAAGACCCTGGGCGTGATAGACACATACAACAACAATTTACAATAATTTATATCAAGGATTTATGACTTCTATAGGAGACTCGAGTTTAAATTATGTATAGCTACAAAGGAACAATACAAAAATGAAATCCAATTAAATGGTTGAAGTGTATCAGATTCTCACGAGCGAGAGTTTTTCAGTCTCTACCAATCACAAGCACACAGTAAAAAAAGGTCCCAAAAGTAGTAGCTTACTGAAGAAAATTGAACAGCCGTCTTCACTGAGGCTATATTGAAAGTATGACTGAGTGAAATATGCCCAACATCAGGTGGGCCGATATAGATACAGTGCCATATTCAAATAGCGGGTATCGTAACAACGAGGCGTGAATTGATATTGAACAAATTTGAACAGCTCTGCACAGCGGGAGGTCCTCAGAGACCGAATCAATTGTTTAAAGGATAAGCCTATGTTGATAGGAGTGTTGATATCTTTGATATTTTTTGTCGTGCTAAGGTGAAATTTTTTTGCTGAAATTATTGTTGGTTATTGAAAAAACACAATCCAAGATGACAGCTTGGTCGCATCATTTTGGCTGTCTATCAGTCTGTTTATGTGTCTGTCTATGTGTCTGTATATGTGTCTGTGTATCTGCGTATCTCTGTCTCTATTCGTCTGCCTATCTTTCTTTAAAACAGATTCGCTTCAGCTTAATCAAAATAATCGACATTTGTAGGGTTTAATTATATGTTGAGTATTTTATATTATAACAATCGAAGCTTGTATTAAATGAAAAATTTCAAAACTGACCATTGCTCCTCTTGCTCGAGTAAATGCAACAACATCAGCAATCAGTTGGCCTCAAGGAACAATTTACCACAACCATTCAGAATCAATCGAAAATAGAAGGTCTCTTTCATTTTCTGAATAAATGCAAATCTCCGAATGAGAAAAATGAAGTAGATGCTGATCAATCCAAAGCAAGTTTGTGCTCTTATTTGCATTTATTGGAGCTTATTTTGAATCCGTCAAGTAATCTAAACCTGTTTCAATGTCACTTCTTTCGCTCATGTGATTTCTAATAAAATGTACATAATATATTTACGTAAATTGGGGGCTGTGATTTTTGGGTAGCGCATACCTTTCGGGGCTTATATACAGCGAAACACAATGTTCCGGATCTTAGATTAAAAAAGCCCCTATTTTGAAACCAATCATATGATATTTGGCCATTTCGGCTACTTTAACAAATTCCCTAATCAATTTCTGCGATGAGCAGTTGCTTATTAAAATACTGCTCCAGATTATTCCAATGTTTGATATGCATGTTAATATTTAAGTTGAGTGCTAAGGTTTTACCATAAAATGAACACTCACAAATAATTAGGTTGAAAATCAGTAAAATCACCCACCTGCACACATCTTACTCAATATACTTTCGGCCACATAATCCACTCATTTACTCTTTAAATTAATCAGCGGCGGCGGCCCGGCGGCGTTGCGTTGGTTGGAAATACAGAGTAAGAAATTTAATGGCTTCATTTTAAATCACAGATTATTTTGAAAATGACTGCTGTTTTCCGCTTGAGATGTGTGAGCCAAACAGTACGTTTTTTGAAGAAAAAAAAATTACCAAAATGAAGCACCTACCGCAACTGACCGCTTCTGAGCTAGGATCTTACGTTTTTGGACAATTTTGATGGAAAAAGTGAACAGCCGATGTAACGCCAACGATTTGGAAACAATTCGAGCATTGGAGGCCAATCACATCCAAGTAATCCATGAGCTACAGCCTGACACCATTAACTAGGTCGTGAAAAATTGGAGTGAGGGAGTGCGCTACTGCGAAGCTAGCCGAGGGAGGCATTTGTACGAAGTTGTGTTTCGCAGTTAATGGGAAGTAAGCTCTTACTAAAAAAGCATTAATGGCTCAAAAATTTAACCTTCTTGACTTTATTGCATTTTTAAAAAGAAACTTGTGGCTTGCTTACTTTCTATGAAGGTAAAGTAATAGGAAACAATGTCCGCAATGGTTTAGCATTTGACGAAATCACGACATCTTTGAGGTTGATACCCGAAAGTGGCATTTTCGATCCATTTCAAAGGTTTACTGAAGACACAAACAAACAAAAAATTACTTCCTCGACGGGAATTGACTGTATGAGGGGGTTCTAATACATATTCCTCTTCTTCGTTTACGAGGCGATGAGGCGGTGCTACAAACGAAGGGACCACTCAAAGGAAAAACCCGCTTGAAGGGTACGCCGCGCCGCCGCCGTAAAGACGTCATAGTGCATTGTGGGTAGCTTGGAACTGGTAATCTCACTAGTCAACAATATTTCTTATTTTTTATGTCACAGAGTGCAAACTATGTTCATATATGAAGGTTTTTTCCCCCTGAGTTCAAATCAAACCTCCACATTGCTTTATGGCGTCACGTTTTTGAGATATAAAACCTTCAACATCGATAAAAATAAGTTCTTGTGACTTTTGACCTGTGTTTTAACATTAAAAGAAACCTGAAAGTAAGCCATTGCTTTCTCTTCAGCTTGTTGTGCGCTGAATCCAAATCTTCTTAAAAACGGCTCTATAACTTACATCAAATTACTAAAAGGTTTAAGCTCAAAAAATGTAAAGCACGGCCAACGGCCATGCTTTATTTGCAGCCTAGGTAGAGTCGCGAAAAAAAGCTTTAATTTGATATCACATTTTTGATGTTTCTGGATGTGCTAAATTAAAATTAAGCCATAGAATTGCTCTATAACACCAGGTTTTATGAAATTACAGTCAGAATAAGGTCAGAACAACAATGCTTTGTTTTTTGAAAGCCTTGTGTTACGGAACGATTCTCTGACTGGATTCAAATTCAGCATATACTAAGAACGTTAGATATTTGTTTTATCTGATTCAAATTTCTTTTTAAGACTGTACGTATAGGCTTCAAAATAAAACAAGACCGAATATTGCAACTTTTGAAGTTAAATATCTCAGTAATTTGATGAAATAGAGCTAACTTGGCTGTTCGGAACTAACAGAATATTATAGGTCCCCTCCTCATAAGGCAAAGCTGTGAGAGCTGCGCTACGCCCCTATGGCTTTTCGCTCTGTTGCGTCAGAACAATTTTGAAGACAGACAATCATAGATTTCTAATCCATATCAATGTATTCAAGCCGGTTACTTGCTGAGACTGTCATACTGGCAGTTTTAATTGATAAAAAATAGAAAAAAACTTTTTTTACCAAACTCTTTATCACATTCTGCCAGCACTATTCGAGCACTAAATTCCTTATACATTGCTTTACTCTTATACCGCGTTAATATAGGTGTATTAGGGAATACATTGCTAGCTTAATTACATGCTAGCAGTGCATTTTTCGCGAATCTATGAGAGCATCAAATTTAAGTTTTTGGCACTAAATTATTTCTAAATAAGCACTAAATTTTGCACTTTACTCTAAGCGATTCTGCTCACTTTGTCATGCGAGCTTTACAGATGTCATTCCCTGGTCAATGTCAATGATGGCAGCTTCATAGCTGGGGTGGGTGTCCTGGATAAACGCTTTGATCGAATCGAATGTGCAGTGTGTACTAAAAATAGAATACCTAAGGTAGTTGTTTAATCGCTAGATGCTGAACGATGTAGCTACTAAGTGACTCTTGTTACGTACGAATTGTCGAACGCGATGAGTTTGAATCTAAAGCGTGGTTACATTTTAGGGGCCGATGTTGATTTTAAATAAAACACAGATTATTATTAAGGAGATTATTGTCATTTATTTTTATTGTGATAATATTGGTATGGTTCAATTATGTATGAAACAAAATATCACCCAAAAGCCGCGTGACTTCGGCGGCGGCATCGATGGTTCAAATATTCGGTGACGCTAAGGAATAATTGGGGTTCTATACCGTTAATGTGACGAATTATCTCATCCTTTAGCTCTTGAATTGTTGCTGGCTTATCGATATACACCTTTTCTTTCAAATAACCCCAAATAAAGAAGTGTCCGACGGTGTCAAATCACATGCTCTTGCCGGCTTATTGACATCGCCACCACTTGAGATAACATGGCCATTGAATTTTTCGTGCAAAATAGCCATTGTTTCTTTAGTGGTGTAGCAAGTGGCACCGTCCTATTGAGACCACATATTGTCCATATCCATATCTATATCTTCCAATTCGGGCCATAAGAAAGTTCGTTATAAATCTCACCACAGCGAACATCTTTCACAGTAACTGTCTGACCGGCCTCATTTTGGGAAAAAAAATACGAGCCGATGACCCCACCAGCCCATAAACCGCATTAAAAATTCACTCTTTGTGAGTGCATTGGTTTTTGGACAATCACTCTTGGATAATCATTTGTCCAAATGTGACAATTTTGCTCATTGAAGAATCCACTGAGGTGAAAATGTGCCTCATGAAGATGATTTTCGTCGAAAATTGGTCATCCACTGTTGCCATTTCTTGGCACCATTCTAACCATTGACGACGCTTGAAAGCTTTAGTTCTTGAGTCAATTGCTTCTTGGAAGCTTGTAAAAGCAAGTACTTATGCATAATGTTGATCAACGACAAGCGTGGGAGGTGCAATTGTTGGGAACTACCACAAGTTGAGAGTGAATGGCTCTTCAGTCACACTATCGCGAACAGCACAAATATTTTCTGCAGTACGAGCTGTACGAGCATACACATACACTGGTGTTTTCACATCTCCTACAAACCGATTTGCTCATATTTTTGCAAAAAAAAAATCGTTTGCCACCTTTCTCAGCGATTTTTTTGGTCTTTTCTTTTCGTAAGAACTTTCTAGATAGAAAGTGCATTGCTTGAAAACTCAGTTTTTCTGAGAATTTATGACAACCAAGGGAAATAGAGACTTACTTTATAACATGCAAAGCATAGATTTAGAAGTAAAGCTTAAGATATAAATTGGAGACAAATAATGTTCTCAATTGTATACTCGTTAATTGGTACAACTGAAAAGTATTTCTTTCAGTGTAAATAAGAAAACAGGCAGCAATTCCAAAAGATTTCTTTAGCCTAGAAACGAATGATAATCTCCGGTTTAAGGGGTGTGGCGGCGAAAGTAATAACATTATGTTTTTATTCTCATTTACTTTTTCCTTTTTTTTTTTTTTGTTCTCTTTGTTCTTGCCCGAGGAGTTGTCCTCGTCGTCTTCGTCGTCAAGCTTTTCTCGAGAACAGAAAGAAGAAAATCTAATCAGAATATATCGTGCAATTTAATTTTGTTTTAAAGAGTACGAAAGAACAAGCTGTAGGTACCTAAGAGGCTGTAGTTTAGTTGTAGGCTCAAAATTCATCAGGGGGTTGCATCGGGACGTAATATTTCTAAAAGTTGTTATATAGGTACCTTGAAATTGCGAGAGAGTGCGCCTAATTCTGTTTATTAACCTTTTGTTGTACGAAATAGTCGTATATCTTTTCATCTTAACGATCCTGAGAAGGTTTTTTTTGTTTGTATTTGTAATTTTTTTTTTTTACATTTAATTTAGACAATTGCTGGCGCTCTCCCCTTATTGCTTGATCGTCGTCGTGTCGTCGTTTAACGAAAAATGAGCGATTTTCCTCCTTTTTTTCCTATTTCTGTATATGTTTTAATAGCTTACCTTCGCATACCTACTTTTATCGTTTCACAGTAACAAAACGAAAATCCTCAGGAAGGCAAAGAGAGAGAAAAAAAAAATGGAGGAAACTTAGCAAGTTGAGGGAAAAGTTTTAATTAAACTGGAACTGTTACTTGTAGTCTGGGGGAGAGATGATCTAAACGAGAAAGTTGGCAATCTGGCAAGCTGGCTGCCGGATGGAAAAACGACAAGCCCTTGTTAGATACCCATTTTGTAAAATTTTTTATATTTCACGCTGTGATTGTGAGTGGGAGTGTGTGTGCGAGAGTTATTTTTGAGATTGTTCGTGAATTAGCAAAGAGAAAATCATGCTTTACTTTTGCCATCGAGTTTGCAACGTGCGTCTTCTACCTTAAAGAAGGGATAAAACTTTCAAGCGTAACACTAAGTGGCATAATTGGATGCTAGTCGTAGTATAGTCATCGTGTCGTTGGTAGTATGAGGATGGCTTTTTGAGTAAGTTGATGTTTTATGCGTGAAAGGGTTGTTATTGGCATAAAGTGGTATTATTTTGCTGATAAACAACTGAGAATATTTAATTTCACTTCTGAAATTAGAAATTTAATTCAAACTACTTCAAGGGAAAACATAATTTTCGCCTTGGAGTTCTTTTTCAAGTGGTGGAGGACGATATGGCTACTTCATATAAAAGGGGATGTTGTATGGCTTAGAAGTGATTTTGTTTATGTTTGGTGTATCCAAGAGGTTTTAAGTTGCTTAGAAGCTATCATTGATGATATTAGACCTTGGAAAAATAAGTCTTCAGTGTGAGCTAGGAAAATGGTTTTTCTGTTTAGCCAACGTGGGTGCACGACCTTAACATCAAAGCATCACACTTCATTAAAAGAGAACAATCAATCTGTGCTTCCATAAGCGATAGAGGCTGCTTTTAGATTTCATTTCCAAGTGCCCTTCAAGTCTTTCAAGAAGTAAATTTCCTCTATCAAAGCTGTTGACCTAATTATTTTGCTGGACTTGGTTTCCCTCGATATTAGATCAGTATTCATGAATTTATTTAAAAATCTAGAGAAGGCATCTGCAATGACATGACATGGCGTATCAGGAAAATGTTATTGCTTTCGAGAGTTAGTGAGACAGACTACCATCTCCCTAAGATGCCTAATAAATTGGCAACAACATAAAAATTGCAAACCAAAATCCACTTCTACATGCTGACGGACAGAAAATGAATCTCCAGAGACAGAAAGGCATAATCGAAAGTGCCACTCAAAGCGTGAACAGCAATGACAGTGAAGTCTCAACTGCTAACAAATTAAAAATATCAAAAAATGACATCCCTCAGGACGTGTGGGTGTGGCAAACAGACAAATGGTGTCCTTGTTGCAAAAATTGCAGGGAAATAAAGAAAAAAAAAAAATAGAACAACAAGCCACGTTTCCTGCTCGTATCATTAACCAAAGCATCCAACTAAAAATCAGAATTCAATGAAAATATTTTTCAGGTGATGGAGAGGAGACAAAGTCATACACTAATGGTGTTGAATGTCAAAAGACCACATTTATATTAAAAAGCTGCAGATGTGTAAGGTGTAAGCGTGCAGGAGGTTTTTTCGTTTAAAATCAAAATTGTTAAAATGTGTTGCTAGTGAAGTGGGAGTTGAAGTCCCAGGGACATGAAATTGCTTTACACGGATATCGCTTTTTGTGATACCCTGGAAAGCAATTCGAAAGTAATAACACTGAAACGAAATGCGGTATTCTCATTTAGGCATGCGGATTCGGGATGAAATTGTATATGTAGGCCCATGAAATGCGTTTGGCTTCGAAGCTCATCGAGCTTTGTTTCGCTACCCTTATTACTTTTTTTATGCAGTTAGTCACCTATACAGCTTCGGCCATTTAGTGATTTCAAATCTTATCTTAGGGGCCGTCCATAAAATACGTCACACTAAAATTAGCTTTTTTCGAACCCCCCTCCCCCCGTGTCACACTGTGTCACACTTTCTGTGACCCCCCTATGAATATTACGTCACAAAAGCGTAACCCCCCCCCCCCTTGCTCATGATAAAATTTATTTGATATTGCAGTTGTAAGTTTTAATTTTTTTTATAATAAATTAACAAAACGCTAGAGTCGCGCCAATGAGCTGGCGCTCATGTTAATATATTGAGTGACAATTTATTGTATTAAAAATATATGCATTTAAATGTCTGTATAATACCAAATGAGTTACTTTTATCATGACAACGATTTAAAAAAAAGCTAGTCGAGAGAATTACTGTAGTAAATTTTTTTTTGATGAACGGCGAACGTTACGTTGCCGTAGACCCCCCCTCCCCCCCATGTCACATCTTGTCACACTCAGCGAGACCCCTCCCTCCCCCATGTATGCGAACGTATTTTATGGACGGCCCCTTATATGATATTTTGAATTTGTTTCCTTTCTTGACAGAAAGTCTCTGCGGAATGAAATGAGCAATTTTTCACTTGGACAACGACGGAAAATTTAAAAAAACCTGTTTCCAAAGCAAGTGAGGGCTGTGTAGCGCAAACAGTGCCCTTATTTGAAGAGAAGTCTTAGCCGAAGTGGAAAATTTTTATCGCAAATCGCCACCGCAGAGCTGCTATATTATATTTTTGGATTTTCTTGTAAGGAGTTAGATTAGATTAGATTAGTTTTAGGGGACGGGTAGAGCTTGCTCAGCTCTGGGCACTGCGGTGTCTGAATGAAACCTATTGTGCCAGCCCATGTGAGGTTTCAGGACAGTTCTCCTGCTCCTGGATTGAAACAGAAATTAGCAATTTTCTGTGGGTGAATGAGTTTGACTTTATCTAGGGGAATAATCTCATAGTCAAGTATTTGCTTTCTAAGGCGGAAAAGTGTTGGACATTCTGTAATAATGTGCAGAGATGTTTCTTCGTTTTCGAGGCATAGTCTACAGATGGGGTCCGCTACCAGCCTCATTTGGTGAAGATGTTTTGATGTTGTTGGAAAGAACAGTGATTGGTTAGTAGTCTTGTGCAAATTTTTAGGGTTTTCCTATTGAGGTTCAGTAGGAATTTTGATGTTCTTTTAGTATATTCTGGCAAAAAGAGTTTTGAACAGATTTGACCAGATGAGTTACTCCAAGCTTTATTTGATTCCTCCAGTAAGATGTTCTAGGCAGTATATGTTTGAAGGTGCTTTTATTTACTCCGAAGAAGGGTTCAGGACCGACGAATAGTTTAGATCCGCCGTCTTTAGCTAAGATGACTGCCTTCTCGTTACCATCATAGCCTTTGTGTGCTGGGATCCAATGGAGGATTACAGTGTTTTTCCTTACTAGTTCAGAGAGTGACATGACTGTCTCTTGGACTAGTTTGGATCTTACGACAGGTGAGCTTAACGCCATTAGTGCAGCTTGGCTGTCTGAAAAAATTAATATTGTTTTGTTTTTCGTGTTCGATGAACATATTATTCTCGAACATTCTTTAATGGCAAAGACTTCAGCTTGGAAAACGGACTAGTGACTGCCCAGACTTACTGAGAAATTCGTTCTGGGACAGTTGCTGAAAATGCCGAAACCTGTAACAGTTTCCATTTTTGAGCCGTCCCGTCCGTATTCCAGACCATATCTTGTCTTGAAGGATGGGGTTTTGTGTTTTCCCAGTCTTCCCTAAGCGGGATGACAATGGAGAAGTTGAGTTTAAAGTTGTACATGGGAATAATAGCATCCAAGCACATACTAAAGGTATTAAGTTTTTCTATAGACTTTCCATTATCGCCAGATGTTCTTTCGGGTATGGATGTGATTTTATGTGTCCTTGATGGAAAATTCGGGTGGCCAGTCTTGCTTCCATTTTTATGAAGAGGTGAATTGGAGGTAGTTCAACAATGACGTTTAGAGCGTATGTTGGTGTTGTACGCATACATCCAGGAATGCATGTTGCTGCCAATATTTGAATCTTTTCAAGTTTTTGGATTGCCATTCTGTCTTTCGTTTTTGTCCACCTTACAACAGCTGAGTACGTTAATGTTGGTCTGACTACCAGTGTATATAGGTCGTACATCATTTTAGGTTTTAGATCCCAGTTTTTCCCGCATACGCTTCGACAAGTCCATAGGGACTTGGTTGCTCTGCTGGAAATGCGTTCTAGTTGAGGGTTACATGACATTTTGCTGTCTAGGATGATCCCAAGGATTAGATAGATAATATGTAAATGGTATTGTTTCCCCATAGAGGTTGGGGGGTATTAGAAGATTTAGTTTTCTTCTTTTTGTAAATGGGACAATAACTGTCTTACGTGGGTTGACAGAGAGACCATCAAGGAGCGGTGTTATACCGACAATCGGGAAAAAATTGAAGTACGTTATTTCAATGACATCCAAGCAATCCGTGAGTTACAACCCAAAACCATTAAAAATGAATAATAGAGCCCTGTGGCCTAACGCATTTCTCGCAACCATCCCTGGTGAGAGGAGTAGAAGGGACTTACAATTTTCTGCCGATTACGAACGGCTAACCGAGGAAGCGTTTTTCATGGAAATGAATTTGCTATCGGAGGACTTGCCAATTCATCGCGAAAGGCGATACCCGTGAAATGACATTTTTGCCTTTATTAGGATTCGAACCACGAACCTCTTGGATAACACCGGTAACAACTCGAAACCATCACCAAGGTCGTATGAAATGGAGTTACACAGTGGGTAACTGTTAAGCTATCCGAGGAAGCAACTTGAACGACATGTTGTGTTCCATATATGTATACCTATAATGTTCCGAAGCACATTCACAGTCTGAGCGTTAAGAACACACAGCGTTAAGAACACACAGGATTAGGAAGAGGCACCGATGCACATTGCTTTTGAACTTTTAAACTTTTGAATACAGAGTCTAATAAGGCAATCCACATACGGGTTGTGTGACTAAAATATAAATCCCTGTTCTTGATTGTATGCCTGAAAATGCGCTCAAAATAAGATTGATGAGCATTCATAGTGTTACGGCTGTTGCGGTTAATTTTTTTCAAGTCGGGAATGCATGAAAAACGAAAAATTCAAAAGATTCAAGTAGCGTTTCGATAAATCAAGTGACAAGAATCGATTGAAACTACAATTTACCTGTTATAACTAACAGTTCTGACGCTTTTTTTTTTAAGTAGATGCAATGATGTTCGACGAAGGTCTAGGCCTTATAAGCTGTAGCCACATCAAAAGGGATGAACATTTCCCTGAAATATCTTAGGAAACCTAAGAATTTTGTAACATTTTTGGTGGTTTCGAATATGGGATTCCAATGAAGACCATCGTTTACAAACATACCAAGTTCTGACGGCTTTTCGGTGTCATCGCATCGGAGTAATGTTTAGCGTTAACAACAAATTAAAGTATTGAACTCTATCTACTCTGTTTTATTATCCCAGACAACAGCGCAGTCAAGGATTCAAAAAGCTGACCATACGCAACCATTCGCGGTTTCACAATCAGATTTTGGATTACAAACTGTTTGAAACGAGGACTTTTAGACAGGGGCTAAGGTCGAAAAGAAATGGGACAGAATTAATCTTATTCAGCATGCAGGTCAAAGATTCGTTGTGACTTTAAGTTGTACGACAAGCAGGAAGGAAAACAAGGTGGAATTATCCTACATTCCGGAGATCAGTGTTGAAGGAAACAAGGTCTAAAGTGGGGAGCAGTCAGTGTTACCAGTCCCTTCGGACTTCAAGGAATCGGACATCAATAACTAATAAAGAGGCAGGGTGAGAAAGTTTTAAACGTCGGTCGTAGAGATCCTGAAGGGCGAAGAGCAGAAAACGACGTTGAACGCTTTCGATCCTTGAGATGTGAACCGCTTGATATGGAGCCCACACCTATGATGCACATTCAAGAAGAGTTCGTCTTCTTCAAGCGATATACCTTGAGGAACTTGCGGAACTCTTCGAATAAATAGAGGTCGTTTTGAAGCTGGAGAAAATCCCGATCAGAGGAGATGACTTTGAAAAATTTTGCATCATCAACGCAAATATTTTATGATCTTTTCCACATCATTAATCACAAGGATGAAAAAGAGGGGGGTTCACCGAAGAGCAAGAACGTGAGTTCGGAGGGTTGAGCTGTCAGCAAAACAGTTGAGCGGATTAGAAGTTTCAGACAAGAGTTCGTTTATGAACATAATAAAGAGAATCTTGGGGCACTCCAGCATTTATAAAATGGGTATCAGACATAAGAATATCCAGTTCATTTCGTGTTGAATGGCCAAAAATGTAGTTTCTGAACCAAGGAAGAAAAAGAGAAGTCTCTATGGCTGTTGTCTATGGCTTGACAGTTGAGAATGCCAAATTGTGTTCATACTTTTGTTCCGTAATGTTTGGCAGTATAGTGCCAAGACTACAACCGCCAACAAATCACCATTCCATGCATGACTATTTGGTGATGTTAACACGCTAGCGTCATCATTGCTCCTTATTTGATTCGAAATGAGGAAGAAGCTCGGTTACAGTGATTGGCGAGTGCTATCGAGTTATACTGACTATGCATCGGTTACATTCAAGATGGTTCAACAAGGTAATGTTGAACCATCCATGTCCGTAATGTTTGGCAGTATAGTTCCAAGTCTACAACCGCCAACAAATCACCATTCCATGCATGACTATTTGGTGATGTTAACACGCTAGCGTCATCATTGCTCCTTATTTGATTCGAAATGAGGAAGAAGCTCGGTTACAGTGATTGGCGAGTGCTATCGAGTTATACTGACTATGCATCGGTTACATTCAAGATGGTTCAACAAGGTGGTTCAACTTGTTATTCAGCGAACTTGAAAGAAATAGAAATAAGGGAGTGCAAAAGTTTGAAGATCCCTGTGGCCTTACGCATTTCTCACAACCATTGCCTTTGTGACTTCCCTCAGTAGGTCAAAAGGGACCTACAATTGTCTGCCGATTCCGAACGGCTAATCGAGAAAGCGTTTTTTATGGCAACGAATTTACCTAGGCAATACCGTCGAGAAACGTTTTTGTTTTTCTTGGGATTCGAACCACAAACCTCCCGGTTAACCGCAGACATAGTAAATATGCTAACGATCACACTAGGGTAACCATACCGAACTTAACTATCAATATATTGGAAAATCCTATATTTCCATGAGTGGTCCTATTAACTGGCCCCTACGTTCCTGCAACTAAACGCCTCTCTGGAGTCTTTTTTCTTGTTACTATTTTAAGTAATTGGTTTATGCCTACAGATCAGCAACTCTTGAAGTACTGAGGCCAATATTATTATCATATACGTCCAGATTTAGTATAACAAAAAAATTTTAATGTTAAATTATTTGGTTTAAAAACCTCAGAGCTCCGAGTTACATTAGCTCACTCTATTATCCGATCTACCCTCTACTTTTGTTCATTCCTTTACTTAGGTCCTAAGTGATCCAGAGATTTAAGACTTTGTACGCCTATTTTCGTAGATTGTGAGCTGGAAACGTTTTTTCTGAACTTGTTTCTAATATTTTTATAACTTTTCTGTTTTAAAGAAATATTAATTTTCAATCAGGTGCCTACTTTGATTTTAGTGACTGGCTGTGAATCTGAGGCTCAAACAACTCCACTGGCTTACATTTGTGATAATTGCATATATAGTGATAAAAAATTTAATCAGCTATAGTGACAGCTCAGCTCAGTGACACAAGTAAGAAAACAGATGAAGTCCTTTTGACACTTTCGACTATATAATGACTATTGTTTATCTTAGAATCTCATCAACACTTCTTAGAATCTCCAGCTTCGTCCTTCGCTTGAATAGACATAACAAAATAATGCTAGATAGCTACAATCATGAGCATTTTAAATCAGGAATAAGCAGGACAATGCCTTCTCTTTTCCCCAATTTTCTGTTTTTCGTATGGCAAAGTGCTTAGGACCTCCTGAGGAAAGGTGACTTCTTTCAAATCACTTCACTTTTAGAAACTTCACTTGATGCATTTTGTTATGAACTCAAACAACTGTGGAAAGCTACTGCTGGAATTCCTTTCACCATCAGATTATTCAAATCAGAAATAAAAAAAAAAGATAAGAATATATTTCCTCTGAAAATATAGGTACAGCCCTCCCATTCCAAACAACTTTTGCATAGGAAACTCTGCGGAAAATAGGAACGCATTGACTTAACAAATTTACGAACGAAAAAAAAAAAGGAAATTGACTGTTCACTGTTCAGCATCAATTCAATTCATTTTTTTTTTTTGCTTTTCCATCGTTGAAAGAAGAACAAGACTTTCAGCTGCGTCGCGCGCGTGCGAGTGCGGGGTGGGAGAGAGGGAGAGATTGTGGACTGGTAGAATTTACATCTTTCTTAACAATTCACCCCATTTGCTTGTTAACTTGTTATTTATTTCCCAAGAGTTTCTCGCTCGAAGGGAGTATTAAAGTTTTTTTTTTCTTTTAATTCAGCACAAGCCGGCAGTGAAATAAACTTTAAAACCATCAGCCATGTCGCCTACCTTCAGAGCGGATTATCTTCGTTTGCATGGCCAACCAAGCATTCGAAAGCATATCTTGAAGGAGATTTATTCATCCTGCAAACTCTTACAGCATATCTTTCCTTACTCGTTCCTATCTCGCATCTTGCCTTTGCCTTTGCCGTCATCATGCCTTGTTTTGCCGTGCTGTGTTTTCTCACTTTTTCTATCATTATCTAGAATATTTACAGACACCCAACAATTTGCCTTTCTTTTTTCAGTTTTCACTGAAAAAAAAAAAAAAATAGGACAAACAAAAAAACAGAAGAAGTACAAAAAAAAATTAAAGAATGGCGCGCCATTTGGCGGGTTTAGGTTCCATGCAAAAGAAGATGAAAAAATTCCTACGTGATTCAATTTCAATTCAATGCCATCTGACACCATAAAAAATGGTTATTGTTCGTACAAAAATGCGTATTTCCGATCTTTTTTCTTCGGTTTGGTTCCTATGTTGTTTATCCATCAGAGTGTTTTTCTTTTATTTGCCTCATTTTCAAAATGGCCTTTTTTTAAGTTATTTTTTGTTTCGTTCTTTTTTGTGTATATTTTTCTTTTTTCACCTCATTCCCATGAAAGCAAAATGGCAGGTAACATAAAAACTTCGTTCTTCGTCCTGTCAATAACTTGTTTTACGATGCTCTAAGACTGTATTGTCATTATTCTTCAAAAAACAGAAAGAAAGAGACAGAAAGTGAGTGAAAAAACAGCACCCAAAGACGGATGGAAGTGTGAATGACAATGCATAAAATGTATATGAGGACCTTAAAAATTTAACACAAAAACTTTATAACCGATACTCATATTGAAATTACAATTTTTTACGCAGAAGGACGAAACAGGTGTGTAGGTGCGAGTTAACATATTTGAAAAAGGTCAGAGTGAAAGTCTGCAAGTGGCATGTGACTGGGATGGGGTGGGGGCGAAAGTACTCAATAATTTAAAGGTATCATTTTTATAACTCACAAAATCTATAAATGTTGGTTAAGGCGCATGAATAATTTTTTTCCTGGAATAAATCGGGTTCATTTAGGGAGATTAATGATGATGGATTGGGTGGGGGAGTGCTGTGAATGGATTGTTAACAGATTTAGTAGTAGGAATACTTGTCATTGTCGCATTGGCTCTGAAATACGAATGCCTACGGTTGAATAATCTGGGAATTAGGTGTAGAGGTGTAGTAGTTAAAAAGCGAACGCACTTCTTATGCCTTAAATCTGAATGAAAAATGTCCTTAGGCCGATTGAAGTGCTTAGTTGACAGGAGTTTAATTCGCATATAAAAGAAACGGAGGACTGGTAAAAGAACTCAATTGATTCAAATCAAAATTTTTTTGCTTATGTCAAAGACCAGCTAACCTACTAAAAGCTTCTACAGCCTCAATGGTACTGTCACAGCATTAGATCTCGGTTTCCAAATCAGTACGATTCATTTTGAAACGAAGTTTCTCATGGCACGTGTTTTCAGAAAGAGCGACAAAGAAAATGAATGGATTTCCTGTCTGTTTAAACAGTACATAAAAGTAAAATACGATTACAAACACAAACGTTGCCTGTCGCTTTATCTACAAACAGTGATCTAGTGAAAAAGCCAGCTGCATTCTTCCATTGAAACAATTTAGCCGCAACACTCGCCTCGCTGGGTATGCCCATCAGTTTTACCATCAGCGCAACTTTCGACGTACAGTCAAGTATAGAGATTCATATCTTTGTCGCACCACCCGAATGTGGAATGCTTTGGCAGACTCTGTTTTCCCCCGCCTTACGACTCACAAAAGTTTAAAAACAATGTTCATCGGTGTCTCCTATTAAATCCTTTCTTATTTTCATAAAAGAAATTACTGTGTTAAAACGATTATCAGATCCTTACAGATTTTTCAGATTTTAAAAAAAGCCCACCCACCTGGGTTCCATTGGACCCCACTTCTGAAATTCTGTTTAAATTCAAATTTTTGTGATAAAAATAAATAAAATACACAAATAGGATGGCGTAACAAAACGAGGTGCCCCAAGGCTTACAGAATTTCTCACAACCATGGCTTGTGAAGGAATGGAGGAGACCTGAAAATGTCTGCCGGTTCCGAACGCCCAATCGAGAAAGCGCTTTTCATGAAAATGAATTTACTTACAGAGGACTTGCCAGTTCCTCGTGAAAAACGATACCCGTGGAAAAACAGTTTCGCGTTTGATGAGATTCGAACCACGAACCTCTAGGTTAACACGGATGTTTGTGGTAAATAAAATATTTCACTCCAAAAGGAAGAAGTACGTAGTTTTTTTGTTGTCCTGGATGACATTTTATACATAACGTCCTTTTGTGTCAAAGGTATAACAACATTTGCCACATCCATCGCAGGTGGTTCTGATTTTCTTGTCTTCTATTCTTGGACATATATGACATCTGCCCCTCTTAAAAGTATCCTTTCGGTGACTGTTATTAATTCTGGGTGAACTCTCCTCAAAGTTGTTCAATGCAGATTTTGTGTTGCAGGTTGTGAAGGGTTATTCAGTTCTGACTCCATCAGTTCCTCAGCCAGTTCGATTGTTTCCGAACAAATTTTTGTTGCTTCTAAGTGTCAAAAATGATGACAGTTGCTAGTGCTGATACGTCCAGCAAGTTGTAGAGTACCAACATCGGCCAATGTTTTGTTCAACTTGTCTAAGAAGAAATCGAGACCATTTGATCCACTACATCGACTTCACCTTTAGTGCCGTTGTAGTCAAGTATCATGGCAGGTTTATTTTAATAACCGGAAAAGGGCTTCGTACAATTTTGTTGTATTGATAGCAAAACAACTTGCTTGTTTATTTTTGGAACATAACTCACCAATCCTCACCAATCTTCTGGGCTCTTCCTGAGGAAATTGAAAACTGCATTTGTCCAGCCCGTCCCTAAGAAAGGCGAATCTTCTTCCCCGCCTCTAATTACCGCCCAACTGCACTAACTTCTCTTCTTTCCAAGGTCATGGAAACGTTGATAAATCGTCAACTCATGAAATATCTTGAAGAACGTAAGCTTTTTAATGACCGGCAGTTCGGGTTTCGTAGCAAAAGCAAAATTTAAGCTAAAAATTCTTGCAACTTGAAAATGACATCTTTTATACGCTTTGATTGCTGTTCGGTGGGTATGTGGGCGATGGTGTCTACTTCGGTAAGGCGAGGGTCTGGAAAAATTTTTAAGACAAACTAAGATGCTTTCCTATCTGCCCTTTAAACAGAAAAAGGCCCTCTGAGGTTATGAACATTAAAAAAAGGGATCACCCCGACCTTTTCAGTTTCAACAAATGAAACTGCGAGCATCAATTATATCCCTTCAGGGATGGAACACTTCGATGTCTCGAGAAACAATGGGGCTTTTCTTCTTTCTTTTCAGCGACCAGCGCCAAAACGGCACTTTGACATGGAGGTGGCAAGGGCCACATTTGTAGTTTTTGAGTCACTGTTTCCCGATTATTTATGAATCTTGCGGCTAATGTGTACCATCTCTGCCAAAAAATTGCTTTCAAAAAAATTTTACAGTTTACCCTTAATACTAAAAATTTGTTTTTCGTCACATCCATCATCTCCCTATCCGTCTTTGGAACTCTGAGGCTGCCGTTGAGCTGTTGAACGGCGATATAAAATTCGTCAAAAGAGACTTTCGAACCCTGATGATGATTTCTAGACTTCTGAAGTGCTCAATCAACGCATTCTTCATCAAGGCTTAGTTTCAGAAATACCCAAAACCAGGCATTCACTGGCCGATCGATGAAGTGGTGGAAAATTATGACCACATCATCCCGTGATCCAAAATTGTCTAACAAATTTGAATGTTTAGTTCCATCTCTTTCATTTTATCACAGATATTTTACTCTCATCGAGCGTAAACAGTTTTAATCCAAAAACACAATTGAAATGCTAT
Organism: Melanostoma mellinum; assembly: GCA_914767635.1. Classification (NCBI taxonomy): domain Eukaryota; kingdom Metazoa; phylum Arthropoda; class Insecta; order Diptera; family Syrphidae; genus Melanostoma; species Melanostoma mellinum. The sequence goes on along the minus strand of OU612058.1, from coordinate 38,485,714 downwards.
TCTCCGCTGTTGGAGTTCATAAGGAATTTCGTTCCTAGCAGGTGCTCCATACAACACCTCATGTTTAATTCTTAAATTTCCCGACGTAATTTTAAGTTGCTAAACCAAGAAATCAATAAAAAAATATGGCAATTTTTAAAAGTATGAACATAATTGCTGACCTATAGTGCAGTTGCCAAAAGGATGCGGGCCGAAGACAGATGATCAATGATAGATGGCTTGTACTGTTTATTTAAATTGTGCGTTGCCAGCCGTCTCATAGGCAGATCTATAGACATAGCTCTATTGTTAGGTTTCGCTTAGCTTCCGGATTAAACTGCAATGTTTGGCTCTCAAACAGCTTCAATTGCAACCAATGCATTTTTGAATGGAACTCGACTTTGTTTACATAGTCGGGTCGATTCGTTGGACCCAATTTCTGATGATTCGGTCATACATTTCGGCCGAAACGACCGAACAATATTTCGCGTTCAATAATGGCTCAGATCTTTTTCAACGTAATCGAATTGTAGGTGCTTTGAAGATTTTAAAGAATCGATGACCAGATAATTGGATGCATCCACATTATTATCTCTTCCTGTGTTCAAGTTAGACTCCCAAAGATGGAAGACCAAATAAAAGATCAAGACATTCTAGCCCCACGTTGGGCGCCACCTGTAACAAAATTTACCCAGGACCTATTTCTTGAGATAACATGCTCATCAAACTTTTTTTTCAGTAAACCTATTGTGAAGAGTGCTGTGTTGCTTGTGGCACTATCCTGTTGAAACAACGTGTCGTCCAGGTCCAGATCTTCCAATTTGAGCCAGAAATAGTCCTCACAGTGCAATAATGCCAGCCATTCACAATGAACTGACAGTGAACTGCAACAGACAAATAGATTTTGTGGATGAAGTGGTGATTCATGAAGCAGATGTGGATTTTAACACGACCAATAACGAATATTTTGTTTATTGCAATCAAATTCATAATTTAAAAGCATCTTCTTCAGAGCCCAATCGGAGAACGTACTCCAAGCCGCTTCAAATGGTCCAACGATTTAAATTCTTTAGTCAGCTTGATCTTGTTTAAGTGTTAACTAAGATCCTTAGGCAAAATACGCCATAATGTGGTCTGAGCGATTCCAAAATTTTGAGAAACTTGACTGAAAATTTTACTGATTTTGACCGTTTGCTACGTATTTTGACCGTTTGCTGCAGTGACATATTCAACACTTCGACCACTCCGTTGTCACTGACACTACAATATCGGACAACGAATACAAAGACTCAAGTTTTTGCATTAAACTTGAATGTCTATCTACTAGGGCGAGGACTACGACCGAAAATTTCAGTGAACGCTCTTACAATTGCAGTCACCAACTCCAACTCACAAATCAAATTCAAAGTTGTCAAGTCCTTATTGGAAATCCTTTAATGAGACAAGACCAAAACCACGCTTTGTAAGCCTGGTTGCGGTTGGTTCGGCAGCAACCTATAATAGTAAGTAACTACAGAATATCAACAAACGAGAACTGCATACAATAAACGAACCTACATGTTGGTACACACCCACGATTAAATTTTTTTGTATATTAAACGCATTCCACACCCACACGATGCAGTTTGAAACATCAAATACATGAAGACTCTGTGGGTACAAATCGAAATAAAATATTATAAGTCCTCAAATATAAACCCACATCCGTATACATGACACCAGCGCAGCGGATGTGTGTGCAATGTGGTAGAAGTAGGTAGACTATCTCTACACCGAAACTCCCATTGTATAAAAGAAGCTTGAGGCGAAACCATATTCAATTCAGCATATTGAATGTGTCGACAATTCCATCTGGCAAATATATCTGTAAAATTGGAAGAATGAAATGAATTTTTCAAGTATACCGTTCTTTGAATGGCAGCATTACGCTCAATAAATGAATGAAATTCTTATAGTCTCCGTTTCTAGCACCCACCATGGTATACTAGCCGAACCACACACAACTCAACTCCCGAGGACTACGCGACGCGACGACACATTGCCACAAAGGATAAAGAAGAAGAAGTATTGATTGTGCAGCATAATCTCAAGCGCATTTGGGTTTAAAGCAGCCCGAGGTGATAAAATCCTTTAAGGAGGGAGTAAAATTTTCTTTCATAGATTGGGCGATTTATTGGGAAAACCAGGAAGAATGTGACTATCATAATTCAAGCCTTTATTTATAAGTCCTTAAAGCTCAGAGCTAACCTTCTTTGTTGGATAGTGGATAGAAGAATAATATGTGTTCCACCACCTCACCGAACCGACATCGACAGCCATCTTTTTATTCATTTAATCAGGTTAACATATACGAAGATAATTAGGAGGCGTTGATTGCAGATTATACTTTATACGGCTGTGTTTCTTTAGCCGCACACATTTTTAACTCATTTTGATTACTTACATTTGCTTTTGGCTTATGGGGAATGGATTTTCTATGAGAAGTTGTCCTCATCAGCACTGCTCAAATCGACGCGAAGAAAACCTTGCCCTTAGAAACTATTTTATTAATCAAATTGTGTTAAAACCGTCAACTACAAATTTTGTCATATGCTCGCAGGATTCAAAACAAATATATTAGAATAAGAATTCAATGATTGAAGATGAGCTTTCAATCATTTCCTTTGTCGTTTTTCTGGCGTAAGGAACATGGTGATCTCAATCTCGAACGGATCACAGACCGTCGGGTATGCAACGCTACTCTGACCTTGAGAAGGTTAACTCTGCAAAGATTTAAGTTTAAAGTTCTACAAGATTAAAAAATGTTCAGAGCATTATCAATCGAATGAATTATTACGAACTGTTTGGTTTGAGCCAAATTTCACTAAATTGTAAAGCAAGTAGGCTAGGTAACGTTAAGGATACATTGTGCTCCCCTGGATTATGGTAGATGCGTAGGTGAAAGAGGGTGATAAATTAGGTAAGGTTAAATAAGGTTAAAAGTGGCTGTCAGCTCGTCTGACACACTTAGGCCCGTTCAGCCAATATTGTTGATTTCGTTGGTTGTACTGGTAACTTAGTTACTGGAGTTGAGATAGAGAACCCTCACGGAACCATTTGGAGCCTTGAATGAGCTTAAGAATACTGTTCGTATAATAAGTCTTTTCTAGGTATTGGATAAGTTAAGGCACTCACAAAGAAAGTGGAATGATCCTTTCACTACCTCTTCTTCTTGGCATCCTCCACATAAGTCTAATGTGCGAATGCTCATTCTCATCATGCAAATACCAAATGAGTTGTAACCATGCGAATGCCAATCAACGCAACTGCTAAGCTAAAGAAGAAAACCTGCTTTTTTTGGACAAATCTGGCCATTGGATTCTGGAAACCCGAAAAGTTTCTAAATACTAACCACATGAAATTGGTGGGTTTTGCAAAGGCTGAAACGCAGCATAATTCACACTAGAGACGAAAACACCAACAATTGCCTTACGATGATCTGCACGATATCGAAGGAAACGAAGCAAAATAAACACGAATTATATGGCTTCAGTATTTTAAAATACGCTTATGTTTAAGTGTAGAAATACGAAATGAATTTTTGGAAAGGAAATCTGTTCCGTGTGCACAACAATAGCTCTGTTGTTCTTATTCACAATAGCCCATGTTATGATGATGTTTGAACGATCATTGAATCATCAGAAAATTGACGATGATGACTGTGTATCTCTCTGTGGCCAGTAACACAAAACTACAAGTTTACAAGTCAAGGACCACTTGCAGGATTATGTCCGTTGGTATAAAGATATTCTGTCATGATTTACTTTTACTTGTAGTTTTGTGTTACAGTCCCCAATTGCCTTCACTTAGAGCTGCAAACCCGAAAATATTTGTCCTGGAAACTTCTTTTGGCTTCTGTACTATTTTTTGTAGTCTGTTTTTGGACGCATTTTATATTTAACAACAAACAATTTTCCGTTCTAATACCTGGCGCTTTAGTCGAGGAAAAACTTTGGCTAAAAGAGTAAATTCAATTAGTAAACCAACAATTAGGCTAACATTATATGCGAATCGGTATAAGTGTGTAAGATGATAAGATAATCACTTGACTCCATTCAACACAGTTCCTCATTACCAGGGTTACTAACGGCAGTACTTTGTACATTGCCCTGTGAGCTGTGACAAACTTTCAAGCCAATCCATATCAAATGCGGCCCTGAAATCCACAAAATTGATCGAGTTAATCTTTGGCAGCCAACTCTAGGCGCACTACTTGTGCGTCGAGACTTGTGATGGCATAGAAAAGTGCAGTGAACTTTTTCCTTCTTCTTATTTTTCATTTTTTATAGAGTGACGGAGAGAGAAGGACGAAAAAACATTTTTCGAAAATCTACGTAAATTAAAGAAAAGTTTTTGCTAGAATTTGAAGCGTCATACTCAAACCGCATACCTTTAGTATTATCAACCTGCTTGATGCTTTTATGCAAACCAAACCACCTACGACAACGTATCCACATACGTTTATGCTATGCTCTTCTGATGCCATTGGTGCGGCTGCTTACCATGAATTATGCAAATTACTTTTGAATAGAAAAGAGCCTTGCGAGGCAAAGAAAAACAAAATAAAAACCCAAAAAAGAAAATGACAACTGAATAAAATCCTTCTCTCGTTCGAGTCTGGTATTAAAGTTGGATAGAAATTGTTCACATCGTTTCTTTTTTTGTACCTACTTCTTCTAGATATAAGTACTGCACTTGGAAGGTGTGTATCTGCACATGTACATACTAACGTGTAACTCTACCTTCCGTTGTTGTACCACAGTATGTTCAAGTCCCCAGCTAGATGGTTCACATAAATGTGGCTGAAGCTGGATTTGGATTTGGAAGAGGGAAATAAATTTATGAAATGGCACGAATGCCATCATGAGAAATGAAAGGATAATAACAAACATGCATACAAGCGCTCTTCTATCATCTTCTTTCTTTCCTCTTCTTTTTTTTTGACAAATGAAGTTCTTCCCAGCTATCTGTCTAACAAAGTAAACCAAAAAACATAATAATAAGCAGTTTAGCACAGTGGGTGTTTTGAGCCACATTTGTTCTCTTTTCATCTGTCTGCTTAGGTGTTGCAATAAAGTCTAAGGCAGATGGGCTTTAAAACATTTTGTCGTTGCTCCTTTTCGTTGTTTTTGTTTTTTTTTTTGTTTTAGTTTTTCGTGTTTTTTGCATCGTTTCAATAGTTTTGAGAACTGTTTAGACTTTAGAGTGTCATTTAAAGTGAATTTTCTGTAACTGATGGGCTGCATACGTTTAAAGGGCAATGTGGTAACGTGTTGATTACCTACCCTGAGGTTTATATTCAAATCCCGAGCTGGCTGTCCACTTTTCTTTAAACCATCTAGTCTTATCAGAACGCCCCCACTCCACCTAATCGAAATTGAAGCCACTCCATTTTCATCTTCTAAATAAATAAATAGGGTGGCGCAACAGAGCGAGGAGCCCCTGGTCCTAGCGCATTTCTCACAACCATGCCTTGTAAGGGAATGGAAGGGACCTACAATTTTTTGGTTTCTACAGGTGCATCCACACTAAGTCGGGCGGTATAATCGCATCAATTTCATTCAGATTGAATTTTGGAAGGCCTGCGATAGGAAGGGAGACCTATCGGGGTTAGTTTGGTATTGTCGAGCATCATGTTCCGATTGGTAACGTTAGGCATTATATAGGTGCACATTAAGGTAATGATACTGATCTTCAGGAAGTTTTTTGTGTGGGCTTCTTTGATTAGTGATCAAAAGGCAAGATAATTTATTTATACCGTTCAACAAATGATAAGAAAATCTCTCTTGTTGAGGAGGAACAAGCTCATATTTTGTCAAATTTGTAGGTGCTTGTTACGTAGGACGTTCGAGGTTCAAATCCAAGAAACATCAAGGAAAAAAATGTTTGGGATCGCCTTTAGTGAGGAATTGGCAATTTCTCCGATAACAATTTCAGGTCATGAATAGAGCTTCTCGGTTAGTCGTTCGGAATCGGCAAACAATTTTAGGTCCTTTAAAGTCGCTCACAAGGTATAGTTGAGAGAATTGCTCTTAGTGCAGTCAATGAAGCGAAAAATAGGGCCTTACCTCCGAATTTTTTTACTGTGAACCGATTTGCATGAAATTTTGGAATAAGGCTCATCTTACCCTTAACTTCAAAAGTGAAAATGATTTGAACACCGCAACCAACCTGGGGGTGGTTGCCACGCCTTCTCGGGGGTGAATTTTTTTTTTTTTTAAATATAACCCCGGATATCGATAGAAGGCTTAATTTTAAGCAAAAAATTAAATATAAAGTCTTTCATTAAGTCCAATACTTTTCGAGTTATTGGCAATTGAAAATTCGCAATTTTTTCACGTTTTTCATCTATTTATTGCAAATATCGCCAAAACTATACTTTTTATCGAAAATTTTATAAAGATCAAAATTGTAGCAGGTAAAACAATAAACAATTTGGTTTTTTATAAAGTATTCTAAGAACAATATTAAGCTAGATATAAAAGATCAAAGCCTTTTTTTATTTTGTCTGAAATTCAATCGTTGTGGTCAATGCCATTTAGCGGCGAGCAGATGCATTTTATGCATTCAAATACAAGAGAATGTTTTGTAGTGCTTGAAATAACCTTTAAAATGAGCACTATAAAAAGTCTTTTGCACGTAAAATAAGTGAGCTGTAGTGCAAATAAGGGAAGCATCTAATGTTTTTTTCTTTTAAATCAAAGGGTTCCATAAGTGCCATTTCCACCAAAATTAAATTAAATCGTATTCCGCCTAAAATTAAGTTTGTTATGAAGAGTTTGATAGATAGTATCAGTTTGGCTGCTTCAGGACACATATTTTTCAAAAAAGTCACGATTAAAAAAAAACAACAAATTTTCAAATTTAAAAAAAAAACCCACTTTTTTTCATAATATCTCAAAAATGACGACCGATACGTATAAAAGTGTCGAAAGTAAAAATTTAGGTATTTTTCTGACAAACAATTTGGTTTTTTAGTTTTTTCTGTCAGACAAAAATTGACAATCATATGATTGTTTAAAGAGCGCGTGGCAGCGCAATAGCAGCCTCTCTTAAGTCCTTTAACCCTTCACCGTTTTTGCAAAAGGTTGTTTTCTATATATTGCAATAAAGTATGTTGTAGCTCTTTTAATTACCTTTACAATGGTTTTTTATAAGTTGTGATAGCATGAAAATTGAAGGAGTTATGGTCCAAAAACTCATTGATTTAAAAGAAAAAAACATTAGATGCTCTCCTTATTTGCGCTACAGCTCACTTATTTTACGTGCAAAAGACTTTTAATAGTCCTCATTTTAAAGGTTATTTCAAGCACTACAAAACATTCTCTTGTATTTGAATGCATAAAATGCATCTGCTTGCCGCTAAATGGCATTGACCACAACGATTAAATTTCAGACAAAATAAAAAAAGGCTTTGATCTTTTATATCTAGCTTAATATTGTTCTTAGAATACTTTATAAAAAACCAAATTGCTTATTGTTTTACCTGCTACAATTTTGATCTTTATAAAATTTTCGATAAAAAGTATAGTTTTGGCGATATTTGCAATAAATAGATGAAAAACGTGGAAAAATTGTGAATTTACAATTGCCAATAACTCGAAAAGTATTGGACCTAATGAAAAACTTTATATTTAATTTTTTGCTTAAAATTAGAATTTCTATCGATATCCGAGGTTAATTTGAAAAAAAAATTCACCCCCGAGAAGGCGTGGCAACCACCCCCAGGGTGGTGGCGGTGTTCAAATTATTTTCACTTTTGAAGTTAAGGGTAAGATGAGCCTAATTCCAAAATTGCATGCAAATCGGTTCACAGTAAAAAAAATTCGGACCTTAAATGCTTCATTGACTGCACTATCTAGGCCCCAGGACTCCCCGCTCTGTTGTGGCAGAGTATTTATTTATTTATCTAATTTTTTCCCAAATTGACAAAAATTGCAATTAGATAGTCGATACTCAGTTGAAGTACCGGGTTCCCTCCAAGGTCCTGGAAACGTTGAAAAACTGTCAACTAGTGAAATATCTTGAAAAACGTAAGCTTCTCAATGACCATAGATACGGCTTTCGTAGCAAAACGTAAGCTGGTGATTTGATGGCATATCTCACCGAAGCTTGGAACCAATCTTTACACTGTTTTGGGGTGAGTGCGCTTGATATTTGTAAAACATTTGATAGAGTTTGACATATCAAGCTCTATTATCGAAACTACGTACTTTTGGATAGGTCTCGTTGGATAAGACACAACTTTTCGGACCGTCCAATACCAGTTGTGTAAGATGGTATCAAGTCTGATATACCACTTAATTAATGCTTGTGTGCCCCAGGGCTCCGTTCTGTCTCCGACTCTCTTCATCATAAATGATCTCTTGTCTAAAACATCTAATCCTCTCAATTGTTTTGCTGCTGACCCAATCCTCTGTTTCTCATATTCATTTCCAAATTCACGTTCTTGCTCCTCGGGTGTGGAACGGTGGAAGCCGAAAGGCTCTCAGTACTTATCATGTGTGTAAACGAAGACCTTTGTTGGAATGACCTCATATTTGAAGCCTCCACAAACGCTGCTTATGTTTCTCAAGATGATGCTGGAAGTTCTTTACCCCTTCTGATCTGGCAACAATTTATAAAGCCTACATTAGCCAAAAACTGGAGTATTCCATATCTGGTCAAGTGCTCCTTAAACATCTTTGCGCCTTCTAGATAGGGTACGAAACAGAGCGTTGCGATTGATATGTGATTGTTCAATTGCAGAATCGATTGAATCTCTCGAACATCGTCAAAACGATACTTGTCTCAGTCTCTTTTATCGCTTTTTCTTTAAACAGTGGCTCCAGTGAATGCCAGAAGCAGACATTTGTTTTTCTACGGGTTATCATTATTTCCTACGAAATGAAAAGTACTATATTGCCATGAAATGCACGTTCTTACTTAGCCATTTCGAATGGGCAAATCTTTGAAGGCCCTCTCCATTCCTCACCGAGCTGTGTTTTATTTTATTAGAGCTATTGATTTTTCATAGCATTTGCCGGAAACTTTTTGAATACCTTGATAGCGAAAGCTTGAAAGTCTTCAAAAAGGTTTATTTTTTGTTGGCCATCAACCGAAGTTAAAACAAGAATTGTGAGACTTAGACAACATAAACAAGTGCTTAGCCATCTTCATCTTATGGTACTCCTTTTTTAGCGTTATGAAGAAAATGATTTCAAACGGATCACTGTTCCTTCCTCTTAACTGTTTCATCCGACTGATCCGCTTATGGAATACTCCAAGTTGACCTCAGAATGCGTCTGCAATTTTCTCAGTTTTCAGATTTAGATTGTTTCAAAATTAGTTGCGTTTGTCCGCATCAGGTCTGCCTTTCTTCCTTTTTTCTTCGCGCGGTCGTGCCTTGTCATAATCTGATTTTAAACCAAACTCAAAAGCAGCGGTGTTTTGAACATTTCCATGCTATAAGCAAATGAAAATGACACTATTTAATGTGTGATCAAATGGAACCACTTGAATTTAGGTCAAGTTAGGTTGGATGAGTGTGAATTTGCACTCGGCTCTAAAAGATGTACTGTGCTCCCTGGACAACAGACGATAAGAAGGTGGTGGGGAAAGGGATGAGAGTGTGGGAGATGATGAATAGCAGAGAATTTGGCTGATGAGTGCATTTTTGGGGTTGGGAACCCTCAATGAACCATTTGAGCCCTAAGGATGCTGTTCAGTTAGAGGTTAAAAATGTAGCCCAGTTCGTCTAAGAACTATTTTTCTTGTTGTTATAATGGGTAAAGCTCACTCACAGAGGAAGAAGGAAGTGGAATGATCCTTCTTAGTGCCTCTTTCTTTTGGAAGCCTCAACATTAGTCGCGTTTGCTAATACCCATTCTCAATATGTGGGTACCCAATGAGTTGTGACCCATGGGAATCAACAGAGAGATACAAGGCCTTTCAGAATTGTTTTCTTAAAAGTAACTGGCCATAATTTTCTGGAAACCCACTTCTAAAGATGGACACTTAACATTTGCGGCTTTAGAAAAATTTGTGGGAATCTATTTTTTTCCTGCTTGCTCTAGTGCCTTGAGATTAGAGGCGTTCATTTCACTGGATTCGAGTACAGACCCAACTTGAGGTAAGATAAGGATCAGACTGATAAAAGGCAACTTACTTAAATATTTTCCTAAAATAAATTTTCCATGAACAGGTAAAGAGCAAAAATTATAACAAAAAGTGTAGACTTCGAGTGATTTACACACACTTCAGATCTCAAATTCCCAAGCACTTGTTAGACCGGTAATCTTAACATTAAACCATTACGGGTATGTACTGCTTTGGTAAGAAGTTGTCGATGTTTATATCAAATAGCTTATAATATAATTTAAGTCACAAGGAAAGGGGTTGCTTCCATAATTCAAGGAAAAGTGTTTATTTTCATGGATCATTGTGTCAAAAGCCGTGAGACATCCATTCCTCGAAATCCAAATCATATTACTGATGGAAACAACTTTTCACATTATTATTTCTTCCGCAGTAGGTACCAGCCAATTTATCAGAAATAATAAAACTCAAGAAATTAAGATTTTACAGGAAATCGTGCACAATGACCTCTGAAGGCACGCTTATCATTATAATGACGGATTATATTTTTCAATGTAACCGTCATAGTTGCGCAACAACTTCCTTGAGAGTTTTTAAAACCTCTTAAACGTTTTGTCTATTCAAAGGAAAAAAACCATCTGCTTTTCTTTTCTCTCAAAACGCTTATTTTCCCAGACAAGTTTGCTTTGAAGTAGATGTGAAAAAGCCCAACTTAAAACACTAACTGTGTTCGTCCTGTAGCAATTTATCTTCTCAAACAGCATGATGCTAAGTGAGACCAGATTATGGGTCAAATGCCCACACGTCCTTTCCAAATGCGACAAAATTATGGTTGACAAGAACAAAAGCAAAGCAAAATATGTGAACTGCCTGTGCTAGTTCAAATTCCATGCACATAAGAATGCATCCTGGTGGCGCTTGGGAAGCTGCTAACATTTTTTTCTTGTTCAATGCCAAAATACCAAACATTGCATGGACAAGGAATTTCCACTGCACGACTGGAGGGCAACAAAAAAAATGTTTAGTCCTTCATTCACGTCCTGCGCAAGGACACTGTAAAATCGACGCATATTGAGGGAAAAAATTCCTCAAAATTCACTATAAACTAAAAAAAAAATCTCTGCACCATTTGGGCAAAGGACATTCACCATAGTTTTAAGCCCTACCAATGGCATAGTTATTATTTTCGTTTTCTGTTCTGTCTGAATAAGAAAGTAAAATGGAAATACAATTTTTGGGGGCTGCACCTCCAAAGCCCGGACGTGGAGTAGATCGAAAAAAAGAGTATCCAACCGAATGAAATTTATTAAAACACCATTCAGCGAAAAGTCCTTTTTCGGTTAAAAAAAAAAAAAATCGCGTCTGGATACGATAAAAAATACGAAACACAACCGTTTTTCTGCCACCCTCGCATTTTGAGTAGGCGGCATGTATACAGCAGTCGTCATTGTTGTTGTTTTTGTTGTTCTTACTGTTGCTGTTGATGTCGCTCGTCGCTCTCATCCATACATCGCCCCAACATGCCACCATTTTAACTCACGAATATAAAAAAAGTAAAAAAATATCCTCCTCGGTTTGCATTTACGTCCTCCGGTACACATATTTACGGCCTTAAAAGCTTCATGTAAGTGGGTTATAAAAACGAAAACAAGGATACTCGTTCTTCAGTAGATTTCAGCTGAGCCCGCGCTCCATTGCGAATATGTGTATGGTTCCCTTTTGGAATATTATACAAAGGTGCGGGGCTATACACAACACATGCACGGGCTTCTCTTTTGCTTTCATCATTTTGTGATATATGTTGTATTTTAAGGATTTTTATGGTTGTTCATAAATTTGAGTTGTGTATGTTGGTACTTATGCCTTACCGCTACCCTGCTCCGGTGGGACGACCGACGACGAAGACGACGACGCCATAAAATCTTGGATTAGACGGAAACCCTAAGAGGTTATTGTTTTCTTGTAAAGGCCCTAATCCATGGAGTTAGCTTTTGGGATACCACATTCAAAATATATTGACTAACCATTTTAAATCTTCGTTCGGAGAAGTACTTCTTCGAAAAACAGGTAGATAGGGGAGATTGGGCAAAGTTGGGTCAGTTGGATTTTTTGGTTTTATGTTTTACTGATTTGTTTGAAGGTATTTTTAAGTCGTCATCAATTTGGAACTGGTTTTTAATTATTTCTTGTACTGAAAGCCAATTACCACTATGTTTATGTCAGAGCCTTCATCTGTGTCTTGTTTTGTCTTGCCTTGTCACCTTGAACTTGATGCACTCAATTGAAATCCTTTTTGCACACTTATTAATAAGTAATAACTATAACGACCCAATTTAAGTCCTTGCTACTCGTCCTCCTCCCACATATCCCATTGTCTCCTTTACTTAAACATACATTTCGAATGGGATGTGCGTGATGCTTACTTAGCAATCAAATGGCGAGGAAAAGAATAGACGACAAAATGACAATTTTTCACGAGCAAATAATTTTATAGTTATTTGCTTCGTTTTTTATTTTATACTCCCAAAGGTAGAATTGAGCAAAAGTGTAGTATTCTCTCATTCGTCGTCGTTACCACCTCCCTACTATGAAAGCTAATCCTTAAGTTGTTAAAGACCTCGAGTGTGTGCGCAGTAAAAAGATTTCTTTAGCATCGTTATGTGAACAAAAAACGAAAAAAATATAAAAAAAAGTGAAAGTGGTACGAAGTATGTATAGCAGATGTGACAGAGAGTGGGAAATTTTTTAAGTGCCGTCACTATCGGTGGATGTTTTACTACTTAGGATTATTATCCTTGAATATGTGACATCGGAACAACGAAGAGGAGTGTATTATCTCTAAGTGTCATTGGTTTTTATATGAAAATGGCATTTTCTTTTTAGTGTAAAAGAGACAAGTCCTGATATCATTGCTCTTGATGCGAAGATGAAGAAGGACATGTTTGTATAGGTATAGTGAAACTTGTTGCAGAACTGCTTCTTTTGATGAAACGATGAGAGTGCGTAAGCGCGAGTATAATGCCATACGTGAAAGTGCTTTCATATCTAGAAGAAGATAAGAATCTTTAATTTTTTCTTCTTTTTTTATGTTGAAACAAGTTGAAGGACGGGTAGGGTAGAGAGAGAGAGAGAGAGAGAGGGAAACATTTGTGTTTTATGCCGTAACAAAGAGGAGAGAAGTGCTTTTTGAGGGCCTAATGTTATGGAATCACTTGAAAACCCTTTTGAGTATGCATTACTGAAGATGTTGTTATGCCTTCCACATGCGACGATAAAAAAGGTGTGTATTTGAGATAGTTTGTCTTTTTTAAGGATTGTTTTATCAAATAAACGGTTATCGGGTTATGTAATTCTTTTTACGACAGTGTGTTAGACTGTAATGGCTTATCGTTTTATAATTTCTGTAATGTGAAGATATGTGCAGTCCTAGTCTAAGAGAACAGGATATGGTGATTTAGAAGGAGTTCAGCTCATAACGATTAAGGATTGTGTTGAATATAATGCAAAACCTCTCGTTTATTAGGAAAACCAATCTTTTTTTAACATTCTGGCTGCTTAGTGTGAAAAAGAGTCTTCAGTATTGCAGGCTATCGATAAACTCATATGCTTAGTGTACGCAAGGAACCGATCATTCTGAGGAGAAATCTAGGATGTGGTTTAAAGTCTTGAATATTTTATCAATGTTCTTCAGGTGCATCGCTAAACTGCCCAAAATTGAAAGAGGTCTTTCAATTTCAACGATGAAGTGCATAATTTTAAGCATTTTCCAGTACTTTGGCTAGAAATGGCTGTCAGGATACGGAGTCTGGACACACTTAGACCTTTGAGAGTCCATTGAGATAACACTCAGACCGTTTGACCACTCAGAGATTAGAGAGCTCATCACTCCCTAATCGTACCTGCACTAACGAGTTAATCACCTGCTATTCAAACCATACAGGGCTTTGTATGAAAAGGGAGAAATTTTTAAGGTCTTTGTAAGCTAGATCGCTGATTCTGTCGAAAAAGTAATCATCTAGGTGAGTTTTCTGTCTGTTTACGAGTGCAGGCCTTGAACTCTTTGGGCTCTTTGCTCCTCCCTCTCGTTCATGCAGCTTCTACAAAAGTCATTGGAGTAGATATCAAGTTTTTTGGCATATCTACAGTGGAGTTAATACTTATACAGAAAATCTGGATTCAATAAACTCCTTGAACCCTTCGAGTCTACAATGGCCAAAATTGTTCAGTCACAAAGCACGTATTACTCTGCGTCCATCTAGTGCTAATCTTCTCAGAAGCGTCCTGCTTTAGCAAAAGTTTACATGTAGCGATAGTTATAGTTGTTCCGTTCACGTCGAAGAGGAGAAGTCGTTGCTTTTTTAGCGAGTTCGTCTTCTGCGGTGCAGTTACTTGGTATGTCTCTGTTACCCGGCACTCATGAAAGGTGATTTCTGACATCTCTTTTAGAAACGTGTGACAGTTTTTGGACCGTAGTAGATTTTGTTGAGAAAGAGGCAAGAGCTTTGAGAGCTGACTGGCTGTCCGAGAAGATAAGAATATCCGTGGAGGATACAACATTCTCTCTAAGCCAAGAATATCGCCAGAATATCCGCTCGGAACACACAAGAATAGTCAGGCAAGCGAAGAAGAAAATGTTCAATAAAATTTTACTTTCAACGCCTGGACAGGTTTCAAAATCGTGTGTGTAGAAAGTAAGGCTTCATTTTCCAAGAGAGTACGGTTCTCCCAATCTTCTCATGAGTGAAGAATTTCTTGGGAATTGTTATAAAACACCAACTTGGAATGGTATAATCTAATTGATCCGGGATGGGTCTTAAACTGCTTAAAATTTTAGTGTGACCAATTTGATTTTTCCAGTATGTCAAAATCGAAAAAATACGTGGAAGTGTCTTAAAGGTGCAGTAGCCTAACACCTGAACTTCATTTCATTTTATAGAATTTGGTTTTTGAATAGTTATTTGACTTCTTACACAATGTTCCATTTCCAAGGTGACTGCTCCTTTAACTACCATATTTCATATTTCATATTTCATATATTTATTTGAGTAGATATATACAATGAGATACAATATCTTTTTAAGTAGTACAATCTTGACAGTTATTTGTAATAGTGTGTTTCATTTGGTTGATAGTTATATCCAAAAACAAAAAATTAAATGAATCATAAAAAAGAAAAAGGAAGAAGAATATTAATGATTAAGTTCTCAGAGAGAGTAACATAAAAAAGAATAATCAAAAAAGAAATGCAATCATCACTACCTTAACTCTGCAAAAATACTTTTAGTTTAGTTTGAAAGAGTTTAATACAGCTAATCGTTCTTAAAGATTGCGGTAGAGAGTTTCACAGTCGAATCGCAGTTATAAAAAATTGGCGTTCAGATATTAAGAACGTGTATCGTAAAGGTGCAAGATATAAAGCTCTAGAAGACTGCGAGTGGCGTATTTTATTATAAAGGTATGGAGGTTGACGTGTCTGTATTATATTATTCAGTAAAATTAGAGTCCGAAACTTGAAAAGATTTTCTAGGCTAATGCAATAGAGAGATTTTGAGAAATAACAGACATGATCATATCTTCTTAATCCAAAAACATATCTAGCTATGCTATTGAATGCTACATTGAGTTTTCGCTTGTGTTCATAGTCACAGTTATAAAAGATTTCACAACCATAGAGCATTATAGGCACAAGCAATGCTTTGGCTAGCATAATACGTGTCTTAAGTGGTGTTATTTTTTGGTTGATCCATAAGAGGCGAAGACCTCCGTAAATTCTACCTATTGTCAATCTAATATGGGTGTTCCACGAAAGTGTTTTTGTAAAAATAAGACCTAGGTTTCTAGCTGATTCAGCAAACTCAATTTGTTTATCATTCATTTTAGGAAAATCTGGCGTGTCTATGGTTTTTCTTGCAATGGCCAAGCACTTTGATTTATCTGGATTGAGACAAAGTCCATTTTTCTCTGACCAACACTAAATATTCGCAAGTGTTAGTGCCGATCTGATACCGAACGCGTAAACACGCACCGTGCCAAGTGTCCGCTTACCGTTCCCCCGTTCTAAATAAAGCAATAGATTTTTTATCCCTACAAAATAATTATACCAAAACAAAAACAATAAAACAAACGTAAAATCAATATTCAATAATCTATCTTCCCAATATCCTCACACTGAAATCGCAATTGCGGGCGATTTCAATGTACACAATTCTCGTTGGCTTCGACATTCTGGCCAGACAACACCCGAAGGAGAATATGTTGAGATCTTCGCTGAGTTAAACCAATTTACTCAACTTGTTGATGAGCCCACTCGGGTTCCAGATATTGAAGGCCATGCGGCCAACATTCTTGACCTATTTCTCACTTCTCATCCCGAAAAATACAGGGTTTTAGTATCATCTCCTTTAGGCAAATCAGACTATTGTGTCATATCGGTAGATTTTTCGCTTTCCGTCACGGCAAAAAAAGATAAAGTCCCTAAAAGAACTGTGTGGCAATACGAGAAAGCCAATTGAGACGGCCTGAATAATTTCTTTCGAAATTTTAATTGGTCATTGTGCTTTCTCGACGGAAACGTTGATGCATCAGCTGATATGATATCTAACGTAATTCTCAACGGCATGAGAAATTTCGTTCCTCACAGAACAAAAAGTATCATCCCCAAAGAGAATTCGTGGTTTGGTTCAAGCTGTAAAGAGGCGATTAGGGATCGAAAAAGTAGTTTTCGTAAATTTAAAGACAGCCCTACTGCAGAAAACCGAAACTTGTTCCAACGGGCCAGAAATATCTGTAATGCTCATATACAGAAAGCCAAGTTTTTGCATGACCAAAAAGTAAGGCAAAAAATACTGTTGTATCCTGAAGGAAGCAAAAACTTTTGGTCTTTTGTGAAGAACATTAAGAACTCGACCACGTCATAGGTCCCAACGCTCGTCTTCAATGACTCTCCGTATGTCAGTTCCATCGACAAAGCCAATTTGCTAGCAGCTCAATTTGCTGGCAACTCGACACTTCCTCATAGCATATTGGCTCCGCCTGAGCTCGAGTCTGCAAATTCTTTGATGGAGCAGATATTTTTTCGAACTCAAGCCCTGATACCTAGAGTTGATGTCACTACTCGACGAAAAAATCATATTCATCAGGCAACCTTTTACAAGGACTAAGCCTCAACTAGAATAAAGGTCAAGCTTCTTTCAGCACAAAAGGCAATTGGATTTGAACAACCAGAGATTCATGGAAGGCAACGTTTGTTTCAACTCAAAAATCACGAAGTAAAAAGTTAAGGACCTTCTATGCGAACAAAAAGTCATGAGTTTCAGAAAAAAATTTTGTCAGATGGCTCAGTGTCACTTGGAAAGGTGAACGTTCATCTGAGTTTTAATTGTCCCGCTTAAAATTCTCGGAGTAATCTGATACCTCTGTTTCTGGATACGCCTAATGCTACTTGTGTTATTCATCGGAAATTACTTACGATTCTCGGAAAGAAAGCACTCGGGTTCAATACGAGCGTTATCGACACATACCTGCGAGATGACAGTACCTCTTTAGTTAATGAGTTTGTTAGGCAGGTAATAAATACAAAGTGGTAATTAAGTCAGTTGAGAGAGAACTCATGTTTTGCTAATTGAATTAAAATAGAAGCAAATCGAGTGAAGAAATCATAAAAGTACTCACCCTCACTGGACACGGTTATATTTATGTGCTCGCTCTTAAACTGAACGCATTTCCGAAAATAAAATATTTTTTTTTTCTTAAATTGTTTTTGTTCTAACGCTAAAAGTGAAAGTTTAGATATTCAGAGCTAATTGTACTAGCATCTCGAAAATTAACAACATGACAACCAAACCGAAACCAACTGAAACTGAATCCGTGGACAAGGTCAAAACGAGCATTTTTATTGAAGGCCTCATGAGAAAAGTCAAAGATTTTCTCGAAGAAAAAAAGTTTTGTGATGTAACCTTGGTTTCCAATCCCGGCAGTTTCAAAATCAAAGCTCATAAGTTAATACTCTCAGCGGCAAGTGAATATTTCCATACAATGTTTTGCACTCCATTCAAAGAGTCCAACGAAAATCATGCAGAACTACACGTCGATGGTGAAACACTGAAGTCAGTAATTGGATACATCTACACAGCGTCTATTGAACTGACACCTGACAAGGTTGAGGACGTATTAAGAGCAGCTAGTCTGTTTCAGATCCCCACTTTGGTAAGAATATGCAGTGATTTCATGGCCAACCAAATTGATTCCACCAACTGCTTGGGAATCAACCAATTCGCTGAGCAATACAATTTGGAGAAACTTTCAAAGATATCGGAAGATTTTGTTTGTGAACATTTCATAGAAACCTTGGAAGCAGAAGAGTTCTTCAAGCTTGACGTGGACCAGCTGAGTAGAATACTTTCGAATGACAACCTGAGACTATACTCAGAGGAGGATGTCTTCAGAAGTCTGAAGTCGTGGGTGGATCATGATAGACCCGAACGAGAGAAACACATGCTAAAACTTCTCCATCAAGTTCGCTTCCAGCTTCTAACCCCTAAGTACATTTTGGATGGGATCCTCGAAACGAATGAAAACAAAGAATGTCGAGAGTTAATATATAAATCGTTTATTTGGCATTCGCTCCCGGAGAGTTGTCGACTGAAGTTTGCAGAACAGCAAAAGCCCAGGAGAATTAGAACTGACATGCTTGTAGCTATTACTGGCTGGAGCAGAAATGATAGCACGTTGAATGTTGGATTCCTTTATTCAAAATCAAGCAAATGGATCTACAAGTCCTGGCCTGGTCTACCCGTTGGTCTTAGCCAATTTGCAAGCGTCTCTTTTGAAAACAAGCTGATTATTGCTGGTGGAGTGTTGAAGGACACTCAAGAAGTGACCGACTGTGTTCACTGTTTGGATTTGAAAACTTTGAAATGGACTTCGCTCGCACCGCTCTTAACTCCAAGACATTCTTTCAAAATGGCTGTTATCGATGGGTGTATTTATGCTGTAGGCGGAATTAAAGATGGCGAATGGATAGACACTTTAGACAAGTGGAATTCATTGACAAACAAATGGACAAAAATTTATTCTATCTTCAGCGCTCCCTACAATTTCAAGACTGATTTGAATACATTCCATTTCTTAGCTAATGCAGGTTTATTGTATGTATATATTCGAAATAATGGAGACCCAAGTCAATGGATGGTATTCTTCTGCAAACCAAATGGCGTATGGTATTTGAATACGGTTAAAACTGAAAACAAGTTTCTAGGAGTTTTTAAAACGAGTGATGAAGCTATTTTGCACATTTTCAGGCAAAGTTCTCATACTTATGGCTTTTGTAAGGAAACGTGGAATCTCATCAATCAAGCTACGAGTATTTTTGATCGAATGATAAGTGAAGAGTGCAACAAGATTTTGTTACATGATAGTAGAATAATTGCTTATGACAGAAATCTTTTTGAACAATATAAACATGATCCAGACGCAAATATGTGGGTAAGGAAACCAATTCCACAGTTCAAATATGATGACGAAGACGAAGTAGTTATGGTTTCGACTTCATGAAAAAAAAAAAAAAAAATCAGTTATAAGTTTGCGTAGTAAAAAAACAGTTGAAATGTTCTTTTTATACCCCTTATTTTAATGTATTAGTAAAGCTTAAGTCTAAAATACTTTATAGCTTAAGACTATAGTCCTTCGACCTAAGTATACCTTATTAAATCAATAAAACTAGAACGTAATAAAACTGAGTAATTTTTCGTTTGGTATCTGAGCCTTAAGCTTTTTTTTATTATTTACATACATAAATCCGCTGGTCCAGATGGTAACCCCGCCGATAATCTGAAGAGGTGTTCTTCTACGCTGGCAAAACCACTGCGTAAATTTTTCCATCTTTCCTATTCTGCTGGGATTTTTCCGAGCAGATGGAAAACTGCTGTCCAGCTGGTCCCTAAAAAAGGCGAATCTTCCTCCCCTTCCAATTACCTTCTAATTGCTCTAACGTCCCTTCTTTCCACGGTCATGGAAACGTTGATAAACCGTCAACTTATGAAATATTTTGAAGAACGAAAGCTTCTTAATGACCGTCAGTACGGCTTTCGTAGCAAACGGTCCACTGGTGATTTGATGGCTTATCTCACCGAAAAGTGGAACCAATTTTTACATTGTTTTCGAGAAAGTAAGATTATTGTGCTTGATATTTCTAAAGCATTTGATAGAGTTTGGCATCAGGCTCTTTTAGCGAAAATGCGTGCTTTTGGTATCGATGAGTCTCTTCTTCGTTGGATTAGAAATTACCTTTCCGACCGTTCAATACAAGTTGTGTTGGATGGCTTCAAGTCTGATACCCACTTAATAAATGCTGGTGTGCCCCAGGGCTCCGTTTTGTCTCCGAATCTCTTTCTCATTTTCATTAATGATCTCTTGTCTGAAACTTCTTACCCGCTTAACTGTTTTGCTGACGACTCGACCCTCAGCTTTTCATATTCGTTTCCAAATTCACGTCCCTGCTCTTCGGATGTGGAACTGGAACGGTTGCGTGTGATAAGCTCATTGAATTCTGACCTTGACAGCATTGTTGCATGGGGTCTAATGATCCGAGTAGAATTCAATGCTTCGAAAACTCAATGCAGTCTCTTGTCGTTGAAGCTTAACATTCCCCCATTGCCATTATCCATGAATGGTACCTGTATCGAAGAAACCGAAAAGCTGTCAGTACTTGGTATGTGTGTAAACGATGATCTTCGTTGGAACGACCACATATTTGAAGTCGCCAAAAACGCTGGTAAATGCTTAGGTTTCTTGAGGCGATGCAGGAAATTCTTCACCCCTTCTGATCTGGCTACAATTTATAAGGCCTTCATCCGCCCAAAATTGGAGTATAACTCTCATATCTGGTCAGGTGCTTCTCAAACATCTTTGCGCCTACTTGATAGGGTACAAAATAGAGCGTTAAGATTGATAGGTGATAGTTCAATTGTAAGATCGATTGATTCTCTTGGACATCGTCGAAACGTCACCTGTCTCTCTCTCTTTTATCGCCTTTTCCACAAACAGTGCTCTAGTGAAATAGCCAGCTGCTCATGCTCATCAGTTCTACCTTGAGCCCAACTTCGGGCGTACAGTCAAGTAAAGGAAATCTTATTTTAGTCGCACCACCCGAATGTGGAATGCTTTACCAAGCACTGTGTTTCCCCTGCATTACGATTTACAAAGATTCAAAAGCAACGTGCATCGGTGTCTCCTTTCAAATCCTCTCCTATTTTCCTAAATGCTCGCACTGTGTTGTTATAACATTTTAAGGGTTGTCATAACTCCTTGATGTGTACGCCAATTATAAAAAAAAAGCACTCCGGGAGTGCCGACAGAAGTGAAAACAGAATTGAATTTTCAGTGAATATTTTAATGAACAGGAAAATCTTTTATAATATAGGTATGTAGATGTACATATAGAAGAACATCAATGAAACTTATCTATGAGTTTTCATTCACAATTTCATATCTTCTATTATCATCTTTACAATTATCGTATTCTAATTCTGAAATAATAGGTCTATGGTAATGGTAACTTAATAGGAAACGAACAATTATGTCTCAAATCTATTTAAATATATCGCAAAGACTGCATCAATTCTCGCTTTATATTTCGTTGTACTAAGGCTGCAGTCTTTCGTCATTGTTAAATAGTATTCTTCTTTTAAAAATTGGAAAAGTGGCAAATTTGTAGCATCGTCGAAGTTGATGTTAAAATCACCACTCAAAATCATTAGGAAATCATCAAATCTCTCCCCAATTTTATCGTGAAGGTATGCAGAAGCGTCTTCAGACTAAATAATTAAATTTTTATATAAAAACTGTCGTATTACACTTGAACACGTATTCGGTGATTTATAAACGCCTACTGTTATAACTTGCTGTCCATTTCCAGAGTGGCAACGACAAACACACAAATCGCCGATATCAAAAACATTAGTACCAAACATACTAGTGTACCTCGTATGCAAATCCATATGATTTGAGCAAAATATGGCAGTTGTGTCAGACAACCTTTTATAGATAGCTACTCCTGCTGCTGGATGATCGTGCCTTCTGAAACTTGCAACTAAATTGAAATCTGGAATATCATATCTAATCTATATTTCTTCGTCACCCTTGTGAAATTCTGTTAAAATCAACACATTCAATTTTTTAACGATAGTGTCTACAGATTTCGGAACTGCGTTCGTAAACTTTGACAATGAAATGAAAAAAAGGACAATGCATTAAGTTAAGAAACGAAATTAATGAACATTTGAGTAATGGTTTCCAAACTATTTTCATGTAACCATTTCGATAAATCATCGCGATGAGTTGTTGATCTCTTTCAATTTGTTGTAAAGTTCGAACCATCGACCAGTGCGTCTCCTAATCTGCCGTGATGAAATTTCCAGCTTCACTCATCCACTTCATTGTAATGGTAGTAAAATATTTGGTGCCCTTTATTTTTTCTGCGTTGCATAAATTTTTCTCTGTCCTTGAATTCCTTTCTTTCTTCTCTGTTTTTCTCCTAGTCGGTAAGTAATATTATTAGGTAATGTTGCTATTACATTCTTTTAAGTCATTTAGCAGCAGCAAAATTAAGGTGTTTCTTGGCTCAACGGCAGAGTCGTTGGCTATTAAACTCAGGTTCTCAGGTTCGAGTCCCAGCCGTGGCGATAATTTTTATTTATGTTTTCACTTTAAATAAATAAAAAAAATGGAAGTCATAGCTGGGAATCGAACCTGAGACGCTGGG
Source organism: Melanostoma mellinum (assembly GCA_914767635.1). Lineage (NCBI taxonomy): Eukaryota > Metazoa > Arthropoda > Insecta > Diptera > Syrphidae > Melanostoma > Melanostoma mellinum. The sequence goes on along the minus strand of OU612058.1, from coordinate 38,462,859 downwards.
CTATGACGACTTTACATACGAAATACGATGAGCCAAAAAATGGTGTCGGTCGCGAATTCATTGCTTTACCCCCATCACAAAAGTGCCAAACGCGCCTAAAGAAGTTTTCGCATTGTACATCCGCGTGTAGGCCTCAGAAATGCTCAATGTCTGAAGGTCACCCTTTTAAAAGCTCATCGGTTGTTTATTTTGCCAGTGGCAAAAACGATAACATGTCTGCCAGAAAAGCAAGGTTTGAATAAAAAATATATATATATTTTTCCACTGCTATCATTTCTTGCGAGGAATTAGTAAGCCCTCCGACAGTGGCTTCATTTCCACGAAAAAAACCTTCTCAATTAACTTCTCGGAATTGGCAATAAACTATAAGTCCCATCCATTCCTTTATACGGTTGTGAGGAACGAGCTAGGCCTCGGGGCTCCTCACTCAATTGCGCCACCCGACATTTTGACCACGTGTTGTTGACTTAGCAATGACTTAACAATACGTTTTAAATTTCATCAAGTAGCCGTAATATCTTTCCAGTCAACACCACCCAACAGCGACTCCACGTTATTCAAAGAGTGAAACTACAGCTTAGTCGAACAGTCATCTACAGCTTCGATAATTTTTCCTCCGTTGTACTGACAAGGCGAACTTTAACCTACAAGGAAGCTGGGAGAGGAGTAGCTGCCTCCACTTTATGACTGCTTCATTTGATTACTTAAAGAGTCTTAAATTTCATAACAACCTACTTATCCTGCTGTGCAAAAATTTTGTCTTCATTCACAACAAGATGTAATTGTCCATCGTCTGATCTGAGGATTGAAGTTTTTTTGATACAGTTCTTAATTTACTTTTATTTAATCTGGGCTGATAGCGGCTTATTTTGCATCCAGTTTCCTGTGTCATGTTCAAAGGATGTCCTTCCCTTCTTTTTCTTTCTTGCAGATGAAGGCTGCTTTAGTAGCTCTTTTCTTACCTTAATCCAGATAATACCATTTCATTTTTATTATACCTGTGGTACCCGTGGCTTGATGGCTGCCTTATAACACAGAGGTTCGTGGTTCTAATCCCAATAGAGGCAAAAATGTGTTTCCACGGGTATCGCATTTCACGAGGAATTGGAAAATCCTTCAATACTAAATTCATCGCCATAAAAAGTGCTTTCCCAATTAGCCGTTCGGAATCGGCAGAAAATTGTAGGAAGCCTCCATTCCCTCACAAGGTATGGTTGTGAGAAATGCGCTAGGCCCTGGAGCTCTTCGCTCTATTGCGCTACCCTATTTCTTTATTTTATTTTTACAATACCCATTGTCCTGTAGGGTGGCCGTGATGCAGAGCTAGAGTGTTCAGTAGATTAATCCGAAGCGGCGTTCGAATCCAGCTCTGGGTATTTACTTTTCCTTCAGCCCCCCAGTTTCATCTGAACGCCTTGAAATTATATGTGAAATTACAACCACTTAATTCCATCTACTCCATCAGAAAAATAGGGTAGAGCTGCTATCCTGGTAGCACGATGGACCAGCAACTAGGTCTGAGTGCTTCTGATTAGCTTAAGCCTCCTCTTTACCAGCACTTAGTTAAACAGCAGGTGTTGCTTTAACAGCTCTTATCCTATTACAATGCACTTTTTCATCCAAGATTTTATGAATTCGGTATTTGTTTTCAAAAACTTATTTTATTAACAAGATGTTCAACACGATAAGATAAATCGAGATCTTCATGACGAAACTTCCTGATATCGCATCCCAAACCAATATGGCTGTCTAAATCGATTGACTTCCTGACTTGTCTTTTAAAACTTCAATAACAAACAAGAGCACTTCTCTTATAAGTTTTGAAAATCGAATCAAATTGTATATTTTTCTCATGCTGACAATAATAGGTTCGTTCGTTGAATTTTACCAGGGTTCACCCAGGTTTTCTTGCCAACCCTATGAGTTGTAAAAAAAAGCTGGATTTTCCAGGACTCAAAAAAGGTTTAGCCCACAACATATTTCAGTCACTTGAATAAAAACACATGAAATTTGACAGAAATCAAATCGCCACAGCAAAAACCTAGGACGAATTGAGGGCAAACCCTTCTCATTCATAGGGCTCAAAAAACTATCAGTTTGAAATTCAGGGCGACTTTAGGTTTCCCAAAAAAAGCTTTGTGGCGACCCCAGGGTGACTCTAGGGCTTCGACGAACAATCCTCAAAAAAAAGCTTTTCTTTCCATCTCTGATGTAAGAGATTTCTAATGGTCTTTAAAGTGGTCAGCAAGATGTTTTTTCATTGTGAACAATAGTTTCTTGCTTCGACAAGTTATACTTCTTCAAACAGAATTGGTTTTAATCTACACCGTTTCACCACTCCACAGCAATAGACTTTATCTGCAGTCCCTCCCAAAGCCTATAATGCAGTGCAATCTTTGTGAATAGTTGTTTTACATGTACTCGAGTATGTGCAAACGCTTTTTTTAGCATTTTGTTGACTAGACAGTAAAATAAAGTATGAAAGAATTTTCCGCCATCTTACAAACACCTTCCAGACGGTGATCGCGTTGTTCTGTGGATTCAAATAAAATATATCATATATGACCTTCACGGATGTCACAATCACAATTCGTTCTCTAAGTTGCCTTCAAGGTATTTAATTTAAGAAACCAAATGAGACATGAATGTCTTCCTTGTGGAAACATTCAAGCTAATATTTTTTGTATTACTTTAGTGTTCAAGTACTTTGCAAGAAACTTCAGCCTATATTCGAACCTCAAACTCTAGTGGCTTTGATTTCTTAAACAAATAACGATAAATTAAGGGCACATGCTCGTATCTTATCCAAACTCAAACTTTTGAAGTAAAGGCGTTCCACTAATTTCGACTTACGGATTCTGAACGTCAATTTCTTTCCTTTTCTTTTTTTTATTAATTTATTTCAAAATCAGTTTAAGCAAAACTGTTATAAAAGGCAAACATCTTTTGCAACATAATGAGCAATGGGAAGAAAAAATCAGGCGAAAAAAAAGTTACGACATCGTCAAGGAAGATAAAGATGTGCTCCTATGCTATCACACACACACACACACACACTAACAGTGTGCCTCTGCGTATACCGTATTAAGATAAAGCATGTTGAAACACTCATCAACAAAACTTTTCCATGCAGTCCTCATCCTCCTTCAAGGCAGATGGTTCTTAAGAAGGTGCTGACACCTACTCTCGTGTGGGTATGTATATGTGTGTATGTGTGTGTTCCCACATCCCCATACGTCAAGGCAGGGAAACTAAAAGGAAATTCCTGTGGCAAAGTAAATTGAACCTTGACAGGTGAATTTCATCGGATTAGTAACATTTGCTTCTATTTAAATAGAATCAAGTCATTTTGGGCTCGCACGGACAGAATAGCCAAACGCAGCTTTCGTGAGGTTCCGATACAAATTCCTAGAGAACAGGTAAGATTTGAGGACTGAAGAACTTTACCCGATCTTTGTTGAATGAACACTTGGCATGGTCTGCACTTGTATCACCAAGCCTGTCCATCGTGTGTTTAACTCTTGGGACATTCCACACAAAATCTTTGCTTCGCAAGGGTAAGACCCGACGCATCATTAATCCTTCATCTTTGCAATTGACACACGATGGACACAACCTCAAAATTCTCTGTGGGCCTTTGTATCAGAGGCGAACCATGCTTATATCAGAAGCAATAACGTTCGGAGTGTAATTTAAGTCTCCATCGAAGAAAGTGGCTCTTTATAGGAACTAAATATTCTAACATAGTTGCCTAATGTTAAGTTGGCTTGGCCTTATTGTGAATGTCATCCCCCTCTTTAACCTCCCGAATCTTACACTAGACCAAAAAGAGCTGAACAAAGAAATGCAACCCTTTTTATCCGCTTAAACGAAGTGTATTGATATAAATGTGGAATTGTTGGAAAGGTATTATCCAGAGGAAGTGCACAACATAGTTTTCATATTGCTTCACATAAAAATACCTACGCAAAATCAAAAATCTATGATCATTTGATTTGATTAGAATGTATTTGATTGTGTCATATCGCATTGCTAAAAGTAATCCCCAAAATGCTCTCATTTTCGAATAGTGACTAGTAGGTCAGTTAGCCTCTCACAGTAACCCATTCGCAAAAATAGTAACAAGCACTTCTTAGAACCCCTTTTTCAAGAGTTGGATTCTTATATTCAATGCATAAGTCTCAGTTCCCGCGCAAACACTCTCACTCTGCAGAAATTCACATGAACTTGAGGTGTCGGAAAGAACTGGTAGATAGATGATGGCTTTTAAAGTTGCCTGCATACAATTTACCTAGATAATTCAAACAGGGCCTAATACAACCGGAAGGAGCTGTTGGGCTCATCGTTGAACACGGTAAGGACTTCTTGCAACACTGATACCGCTTCCATGCAAAAACTACAAGAGAACAAGTACATCAAGACTAAGCAAAACATCTTGCTGACTATTTTTACTCGTATCGTAGATTTTTCTATATATAGCTATCCAATATCTCATAGTCTCATTTTGCTGCTGCACCTTCAAGAAACTGTAATTTGAGGCGAAATCTGGGCTAGCAGGTGGAAGGTAGTCGAAATGGTGGGTCTCCATGGTTTTTAGTGGGTGGTGATTAAGACGAAAGAGGTAAGAAAATAAAAAATAGTTGCAAGAAAAATAAGTAAAAACCTGAAGAGACGTGCCGTTTCGATGATGGCAACTCGTATGCTGCCTGGTAGCGCATATCTGCAAAGTGCTCAATGCTCTGTAGATACATTGCGGATTAGTGTGAGAGCACACAGGTGAACTACGTTGTGCACTTGATACACGGAGTAGGAAACTAGGCTAAAAGGACTCCCATGTCGACGTTGATGACTTTGCTGACGATAGCAATGATACTATGTGGAGAGAGGTCGGTAGATGGGGGTATAGGAAATTCCCAGCCGTCAACTATAAATTTTATGTGAAAAAATTCACATTGTAGCGCGAGCAAGTGGTCTCTTGGACTAAATTTCAAGCGACTGACGTCGACGACTATACGAACGACGACGATGACGACGACGACGACGACACCGGGAAGCTCTGATGGATGTGTAAAAGAGGAAGCGGAAAGAATAACCGCTGCATTCGTGCTCAATTGGGTTGAAATGTTGGACCAATTTAAGTTTTTTTCTTCTTTTTCTTTTGTACCTATCATTTTCACAGATCTGGGTAAGAATTGTTTGAACTACTTATAGAGGAGCTACACGGAAAGAGGTGATAGTGTTCGAGTGGATGTTCGTGTGTGTTGTTTTTTTTATTTTGAGTCTGGAAATAAATATTCGGCAGCGCTTCCTGAAAAATTTGTACAGAGATGAATCAGTTTGGCTTTGAATAAGCTTGTCCTCTTTTTGTCAGGTTTGTTCATTAAGAGATTCAATTGATACGTCTGTGGAATTATTTTCCTAATGATAAGTTCTAGAAATATAAAATGGAAATTTTTAAATTTCAAGCCAAAACTATGTAGGCACTTCTCTTAAGGAGATTTCAATGAAAATAGGATCAACAACTGTTATTTCAAAGCTCGCTTATGCTGTTGGCAAAATGGTTAGGGTTTGAGATGTCAAAAGCTTATTAGAATCTTTTCACAAGTCACAAATTATGAACATGACAACGAAACATGTCATAAGCAGGTACAGTAGTGCTTTTAAGCTTTATCTAACCAGACAAACAAACAAGAAAGATACCCATGGCGCGCGTGATGGTTAGCATATATGTCTGTTAACCTAGAGGTTCGTGGTTTGAACTGCAACAGAAGCCAAAAATGTTTCTCCACGGATATCGCCATTCGCTGAGAACTGGGAAGTCCTCCGTTAGTAAATTCATTGCCCCGAAAAGTTCATTCTTGATTAGCCGTTTGGAAGCAGCAGAAAATTGTAGGTCCACTTCATTCCCTCACAAAGAATGGTTGTAAGAAATGTGCTAGGCGTCCCGGGACAACCCGCTCTGTTGTGTCACCCATTTATTTTAGACAAAAGGAAACATAACCTTAGGTTTCGTTCTAAGTCGTAATTAGTTCCCATGATAAAATTGACTTTTATTTTTAATCTTCAAAAAGTTTCCTCTACATCTGCTCGTTAACGGTGGAGTTGCAAGACACTTTACTTTGCGTATGACAACATCCCACACTCAGTTTGGCTATTGATTTTTAGACAACGAGCTTTAATTTCAGATCATACTACCATCTATCTCATGCGATTCCGTTACGTGCTTCCGACAGTGAGCTATTCAATGAGATTGTTTAAAATTCATGTGAGAATGATAACGTTATTTTTTTTTTTTTTATAATTAACACGCACATCAACTCTTCTTATAATGTTATCAAACACATTGTGAGCATTTAGGGAAATAGGCTGCATTTAGCAGCGTTTTTGGCGACTTCAAATATGTGGTCATTCCAACGAAGATCATCGTTTACACACATACCAAGTACCGACAGCTTTTCAGTTTCTTGGAAGCAGGTACTATTCATTGATGATGGCAATAGGGAATGTTAAGCTTCAACGACAAGAGACAGCATTGAGTTTTCGAAGCATTGAATTCTACTCGGTTTTTATGACCCCATGTAACAATGCTGTCAAGGTCAGAATTCAATAAGCTTATCATACGCAACCGTTCCAATTAAACATCCGAAGAGCAGGGCCATGAATTTGAAAACGAATATGAAAAGCTGAGGGTCGAGTCGTCAGCAAAACAATTGAGAGGATTAGAAGTTTCAGACAAGAGATCATTTATGAAAATGAGGAAGAGAGTCCGAGACAAAACGGAGCCCTGAGGCACACCAGCATTTATTAAATGTGTATCAGACTTGAAGCCATCCAATACAACTTGTATTGAACGGTCAGAAAGGTAGTTTCTAGTCCAATGAAGAAGAGACTCATCGATACCAAATGCTGTAAATCTACGTTGAATGTTTCACATCACTGTCAAGGTACACATATCCGGGGCTGTTGGGACTAAATTCACTATTAGTCCTCGGACAATAGGATTTGGTAACAAACTATTTTTATTTTTATACGCTAAATGACATTTTAAGGAAGTAAGGAAGTATCCTCACTTCCCCGTTTGCGGACTTAAACAATAAACAAACAAACAAAAAAAATCCAATAGTGTCTTGCTGATCTCGGAACCACTTGCCCATTTCCTTGTGGAGAGATCCGTGCGTAGGTGGCAGGTTCCAGTTTCTCAACTACCTCTTCTTGTTTCTTTGCTTTCAGAATATGCGTCAGATACATGCTTATTCGCCTTAAACTCTCTTCGTCTCTCAACATCTCCTAAATGAAATTATTTGGTTTAAGGTCTCCGATATTTCTGTTATTTCTGTTCATTTCTTAACGGAGAGATTCCCATCTACTGCACTCAAACACTGTATAATAAGCGTTGTTTTCACGAAGAGTTTCTTTTCTCCAAATCTTATGCACTAAATGACTAAAGCGTTTAAATACCCGTGTCCAATGAGGAACTGTGTGACGTAGTAATTCACTTCACGATGTATCCGGTTACACCATTTTAGATCTTCGATCAGTTTGCGGTCCAGCGCCCTCTGCTTTGCGAGTCCCAGCGTTCTAGACAGTTCTGCTGTGTGATCGCTTTTGCTTACATGTCCACGCCGAATGCGTTGACGAGCTCACTACTCTTGAAGAATATCAGGAAGCCATAAAAAGAAAATGTACGATCATCAGGCTGTCTTCAAAATCATTGTGACGCTTAATAACGATGCACTAGATTGAGTTACGTTACGTTGGACATTACGTATTTTTACGTCAAATCAGCTTACAATCAATGAAATCAGCTTGCTATCAGATTATTTTCATTTCTGCTCTCCAAATGACGATTCACTTCAATAAGCAAGTAACACTTCAATAAGTAACGTTCCATTTTACATGACGTTATGCTACGTTTTTTTTTTAATCTTGATCATCCCCTTAAACCTTAGGCTTTTGTTGATTTTTTAGATATTGTATGTCATATGAGTGCATTGTTGCATTAGATCATTTGAGCATAGTCAAACTCTTGCGTAACGTCACGATTTTTGAAGTTGCATTAGAGCTCAAGATTACGTTACGTCGAAGTGAAAATCAGTTAATATTCTGACTATCTAAAATTTAATAACAAAGCTTTAATTTCAGAACGTGAAATGATTATGGAGTGATGTTAACGTTACATTGCCGTAACGTAATATTATGGCCGTAACGTGACAAGGCCATGTTTTTGCATAATGTTGCTTAATATCGTTGTTTCTATTCAACCCTAAGACAGTAACCATTCAAGTTGAACTACAAGCATCTGCGAAAACTCATACGATTATGTTATGTTAAAGGTGAACTCTTATTGCACTTACAGTAATTGTCACTTAAAAAAAAGAGCTTTTTAATGTGAATGCTAATGACATAAGAGTTGTTATAGCATGTATAGTAAGTATGTCATGTAGAAATGACTATGCAAATACGACACGACATTTTTACTTAACGTCACGTTTTCAAATTAGTAAAACGATCAGCAAAAATAACGCGTTTATCTAAAAGATGAACCAAATTGCACAGCTATCGATCCATTTAACTAATAACTTGACATGCGGTTGAACTCGTCATGAGGCTGAACTCGTTATGAGGCTGAATTTGTAATGAGGCTGAACTCGTCATGAGAATCAACTCGTTGTGAGACCAAACTAACTTCTCTTTGATGATTAAGGAAGTTCAATAGTTGGACGAACCACTCGCACTCGAAATACTACCTAACTTTGGTAACGCTAAGACGCTTTACTAAATCTCAAAACATTCTTCTGTGGCTGCTCTATGAGACATGATTCATGAGTGATATCAGTCAATCTTCTCCCTTTACTCTCTTTAAACCACACTCAATCTCAATTCAATGAATGGATAAACAACAAAATCACAAACAAATAAACCACTCTCTTAATCCGCACCTTCAAATTGCTCTCAATCCAATACGGGGCTATATGGCGAGTAGCTAGAGGTATGAAAAGAAATAACCAATAAATCATTCGATCCCTTGTGAGATACGCTGCCAGAATATTTTATCAAACATGAGCTTCTGAAGTCCTACCATTGAGTAGATTTATACATACCTATTGGAAAATTAATTCTAATTAACTTGTCATTAGAATGATAAATCCAGCTGACAAACACAAAGAAAAAAATTGAATAAAACAAAAAAATGTAGGTAGGTAGGTATATTAACGTCACTGGGGTTGCCAAAAGTTTCACTCCCAGCTGTGTTGGCCAAGGTCATCGGCATCCATAATTTGTATTCATTCGTGGCTCTTCCACCTGGATTCCTATTCCGAATTAGAGCTGCAGAGAATAATCTCGTTTCTGCCTCTCAACTTAAAGATAAATCTCAGTAGGTATAGGAGAAGCAGGCAGGAGGAAAAAAGTTCCTTCACTTCCTTCGAGTCCCGTATACCTACGATGACCAAATATACTCGTACAACGAACAAGTCCGGCGTTATGCGAGGAAGGTCTTCATTGTGAATTTGATATCATAACGGTAGGTAAGTAGATATACCGTTGGATTTCAATGAGAATAATGGATGACGGTGATTCTAGTATAGGGCTGGACTGGATTGCCCTGGCATCGCAGTGCTTCTGATAAAATTTGCCAAATCACACGAAACGGAAGTTATCTTTATCTTCAGTGGACACATGAATAATAGAAAAAAGAACTTGACTAGAATGGAAATTTGCAATTCAGATGTAGTCGAACCGTCCCGTCCCTTGCTCATTTTTTGTTATTTTATTCTTCCTTTTTTTTGCTCTGACAAAGTGAGGACTTGAAGTTGCCACGCACCTTTTGTTTGTCATTTTATTCCTTTTCTTTTTTTTTATTATTCTTGCTCATTTTTTGTCTCACATAAATCTAAGAACCTTGCCTTGGCAAATTGATTAAAAAAAGCGAATCAAGGCTTAATGTAGTCGTGCGTTCAAGCATGGAAGGGTAGATGCGATAATGAGCCAATTTATCCGAAAAAATACCTCAGGGTATTTGGATCGATGTGTTTGTAAATAAGACTCAACCGTTGAGACTTATTTGCTAATTTATGCAAATATATGCGCTGCCAATGTCTGTTGGGGTATGGTTTTGAGGTGAAAGGCGAGACACGCTTCACTGGATTTTTTTCTTTTCTTCATCTTACTCTGTGTGTGTGTGTGTGGTTGTGTAAGGGTTGTTGGCTAATAAATGGCGGTGAAAGTTTTTACTAAAGCAAACTGTTCATTTGTCTGGAAGTGGCAATTTGTCTGAGGAAGGAAGTTTTTCTTTGGGAATGCTTATGTTATGGGTTCCATGTGAATGGTGATGGATGAATAGATATTTAACATGCGACGAACAGATTTGTGTGGTATAAGATTGTTAGTGAAGAAGGTCAATGGTTCTGAGGAATTTTCTAGTTTATGGCTAGTGACTAATGGGGAGTGTGAAGTGTCGACCATGCAAAGTAAGCCATTTTGAAAATATAAAACGGATGTGGAGGCAATTTCCAGAATCTGATTTAAGGGTTTGAGTTAACTTACTTGAACTTTTCATTTCTTGATTTGAGCTTTTACAGAATTTAAATGAAGCAAGAACGTCTTTCTCCTCGCAACTTTCAATGACATTTACGGAAAATTCAAGATATCTAATTAATAATGAGTAGGTACCTATACCAACCTAAATTACGTAACACGTACTTAATGCAAAAAAATTAATTATTCTGTAAAGACTATAAAACTGTATGTAGGTGACAGGTGTAGGTAGGTACATATATACGTTGTTGATTACCAAATCACAAAAATGGAGAAAGTTTTCATCGCGGTTGCTTTTCATAGACGTTAATTAATTTCATGCCTACTGCTGCTAATGAAAGGCAGTGTTAAAATAACTTTGCACTTTGAGGGAAATAATTTCTCTGAAATTGATTACCTATTACGAAGTTGGATCGCAGAGCTTCGCGTTAAAAGTAAGTTGGTTTAGTTTGATTTTTTTGGGGGTCTTAAAATATTTTTGGTTAAGGTTTTTGAAACAAAAGAAGGTAGGTATGTAGAAGTAATAAACTCAAAACCTTGTGGTTATGGCTTTTTTATTGCTACCTTGCTTTGTTTCAAAAGCGGATAGACGATAAGTTGGATAGACTTCATTTATTTGATGTTGGATGGTCGGATGTGGTTTGCGTTATGCGGACTTACCAGACTTGTCGTCCAGCATTATGGTTATTCTTTCTCTGCTCCGTATAACTTCAAACTTCAATATTTTCAAAAACATTTGAAAAACATCAACAAGTTGGACAAGCTGTCGTCTCATTGTTCATTCTATCCAGCATTGGTCGATCAAACCAAAGTCTGTCCAAATAATTACACAGTGTGAACTCCGCTTAAGACATGTGTTTTTTAGCTAACTTTTGCTTAGTCTTCAGTTTTGAAGTTGTTTTTAGGAAAGAGTTGGAAAAGAGACAGCCATTTTTGGTAAAAATGTTTATGCCTGCTCTCTTTTTTTTGCGTAACCGTTTTTCTTTGGATTTATACTGAAAACGGTAGTTTTTGACTGTAAAAACAAGAGAAGAATGAACGACTTCTATGAAAAAAGTTATAAAATAAACGCGGAAACAACAAGCTAAAGATGAACGGGGTTCTAGAGCATATCTCTCAAGTACGAAGAGGAAATGGAGAAGTCCTTGTAGTCCTTTTCGCCAATTCCAAACAAACAATGTACCTTGGCTGTACTGTGGCCTTCCCTAGCACTTCAGGGGCAGCTCTCTTCCTCTTCTTGATAACTTCATCATGGGTTCTATTCCCAAGACCATTTTCCGTTTACAGAGTTGTCTTTGGCACAATTCCCATTGGAACTTCGAAGCGTTCGGAAGATGAATATGTCTTGACTCACGTCTAATGAATATGTCGTCTGACATGATGATCCTTAGGCTCATACCTCGTCAGTAATATAAGGCCAACTTTCCGTCGATTCGGGACTGCACCGCTTTATAATCTGAACCAAAAATTGATTGTTATCTTTAGAAATTCCAGGATCGATGGTGTGTCAGACTGTTAAGAGGCCGGCCGTGATGCTGCGGAAGAGTGTTCAGTATATCTCATGGTAGTGAAATTTCTCTCAGAAAATTTGACTATTCACGCGAAAGTCCCGTGGAACAATGATTTGATATTTCTGGAATTCAAGCCTCAAATTTATATGTAAGAGGAACATCTAATCCTGGCGTTAAACTTTGCTTTAGCATTCGAAATATTTAATTTGCATGAGACATAATCTCGGGTCTATGAAATAACTCCCACGAAATAAGTCCCACTTTTAAAAACGAAATAAGTCCCACCAAAAATTGCTTAAAAAAATGAAATAACTCCCACAAAATAAGTTCCACTTTTGAAAACGAAATAAGTCCCACCAAAATGAAATGATTTAAAAATTTACTTGAAATGAAATAACTCCCACTCAAAATGAAATAACTACCCCTTGAATAATATATTTCTTAAATGAATTAAGTCCCACAACCAATTATGGTTGTCCCTTTTACGAAATGTCCAATATATAACTTTTTGCATAAGAAAAAAATAAATAACTCCCACTTTACAAAACGAATTTATTCCCACTCAAAACGAAATAAGTCCCACTTAAAATAAAAACGCGTAACGAAATAAGTCCCACCAATTGACGAAATAAGTCCCACTTTTAAAAACGAAATAACTCCAACTTTCAAAATAGCAATTTTTGGTGGGACTTATTTCGTTTTTAAAAGTGGGACTTATTTCGTGGGAGTTATTTCATAGACCCATAATCTCTTCTGACATGTCCACAGCTAGGATATTATTAAAATAAAAAGTATTCAAGCTAAAACTTTACGCTTCATTGTGAATAAAGCAATGAATGTAATGTGGCTTTTTTTGAATAGCCAAGCCATACAATTCACATTGCTTTTGCGACGTTACCAGTGTGAAATTATCTGCATCAGATCATCCCCATTCTGAAATAAATAAAAACTTAACTTTTTATGATTATCATACTGTCGATGTCCATCTTAATTGATAAAATTTGGCTTCTCTTACAATGTTACAAACGTCCAATTGCCTTAACAATGTGCACTTAACTGATGAGCTGTGAAAGTCTTCAAATGTTGTTTTCTTGAATCTGCTAGGGAGTGACGTTCGGACAGAGTAAACACAAGCTTGTCTATCTTTTTGGCAACAACAATCGTTGGACTTAAGTAAGTTCATCTCAACTAATTGAACTCAGCTTTCAAAATCGTCCTCACTAAGCTTAGGAAGCTTAACAATTTTGAAGATGACGCAAGTGTTGGGGTTTCCCTTTCGATGAATTTTCGATGAATTGTATAAAGTTGAGAATATTCTACATGTTCTTTAGTTTCAGTGAAAATGGAAGAATGATAATTTGAGGAAAGTATAAAAAGTGTTATCGCTCTTTAATTATCACTAGGCCACTAGTCAAACTATGTTCACTTTCCGTTCATGGGACATGCCTTACACTTTTCGCCACATCACATAGATCAGCGATCAGCCAATAGGTTCGCCTTTGAGTTGCTCTTCATAGCTCATCATGTACCCGTGGCCATTTTTGATTGAAGTTATCGTAGGGCAAGATTAACGTCTTCCAGAACGAAACTATTGATTATCGTCTATATCAGAACTCAACCCGTTTTGAGAAGTGGTCTGGTTTCTAAGAATCTCCAAGTCTTTCTGTGTTCCAAAGCGAAAGATAACAGATGATCTTTTTTTCTAGGAATTTGGCACTCTCAATTTTTGACTTACAGTCATTGCATAGAAATTAGAAAAAAAAACACCGACAATTAGTGTTTTTTTTTCACATCGCGTATACGATGTCTAGCACATTTATGACTTCAAGAATAATGAGAAGATTTATAAGAGAAAACACTTTTAAGAAATATCGTCTTCCTCTCTAAGAGACTCATGGTGGTAAGTTTTGAAGATTATATTTCGAATGAAACCCGTATTAGTAAGTTATCTACCTTACAACAACCTTGGTCTTACACTGATTCTTCGGTCACACGTGGGTATGCCAAAGGTCCTTATTTTTATTGAAGGTACATAAACTTTTTCTGTTTGCTAATTTTGCCAGAACTGGACTATTTCTAACGTGAGAATTTAACGACACTCATAGCCTCCATCCAGGGGACAAGGACCTTGCAGGAACCCCGCAAACAAAAGCATTCAGGCATTCTTTTGTGAGTTTGTAAAATAATGTTGACTCGTTAGGAGTATACATCTGCTTCAACACTTTTTTATTATATTTAAAGAATCTGAATTTCTTTTAAATTCAATATGTCCGCTGTTTTTCTCTTTGACTGCTGATATCCGTCCACAGTTGGCTCTGAAAGTCAAATTTAACTGCTGGCCGTTAATATGGAGAATAGGTTGTGTAAATTTTTTTTGACAATACGACTCTACTTAGCGTAATGGTAATGGTAATGTATGCCTATTATATTAGAGGTTCAAGGATCAAATTTCAGAAACATCAATAGAGACAAAAAAATGTTTTTCTTAAGACTAAGATTGTAGGTCCTTGAAATGGATTCGGCCTCGAGGATTTTATAGTTTTACTGCGCCAACCTTTTTATTTATTTTACTGCATTTTTTTGTGCTTATAAATCCACCTCCAGGGCGCAGGGACATAAGTCCCGGCGACACAAGTCCCAAATTTTATTTTTGGGACTTATGTCCCATCAAAGTGAGACATAAGTCCCAACTTCGATTTGGGAGTTATGTCTCACTTAGATGGGACATAACTCTCAAAAATAAAAGTTGGGACTTATGTCTCGGGGACTAATGTCCCTGCGCCCACAATTATTTAGATCTATCGGTTGTATCATCGGCCAGTCTACACTTCGACTTTCAAAATTCGCGTTTAAGTTCACAACATTAGTCTGCTGTCCATTTATTGATTTCAATTAGTTCAAATGCTGATGAAAATAGCGTCAAAATGTGGTACTAAAGTGCTCGATAACGTGAGAAGTAATGCCAAACTCACATAATTCAGTTACGTATTGACTACTCGATCACGTGTGCGGCAATTCGTTCCCTGGTTTCAATGGCCTTCAATTCAAAAAATTGGAATCTACGACAGTAACCGATATTCAATGTGTTTGTCTATTTGTCATTTTCTGCTGCTGGAGCCCGTGCATAATATGAAGCAGTCTTTAGTTGGGCGATAATTGTTTGAAAATTAGAAGATGAAACGGTATGGTATAATTTATCTTATCACTGTCCAAGGACGCACAGTTTGTTATTGAAAAACATTGAAAAACATCTTTCTCTAAAAACTAGGATTAACTTTACACTTACAGGTCGTAGAAAAACAGCTCTTTGCTATCGAAAAAGATATTCGTACTTGAAAGAAATTCTGTTTCTACTTAACTGTTCATAACTTTGTAGATATTGGGCAGCAAAACTATCGGACTACTATCAAAGAACGCTTTAGCATGTCTTTTAATCGTTTATTGTTAAAAACTCAGTCAGTTTGGCTGCTTGAAAGTGATGCCAAAAAGACAGTGTCTCAATTAGAAGTTTTAAAGTAAGCAATCACCATCAATCCTTGAATTCAGCAAATAATGATGGTGGTTAAATTAAAAAAGTTTAAAAAAAAAAATGAAATCAGCTCAAAATAGCTTTCTGCAACTTGAATTACTCTGTTCCGTCCTCCTGCCGGAGCGTTAAATATAATTCAATTTTCATTAACATTGTTAAATAGCCTTTGCCATTTTCCTGAATTTCGCTTTATTCTCACGAACGTTAATTACACTTCAATGTGGATTTTCATCACCTGCCTGCAACATTATTATACTCACCTAGCTACAATCTTGCTCGTTTAAAACTATAGTTTTCCTGGAATTTCCCCAACCAAATTACACACACAGACAGTTAAGAATACATAAATTAAATTTCAGCACACCACCGATGTTGTTGTACTTCACTACAATACAGCAGTAATAAATTTAATGAATCGATTTGGTCCTGACATCGTCAGGAATGGTCTTATCGTATGCAGTTCAACGATATGGAGGTAAATACCAAACAAAGCCAATGTTCGACCTACTTTCATCTCCATGAGGAATGAACTGCCTAGATATGAAGACGAACAAAAAAAAAAAATCGTGTCGCGTCGTCGTCCTGTTTTCATTGAACTCCAATTAATCGACAAAAATGACGTCTGCCATAAGTTGACACTTTATTTTTCGAATACAAATAGGAACATGAATATGATGTGCTTGAACACCATTGCACATCAATTTAGCTGAAGTGGATGCAATGGGGTTGATGAAAGCATTCTCTACTTCTCTCGAAAAGGATTTTTTTTTTTTAAAAAGTGCACCGCAAACAGAGTCAATGAAGGGGCGAATATTGAACATTCAGTGCTTTCCAGGTACCAATGAACGTGAATTGCAATGGGGTCCCACAAGGTGGCCAATCGTTTACTTTGTTATTTATTGCATGTAATAAACAACCAGCCGCAATAATAATCAATTGTTTTCTGTTTTTTTTTCTCTTTTTCTTCTTTCTTCTCGTCTCATATTTCATGTCACATGGGATTGCTTTTGTTGCGATGCTGCTACTTTTATAAATATCTACACTTGTGTGTGTGTGTTGGCGCGCATTGAAAACAAATGTGGTATTCAACCGTAAATTATACTAACAACTACAACAATAACAGTTCCAATTCACAAAATGGAAGCATTAAGCGGCGAAACAATTTATCTTCCATGCAATGTGAGTACGTACGAAGGAGATGACGCCGTACTCATTCTATGGTATCGTGAGGATAAAGGAACGCCAATATACAGGTAAGAAAAAGTTTCCTTTTGTATAGCAAAACTTTACTTCTTCTGGTTCTTCCTTTCCGCATTTATTCTATTATTTTGATTATTTTCTTCTCGTTTCACTGTTTTCTTTTCTCTCCTTATTTTTATTTTCGTTATTTTATAGAACCACTTATTATTGTTGCTTTTTTTTTTTTTTAAATTTCCACAAGAGACCGAAAAGTTTTTCTCTTTTCAATTTCAACGGCCAATAACAAATTCAATTTGAATATGAAATACATTTTTGTGTTGCTATAGGAATGGGAACAACACTCGGAAGAGGAAACTTCCGGCTGAACTCGGGTCTCTTTTTCTTTGCTATGATATGGTGGTGGAGGTTTTCAGGCAAACAACAGGCTGTATGGCAAGTTGGAGAGCCATTGTCACTAAAGTTGTGTTACGTTTTTGTTAAAGTTTTTTTTCTGTTGGTTTATTTATTTTCAAGTTGACTTTTCTTTTTTTACTCCAATTGAACTTGCACTACGCCTATTCTGTCGACTTTGAGGTTATTTGTGTCTTCTACTACGTTCATCACAGTGTTTTGTTCGAAGAGAGTTTGACTTCCTTTCTGCTTAGCAATGAAGACAACCAATAAATGTAACACTAACAGATCTTGCAATATTTGCAGACTTGGCTCGTGTACACATAGCTTAAGCTAGCTTAAATGATTTGATGTAAAAATATCGAAAATCGTTTTCAATTGCAACTAAAGCAAAATTTTTAACTGACTACTTCCACGATGCATCAGATGCTAACAACAGCCCAGAACGGTACTCCTGTCACTTTGCCTTACAAAGAAATTGAATACCTAGATATTATTGTCATAACTTCATTACTCCACAGAAATGCTGACTTCCTTTGTCTCAAGTTAAGGCAAAATAGGTCTCAATCGCAAATTTGTAAAAGTTTATAGAATTGTTATAGTAACCATCTGTCAAACTACGTAGTTTTATATTAAAATGGCTGTGAAGCAGAGATGTGTACAAAGACCGTTGCTTTTCTCACAGTCCTTCGATGTAAGAATCTTCTTTCATTCTTCTTGGAGTCCTGTTCATTTATTCAAGGGGTCAAACATCAAGTATGGAATGTGGACCGCCAATGTTGTGATTTTTGCAGAAACTCAGAATGTGGAGCAACTCATTGCCAAAAAAACTACAACCATAATAACAATTTTTTTATGAAGGCGGGCTTGCTATAACTCATACAAATTAACAGCCCATAGTGCTACCAGGGTATGAGCCATCTCTTTTCTTGAGACGAGGTTGATGAAAATAAGGTGCGGTTGTAATTTGACTTATAATCTTAAAAAAGGCGTCCATATGAAACTGGAGGGCTTGAATAACAAAAGATGCCTTTGCGAGACTTGAATCTGTGCTTCCGACCGCTGTATCAACACGCTCCAACTGCTTTTAATGATCAATATAATAAAAAGCCATTGTTTTTTTAATAGCCCTGGAATGCAAATCAAGAAAGATTGACTTGATTTCCTTGAACAACTAAGAGAGTACAGGTATTTGAGAGTTATTCTGACCCACGACTTCCTATTGGTAGGCACCATCAACAAAAAGGAAAGGTTTCCTGTTAAAAACGACCTATCACATGAAGTAAATACGTTGGAATTGCTTTTGCAATCCAATGGTTGAATCAGAAAATATCGCAGCTTCACATAAGTATATTAGGAAGGATCTAAGAAATATGTATCAGAGAGGAGTACAACAGCCAACTTTATAGTGGCCGAAACAAGTTAACTCAAAGTATCACGTCTTTTCGATCATTTGTATGATTTTTTGTAATACTCAGGTGGGCATAGTTTACTGTTTCGGATGAGCCTGGGCCTCAACCAAAACATTTTATCAACAGTTTCGATTCATGCCAAACTTTCTCCATCTTACATTCTAACCTAAGTCAGTTGAATTCCACTGCCACTTGATTCCGCCATCGCAATATCCCTTGCGCTGTCAAAGGACTGTCGAGCAAGTACGTTTGGTGTCCATCCGCTCTCTACAAGTCCCAGCCTTCGTAGTCTCGTGATACGTACTCTTTTAGTTACGTAACAGCTCATATAGTTCGTTGTTAAGTGTTCTTCTTCACACATCGTATTTACGACCGAACAAGAGATCATTGACTAAGAATTCTCTTATTTGCTTTAGATAAGGTTCTTGTCTCTGCTCCACTTAACAAAGTTGGGATAATCAAGGTCTTATGAATGGTTTCTCTATGTTTTCAAAATAGGGTCTACTGGTATTTATCTTGAAATTTTTGCAGTGGCACGAAATGCTATCCTTGCGTGTCCTGTTTCAACTGTATCAATTCTCATCTCTGTTGATTTTGGAGACTTTTCAATCATTGTGTCTAGCAGTGTCTAGTTTGAGTCAATGGCTCAGATAAATTTGCCAAGGCAATGTGTCAGGATATAGGAAAACCTTTAAGTTCGCAAGGAGTTATTAAGTAAGCCGAGACTGAGGGCAAGTTCTGGCAATGAACGTTCGACCAGTTTATGATTGACCGGTTTTCCGACATACTTGTCAACAAATATGGAACTCTGTTTTAAGGTATAGGAATAACTCTATACCAAATTAAAACTCACAATTATTTTTCAAAATAAAAAAGCACGAAGAGTATTTCCGTCTCCACGAAATCAAAGAACTTCGCATGTTTTGCAATCTTGTAGTGAAAGCTAGTATGCTTGCTTAAGGAATTGTTGGTTAAAAAGCATATGTTTCACCAGCCCATGAGCAATATTCTAAAAAGACCCATAAGAAAATCACAGCCTCTGTCAGTGTCGAAGATTGATGTCTGCTATTTCCGATGTATTAATTTCACTTGATAGGCTACAAGTAGTAGTATACATATATTTTTTGTTTGTGTGTACCTAACTTCATCGAATAGTATGAAAGGCATTGAAAAAAGTACATCACAAATAAATATTCCATCTTCGGATAAAACCAGCAAAAGTACAAAAACGAATAAAAGCCTAGTTGAAAAACTAGTAAAAGCTTCAAAAGATGAGGGAAATTTAAATTGATTGTAAAAAATGTTGTCAAATTGGTTTTGGTGGCACACTATTTGGAGTCTTTACAGAGCAGAACTATACACGCTTCACCGGATAGATCCATAACCTATTGAGCATTACAAGTTCTATGTGGTACCCGTTGCGTGATGGTTAGTATAGGTCCACCTGTTACGTGGAATTTCGAGGTATGAGTCTTAGAGTACTACATCTACTTTATGGTCTACACAATCGTCCATCAGAAAAACGTTTGCTCTCAGGTGTGAGTAATAGCATTTGCTATCTGAGACGTTCTTCAGGACGTACTGAAAAAGCAATGGTTGCTGCAAACCGCAGCCTTGAGGAATATCCAAACGACTACATCTGCCATCGTGATCAGAGGTTCGATATGGCTCCATCCACTTTATGGAAAATTTAGAGGAAAGATCTTGGCTGTCAGCTTGAAAGACCCAACTCGCTCAAGAATTGAAGCACTCATGCTTGAACACTAGCCACGCCCGAAGTGCATTTTGCTAATAAATTCGAAATCAGGTTGTTCTTGATCTCGATCTTCGGATAAGAAAATTTTTGTTCAACTAATTTTTGGTTCAATGATTCCCTCAATATCAAAACTCATCTTGAGTGTAGATAATCCTAAGGCTGTTCTTTTTCCATAAGAAAAAAACTAGTGTGCTTTATGGGCTGGTGGAGTCTGTAGTCCTTTTTATTTAAAAGCGATACTTTCCAGAGAGTTATAGTCAAGGGGGTGCACTATAGAACTATATAAATAGCTTGTTGATTGAAAAGTTTTCATATCATCAGAGAAGCTCAACGCGCAACTTTGTTATATGCGGACAGCACTCTCTGTATGCAGACTGACTCATTTTGGATGAAAAACATAGTGGCCCTTCCTATTGGTCAATCCAATTACTCGTGTGGATTCGGGCAGCACGAATTCACCCGAAATATATGACTAGTTATTTATACTTTGCAAACAGGTAGCGCAATGCGCATTAGTCTAGTCAAAAAGCTCGTGTTGAACAAACTTACACGAACGACGTTTGGTTGTATGATGTATAGGACCCTTGCGGTCTTAGTGTGTCAGGCAATTTACGTAGGTATTATACTCATTGGCTGACATCCACTTCCACCTAACCTAGGCCAGAGCGCACGAAGCGCTCATTTTTGACATCTTTTTTAAAAATTCGAAAAATAAATTGACAGTATATCGCAACAAAATTCGTTGAGCCTTGGGGCTTAGAACATGTTAAGGACCCTCTCTCAAAACTTGACTCGCGAAAGGCATACCATGCAGTTGCAATTTTATGTTTCTCAGATTCGAACTTCGAACTCCCACGTAACAGGCAGACATGCTGCCCATTACGCCACGACCACCACTTTTTAGTTACTCCAGAAATTTTAATTAAAAAAAAGAAATACTTGGTGAGTTCTTCTCAGGTATTTTATAATATTGAGTGGGTTCAAGTTCCATTTTCTATAGTACTTACTAACTTATTGTCTCTCACGACGATTTCACTCCCTATCCCAACAGAAAAGATTCACAGTTTTAATTGCGAGTAGAATGAGTTTGAGGACTAGAGTGCTTCGATTCAGCTTCCATCATTAATCCATCTCTTGGAAGTATCGCCTAAAAATATTCCAAAACTGTGCAGACTTGCTTCTTCTAAGGATTGAAATGTTTTAAAAAGTAACATCACCTGTACCTAAAAAAGTTTCATATCATAATTCACAACCGAAATAAAACCAAAATAGTCACGTGCACGCCATAGATTTTCCTTATTCAATCAAACGATTGATTTGTATGAATCCTGAATTGAGTTTTACTTTTATCTACCGTATGACTGGAACTTGATATGTCATGTGTCATAGCCTATCGATTAAACACCATCTCTCTATATTTTGTGGTTAGACTTGATGTTTGTTGTTTATTCTATGGAACTTTTGCTTGACAGGAAACCAACCAAAAAAAAGAAAAAAGATACTTGCTACAAACCAAAAATGACAGTTATTGCTTAACGATCAAAGTAAATCAAATTTACTGAACCGGATATTGTATACACAAATAGAAAAGTGTGTGAGATGAGCTGTAGCATGTTCATTTTCGCCTCAATGAACACCCATATTATTATGTTAAGTGTCATTTAATGCTAAAATACGTCTCTGTTGACGAATCTTTAGCGTCTTAGCTAAGAGCTGACATTTTTTCTCGAAAATGACACAACCAATTTATTAAAAATAAAGAACATTGCTAAGCATTGAGATGTGGTTATGTGTATACGATAGGACGACATGGGCTTATCAAGTACAATCGTGAAACCGGTAGATTGGATAGAATATGAACAGCGGCAAGGTAGTGCCATAAAGAAGGAACGAAACTTCGGCAGCGCACGGGATACGGTGTTCAGGTCGGAGTTCAGTTGTTACATGATTTGAAGTCCTTTCACTATTGGCGGGTGACGGGTTGCAAGTGATGTTGTGGCGAATGGGATGAAGGGTGACGGGTGTTTTTTTTTCTTTTTTTTATAATTAACGAGCATATCAAGAGATTATGACTACCCTTATAATATTATAAGAAACACAGATCGAGAATTAAGTAAAATAGGAAAAGATTTGAAAGGAGACGCCGATGCACGTTGCTTTTGAATTGAAAAAGGGACAGGTAGAGCATTCCACATTCAGATGGTGCGACAAAAATAAAAATCTCTATACTTGACTGTACGCCCGAATTTGGCTGAAGGTAAAACTGATGAGCATTCCTAGCGAGGCAGGTGTTGTGGCTAAATTGTTTCAGAGCGGGAAGGTGTTGGGTGACGGGTGACGGGTGACGGGTACGGGTGACGGGTGACGGGTGACGGGTGACGGGTGACGGGAAACGCTGAGAGGTTACGGGAGACGGTGTGACGAAGCGTCACAATTTCTTTTCTTATAAATACAATGCAGTAGTTATTTATGAATATCCTTCGCACGCAATTAAATTATGCAGCAAATGTCTACTCCAAGGCCAAACACTGTTAACTTCTACGTGCCTTATCACTTTGTGTGAATTTCCTTATGGGGAAATACATTGGCAATGGCCACCCGATTTTTATATGCAGAGTTGGCATTGACCTGATACAGCTCACATCTAGTTTTAGTAGAAAAATCAATGAATAGAGGTGGTTTATTCACCTTGATTGGAGAAAATTTACATAGGTTTTTCATTGATGTGGCTTTGTGAGCCAAGCAAATAAGAAGTTACCCATTACTTTTTATCCTCCCCCACGAAAGATATTTCTTCTTTTCTTTTTTTAACTTTGATAGTCTCCTTATAGGAGATTACATTCGTTGCGGCTTTTGTGAGCCGATCGTGTGAATTCTCCTTGCCATTTAGTCTTCGTAAAAGCAGATCTATTCGTTGCGGCTTTGTTAGCCGAGCGAGCGGTTGGATTCTCTTTATCGGTAGACATTGTCCGTCTGTGAAGGAAAGTTCGCTTCACCATACGCAAGCGCAGACCTTTTCTACGAAGTCCGCCACCACCGACAAAGTGTTTTGCCTCTAAGTAAGGCGCATGCACTTTCTACGAAATCCTCTAACGCCGGGTAATCGCTCTGCTGTTTTATACAACCAGGCATTCCGAGGACCAGCATTAGAAACAAAAATCGTTAAAACTTGCTTTTTGTGAAACTAAAAACAGAATTTGTTCAAATTGTGAACCTGATCCTGAGAATAGAACTTATAATAAAATTAGAGTTAATTAAGATTAAACTGACCGTCACCTGGTATTCATTTCTTGAGAAGTTGGACCGCCAAAGCCCAAGTCTTACAAAGCTTCCTTGGGTAGACCCTGGACACTCTGAGTCATACCCCAGCCTCGCAAAAGAAGCATCACAACGGGAGACGGAAGACGCTGCTCATACTTGAAAACATCTGCAGATGACGCAAATCAACATGAACACCAAACCTTCTCATGAGCCACATGATCCTTTTTAATGCCTACCTTATCCTTATGGCGTGAAGTTCAGCGTCTAGACGTCCATTTGGAATATATGTTGTCCGGCTGCAAGTGTAGCAGCACTTTAACTCCTCCTGGAGCATAGGGCAGCAACCAGATCCCTCCATCTGTCCCGATTCGCCGCAACGTGTCTTAGCTGTGACCACGATTGAATACCTTGAGACTGAGCTTCTTTTAAAACAGATGACCTCCATGTTGTTTTTGGTCTACCAACTCGTCTCTCACCCTGAGGATTCCATTCGAATGATTGTTTCGCTATGTTGTCGTTAGGTTTCCTCAGTGTGTGGCCTATCCAACGCCACTTTCGTTGAGTGATGTCTGCATCCAATTTCATCTGTCCAGTCCTATACCATAGTTCAGCGTTTGAAATGGTTTGCGGCCACCGGATCTTCAGAATGTATCGCAGACAACGGTTGACGAATGCCTGTAGTCTGCTCGAGATGTTGACAGAGCATTTCCATGTTTCAGAAGCATATAACAGCACAGATTTCACGTTAGTTTCGAAGAGTTTCAACTTGGTGCGTAGCGATATTTTGCTTGAGTTCCACACAGGAGAAAGGATTCCAAATGCACTGCGGGCTTTGTTTATTCTATTGGTAACATCCAGGTCCGTTCCGCCATCAAGTGCAATAAAACTGCCCAGATAGTTAAACTGCGTGACCTTCTCTATGGTACCCTGCCTTAGAATAACTTGTTGTGTGCCATGGCCCGTGGTCATTATTTTGGTCTTATTTGCGTTGATCCTTAAGCCAGCCACTTCTCCATTTAGCTGCAGCGAATGACATATTTGATTTAAATTAGCCGTGTTATTTGCCATGAGACATATATCATCAGCATAATCTATGTGGCTAAGTTTGTCAAACAGACCCCATTGGATACCGTGTCTTTCATTTGTACCCACAGTGGCAGTCATTACATCGTCTATTGCTAGCAAAAACAGAATTGGTGACAGGACATCTCCTTGTCTCACTCCTTGACGCACATCAAAGGAGTCGGATAGCTGTCCATTATGCAAAACGAAACACCTTGCGTTGTTGTACGACTCTTTAATAACAGCAACAATTTTCTCAGGGATACCTCTCGCAATAAGCGATCTCCAGATGCATTCACGATTTACCCTGTCGAATGCCTTCTCAAAATCCACAAACATGAGGTACAGGGGTGATTGGTACTCAGACGATTGTTCAAGTATGATTCGCATGGTGTTGATGTGGTCGACGCACGATCGACCGCTGCGAAACCCCGCTTGGTGTCTCTTGAGGGTAGACTCGATCCTGGACTTTATTCTCTCGAGAATAATAGTTGCCATTAACTTCGGAAAAACGGACAGAACAGTGATTTCGCGCCAGTTATTGCAATCTTTGAGGTTACCTTTCTTTGGTAACTTCACAATAAGTCCATCCTTCCAGTCCCTTGGGTAAGTTTCACTCTCCCAAACAGCTTGCACCAGTTTAAGCAAAATACGGGAAGCTGCTTCAGGGTCTACTTTGAGGAATTCTGCGGGAATACCGTCAAGTCCAGCTGCTTTGTTTTTCTTTAGGAGATGGATCGCGTTACTTATCTCTGTACTTGTTGGGGGGCTGGTGTCAATACCCCTAGAAGACCTGCGCATGTTGTTTAGTTCAGGATTCATGTCTGCATTGTTGTCGTCATTTAGCAGCACACGAAAGTGTTCCTTCCATCTTTGCAGCTGATCTTCTATAGTCACTAAAAGGTTGCCGTTCAGATCCAAAACGGGATGGTTAGTGTTGGTGCTACTACGCTGTCCGACAATGTCCTTAGTGATTTTATACAGCTCCCTTGCGTCCCCTCTTCCTGCAGCATTTTCCGCGTTCTGCGCAAGTTGGTCCACCCTTGCCCTCTTATCACGTCTCACACACCGTTGCACTGTCTTATGAGATGCTCTATACTCGTTCCGTAGGATCAATTTGCGTTGAGCAACACTTTCTGAATTGATCCTTATTTTAAGTGATCTACGATGTGTAATTTTGTCCCAGGTATCTTGGGATATCCAGGAATCTCTCGCTCTTGTCAGTCTTGGTACAGTTTCAAATCCAGTTTCCATGAAAGCGCTCTTAATTTGACCCAACATATCCTCTATCATTAAGCCAGCGTTTTGTAAGTTTGACGCTTTGACGTCAAGTGGAAACTGTGTACTAATTTTTCTTTAGTCTTCTTAGCTCCTACTCTAAAAGTAAAGTTGATTAGGGAATTGTCCTTTCTTGTCTCGAGAACGTAAAATCCACAAAAGGATATCCTTGGAATCAATTCTCATATCTGTAATGAAATCCTTGTATGAGTCATCACTTGATCACTTATTAATTTGTAGTAATTGGTAGTTAGTAAGTGTACAAGTTGTGATTTGCTTTTTTCTCTAGAGCTCGTCGGGTAAAGGGTCGATCAAAGAAAACACGTAGAACTTCGGTTACGAAGGAGATCCAATCCTTTCATTGGTCTTAAAGCTAGCTTAATATAATATTTATAAATTCTTATCTCTAATCTTGTTGATCGGTGGTTCCAATGCTGGTAGGTCCTTAGTCCTATGCTGGCAAAACGGTCATCAAGTACGGACTTTTGATCGCTGGTATATCAATTGTCAAATAATGGCATCAACAGGCAAATCCTGTCATCAACAGCTTAATAGCCGGCAAGATAAACCCCAAAAGTCTTTAAGAGGCTAGTGGGGGATTTGTGCTAGGAACTCCTAAGAAACCTTGCTAAAATTGGGAATCTTTGGGCACACTACGTACGCCTGGTCTTCCTTTAGTGGAATTAGCCTGTATAGGTACTCTATATTGGTACTTTTTCAACACGGGCCGACTTCAACCTTCTCGTATTATTCAGGATGCCTTATAAAATTATTTACACCTAGTGCATGTGAGTTTTATGGCATGAGTGAAAAATATCTAGTGACAACACTGGTATGTGTATTGGTTGGCTGTAGGGTGTACATTTGTAACTTCGTTACAAGCTAACAAAACTATGAAGACCAGGGTTACAACGCATTTAAAGAGCCTGCAATTGTGTACCAGTTTTGAATGGCTAAGTTAAGAAGATCACTTCGTGGCAAAGTAATTACTAACGAATGACCTACGAATCGCTCCCGAAACTAGCAGAAAAATAGTTTCTTGTTTCCATTTAAATTAAAACTTCGAACTCCCACGCAACAGGCAGACTTGCTTACCTAAACATCACAAGCATCTGACAACCTGATCGTTAAGCAAACAATTGCAGAGTTTTTCTCATCTATTTTTGGTTCATTTTTCTAGTGTAGATCTATGACGTTCAAATGTCTATGAGACGCCTAATGTCCCACATCATTTGCAAAAGCTTCAAGATTCTCTTTTTCCACAGTTTAAGCTTCTTCAACTGTGCTGTAGCGTGGTGTCATGAACACCTGAGCAACACACTGTATGAATACTCCTGAAAGAAATGATGTTGGTCTAGTTTTGTGTTTTTCTTGTGTGGTTTCTGTAGACCAAAAAGTCTCCATCACTTCAACTCACTAGCTGGGCCACACCCTCAAAAGATTCAAGAGTTCTTTGCCCACTTTAAGAAGAACTACGGTCTAGTAGGTAGGTAAATGCGATGTGTTTTATACACAATTCTCCATGACAGAAGTGGTCCATGGCCACAATATGAGTTCTCTCCTTCCCCATCGCCGGTCGTCGTCTTAAGTCTGAAAGCCGAGAATTTGTTTTTTTCCTTGTTGTTTTCTTATCGGTTGTTTTATTTGCCTTTCAATACTCTCGTTTCTTTCTTTTTCTTTTTTCTATACTTACCAAAAAAGTCATCACATTCCCTTGGCCGAATTTGAATTTGTAAACATCAAATGAATTTTTTTGCTTCTTTTTTTTTGAGATAAAAAAAAATTTGTTCCAAATGAGGTTAACTTGGGAGTAGTCTGAGTAAAAGTTTTTATTTGAAAGGTGCCGAATCACAAATTGCGGTGGTGATGATGGAGCGACGAAATGTACCCATACTTAGCAGCGATTATTTTTATTATGACTGGAAAGTATTTCCTTAACAAAAGAAAAGATAAAACCAATTCCAGTAAAAGAATCTTGTCAACACAAAAGTGAATTGAACAAAAAAAAACATAGGGACTTTTATGTCTTCGTTAATTTCATATCTTACCACTTCCTTTCACAATTTTCTGAGGTCTTCTTCATTCTTTCTTTTTCTTCTTTCAGTGTCGACATACGAGGAGGTGGCTCGAAAGCTGCAAAACGTTGGTCGGACGAGAGTGTATTTGGTGGACGAGCCTACTTCATCTTCGACAAGGAGCCCGGAGAGCTATCAATACAAAGTACACGTGAAACCGACACAGGAATCTACCGGTGTCGAGTGGATTTTCTGAAAGCTCAAACGAGAAACAGCAAAATTAATTTAACCATAATATGTAAGTAGCCTCTGGGCCATCTCCATTTTATTATTTTAAGTAGACACTACACAGACACAAAGGAATCAAATATGCGACACGGAATCCTTTTGCGTTTGTATTAATTTACACTCTTGTGAAAGGATATCTTTTGTGAAACAAAAAATTAAAGCAAAAAAAAGAGGGATGTTGTGGGGACACCACACACTGCAGTGTTTCGAGTGTGTAATTTAAATTTTAATGGCACTGTAGGTAGATATTTTTATGCCAGACGAAGCTTCTGATGCTGAAACAATTGACCAGGTGTATCTAGGTACATATATCAAAATAGCAAGGTACTTATTATATTTGAATACAGCGGATGGTTTTTGGTGAGAAAATAATTTAATAAAGGTAATCTGAGGGATGGGTGGTGTGGTTTGAATGTCTGAATGGCCTTTAAAACGTTTTTAACTAACTGTTCGCTTTGGTAGAATATGAAGCAAGCCCTCTGCAAAAGAACCAAACAATTTGTTTGTGAAGCTATAAAAATATCAAAGAGGGTGGGAGAGAAGAGAACTGTCGATTAATTTTCATGGAAATGATTATTTCGTTAATTAAACTCAGTTCGTTGATTACGCTGCCTCGCGTCGTCTGCCAGTGGTGCTGCTTTGACGGGTATTCACCGCCGTGGCCGATATTCATATTGTTGGGAGGCTAGTGCAACAAAGAAAACATATTTTGCTGAGCTTATGCAGTGGAAAAAAACAATAATTATCTACCTCTTACATTCAAAATAAATACATACAATAAATAAAGTAGTTTATTCATTGATCATTGAGAGTGAATGCGTTTCAATGACTGTTCTTTGTGATGGCCCTTATTATGTAAAGCAAAAATGTTCACCAATAAATTACCACCGTGAATGAATGAATATACAATACAACACTCGGAGTGTTTGAAAATTGAAATGGGGAAGTAAAGATGCTTGATTTTAATGAAAATTGACCAAGAGTAGGCTTAACTGGCTTGTTTTGAGTTTGAATACAAAAGAAGTTAATAAAGAGTTCGATCCAAACGCTAATTTTTGCCCTTTTCTGCATATTTTTTGGTTTGAAAATGGAAATTCTTTGAGTTCAGCATTTTGAATGATACTTCACGCGACAATGAAGAGGCGGTTATTCACTTTCTTCTTGTTAGTTTTTGAGAAAAAAGAAACTCTTGTTAAACACAGGTGGACGCCGCAGAAGTGTCCTTATGAAACCAAATTGAAGCTCGTTTTGATGCTATAAAATGAAAAAAAAAAGAAGAATTTTCTGTGGCTTTGCCATGGCTTTATTTCCCTTAACTATGGCAAATAACGTTGCCAATAGGCTGCCTCAAATAGTTTTGCAGTATTACAGTCAGTCCCTTTGTTTTCCTTGTTGATTACTTCGGACTGTACTCGTGGATGGTTAGGACGGATATTGGTCCTAAGTGCTTCTATCGTTACCGGATTGATGGCATAACATTGGTTCTTTAAGGTTTTTCACAAAAATCGCCCAAAAGAGTCGAATTGCAGTACCGATACGACCTGCCCATCGCACCCTTCTTCTTTAGGTACAGCACTCATTTTGAAAATACGTTTTCAATATTTTTCAACGTTGTTCAAGGTTAAAGTGACTCATTTGACTAACTGTCTTACAAGATTTCTGTGGGAAAACAGCTTACTTACTAACTCAGGTGGGCATTACAGTTCGGGGTGAATCTGAGTCTCATCGAACATCATGCGTCAACAATTTCGATTACGGAAGAGCTCTCCTCTGTTTTGAACTCTAAGTCGGCTGAGGTCTTCTTACACTTGATTGCGCCACCTAAATCGAAGTCTTCCTCGTCCACGATTTGCCTGCAATGTGCTTTCGATTCCAACCCATCGAACCGGAGCGTTTATGTCCATTAGCTAAACATGGTCCAGCCACCGCACACTCGCGATGCGTATTCTTCTGGCTATGCCCATTGCCCATGTCGCGGTACAGCTCATACAGCTCGTTGTTGAATTTTCTTCTCCACACATTGTTTTCGTATACGGGACCAAAGATCATTCCGAGAATTTTTCTTTTGAAACGACCAAGGGTTTCCTCATCCGCTTTCGATAAGGTCCATGCTTACGCGCCGTAAAGCAGGACTGGGATGATCAAGGCCTTTTACAGGGTAACCTTGATTTTTCTTGAGAGGACTTTGTTCCTCAATTGCCTTCCCAACCCAATGAAGCAACGGTTGGCAAGAGTTATTCTCCGTTTGATCTCCGCAGTGATGTTGTTGTCCGTGTCTACAGCGGATCCTAGGTAGACGACGTCCAACTACCTCGAAGTTATGTCAGTCTATTGTGACGCTTTGTCCAATTCGTCGATGTTCTGTGTCCTTGTTTGATGACAGCATATACCTCATTTTGCCCTCATTAACCATCAAACCCATTTTTGCCGCTTCTGCTTCAATGCTCTCAAAAGCACCTATGACATCACGCTTCTTTCTCCCCATTACGTCAATATCGTCTACGTAAGCTAGCAGTTGAACACACCTTTGAAAGATTGTTCCTGTGGTGTTGACGATTGAGTTTGCAACAATCTTCTCAAGTACGAGGTTGAAGAAATCGCATGAAAGCTTGTCGCCTTGCCCGAAGCCTTTTTCGAAATTAAAGGTCTCTATGAGTTCTTTACCGACCTTGACGAAGCAGCATAAATTTTCCAATGTGATCCTGCATAGTCATACGAGTTTTGCAGGGATGCCAAAACTAGATATGGCTCTGCGCAGCTCGACTCTGTAGACACTGCAATATGCCGCCTCGAAATCTATAAAAAGATGGTATATATCGATATTATATTCTCGGAGTTTTTCCAAAATCTGCCGTTAAGTGAAAATTTGGTCTACTGTGGACAGCTACAAGTGTCAAAAAAACATTTTATTTAAAAAGAAGCCACTAGATGGCCCAAATAATCTTTAGTATAAAGTCGGGTTCAGGCCCCAAAACCCCATTCGTTGAAGGGCTTGAGATGCCCCTAATAAGACCAATCTTAAAATACATTTTTTGTTTACAATAGTGGCCATGACCAAAATACAAAGGCTTGTACGTATTGGTTGACATGAGAATAATACAAACTGCAGCTCTGGAAACTTACTTTGTCGCCAACTCCCTTAACCTTTTCACCTGAAAGATGGATATAGTCAAACAATGCAGTAATTGGAAGAAAGGCCTACCATGCCACAGAACTTTTATGTATCATTCTGACATAGATATTGAAACAAACAACACCCTTCGACTTACTGATTTCAAACCGGTGATCCTAACCAACATACCCACGAAGGAAGGCTGAGATGAAAACAGGATTATATCAGCAAATCATGTATCTGTGTTTAAAGACGGGAACCAAAAGCGTATGGTGTAGGGTTAGGAATCTTCTCAGATAATCATCAATATAAAGGTATAACTCCGATATTTTTGCAATGCTTTCCCAGCAGAAGAAAGTACTTGCGAAGCTTGCAGTCTGTGAAGCTGTCAAACCACTACATTGACATCTGCAAAGACAGCCAGTCGACTATTAAAGCTGTCTCATCCATTGCCACAACATTCAAAATTAGTAGAAAAGCTGTGCGTAGATCCACTCACATCGCAACTTTGATTTGGGTTCCAGGATACCGTGACAGCTCGAAACGAAATAACGGATAAGCTGGCCAAAATCAGATCAGCACTCGAAACCTTCGAAACGAACACTTCCGTACTCATGCCACTAGAGCAAGAAAAATGAATATTCCAACTAAATTTTCAATAAACCTCCAATGACAGGTGTTTATCCTTAGAAACATGAAAATTTTCCTGAAACATATAGCTGCATATTTCCAAGACAAAAACCAAACACAGATTTACTAGTACAGCTTACCTTTTGATCTCTTCCTCTATCTCCCTATAAGGCATGGATATTCGGATATGACCAAAGCATTAGGCTCTGAGGGTCCCCGCTCTCTTGCGCGACGCTAGTTATTTGTTCTACTGTCATTTGACATTGTCATCCTAACAGGTCACAACTCATTGGGTACCCACATTATGAGAATGTGAAAATTTTGTCTCCAGGCTTAAATCATTTACAAAAACATTGCACTATGAGTTTCTTTAAATGATTATTTTTTAATTATTATTTTATTTTTTATTATTTTATTATTTTAGTTATTATTATTATTATTATTATTTTTATTTTTATTATTACTTTTATTATTCCTTCTTTTTAAGGTGGCACTACAGTACGAGTCAAACTAGGGCCTCAACCAACATGCTTCTCCAGCCAGCTAGGTCCCTAGCTAGCTGCCTCCAGTTTTGCGCACCAAGTTGGTTGAGGTCCTCTCCTTCTTGCGTGTGCCACCTGAGTCACGGTCTTCCTCTACTGCGCCGTCCGGTCCTCTCCGAATTGGATTCAAAAACTTTCCGGGCCGGAGCGTTGGTTTCCATTCGCTCTACATGACCCGGACCTTGACTCGTTTGACATCGCTGTCGCTGTACAGTATCGTACAGTTCGCCGTTAAATCTTCTTCTCCACTCTCCATCTATGCAGAAGGGACCAAAAATCCCCCGAAGAATTTTTCTCTAAAGCGTTCTCATCTATCTTTGACAAGCTCCATGCCTCTGCGTCATATATAAGAACCGAGATGATAAGTGTCTTATACAGGGACACTTTAGTTGCTCGAGAGAGGACTTTACTACTCAATTTCCTTCTTAGTGTTAATGAAGAATCATTTTACTATTTGGTGTTTCTGAAGGTTGAGCCTTGATGACCAGTCATACCACAGGCTAACCAGTCTTAAAATTTAGCTATCACCTTTCACGAGGAACTGGTAGTTCCTCCGAAAGTAATTTCACCTTCATGAAAAGCGCTTTATCGACTAGTCGTTTGGAAGTGGAAAAAAGTTTTAGGTCCTTTCCATTCTTCTAGAGGAATGGTTAAGATAAATGCGTACGGCCTTGGGTCTCTCCTAAGATGCAACTTGATGCAAACGCTCTTTATAAGTGCATTCAGTGGTCAAGAAAACGTCACCTTGATTGCAGGGAAACACTGCACTTTCCTCTTGACTCAAATAATAAAATTGATGGTGTTTCGGGCATAGACAAAGGAATCCAGAGAGTCTACTTCGTTGAAAGCAATTAATATTTTGCCTTTAGGCTAATTTTGGCCGGAGACAAGTGAAAGCAGTCACCGAATGACTTTAATGATGAATGTGATGGTGAAGGACAAATTCAGTTTGGCTTCTACAAATTCAAAGTTTTATTTTGGTGGTAATGAATTTAAAATTTTGACTCTTTGCACGAGTGTACCCTAAAGAAAAGTTCACAAAATAAACATTTTTCGTCATTTAAGTCACTTTAACAGTGAAAATAACGAAGCTTAATTGCTAAAGCTGATGCAGACGCTTTGTAAGTGCACTAAGCAAATTCTAAACCTACCTTAAACTTACAAAAACACTATTTGAGTCCATCAAAATGCAGCAATTTTTGCATCACCGCCCCCACCGTTCGTGCATAAAGCTTTCAAAATCCACAAGGCCGTATACAACATCAATTACAGAGAGATCATGAATTACAGAGCAAACTCACACTACCTTTCGTTTACGGTTGTTTTCCACTTCTTTTCAAACTGAAACTAAAGCCTAACTATTAAAGCTGTAGCAAACATCCCCCCTTCCAAGCCTATACTGACTGACTCACCCCATCAAATGGAAAGGTGTCCATCACTATGCTTGAACTCTAAATGAAAATAGTGACTCTGTGTTGTTGCTGCCCATTGGATTTTGATCTAAACATGCCAATCAGTAGGTACCTTTAGTACAGCGTAACATGAAAACAAGTTCGTCCTTATTCCTACCCACCAGCCACCACTGGATGCGTGCAATGGAATGATTAAGCTCGAGAGCCGATTAAACGATTACACGAGCCGCTCTTACCCTCAAAAGAGTTGTCCGCATTCATTCCATTCCGACAGAATGGAAAAAGAGGTGAGGTGAGGTGAGTGCGGGATTGCGGAGTCGGTATCCCATAGCGTATAGCGTAATCAAAGTGAATGTCTGGAATTTACTTCATTCACGCAAAACGACGACCATGGTTATGTCTGGAATCACGCAAGCCCATCGCCATAGAGAATGTTAACTAATTCCTTTTTGATTGCCTTACAAAAAATGTTTTTCGTATTGTAGCTGTGCCAATTGCTTTTGTATTCGCTTATTTTTCGCCAAACTTCCACACGACACGTGCAGCTATCATATCCAATGTATTTTCTGATTCCTTTTTTTTCATTTTTTTTTTTTTTGTTGTTTTTTTTTCTACCCCACCGGATATTCCTCGATGAGAATTTCTAACGATGTAATTCTCTTCTTATCTCTATTGGCGTTGGTGGCGAGTATAATATCATTCTGAACGCGAATGTGTGCGGCAGATACACACAGAGATAAATTATAATGAATGGCAAGTTTATAGTTGAGCTTTGGTTTGAGCTTGAGCTGAAAAGCAGTTAGGCTGCAAAAGATATGTTTATGTACACGTTTTTATTAGATCCTAAAGCAAGGACGTATCTATAAGTGGGTTTCTATATCAATTCACCATGTTTGCGTGTGTGTGCGTGTGTGGGAGGTAGTTCCGGCAAGCTAATTGTGTGATGATAAATCGCTTTGTTTGATGGGCCGTGATTGCGCGCAAAACGTGAAAGGTAAACAATGCTAAATACAGCCTGGCATGTGGTGATTTTCTTTTACACACAGTCTGATGAATATTTAATGAGATGTTTAAGCAAAATGGCCACCAAATATTTGTGTGCGGTGTGAGAGGGGACAATGATAATTATAGTGCAGTGATTTATTGTCCACAATGATTAACGTTTCTTACTTATAAATAGTCATTTTGTTTTATATTTAAATACAACGAGCAGTCATTTCTGTTTCTTGTGGTTTTTGAATGATACCCTGTTGTTGTGTGTGGGCTTGTCAGTCAGTTTGTTGTTGAAAGTAAAGGCAAGCTTCCTTGAACTTTGAGTTCATTAATTTCCGTAGTATGGTTGCTTGTTCAAAATGTTGTATCATTAGGATAATTACCCTATTTTTCTTTAACAAATGCAAACGCTACTGTGTGGAATCGTAAGTGAATAAACCTCCTATCTGATGGAGGAAAAACATGTGTATACGATACGACAAATAAAGCTACGAGTTCTGTCCAAGAGAAATAAAAAAAAGACTGTTCTTCGTATTTTTATTTCTTTTTGACGTTACGAGCATCATGATTTCGAAAAGATCACAATTTTCCCACACTAGTGATCCACAAACCCAAGAATTTGTTGCTTCCAAAAAATTAAAAAAAAAAGGGTGAGACAACAAAGCCAGAGCCTAGCGCTCTTCTCTCAACCTTATCTTGGTGAGGATTGGATGGGATTTACAAATTTTTTGTCGATTCCGAACGGCTAAGTAAGTGCTTTTCATGATAAAAAGAATCACATTGTTTATGAATTGTGTTACATATTCACTATTTTAGCTTCTTAAATTGAAAAATGTCACTACAAGCCTATATATATGAAGGTATATAACTGTATTAAAAAGGACCTTTCTATGGTAAATCTTGCCAGGGGCTGTACTTCAACTGGGGTTATTTCTGATGGACTCATTTCGAAGCTGTGCCAAGTGAATGAACTTGTATCTCTTTCGGGCTCATATAGCTTGGTTAGAGTTAAATTTTTAATTGCCTTTTTACGGGTTTCTAGGACACTCGTTTGGGCTCAATAATACCTTTCTCTTGGTTTGCAAATCGCAATCGCCACTGAGGATCATGAAAGACCACTTCTGCAGACGGCTAAACGGCGCTGGTCATGTAGACTCCAATTTCACTTTCAGGCAGAATGCCCTTCGAACTTAGACTATAATCAAGAATGCCGTTCTACCGAGCTAGAAGAAAATAAGTCTGCCATATTCACACATAAATTAAATAAAACTGCATGCGCAGAAGGTATTGGTGCCGAACTTTTCAAGGCATCTGGAGATATGCGTGTTGATATGCATGATATGGTCGGAAGAGAGCGTACCCGATGAATGAAACTTCGGCATCATATGCCCGATCCTAAAAAAGGGAGATGCCCTTGAGATGCAATTGTGTTAATAAAATAAGACATAAGCCTCCTAAGTGTCGCGTGCAAGAATTGTCTGCTTTAATAAGTGAGCGTCTAAAAAAACAAATTAACAATTTGACAGGCTGTTTTCAATTCGATTTAAGTTCCGAAAAGTCCACGATCGGCCTAATTCTTACATCACGATAGATTTTAAGGCCACCTTTGATAGTTTTTTACAGAGACGAACTCTACAGTACAATGCCTTGCTTTGGCGTCCCAGCAAACCTCCTACAGGTCGGTAATATGCACCGAAAATATTGATGTCGACAAAGTCAGACAAAGATGGAATAGTATTTTAAAAGTCTTTGCGGTCACTCGCCACGCTGACGATACTGACCTAGTGGAAAGAATGAAGCGTGATGTCATTGGAACTTTTGGGAGCATTGAAACAGATGTGGCAAAAATGGGTTTGATGATGCTGTAATCAAGAGCAGGGAATTTCGATAAATTGGTTAAAACGTCACAATTGTCAGACATAACTTTTTGGAAGTACATAACTTCGTCTACCTCGGATGCCACTGAAAATAATATAATTGTAAAGATCAATCGGAGAGTAACTCTTCCAACCGATGCTTCTTTCATCTTATTTGTGACCGGCCCATTCCATCACATTTCTTGTATGGCAGTTATGTCTGCATTGTAACAGTCTACGGCACCCTCTAGTTCTCCAGCTATGTATTTTTTTTTTTTTAAATTCAATGGCAGATCCGGAGGTCGTTGTCCTTTTTTTGGTTGCTTGGGTCATCAACGTTGAAATCATAATTGTTATCCGAGGCTGTTGGTTAATTCGGATCCATGTAAAGGATCCGCCAAATAATTTTTTTTTTAAACAGGGCTCAAAACATCGATTGTAGCTTCGGCTGTGTGGCACGTATAGCGCGCCGTCCTGTAGAAACCAAATGTTGCCAATACCCCCCCCTTTAATTTTTGTGGACAAAAATTCGTTCAACATGGCCCGATAACGATCATCATTGACTGTAACGGCACTCCTTGCTCATTTTCGAAGAATGCCATTAGATCAAAATCCGCACCAAACAGTAACTCATTTTGCGTGTATATCGGCTTTTCAATGTATGCGTGCGGGTTTTCTGTGTCCCAAATGCAAAAATTTACTTGTTTATATACTCGCCAAGATCAAAATGAGCTTCACCTGAAAAGCTAATTTTTTTGGCAAAATCGGCATCGGATTTTCAAAGTATAGTCCCAATATTTCCCAGCGTTGTTCAAGCGTATACACAACCATATTCGTTAAGCGGAAGGATAAAACTTTTCTGTCAAACCAAACATGTGCTAAGTGTTATAATTCACAAAATAACCACTAGCTGAAAAAAAAAAATTAATGGCGGACCCTTTATTTAAAAAGATAAACAGAAGATTGATTTTGTAGTAGGTATACATATGTAATCAAATGAACTTTCTTTTGTTTCCATGTTTTTGGTTATGGTTTTTTCATGCACTTCCAGTAGTTTTATTTTCTTGAACCCAAATGAATGAATAATATTTGAAGAAGGTTGTGTCCCAACATCAAGTCGATCAAAATTTACGACGTTATCAATATTACTCGGCTCAAGAGCACTAGGTATATATATCTTCATAGCTGAACAAAATTTATATGTGAAAATTAGGATCAGCGGCCATCTTGTTTTGAGCCCATTTACCAGACGTGCGAAGCTCATAATGGTCATTCGGCCTCAATTTTCCCACGAGTTAGATTATAATGTTAGGCAGCATACCAAAATCCTAACGCAAAACCGTCCATGAAGTAGACGGCCTCTGGTCCAATTGGTTGCGTGCAATGGCGGATGGACTCATTCGGTTCTTCTTCGATATTCTGCTCCATAATAGTAATAGCGACTTTGGTGTGCATTTCACGGCGTCTCTGTAGATGCAAATTATCCACTCCAGTAAAGGTGGTGCAAAACCATTCCAAGGAATTGCCTACTCGCCTGAGCGATTATGTGTCTATTCAATATAATTATTGAATTGGCATATTCACTTATTCAGTCGTATTTATAATCCCATTCCAAAGTATGTCTAACTTTGGACAGCTCTTAGAACAGTGTCCAACTCCAAATCGTATTTATAAACACTTTCATCGCCGTCTTAGGAATGTCTAACTTTAGACACCGAAATTGGTTGTCTAAACTGTGGCTAAAGTGGCATTTGATACAACAAAAAGCAATTTTGTTGAACATGTTACAAAACACTGTTGAGAGTGTTAAGATCGAAAAAATTAGGTTGTTTAAGGTGCAAAAATACTACTTTCCACAATTTCATTTATAAATTGCACAAATTTCATTATTTTATGTGCCTTGCAAAAGCTGTAACACAAAGTCAAATCAGCTGTTTTTTTGGTCTAGTTCAAGTCCTACGCCACAGTCTTGCAGAGCCTTTTAGTTGTTGTAGTCGTATATCAAAACACAAACAATGGTACTGAACGAATATATCATGAACGCCACCGTTTAGTTTTTCGTTCAAAGTTGACAGTTTGAGGGGTTATTTAGACAACTGCTGGAATGTGTTTATAAATACGAAATTGGCTAAGGCTTATCCAACTCTTTAGACACCGTCTAGCAGGACAGTTGTCTAAGGATGTCCTAAGCAAATTTTATTAATACGACTGATTAAGACTACTTAATATAAAATGGCAAACCAAACTGATCTTAAATCGATTGACAGCTATTTAAAAAAAAAAATCCGAGAAAAGTATTGCCAGATTGAAAACCCCTCGTCTAAGAAAAACTTTCATTACAAAAGAACACTCTCATTAGATGTATTGCTGGCGTGCGTGCAGAGTCTGAAGTCTCAGCAATAGAATAACGTGAAAGCAACAGTTTGTGATTGGAGAACCTTTTCAGTGCTTAATTAAGAACCTGCTGTCGAATCAAATGCAAAGACTTTTTTTTATTTTTTTTTTTAGAAGCCCTCGGTTCTCCAAAAACGAAGACAAAAAATGCACTCGTCTTATTTTGTCTAAGGAACAAACAAAACTATTTCCTCGCTCTGTTAATTTGGCAAAGGAAAACGGTCATTAAACGGTCAACAAAAGCACTGTCAGAAAACAAAGAACGAAACCGGTGCAGGATATTTGAATACTCTGCGATATTGATTGACAGACCCTCAACTTCTACGGTCTCTTCTTCGTTAACGAGAGAATCAATGAATAAAATCAACATCCGAACAAATTAAGGAAAGGTCCTCTTTAAAGAATCCCAGTTATTACTATTTTTTTTTTTTTTTTTTTTTTTTTTTAATATTTACCCTTTTTTCCCCTCTGACGCCCAATAAAGTGTTGACAGATATTCACTTGAAATTTTTAATTAAATTTTGCTTTCTCCCTTCGGTATTCATCTTTCCATAGATTCTACTTTAAAAATGAAATAGAAAAAAGTATGGCGACGAAAGAAAAAAAAGACCAAAAATACAAAGAAAAACAATCCACTCCTACTCCTGCAATAAATTCTTTCTATTTTTCTTTTTTTTTTTTTGTTCTCCTTTCTTACGCCAAGCTTATTGGTAAACTCGACAACAATATTTTGCTTTTCAGAGATTTTCTTGTATACCGAAATGAAACATCGCCAGAGCTATAAGCGAAAGTGCATTGGCTTGTGTATGAAATAAAAATATGTGTTTTGTGAACATTAAACAACATGCGGCTATGTGCGCACTGTTAAGAGATTAAGCGTTTGTACAAGACTTGCGACGCTGCCATCATTTTGCCGCCAGTGAGCTAACATTGTATAGAGGACAACAGAAAATGAGTTATTACCCTCATTTGAAATTTTGTTCAGTTAATGCATTTGCAAAGAGTGAATGGGAAAGGATGTTTAATGTTTATGTTCATGCGAAAGCCTTTGGTGGCTGTGGAAGAGTTGCAGTCTGAAATTTTTTGGTCATTTTCTAAGAGTTGCTACAAATTTGTAAACCATTTTTCATTATATTTTTGTTTGGAGCAGAAACGAGAGGGATGTGATTATTTCAAAACTCTTTGTTATGGCGATCTCTGCTTTAAATTAAGTTTTTATAAAAAAAAAATTCGCGTGTTTCTCGCGCCGACAGAAGTGGAAACTTGAACGAATTGAATTCGTCTACCGCTGCCGTAAAAACGAAAGAAATATGAGTCAGGAATCTGGCACCGTAACATAGTGTGTAACTAAGTATAGAAGCCTAAGAAGCTATCACTTTACTTCACCTGATTTCAAACCAACTTCCAAAGACATCGTTGATGGTTTTGTGTAAGCTCTGAGTACCTTTTTTAAGTGGGGGTTATACCTACCTTGTACCTTAAAATTTTTTACCACGCTTTATTTTACAGTTGGTAACAGGCCTGTGGTACCCGTGGCGTGATGGTTAGCATGTCATCCTGTTAATCCAGAGGTTCGAGGTTTGAATCCCAGCAAAGGCAAAAATGTTTTTTCACGGGTATCACCTTATGCGAGGAATTGGCAAGACCTCCGTTAGTAAATTCATTGCCATGAAGGGTGCTTTCTCAATTAGCCGTTCGGAATCGACAGAAAATTGTAGGTCCGCTCTATTCCTTCACAAGGCATGGTTGTGAGAAATGCGCTAGGCCCAGGGGCTCCTCGCTCTGTTGCGCCACCCTATTTATTTCATTATTTTTTAACAGTCCTGTGGAGCTTTCATTCAAACACTTGGTTTTCTTTCAACCGAAGTGAAGTGTTTGCGTAACAACTCCGAACAGTTGCAAGTGAATCTTGGCCTCACCTAACTTTTTTCGATAATGACTTCGATTTCGGTTGAGCTCTCAGTTTTGTACTCTAAGGCGGTGGAAGGCTTCTTTCACTTGATTGCGCCACCATAGAGTAGGTCTTTCCCTTCCTCATAGAGTAGGTCTTTCCCTTCTGGGATTCCCCTGCAATACCTTTGCTTTCGAGAACCCGTCGAACCGGAGCGTTGATGTCCATCCTGTCTACTCTCCGCATTCTTCTAGCTACGCTCATGTCGCGGTACAGCTCATACAGCTCGTTGCAGGCGCGGATCTAGAATTTTTTTCCGGAGGGGGTCACGGGATAGAAAAAAAATCAAATATAACAAAAATAAACTGTTGTTTATATTAAATTACAAATTGTTTATACAAAAAATGTACTTTTAAAAGTAAGAAATGTCTTAGCCAATAAATTTTTTTCTGAAACGTTTCCTCGTGTGTTTTCAAATGGCTTCGCGCCATTTATGGCATCGTGGCTAACTTCACATCAGTTTGCAATCAAAACATTGAAAGCACAATAGTCCATTGTTGATTTCAGTGTTGTTGAAATCAGGATAGTTTTCTGAAAAATCAGGTTGTTTTCTGAAACTGAAAATTGAAAGTACCACGCGTTGTTTCTCGTCAAAAACATCGAGATAATCACCAAACAGAGCAGACCCCGGAGGAAAATTTTAGAAGAAGAGTTTACGTTCCTCTTTAAGACAACATTTTAACGGACCTCAACGAAAGGCTTTCTCCAGACGTAATGAAGCTTTTTGGGTTGAGAGTTTTTCTGCCTCGGACTTCTTATACAGAGGAGGACATTGAAGAAGTTAATCTCGTAGCAGTCATGTACCAGAAGCTTCTGAACACTCCTCCTGCAAGCGTTATTGCAGAATTTGAGTTGTGGGTAGCAAAATGGAACCGAATTGTTGAAAAAGTCGGTGAACTTCCTGATTCGGTTTCTGCCGCCCTTGATGCGTGTGATAGAGTAATGTATCCGGCTATTCATACCCTGCTTGGATTTTAGTGACGATTCCTGTTACTGCAGCCACTGCAGAAAGGAGCTTTTCAACTCTCCGTCGCCTCAAAACTTATTTGAGATCGACTATGGCAGAAGACAGACTCACCGGTCTTGCATTGCTACACATTCATCGCGACATTGAACTTGACATCGATGCGATCATCAACAGATTTGCGAAACAAAATAGAAGATTGGATTTTGTATTATAAATTGTTTTTACTTAAAACTTTTAATCAAATGTTAAGATATTAAGTAAAGCTAAGCTACTATCCAAATATAGAGAAATTGATACAAAAGTCAGTATTGTGTGAGAAATTTATTCAATTTTGAGTCAGCCATTTTTTGATTGCAAATTTTCCATAGTGCAATAAAGTAAGTTGATTTTGGTCGCTTGGTTAGTTTCAGTTTTTTAAGTTTACAAAAAATAGATTTTGTTCGGTTATTTTTTTTTTTGATTTTCTGTTTCAGTTTCGTTTGGTTTTGCTCTATATTTTAAAATGCGGGCTATTTGGGGGGGGGGGGGGTGGTTCATGACCCCTGTGACCCTCCCCACCTTGAATCCGCGCCTGGCTCGTTGTTGTATCTTCTCATCAAAGTATTTTATTTTCGAAATGACCAAGGGTTTCCCTATTCGCTTTCGATAGAGTCCACACTTCTATAGGACGTCCACGTAGCAGGACTGTGATGATTTAAATCCTGCAAAGGGTTACCTTGTTTTTCGTTTCTCTATTACCTTCTTATGGTGGTTGGGCGTGTTTTTTATTCGGGAAGGCCGTGATTGGTGTCAACTTGGCGGCGCCAAGATGTTGTAACTTATAGTACGCATCAATTTGCCTTACTCTACCTCCACGCGGCACGCGCTAGCCACTGGGAACTGGGATGCTCCACCCGTAGAGGACCTGCTCAAATAGTAAGTGCGAGTGTTGACTGGCTGACTGACTTCCTGAACCTGAGCGGTTTACCAGAGCTCTTTTGGAACGTCTCAGCGGATGAACTCGACTTACAGAATCAACGGTGGATTTCAGTATTAAAAAAGCAGAAACTCCTGCAATGCATGAGCTACTCTCATATATTTGGTTCATTTAGTTCTTCAAGGTCTTCTAGTAGTAGGGCAGGGTATTGAAGTAGATGACCTCCTGGAAAGCCAACGACATCAATCACACCACTGCATCAGAGTACTGCTTCCGAATTATACGGCCTTCTACGTCCAAGAGGATACCTATACAACCTACTATCTACCCAACTCTGTAAAAACTAAAATCCACTACTTCATTTGCGTCAGTATATATCCCATTTCCCATAGTGAATATTCATGGGAGCCAAGCCGTTCAAAACTCTAAATAGTGGCGTTTTAGGAATTTTGTTAGGAACCTCTGGAATATTTAATTTAATTTTTTTTCAAATATCTGTGATTTTATTCAAATAACATGATTAATGCGTAGTTGGCAGCCCTGAACCACCAAATATATTATGAAGGGCGTAAAACATTGTTCTCAGCCCCGAAGATTTGATATTTTGCTTAGCGCACAATCGCCCGTTCGTGCGACTCAGTGGTACCTATTCATGTTTTAAATTCATTCTCTTGTCGTGTACGCTATGTTATTGGCATTTTATAATTTTGGCAAAGTTTTTTCGTGTCTCGGGTACTTTGTCTAGGTGCGATTTCCCCTATTGGTGCTCGATGACGTTCCAATTAGTCACTGCACAGACTAAAAAACCCCTAGTGGAGAGTTTTTTAGTTAATGAAAAAAAAATCCGAATTTCATATTTTTTCGCATTCAACAGTGACAAAAAAAAAATGAGATATCCTGCCTTCCTTTACTCATATTCAAATGCTTTCCTTTTTTCAGTCAAAGTAAAAAGTTTATGTATTTTACAAAACCCTTTGGTTATTTTCATGAGATTATACCAATCCAAACAAATAAAAATTGTTTGCTGTTATGTTTTGCTCCAAAATAATTATATACGAGAACAGCTCTCAAAGTCTAAAGCCCTCAATCGCAATCCTCAAAAATATAGTGAAGCCAAAAAATCTGCATTCAGTCTTCTTTTTTGTTAAACGTTGTTACCTCGACATATATTTGTTTACCTTCATCGCTTATGCCTTTGATTATCGCCAGTAAAAACATTTTATAAAAAAAAAAAACAAATTGTTGTTCAACAACATCCTTTGTATATTTTTGGTGTTTTTTTTTTTTTACATTAATCATCCCTTACATTGGATCTTTTGCAAATATCAGACGAGCAAATTTGCATTTCAGAAGCAAACAACAAAAAAAAACTTCTTGGCCACCAAAAGTTATTGTAAACGAGCTGGGGCGCTGGGGGTTGAAGAGTAGCAACTCAACTCTTTATCACGTGTTCAATTCCTCTGGTATTGTGAGCAGGCCATAGCTCAACCAAACCACCATCATCGACCGCTTTGTACCTAACTGGTGTATAATCAAAGGACATGCCATGGCGGCAACAGTAGCGGCGTCGTTGCCGGTGGTGGTCGTTTATTATACGTAACTCGTAATTTTCCACTAAAGTGTTGTACTTGTATGAAACGCTTTGTTGTTTAACACAGAAGAAACGACAGAAGCGGGAGAGC
Organism: Melanostoma mellinum; assembly: GCA_914767635.1. Lineage (NCBI taxonomy): Eukaryota > Metazoa > Arthropoda > Insecta > Diptera > Syrphidae > Melanostoma > Melanostoma mellinum. Next base: position 38,418,166 of record OU612058.1, on the reverse strand, counting down.
AGGATCATGGCAGACATTTTCTTGGGTCAACCCTGCAGGCGGGCCCCATTCTTATTTTTCTGTTCCGTGTTTCTTTTTTCTTCTTTTTTCTACTTTTTTTTAACTTCGCGACGAGAAATGAGCTCTTTTCATTTTTATTTTTGTAACAAGCGTCGTTCATTCTCTTCACGGTTCTTGTAAGTCCTTTATTGTAATTCTTTTTACTTTTTATTCAGTTTATTCTCACAATCTTTAGGTTTTTTAAGGGTGCAATTTTTCATTACATTACTATGGTAGCGATAGAAGTGTCTTCTCTTCGTGGTTGTGTGAGTGTGAGTGTGGGTGGGTGGATGCAGGTAGTTTTGAAATATATTGCAGCCCTGCAATCCTTTAAAGTGATAGATTTTATTTGAGTTTTTTTCCTGCTATTCTATGGGAAAGTTCGATAATGTGCTGTTCGTGTGAATAAGGGAATTTGCTTTATTTTATTTTGAGACGGCAAATGTGAAAAAGTCGATAAAAGCGAATTGCTTACTTACTTTATGTCCATCAGAGATCGAATGCAGTCAATGCAGAACTTGAAGAAGTATTGTACGTAGAATTGGGTCGGGTGAACCAAAGCGTTGATAAATTGGATCAAAACCGATATTGACTTTAGGCGATAGCTTGCCAAGTGTTATATTTACTTAGGTGCACATGACCTACAATGAACACGTTTAGGTTTTTTTGGGGCGGTGAACAATCAGGGGTATTTTACACTTGAGTTTTTATTCACACTGCAGTGCGGTATAAATTTGGCGATTTAAGTTATCCAATTGTCTATTTTTAATAAAAAAAAAGTAAGTCTACTCTATTTCTCTCATAGTAAATATGGTTGAGAGAAATGTACTGACTCCCGCGACTACCAACTGCAGTATTTAACTGTCAAGTCATATAAATCACATATTATTTCGAGGAATTTTGAGAGAAATCTTGAGGGGTGCGGTAGTCAAAATCATAATCGTTCTTCGCTACTACGGCCTTATTTAGAAGAACAAGCTCACAGCTCTTCATCGTCTTCCAATTTCTGAGAAATCAAATCTAAAAGTCCGGGGTTAGGGGTAGTCAGAATTTTCATGAGATCGATTTTTGTTTTTTTGGATTTTCCTAAAGTACCTATATTATCTTAAAAATATTTTCTGAAAGTTTGAAGTGAATCCGAAAAATATCTTTCGAGTTATGCAGCGAAGAATAAAAGGCTCTCGAGCAGTCTGGTATGAATTGTAAAACCTTAAATGCGTTTTTCTCAAAACTTGTTTTTTGAACTGGTGACCACTGTAACTTTAAAATCGCTCGATAGATTTGAATGAAACAAATACAGTTCTTAGAAAACATAAAAAGCTAGTACCTAATTAAAGGATTTTTTTTAATTCGACTTCTTATAAACAACTAACTGTTGGTTTTTTCCCGAAAATCAGAAAAAAATTTCCTGAGGCCGCCATTTTGTTAATTTTGAAAAAAAAAAAAATTTCGATCAGGCACTAGTTTTTTAAGTTTCTTAAAAACTGTACCTATTGTTTCATTCAAATCTATCGAGCGGTTTTTCAGTTACAGTGGTCGTTTCAAGGACTCATTATTAAAACCTTTGCAACTTAGACCGCCATAACTTGTAAAATAGTTATTTTTTTTTTTAATTTTAGGGAAGTAATGTTAAAGCATGATGAAATGATATTATGTTTTTACTTATGTGAAATTAACTTGATTACTAGAAAAATAGAATTATTAAAAAAATGGCATTTTTTCACGCTCTTGACTACACCTAACCGCTTAAACTTATGAACGTAATTTGCTAGGTCTATTTAGAATTTAAGATCATACACCGTTGAATATTCTAGTCAGAACCTCAGACAAAGAACTAAATCCAAGCTTCCTAGTTTTGAGCCGAGTCTCCATAAACTGCTAGACATAAAACATTCCGCTGGCTTCCTACAGACCTTTGGGTATTTTTTTTTTTTTTTTTTTGCCAGTCTTTGACTCACTCTTTTACTGTCGAAGGTAAAGTTGTTGATACCAATGATTGACTGAGTATTTGCCAGCAAATTTGTTGATGTTAGTGTCGACTTTCTAGCAATTGAGGAGTGAATTGCTACCGAGTTAGCTGCTGATGCTTTACTTGGCTGTTAAATTGCCTGCGTTTGTTTGTAGATTTGCCAGCTTTAAAGTCATTAGTATAAATTTGTAGAAAACAAATAAATGTATTATAAATATTTAGAACAAGATAACCCTGCAAAAAAACCTCGAAAGAAAGCAGGCGAGTAAGCTCATTAGTGATGCACAAGGCTCAGGGTTAGTTGAGCTACACTGACATTATACTGAAGGTGAAAACTGATAACGACTTGAAACAAATTGGAGAGAAAGTTGAAGGGATCAGTATCTAAGCAGGTGGTGCTCTTCTTACTGACTGTTTCCATCGGAAGCTGGTGGTCGAGATTTGTCTTTTATCTTCATCCTGATGGTATCCATACCAACAGCTTTCTTCAACTTGTGAATTGCTAATAGTCTATTGATTATGTCGTAAAAGAGGGCATATAAAGGAACTCGAAAAAGGGCGAATTTTTACTACATGAATTAAATAATGGGCTAATTTTGGAGAAAAAACCGAAAATGATATTAAATTAGAGGGTTCAAATCTGAGATATGGGTTCTAAACCATCTTTAATCGTTTTTTCAAAATATCTCGAGAATGAAGCAAAATTTTGATGCAATTCCAAAGACATGTTTTGTAGAGAGCCAATTTTCAGATCAAATCGCATCTTATGAGTAATTGTAAACAAGAGTTTTCTTTCCAAAACTTTAAAATTCCCAACAAAAAAAATCCAAATTTTATAGTTTTTGTGTTTTGTGAGTTTTTTTTAATGGCATTTCTTTCTGGTTGATGATAGGTATAGACATTAAAAAAGAGAGTACATTTTTGAATGAATTTTATCATTCCAAGTTGACAAAGTTTTCATATTGATTAAACATAATGTTGGGTGGAACTTATGCTTCATTTACTTTACATAACTTAAAGCCAGTTTTTCCTTATATTCATTCGCTAAAGATCGGAATTTGTGTGTCGGTCCCGTCAGATCTCACCAAGGTATGGTTTACAAAAATTAGTTAGACCACATTACTTATTTTTGATTTTAATTGGGCTTCGTGTAACACCCTTTTATGTAGTTACAACGATAACTTCTTTGAGAGGAGATATCCAGAGAACTCCATCAAAAAAAAAAAAAAGTATAAGCGGATCACTGACGTGAAACAATAAAGCTCGTGATCAAGGTGCTCGTAAATTCGAAGAAGAAGAAGAAATAGAGTTATTAATCTTTTCAGAAACTATTTCCCTCGTAAAGTTGAGGATCGAAGATATTTATAGTTTGGATATAATTAAGTTGAGTAGCTTGAGCTGAATTTTGTCGTCTACCACGAAAACCTTACTTCGTATAGTAACAAGGCAAAGTTAAGAGAAAAAGTCGATCGAGTAATTTAATGTCTTCGAGCAGTGATAGGTAATTTCCTTTTATCGAACTTTTGCGTTTAATATTTGATCACTCCACCAATTGCTCGGTCGATTTATTTGCTTTTTTTTCTTTTTTTGGAAGTCCTTTCAGAAATGTCTAGAGCGTAGAGGTTGTTTTGAATCTGGGAAACCATTTTTGGAGTTGATCTTTTGACAGCTGTCACTTGACTTAAAGTCAGTTTGGTTTGCAATTTTATCGTGGAAGAATTGCAGCAGTATGTACGACCTTTAGGCAAAACCTACGTTCGCTAAATTGCCTCGAAACAAAATCGCTGCTCACGCCAATTTTTACATAATTTCGTTCGGGCGATTCAACACGGCTTGAATATTTTTTGATGATTTGCTTCGCAGATAAGCCCGAGACGATGGACGCCTTGGACGAGAACAGTTGGGCAAGCTATTGCTGACATACGGCTCCAAACGGTGCGAAAAGCATTCAAAAATTAGGAGTCTCGGCTGGAATTTATTCGAGTCGTTGAATTATTCAGCATAAAAATTTATAACGAATAATTTTCGTTCATTTCAATTACGTTTTATCTTTCTTTTTCTTGCTTTGTTCGAAAACAACAAACTCTTAATGAGAAATCAAATGATAAATTTTTCTAAAATAAATTGTAATTCAATACAGTTCCGTTCGAGAGCACGATGCCAGGAGAAGAAGATTTTATAACGCCTGACCGCAATATGAACATAGTTAGAAAGTAGTCATCTCAAGATTTCTGGGACACGTAGAAAGGGGGGATATCATCTGTGCTTTCAACGGAAAGATTCCATCTTAGGTGGCACCCACAAATAAGTGGAAGAATACCTCAACTGCTTTGGTGTGCGAAACTTAGGAGAGAGCTCGCCCGAGATCGAAATTGTTTTTTAAAGATGTTGGTTGAGGACCAAGCTCACCGCGAACGGTAATGTCAACCTGCGAGTATGTAATTCCATAACTAGGAAGGTTTCGCCTTCTAATTCAACTTTGAAACTGAAAATAGAAAACATAAAGTAAGCAAAAACGTTTAGTTTATCGGTCAACCTGTCATCAGTAGTCCACTCTATTCTGATTTACTGGCTTTACATTACGTCGCCGTCGCGTCGGTCAGTCAGCGTAGTTCCAAGTCCTACTTGTGATTATTGAGAGATTGGGAGCATCGTTAAAATAAGAATGGACTCATTACTACTCCTTCGTGTAAGAAGGTGCGGTGCTTTCTTATACCTTTTTGTGTCTCTAACAATCTCAACATAGGTCAGTCTGTCCACAAAAGTATACCAACGACATGATTCCATTAAAATAATGCTCTCTGGTCTTAAACGTGCTTAGTCAAACAAATAAAAGAACAATTTACCCAATCAAGTCATAAACATCATCAATTCTCTCAGATGGCTCCCTTCAAGCTCCGATATTAAACCCACAAAATATTCTTAAATGCTCAGATAAAAAAAGAAAGAAAAGAATAACGCTACGACAGAAATGCACAAATCGTATTATATATCCCTTCGGACATAACATACACTTTTACATTATTTTTCCAATTTTGTATCAGCAGCAAAAAATCTTTAACAATTCCTTTTTATATTTTACAGCACCACCTGAACGGATTAGCATACGAGATGATGCCGACATAGAACGATCCAGTGTCGTTGGGCCATACAGTGAAGGCGATGTGGTATCCTTAAAATGTGAAGTTTATGGAGGTAAGTTCGCAAGCCAAGAACAATGCACAGCACAGTGCACATACTGAAAACTGAAAATATTCATGAAATTTTTGGACACATCCTTTATGGCTTTATGAGCCAATAAACCTTCTTATATATATGAAATCCATAACGAGACTGACCTCCAATCCTCCTCCCCTCCCCCCACATTGTATTTAACTTCTTTTTTACCCACACTGCTTTCGGTTCGTAACATGTGAAATGCTTGTTCATATTAAATTTAGAAAACTCATTCATTTTGATCCAGAATTCCATGATACTCATCATTCTCTCCATCTCTATCTTTCATTTTTGTCTCATTTTTTCTCTCTCTTTTGACCACAGGCAAACCGACGCCAACCATAAGCTGGTACCGGGACGGCATTCCGGTAATCTCTGAAACAAATCATGTCCCAGGCGGACGTTATGTACAAAGTGAAATTACATTGGGTCCCCTCAGCCGGGAGGATCTTAACTCAAGACTGACGTGCAGAGCAAACAATCATCCCAGGGCAACACCAATTGAATCTGTAGTACAAATTGATATGAACTGTGAGTATAATGCCTTTAGGATGTTTCAAAAATCGTCCACCGTATATCCTTCCTCTTATTGCAATTCCGTCCGCAATCCGTCTCCCATTCCAGGTCCTTTCTCTCTTGTTTAAATTCACCTTTGAAGGTAGGTAGCTTGCTAGATGACGATGTCAACGGCTTCTTGTTTTGACTTGCAGAAATTTTAATATTGCTATATGCACACTCACACATGATGAAAATACACCCAACACACAACTTTCACACACAGACACATGCTCCGCAATACGTTGGAAATTCAATTTCAAATATTAGTTTTTGATTTACTTAAGACGACAGCATTAGAATAATGTGTGTGTATGAAGAAGTGGATGTAGAACGGAAGTTCTATCACATCCTTATTGGAGTTTGCAGAAGTCCACCCTTTCTTCAAGTTTAAGTGAGTCCTTGCTTAGGATTGGGCTTTAGACTCCGATTTTAATGGACACACATAAAGGACAATTTTAGAAGTGCTGAGTAATGTAAGGGGGTTCGCAAGAAATCGTCTTTTGAATTTTGTAAAAGGGACTGGGATTTAATTGGAAAAGGAGCTTGCTTTTGAAACGAGGCAAGATGCAAGTAGGATGACCATGAAAAATCCACATTGCTCCTTTTTCACTTTCATATCCAAATATCAAGCCCAGTGATTAATATAAAATTTAAAGAAAACTTTACACATTCGTGTTGTACGGTTATTAAAGTAAACAAAATGCGAGTAAGGTTCGCAGGATGACGATGAAATTCTTGCAATTGCTACACTTATTTTCCTTACTCCTTTTTCAATTCCAAAACCAAGCTTAGCGAGTAGATAACCAAAACTCGATAGAAAACGTTCCACATTCGTGTTGTGTAGTTTTAGAATAGGAATTTAAGCAATGGAATGCAAGAAGAGTCCTGTAGGACGACGATGAAATACCCACATTGTTCTACTTGTTTTCCATGCTTCTTTTCAATTCCAAAACGTAGCTTAGCAAGTAGATAACCAAATCTCGGTAGAAATCCTTACACATTCGTGTTGTGTGGTTTCAGAATAGGTATTAAAGCAAAGTAATGCAAGAAGGGTCCTGTAGGATTACGGTGAAATGCCCACTTTGGTCCACTTGTTTTCCATGCTCCTTTTCAATTCCAAAAACCTACCTAAGCCAGTAACTCGATATAAAACTATCCACATTCGTCATGTGTGGTTTCAGAATAGGTGCTTAAGCAAAGGAATGCTGAAGGGTCCTGTTGGATGATGATGAAATGCCCACATTGCTTAACTTATTTTCCATGTTCCTCTTCAATTCCTAAACAAAGTTTAGCGAGTAGATAACCAAAACTCGATAGAAAACTTTCCACATTCATGTTGTGTGGTTTGAGAATTGGTATTTAAGTAAAGTAATACAAGAAGGGTCCTGTAGGATAACGATAAAATGCCCACATTGCTACACTTATTTTCCATGCTCCTTTTTCAATTCCAAAATCAAGCTTGGCAAGTAAATAACCGAAAAATGATAAAATAACTTGTGCAGTTTCGATTTTGGGGTTTTGTAATTAAACAACCACAGAACGACAACAAAACTCTAAATAGCAGGGCTTCTGCAATCCCAACTAAAAATGAGCAGATGATTGAATCTCGCTAGAATAGACCTATCTTGATTTGATAACAAGAGCCTTGGCTAAGGTCTCGAGGCGGCTGGATGGAGGGTTTGCTCACAGCTTAAAAAAACCAAATCAAAATTGGATAACACTGAAGTAGCTAATTGGAAAACACTTTGATCAGATTTCCTTGACAGAGCCACCAGCGATCTCTGTTGTCAAAGCAACCCTCAAACAAAGCACTGTCCACTCGCTACTTAGTGGAATCTGATCTGCCAACACCTTTATTGGAGGGTGAGCTCATTCCGTGTTTTAAAAAGCATCTAAATCCGAACGTAAGCCTCCTCTTTTGCTAAATTCACTTGTTCAATTTTCTATTCGTCGTCATAGCTGCTCCCTAGAGAAAAATAAAACGAAAACGATTTCAGTCCACATCGGCATTGAAAACCTTGTAAACGAGAAAAGGTAATGAACGTCTAAGACACGAGTAAAACAGAAATGTGAGCGCAGTCATTTGCTCTGTACTAAAATATTTGTTCCGAAGTATTGAATTTGAAATACAATAAGTAATTGATTTCCGGTCATGAATGGATTCGTTAAGTCTATCGCAATAAGTATCTCTAACAGCGATTTGCTTGCCGCACATTTTTTGATGTAAGTATCGATTGCGTTTTCCATCTAGACACTTCCCCAATGACATACCCCGTAGCAGTAGCGATTGTATGTTTAGTGACTTCGTTGTGTGGACTTTCATAGGACGACGGAAGTCACAAGGATAGAAAACGAGATATGGTATGAGAGATTAAGGATTCTAGGGAACGCAACGCTCAGAGGCTATTGATGATAGAAGAGAATGAGTAGGTATACTTATATTCTATATACCTCGATTTCGATATGATGTGAATCCAATGGAAGTGATATAGCTTAAAGGGATTTGATTACATTTGATATCCTTTGGGGCTTGAAGCCATTTAGTCAAATGTGTAAATAAGCATAATGATTGATTATATATGGGGAGTGTTTTCCTTTAAAGGAGCTGATTCTCCATATTGACTGGTTATGAAGAGGGAATTGGCGATGGCGTTGCGTAGCTTCGTTTGGTTGGTGAGAGAATTTAGACAAAAAGTGCTAATGAAATTTGGGTTAGCTTTTGACAGCTGAGTAGGGCTATGTTTTGCAATTGCTGGATTAATTGGATCCTTTAATTAAGTGAAACCCATGCCATTGTCGCAGTGGTGGCAATTCAAAAAGGCGTCTGTGTTTGCTGATGACGAAATGTTATGCCATAATTTGTTAGCATTGATGATAAACCAGATTTGCTGACAGGGTGTTGGCACGTGCTTGTGATTTGCTTTTCATTTTTAATGGCCTTGATTACGTTGTTTTTAGGAAAGGGACTCGATTGGTAATGAGTTTCAAGGCCTTAAAGTTTCGGTATCAAGCTATATGCTTACCTAACCATATGGAGAAAGGGTTGTAGAGCTTGTTGGCAGCGTTATAAATGATGAAATGTTTGATGTTTTCCGATTAAATTAAACAAGAGTGCCAATATGTTGCATAGATGGTAAGCCATTTAGGATTCTTTTCAATATTCATAAACGTCTACAATATATCAAAATATATTTTTTATTGTTTAATAAATAAAAACAAATCTAATTAATCTTTTCATTCTAAATAACCAGAAGTCCAAACAGAATTCGTTGATCCTCACATTCACAACAGCTCAACCCTTAAGGTGTGAAGAGGCTCATTGTCCCCCGTTATGAAATTCATTGCCGTTAGACACGGCTTCTCGATAAGCCGTTCGGTGCCGGCAGAAAATTGTACGTCACCTTCATTACCTCACAACATATGATTGCGAAAAGTGCGGTAGGCTCCTTGCTCTGTTGTGCCACCCTATATTTTTATTTATTTATGATATAAATTGTGTTAGTGTTTTTCATCAAATTCTCAAGTGAAGGCTTTTACGAGTATGCAAAGCAATCAAATCCTGCTGCAAGAAGCGTTATGTACCTACACACGATTACGATGTTTCTCACTTACTTGATGCAACAATCTTCTTCATATTAGGTTCGTTCGTGAACCTTACCCAGGATAGAACCAGGTTTCCTCCGTGGTTTCAGAATGACGCCAAACCCAAGACTCTGCAGTATAAAGAATAATTGTTTCGGAAGTTGCAATGAAAAGTTTACATTGAAAACTTTGTATTTTTGACTAAATAATAAGTCTTTATTTCCGTAAAGATTTTGCCACACAGAACAGATTGCATTTTTCAAGGAAGACAGCTTTTTGAGCATAGGTATGCTTTTCTATGTTTATATTGCTTGACACAGTGATACCCAGGTATTGGCATTCCCTAAATAGTTTCGATCGATTCTCCTCTATAGTATCATTTTTCATTTGCTGCCAAACGTCCAGTTCCTTTTCTAGAGACCATTGTCTTAGATTTGTTTAAATTAACGCTGAGATTCCAATTCAAACAGTAATTGCGTAATTTGTTAATCATTAATTGGAGAGATTGAGGTGATTCTGCCATAAGGACAAGATAATCTGCGTACATTAGTACCTTAATCAGAAATCCGTCTATCATTATGCCACAAGGAATGTCTATGACAAGGTTTTCGATATAGAGGCTAAATGCGGATGGGTTGAGATTATATACATCCTTGCTTCAGCCCTACGAACGCGGAGAACCAATCTGAGAGACTTTGCCCGTCCCAGGCTGCGTAAAGTGTTTCATTATTATGTTCTCAATCATCCTTCTAAACCTAAGCGATATTCCGTCTCTAAACAATTTAAAAATTAGAGCTTTTCTGTCGATGGAATCAAAGGCACCTCGGAAATCTACGAAAGAAAGGGTATAGCTTCATTTGTCTATGAAGATAATTTTTTTGCGTTATTGGTCAAGCTTAATATATGGTCGACGGTAGAATATACTTTCCTGAATTCAATTTGAAATTCATTTAGAAGGTGATTACTTCATGTTGAAAGGCGGTATCTAAGGATTTCCATAAAAATGTTAAGCGATGTGTTGAGGAAGGATATACCCCGGTATTTCGACGGGTCCGTTTTTTTAATTTTATGTATAGGGAAAATATAATTCACTTTTTAAAGGCTTCTGGTGTTTCATATGCACTAAAAATATTTTATAATACACTTTGAGAAGATGTATTAAGTTTTCTTTTGTTGAGAATTGGAGAAATTCGTTTGGAATGTCTTGCTTTGGCCACAACAGATTCTCATTCCAAAAGTGCTTTTTCTCACTCTAGTAAAGGGTTTTCCAACAGGATGGCTACAAAAATAGAGCGACAGGGAATGCAAACGACGCCATATTACTTGCCGTTCTTTTGACATTTCTCTTTTATCAGATTTGCCATTTTATGAAGGAAAGATATACGAGCTCAAAACGAGTCGAAATTATTTAAATTTACTACCGAAATTCGGAGTCAGTGGCCTCAACGCTAAGAGCGCTACGTCCAGTTTATGGTCGTCATAATCGTCCCAGCAGATCAACAATTGAGCGTCTAGTATAAAAATTTGAATCCACAAAAACTGTTCAAAATGTTCCCGTACCAGTGAGACAAAGAAGTGCCCGTAGTGTCGAGAATATTGCTGCCGCTGAGGCTTCAGTTGCAAAAAGCCCAAATGTGTCTCTCACACGTCGTTCTCAAGCGTTGGGCATCTCTGTGATGTCGCTGTGGCGAATTTTGCGACAAGATCTTGGCCTACATCCTTACAAGATTAAATTGACGCAAGAACTGAAGCCGCTTGACCACCAGAAGGGCCGTATGTTCGTGAATTGATCTGAGCAACAACTTGAAAATTATTCGGATTTTCGTCGAAAAATCATCTCCAGCCATGAGGCTCATTTCTGGCTGAATGGCTTCGTCGATAAACAAAATATGCGGTTTTGGCAGGCAGCAATTCACACGTACTCCATGAGTCATCATTGAATCCCGAAAAAATCAAGGTTTGGTGAGGTTTATTGGCCGGCGGCGTCATTGAGCTGTACTTCTTCCGTGATGATCAAGACGGGCACGTTACTGTGAATGGGGATCGCTTCCGTTCAATGATAACCGAATATTTTTGGCCCCAATTAGATGATATGGACTTGGAGGACATGTGGTTCAAATAGGACGGCGCCACATGCCACACAGCGAATGTCACAATCAATTAATTGGAAAAAAAGTTTGGAGAACGTGTTATCTCACGAAATTGTCCAGTCGCTTGCCGCTTGGCCGCTTCGGTCGTGCAATTTGACGCCGTTGGATTAATTTCTGTGGGGCTGCGTCAAGTCTATGGTCTATGCCAACAGGTCAGCGACGATTGATGAACTTCGTACGAATATCGACCGTGAAAATGCAGCAGTATCGGCCGATTTATGCTTGAAAACCGTCGAAATTTGGATTCAGCGTCTGGACTTCTGCAAGCGTGCCCATGGCGGCCATGCAAAAGAAATCGGAATCCATACAAAATGGCATCAAACGTACTTTCCAGGAATAAAGAATTTTATTGATAACCAAAACTGTTTTTGTTTTATTTAAAAAAAAAAAAAATGTAGCACTCTAATTAAAAACCCGATATATCGTTTTGGAGATTTGGTTTAGCTTATTGAATTGGTTGGGAGAAGAGTTCATTATTTCACTGTTTTTTCAAAATAGGCTCTTAAAATGGATGCACCTATAGCTGTCTTCGTTGCAAAAGTTTTTCCTTTGATATTTTGTATTACCTTCCAAGAATCTGAAGTATTCTTGCAGTGCGATAAACTTTCAGTAGGTTTTGCGTCCTGTGACGATGCTGTTGACGTTAAAATGCTTTGCAAAATTTTAATCGTTGGTGGCTGTTCATTTAATCCTTTTGCGTTAATGTGGTTCTTTCGAAACGCTTCTTATCGGTTTTTCTCCATTTCAATTTTGGTAGAAGGCAATTTTTATGTTTATCCTGTTCATCGAAAATTGATTCTGAAGTTGTCATAGTGGTTATCAATGGTATATGGTCTGAATGTATTTGGCTATCCACCTCAAAATTCAATAAATATTGGGCTATATCATTAGACATGAAGAGGTAATCGGTAACAGACTGACCTGGATTTCAGATGAAGTGAGACCACCTTCTTCATCCTCTTTTTGTGTACCCTTCATGATGGCCGGCAATTATATGAGTTATAACAAATCCTGGGGCTTTCCAGTCTTCAAAAACCGTTAAACTACAAAATCACAACACTTCCTGGTCGTTTCAACAAAAATACATGCCATTTGACAACCCTGTTTAGGCCTATAACAGCCCTTATAAAATTCTAGGGCGAGTTGAGGGCAACCCCAGGGCTCAAAAAACACTCAGTTTGACATTCAGCTTAGGTTTTTCAAAAAACGTGGCGACCCCAGGGCTTTAATGAATAAACCTATTGAAAGCTGATGTTTTTCTTTGCCTTGAAAACTACTTTTTCGATGGAAAAATTTGATAGTGAGCAATAATGTAAAATAAAAAAAAAGACTTTTAATTGATGAAATCACAAATTACAATATGTGAAACTGCCAACCGCCAAATGGCCAAAAGGCATTATGATTAAAAAATGTGCTCTAGAAAACTAAGATTTTGAATTTTTCTTAGTCTTAACCATATCTATAAGTTGTAAATTAATAAGTTATCCTTAGGCCGAAAGGCATTAGAATTAAGATATTGTTTAATTTAGAGTACCTGATTAGGGTCAGTAAGTTAGTCAAGATATTATATAAGATAGTTTTATACATTTTTGTTAGCATGTAAGTAGTTGTAAGTGAAAATGAATAAAAAATGGATTAAAAATGAAAAAAAAAAATGAAATGTTATTGTATAACGAGGTCGTAGCTAACTACGCAATAAACATGGTTTCTGTAATAATCTGAAAGATTTTTCAATTTTACAAAACCCCTTTTTCTCACCGACTACGACTGCGCTAAATATGATTTCCCAAAATGTTCATCCTCATTGAAAATGTTCTATGGAGTCGCGATATGCCTTTTTGGGTTGAAATGAAAAGCACACTTTGCTTATAAAAAATATAAAAAAGTTTCTGTTTGTTTGGTGTAAACATGGATTTCCTTAAAAAACACAAAAAAGGTGTCCTGCAATCCTCATGCACTCGCAGAGCGCTAGCCTCAAGTTGAATGGAAAAACCTATGGGGACTTTCAAGAACAGAATATTTTTGTTTAAGCTCAAGGAAGATTATTCCTTACGTAAATAAATATGTCCTAAGACACTTCATTCCTTTTTATGACAAATTTTAGTTTCTCTTCCTTCAACAATACAATGTACAACCCTTCACTCAGTCTCCCTTAAAATATACTTTTTCGTTTACTGTTAAATTAATTTCAAATTGGAGAAGAAATTCAGACTATCGCAATAGAAGCAGCTGGGAATTTTACAATAAATTTACTTGAAATCAACTTTTTTGCCTTTTCGATTTTTTTTTTCGTTCTCAGAGTTTTGTTGCAGAGAGGGCGTTTAAGAAATCCTCGACAGTGCAATAACCAAGTCCCAAGGTTCCAACTTGACTAGAGTTTTAATCAGCATTCGCACGAAAACGAAAAGTCTCAGTTTGGATTACGGAGCTACTTCAAAGTGAAAGAAGAAAACTCCATCATCCCAAACGAAATCAGCCCCACAAAGTCCGAAATTAAATTATGACATTTCCACGTACTGAATCTTGAATTATGGTTCCAAAGAGCAATGTTGATACCACTTAGGTATCGTTATAAGGAAAATACTTTCGTTTTTCCGTCGAGTTTCTCTGTAACACATAATTATATTAGGACATCTAAGTAAAAGAATAAGAAATTAAATTTCCAACACACATTTCTTCGAAAAAAGAAGAAAATCCTTATGGCGAATATTGTGTTACTTCAATTTATATGTCATCCCTTGCTCCTTTTTTTTTTTTTTTTTTTTTTTTTCTATTTTGGGTCTTACTAGAATAATGATATTTTATTTTGTGTGTGCGCTTTTTGTAGTTCCTCCATTAAATATAAGACTGCTGGGAGCTCATACACCACTATCGGCAGGACGTCGATACGATCTCTTATGTCAAAGTGCTGGTTCACGACCGCCTGCTGTGATAACGTGGTGGCAGGATGGACAAAGATTGGAAAAAACCACAGAGACGGTAAGTAATGATAAAAACATTATCATCCTTCTTTTACTATCTCTTTTTTTCTGTTTTGTTTATTCTTTAGTCTTGTATGATGATTTTTTGTGTAACCGTCACACTGTGGTGGTACTTTGTGACTACCAAGGCACTTAACCATGCTGTTCTTGTGTTCAGTAGAAGTAGTGCTTTGCTTCAGCTCCAAGCAAAGTTGCTGAGTTCCAGAAAAAAATTAAACTGTAGCCTGTGTGTTATAAAATATAGTTCTACTTTCCTCTCCTTTTGTTCACTTTTTCGAGGAACTTGATATTAAGTCGAAGCTTGAACCGAATGTTATGGCAGTGGCCTAGGAGCAGCTCTCATAAAAAATAGCTTAGCCTCTCAAAAGAAACAACAAACTGAAATTTTTACGGCTTACTGAATTTTGTGTTGGATAAATTCATAAAAGGATTTCGAAAGACTAAGTCCTAGTCTTTGCCCTTGTTCATTAATTAAATTTGAAAGAAGTGTTTGTCCATTGGTTCTTCCTTCTTTTTCGCGTTAATGTTTGAGGCAAAATGGAGACACATAAGTAGGTTGGGACGATGACAATGTACTCCATTTCAATTTTCTACTTGAAGTCTAGTCCTTTTTTAGGCCTTGATCCAATGTAGAGATAACATTTTTAAACGCGACGTTGTTAACTTACGAGTAGTAACAGATGCTGTATTAATCGGAGACCAGGGCAACCTCGGATAGTAAAACGTTTCTTGCACGACTCAAATTCTTTCTTTCAAGTACAACAAGCACGTAAAAACCTTAGCTTAGAGCAATTCTCTGAACCATACCATGTTGGAATTGGAGAGTTCACAACTTTTGTCAATTCAAGTGATTAAAAACTGGCATAGTATAGTAAGTACCGCAGGACTTCCTGTTTCACCTTCAAATGTGAAAAGTAAGTGAATAGGGTGGGGCAACAGATTTGGACGCACCGGGGCCTTGCATATTTCCTTCAACTATACCTTGTGAGGGAATGGAAGGGACCTGCAATTTTTTGCCGATTCTGAACAGCTCATCGAAAAAGCGCGTTTCATGACAAGAAATTCCTATTCCTTAAAAATTTCCGGTTCCTTGCGATTACATTTCACCCGTTGAGAAGCATTTTTTTCTTCAATGTTTCTGTGATTCGAACCTCGAACCTACCACGAAACAGGCAGACATGCTAGGCATTACTGTCCTTGTTACGTGAATTAACTGGAGATTTTTGGGAATGCAGACATACGCAACAGACACTCATTGTGTCTAAATCGCTCTACGGGCACTACAGAATCACATCAGTGAAAAGACATTTCCCATCATCCATATCCCTCCTGCTGTGCTTGTAACCTGAGGAGATGCGAATGAGTTCATTGTCCGTGCATAAAACCTCCACATAACGTAGGCTTGTTCTTTGTAGTTAATGAGTTAGGTTAGGTTAGGTAGAATGGGTAGGTGGTTGATCTTATTACCGTCACACTTAGATCAATGTAACTCCATTGTGATACCCTGGAGTATTGTAACGTCCTAGAGACCTATGAGTTTATGTTTGGTCAGTCTTTAACCATTTTGTGGCTTTAATGAAGTTCAACAGGCTGGTTCTTGGAGTGTCTGATAATTCTTCTAGTTCGATGAAGAAGTAGTTGCCTAGAAATTTTTTCATAATGTGGCAGATTGCTGGGCATTGACGAAGGAAGTGAGTGGTGCCCTCATGTTCATTTTCGTCATTGCATCCTCTGTATAGGTCAGTGGTGCAAAGACCCATTTTCTTTTTGTGGCAAACTAGTATAGGTTGTGTCTAGTTATGATACTGATAAGCATTCGCAATGAAGGTCTATTCAATGATAGCAGCTTTTCAATTTCGTTCTTGTCGTATTTCGGCCATAGATTCATGGAAGTAACACTTTCATTGGATTTTCGTATAATTTTGTTTCCAATGATTTGCTTATCTTCACAATGTGGAACCTTGATTGATTGGTCAGTAAGAGAAAGGTCAAGTGCTGATCCTTTTCTCGCTAATTCGTCCGCTTTTTCGTTTCCTGGTATACCACTGTGACCAGGAACCCAGCAGAGTCTAACGTTATGCTGTGTGTCAAGAGCCCTTAGCTCTTCGCGACATCAAGAAACAAGCTTTGATTTGACAAGAGTGGCAGAAATCGCCTTAATTGCTGCTTGGCTATCAATGAAAAAAGTGATATCAGCATGTGATAGCGCCATCATGGACATCTGTTTTGCAGCATTTGTAACTGCCAAGATCTCGGCTTGGAAGACGCTGCTGTGATTTGGAAGTCTGAATGAACTGGCTTAGTTTAGGCTTTCTGAAAAGAAACTTGCACCTTTTCCAACTTCCATTTTTTAGCCGTAGGTATAAATTGATATAGACGTCTCTTTCGTGTAAGGTGTTTCATTCTCCCAATTCTGTCTATTGGGGACGCTGGTTGTGAAGGATTTTTTAAAGTCGAAGTATAAAGTTATGTAATCCGTGCAGATATTGTTGGCTGTATGTCGTGATAAAATCTGTGCGTGTCCTGTTTGGCTGGTTTTCCAGACATTACATTGATTTAGTCTAAGTGCACTGTTTGCTGCCGCTTCTTGAACATAGAGATCAAGAAGTGTGAAATTGAGGATTACCTACAAGCTCGCAGTTGGTGTAGTTCTCATTGCACCAGTTACGCAAATACAGGCTGATCTTTGTACTTTGGTTAGGGTTTTTAAATGCGTGGATTTTTCCAGCGCCTTCCACCAGACCAAATTGCTATAAGAGAGAATAGGTCTAACAATAGCAGTATACATCCATAAGATGATTTTGGGATTTGTACCCCAGTTTTTGCCAAAAATCCTGCTACACGAATACAGTGCTATTTCCCGTATATTGGGACCCCACTTCAGTTTTTTGTCTAAGATCACTCCCAAGTATCTGGCTTGGTCAGAGATCTTAGGTGGGGTTACATTTAGTCTTGGTAGCTCAAAAGTAGGTATTTTTCTTTTATTTGTAAAGAGTACCAGCTCTGTTTTGAGGGGGTTAACTGCAGGGTACCTTTTTGTCCAAGCGCTTACCTTGGTTAGTGTATTATTCAATTGTGCGCTAATAGTGGAAGGGAATTTCCCCGTCGCCAGAAGAGCTAGATCATCGGCATAGGCAACTACTTTCACCCCATCATGTTTGAGAGCTACAAGGATCTCATTCATGATCAGGATCCAGAGCAGGAGTGAGAGGATACCTTCTTGTGGAGTTCCTCGTGGCACACACTTCTTCAAGCTTGCACCTCCTAGTTTGCTGTGGATCTGACGTTTTGTTAGCATATTCATGATCCAATTTGTAATTGTTTCTTCAACTTCTAGATCATTTAAGGTCTTCTTAATTGCACTGTTTTGTACATTGTTGAAAGCTCCTTCAATGTCCAGGAAGGCTGCCAGAGTATATTCCTTATCTTGCAGCGTTTTTTCTATGGTTCTTACTACACAGTGAAGTGCTGTTTCCACACTTCTTCCTTTTGTGTAAGCATGTTGAAAGGTAGATATTACTTCCGGTTTCAATAAGCCACGAATATGTTAGTCAAGTAAACTTTTAAACGTTTTCAGTATAAAGGAGGTCAGACTTATAGGTCTGAAGTCTTTTCCTTCTGTATGGCTGGGTTTGACGGCTTTTGGTATGAAAACGACTTTAACTTCCCCCCATATTTTGGGAATGTAACCCTATATGAAGCTACTCACAAAAATGTTCTTGAGATGTGGGATATTTTTTCCGCTGCTTTTTTGCAGCATCAAGGGAAAATGCCATCATGACCCGGAGATATAATAGGGGAAAAGAAGTTCATAGCCCATTCCAACTTCTTTTCTGTTACAATATCTGTCGGGATTTCGTGTCAAGAGCCATTTGTGGTTTCTACTTCACTATTCTCGATTGGGCTGCATCCAGGAAAGTGTGAATCGAACAGATGTTCCAGACTGGGGACTCAGTCCAATGATTATCCGGTCTCCTCTCAGGGAACCAAGAGGTATGGTCTCTTCGGAGAGGATTTTCCGTAGTCTGGCCGATTTGTTCGTGCACTCAATTTTCCATTCTTTAGCAAGTTTTCCATTCTTAGCAAGTTAATGAGTTACTTCTTCCACTGATGAAGAAATGAAGTCACTGGCGAGAAGCTTTTTATTTTTTCCTGATTTGTTTGGTGGCTTGGCAATAGAGAAGTACCTTAACAGGGTTGGCCATAGCTTACAACCTTGAAGTGCCCCTCCATTTTCCTAATTCATCTTGAACTCTTTAATCAAACTTATTAGAGTTGGGAAGAGCCTGAGAGTGTAGCTAAGTATCTTCTTTCTTCTTTTTGCGTTGTAGATGGACCCGTTGATTCTTTAGCCATTACTTATTTTACTTAGTCTTAAGTTCCATTGTGGTGATGTCAATCAAGAATTCTGGGGAGAGATGTTGGGTCCTAGGGAATGGGACCCAAGATTAGAAATTTTGTTCAAACTCTAAACGGGAATGGCTTCGTTTTATCTTTCTTTTCCAGAAAAGCATTACCTGTTAAGGTAGACAGTGGTAATATTCTACCATTCATTTTTAAATGATATATTCTCTGACATTTACCCTTACTTACCCTACGTAGAGAGCCAGTGATGGCAATCAGATTTTTGCTAAAAACGTCACAGACATTTTCTTATAAGGAACCACAAGTTTCGCATGTATCCGTGTAGGATATACTCGTAAGTAAGCCCCAATCAGCTTGATGTTTCCTTTAGAATCAAATCTCACATCGCTTCTGCTAATAAAACTTTCAGGAAATTCAATTTACAAGTCCAAAACAATATGAATCTCGTTTTATTTTTGAAAATCTACAAGCAACAATCTTTTCTCTAAACAAAAACACAATCTATTCAACCTAACCCAATACAGTGGAAGTGTATCAAAGGAAACCATTCAGTTATTGTGAAAGTGCAAGCTCTGTCTGCACTGCATAGAGTCCTCTTGGGGCATTGTTCGTTTATTCAAAGAGTACTTCTTCAACTTCGACCCACTTTTTTTGTGAAGGCCAATCTGTTGTTACTTTATCGAAGACATAGATATGTGTTTTATTCAAAAGATGTAAAGCAACAATTGGAGAGAAGACTTTTCTTACCACAAAAAAAGGACACATATGTGAGGAAAAAGAAAATACATAGCTAACCTTGGATGCACTTCAAATAAAATTGATTTCTTTGAAAGAACTCAGCGATGGAAGCATGGACCAGAGTGTAACACAATGAAGATGCACTTCCTTTTGAACGCTAACACAGTTGTGTGATGGATACATTTTGTTCCTTGAAGCAAAGGGATTTCTTTTTCTGTTATTTTCCTTTTTTGAAATCGAATTTTCTTTGAAAGTCTATATTGAATCTTGTACATGAAATTAAGTTATATTCTATTTTTATCACACATTTGCAGACTTCGAGTGATGGAAATCAAACAACGAGTACATTGTCAATAACACTGAGTAGAACAGACGCTGGGAAGTATCTATCGTGTCGGTCTTATAATCATGCAGTGCCATCAGAACCACTGGAAGATGGCTGGCGACTGGACATTCAATGTAAGTACTAAGTGTAATTTGCTAAATGTAAAATTTTGTTGTGTGTCGCTGTTGTGACGTGTGAGTAGATTTCGAATTTTGAGTGGTTATTTTTGTTAAGATGGTGGAATAAGTGATCAGTGCCGAGATTTAGCCAATTTCACTTTCCAGGAAGTAAGTGAGTAGAGTCACTGCTGAGATGGTAAGTGAGTAATCTGACAGCCAATGAGCCAATTGCAATAAATCACTCACTGAATCGATTTTCAATAGAAAGTGACTCACTTCACTCACTCCCTAGAAATTGAAATTAGCTAAATCTCAGCACAGTTGTGTAAATGAAAAAAAACTCTACCAATTTTTAGTGTTAATTCACTGTTGTAGGTAAGTTCAGGGAAAAATTTCAATACAAATGCTTTTAGTCGTGTTTGTAGGTAGCAGAGCAGGGGTCGAACTACCGCATTAGTGATCGACGTACAATTCTTCTTTCAAAATTCACTCTATATTACACAACATCAGTGTGCTGTTCATTTATCGACCTAAATTCGATCAAATAATGATGAAAGAATTTCAAATCGTGGTACTAAAGCGCTAAGCGCTGATGATTTCAATCTCGTTGCTATGGAGAGATCTTTACCAATTTTCATTTCAAATTTCTCACAAACAACAACTGAATCAATAATTATACAGTCATATAGGTATATAAAAACAATCGCCAAATTTAGACCCATCTTGTCTTAGCATTCGTAAAATGAGACCGAATGCTGATCGTTATTACTCTCCCTTCATTATTGATGTGAAACGTTATAATGATGTTTACAAACTGTTAGTTGAGGAAAAATTCTGGCCACTAAACTCTATAGTTCATCCTTTTCGGAAACGACGTACTACAGCCAAAAAAAGATCCAATGCTCGAGATACTCAATGAGTTATTTCTCAATGTTTTATCAAAATATTGGAGACAAAGCTAAAATCAATATTTTCTTCAAATCTTGGACTCAATTATGATGCTATTTTTCTAACTGAAACATGGCTAGATAAATCTATTCTAGACAATGAAATACTCTGCAGTTCGTACCAAACCTTTCGGGTGGATGGCTCTCATCTTACAAGCAGTAAAAAATCTGGTGGTGGAGTCCTAATTGCCATCAAAAATTGCTACAACTTTAAAATTATTTCATTACCCTCTACATGCGTGGAAATGGTATGTCTAGCAACTTTACTCAATGGTTTTCATCTATATACTGTCTGCATCTACATTCTACCAAAAATTAGTTCTGAACTTTAAGACCATGCACAGTAAACATTAAATATATCGTTTCTGTGATGAAGTCCAACGATCGCTTAGTACTTAATGGTGACTTTAATCTACCTGACATTGAATGGGAGGTACTTGAAGAAGACGACATCGTCTTCAGCAACATCGGCTACCTCTGAAGAAAGTACTTCTTTCGTCGACTCAACAAGTTCTTTAGCCTTAAATCAAATAAACCCGTTTAAAAATGAAGTATGCAAATTTCTCGACCTAGTGTTTACGGATGACGTTAACGGATTAACTGTGCAAAGATCGTGCCTTTTATTGGATGATGTTAGGTTCCACCCATGCTTTAAAAATTTATTGGAAATACCTAGCAATGCTAGTGCAAGTCAATACACCCATAGCTATGAATTTGACTTCAAAAAAACTGATTTTGTAAAACTGAATATGGAACTTTCTCAATTTCAATGTTATCTTGTTTTCCATGATATGGATGTCAACAAAGCAACAGATACTTTCTATGACATTTTACATAACTGCCGTTCCATAATAGTACCTGTTCGTCGCATCAAAATTGTTGACAACTGTGTTTCTTTGCTCACACCTTTCCTTAAAAGGCTTAAAAATAAAAAAAATAGACTACACAACAAGCTTAAACTCAAGTTTACTTTTCCCATTGCCCAGGAGTTCAGTATATTAAGAAGGGAGTTCCAAATACAATCTGCGGCTGCATATAGAAACTATATTCGTTTCGTAAAAAAATAGCTGCAAAATCCTTCTTCTTTTTGGAAATCTGTCAAAAATAAATAACATGAATTTCGATCAAAAATATTCAAATAAAAGTGTAGAAATTTGTGATATGTTTGCAGAAATGTTTGAAGGCATTTACAAATGTTTGGCATTTACAAGGTTTGACCTCACAGCATGAAATTAGTTCTGGCATCAACATAATAAACGATTTACCATGTATTCAGGAAAGTGATGTTCTAAAGACTATTGGGAAGCTAATCAGCTCATTTTCATCTGGACCTGATAATGTCCTGTCCTGCATATTAATAAACTGCTGTCAGTTTTTGGTTCAAGCTTTATGTAATTTATTTAACTTGTCCCTTGTCCCTATCGTCTTCTGTTTTCCCACGAGAGTGAAAGTCTTCATTTATTACACCATTGTTTAAATCAGGAAGCCGATGCAACATGCGGGACTAAAGAGGAATTGCAAAAATCAGCGTTATTCCTAAGATGATGGAATCTATACTAATCGAAGAGTTGATTCACGGAACAAAATCACACATATCTGACCGACAACATGGATTCGTCAAGTCTACCATTACAAATCTTTTGGAAATCTCACCTTGCATCACAAAAAGAATTTAGAATGGACTTCAAACGGATGTGGTATACACTGATTTTTCGAAAGCTTTTGACCAACTTAATCACCAGCTGCTAGTTGAAAAACTTTCAAATTTCGATTGGTCTCCAAAACTTGTTCAGTGGATTGAAAGTTACTTATCATATCGCACTCAATACGTTAAGTTCAAATCTCAAGTTTTCGGGGTTCCACAAGGAAACCATAATTTTTCTTAATTTTTGCATACTTAACAGGTTTTGAAGCCATGGCCAGTACTCTTAAGAGGAAACGAACATTTAAGTAAAAATGAAGGTCAATCCCTTTCTTTTTCTGTCATGTGCCACCTGTATTGTGTCGTGCGTCGTCTGTTGTCTGTCGTCTGCCGTCTGTCGTCTGTCGTCTGTCGTCTGTCGTCTGTCGTCTGTCGTCTGTCGTCTGTCGTCTGTCGTCTGTCGTCTGTCGTCTGTCGTCTGTCGTCTGTCGTCTGTCGTCTGTCGTCTGTCGTCTGTCGTCTGTCGTCTGTTGTCTGTCGTCTGTCGTCTTTCGTCTTTCGTCTGTCGTCTGTTGTCTGTCGTCTGTCGTCTGTCGTCTGTCGTCTGTCGTCTGTCATCTGTCGTCTGTCGTCTGTCGTCTTTCTTCGGTTATCTGTTTCCGGTCATCTGCCACTAAGCAATTGCTAATGGTCAACAATGTGTAATTAAGAATTTTTCGTTTCGTGCATTTTTTATTGCTTGTTGTTGATAAGCATTATAAAATCTTAAGTCGGGAAATCTTATTAGGGTCATTCCACGGTAACAACCGAAACGAACATTTTTCGACTCATAAAATTGTTAATCCTTATGCTGATATTTTAGCGCTTTAATTTTAATTATTTTCTACTTTTTTGGTTGCATTATCTCAATTGTAAGATTTGTAGATTTTAGCAAAAGGATAAACAATTTTATGAGTCGAAAAGTGTTCGTTTCGGTTGTTACCGTGGAATGAGCCATTAGTGAAACATCCTTATCCCTCTTTGTAGGATTTTGTTTAGACACGGAACACATTAAGATAAAGAACTTGGTTCCAATGGAATACAAAACATCTGTCTAGTTTCAAGAAGTTTTAAGACTACAAAAAAGGAACAAAATTAACATAATATTAACACTATTTCGTTTTATTTAATTCTTAAAAAATTCTTAGGCTAAAAGACATTAGTCTTATTTTATTAAATGACTTAGAGTACTCGCTAGACAATTTAAAATTAGTTAAGTTAAGCCTTAAGCTAGTTTCACACATTTTTATTAGCACTTTTGTCAATATAAGCTTATGAAATAAAATTAAAAAAACTGGTTTTTCCTTACGCAAAATAATTACTTGATTTTCTTACTCTATCGACACCATAACTACTTTGCCTTTGTCATCATTTTTGAACTGTGGCATTGGTTTCCTTACCCACTTATCTGCGTCTGGATCATGTTCATATTGTTCAAACAGATTTCTGCCATAAGCAATTATTCTACCATCGTAGAAAAAAAGATGTTTGCAACCTTTACTAATCGGTTGGTCAAAATGAGAGCTATTGACAAATTCTGGTTGTTCTTCCTTGGAAAAGTCAAAAGTAGAGGAAAAATATCTGGATGAATGCAAAATAGTGGCGCCATACAAATTTAAAACTCCTAAAAGTGTCTGTCCAGCGTAAGCTGTGCTAAACTCCATCAAGCCACTTGAAGTGCAAAATAAAATCAGCCACGGATCTGGTTCTCCATCAACTCGAATGTATACATTTAAGATACTTCCAGAAACACAGACATGGAAACTATTCAAATTCGTCTCGTAATTAAAAGGAACTGCTTCGAAGAAATCAAATTCTGTCCATTGGTTTGTAGATCCATTCCACTTGTCTATAGTGCCTATCCATTCGTCATCAGCATCAATTCCGCCTACAGCATAAATACATCCATCGAGAGAAGCCATTTTGAAAGAATGTCTTGGAGTTAAGAGTGGGGCGAGTGAGGTCCATTTCAAAGTTTTCAAATCCAAACAGTGAACACTATTGGTCACTTCTTGAGTGTCTTTCAATATTCCACCAGCAATGATCAGCTTGTCTTCAAAAGAAACGCTTGCAAATCTAGTAAGAACAACGGGCAGACCAGGCCAAGACTTGTAGATCCATTTGCTTGATTTTGAATGAAGGAAGCCAACATTTAAGGTGCTATCGTTCCCGCTCCAGCCAGTAATAGCTACAAGCATGTCTGTTCTAATTCTTCGTGGTGTTTGCTGTTCTGCGTACTTGAGTCGACGATTTTCTGGGAGCGAGTGCCAAATGAACGATTCATGTATTAACTCTCGACACTCTTTGTTTTCATTCGTTTTGAGGATCTCGTCCAAAACGAATTCAGGCGTTAAGAGCTGGAAGCGAACATGACGAAGAAGTTTTACCATGTGTTTCTCTCGTTCAGGTCTATCATGATCAACCCACGACTTCAGACTTCTGAAGACATCCTCCTCTGAGTATATTCTTAAGTTGTCATTCGAAAGTAATCCACTTAGCTGGTCCACGTCAAGCTTGAAGAACTCTTCTTCTTCCAAGGTTTCCATGAAATGTTCACAAGCAAAATCTTCCGATATCTTCGAAAGTTTCTCCAAATTGTATTGCTCGGCGAATTGGTTGATTCCCAAGCAATTTGCCGAATCAAGTTGTTTGGCCATGTAGTCACTGCATATTCTTACCAAGGTGGTGATCTGAAACTGATGAGCTGCTCTTAATACGTCCTCAACCGTTTCAGATGTTAGTTCAATAGAAGCTGTATAAATATATCCAATTACTGACTTCAGTGATTCACCATCGACGTGTAGTTCGGCGTAATTTTTGTTGGACTCTTCGAATGATGAGCAAAACATTCTATGAAAAAATTCACTTGCCGCGGATAGTACTAATTTATGAGCCTCGATTTTGAAATTGCCGGGATTGGAAACCAAGGTTACATCACAAAACTTTTTTTCTTCAAGAAAATCTTTGACTTTTCTCATGATGCCATCGATAAAAAAGTTCGTCATGGTCTCAATCTCCGGTTTGGTTTTAGTTGGTTTCAATTCGGTTGTCATTTTAATACTTTTTCTTGATGCTAATATCAGACACTTTAAATATTTATATATTTTCTGTTCGCCTTTGAAGGGAAGCTATCCTTAAAATACACTGCTGTATCCAGTGAGAGAAATTACTTAATACAACTTCTTGAGTCGTGTCTTCTTATTTTATCTCAATTAGCAAAGCGTGAGCCTTAATTACCTCCTTGTACTTCTTACCTGTCGACTGAGCTAATTAAATAAGCAGGTACTGTTATGTCCGCAGGTATGTGTCGATAATGCTCGTATTGAACCCGAGTGCTTCCTTTCCGAGAATCGTAAGTCAATTCCAAAGAATAACACAAGTGTCATTAGAAACAGAGGTATCAGATTACACCGAGAACTTTAAGCGTGACAATAAAAACTCAGATGAGCGTTCACCTTTCAAAGTGACACTGAACCATCTGACAAACTTTGATGAGACTGATGATATTTTGTTCGCGTAGAAGGTCCTTAACTTCTTACATAGTGATTTTTGTAATTACAAACGTTGCTTTCCATGAATCTCTGGTTGTTCAAAACCGATTGTCTTTGTACTGAGGGAGGCTTGACCTTTATTCTAGCTGAGCCTGAGTCCTTGCAAAAGGAATCGCCGGTTCAATATGATTTTTTCGTTGAGGAGTGACATCAAATCTAGGTATCAAGGCTTGGAATGTTTCTTTCGCTCATGATCGTTCTTACAAGTTGATTGGGAACGTTGTTTTTTCTGTTGGTTGTTTTTTCAAGCTGGAGCATCCAAACCTAAATACAGGTTCATTGTACAACCAGTTAGCAGCCTTATATTTGTTATAGCTTTCCAGATGTTCGGAGAAAAGCCAAAAGACGCTGCCATGATAAGGAGCCTAAGTTACCAGCTCTCACTATGTCTGCGCCGAGTATCTGTAACTTCATGCGAGAAAAAGCTGGACATTTACAGAGGAAGTGCTCTGCAGTGTCCTCATCTTCTCTACAAAATTCACAGAGTCTGGCATCACTTAAGCCTAACACTTTTAAATGCTTGGCAAAAGAGAAGTGCTTGGCACAAGAAAATGCACGGCTTCTGTTGTCTTGAAACCTTCTGTTCAGTTCCTTCGAGCATCAAACTCAGTGAGGAACTTTTGGTTAGACATTTTATTATTGACGGAATCAAACAACTTTGAAATACCCCAGTAACCGGTGCATCCTTAAGGTTGGTCACTATAGTGAAACAGTCCAGTGGGAGAGCTGTGATCCGTTCGAGAAACGATTACTCACAGCACCGTAAAAAATGTTTAAAAAAAGAAGAAGAACAAGCAATGTCCGCTTATCTTATTTAAGTTCACTTGATAATTTTTCAGTTGATTTCGACAGTATAAAAAAAGTTATGAGCGGATTGTCACATGAGCTTGGATGCGTGGTTTTTTGTACGCGGATCAGTTTTGAGTTTTTGATAAGCGTAAGAAGCTAGATGAAATCAAAGCAGATACATGTACTTGAGTATTGAAGCTGTTTTATCAAATAATAATAAGATAGGGTGGCTGAACAAGACTCGAACATGAGACAGCTGCTTTTTTATGCCTAATCCGAACGACCATGTTAACAAACATGGCAATGTTGTAACTCTTGGAAGACTTTTGAGTGCTGCATGTTACAAAGACCATCGGCTATAAACTTATACGTCCTTTTAATGTTTTTTTGGTGTTCTATTAACTTCTGACACTTGCATTTTTGACGAAGAGTGTAGAGTAGACAAGTGTGTAGATACGTACAAATGCTCTTGCCTCATTTCGCTCCGCAAGCCGTACAGACGACCACCGTATAAAAAGTTTCTTCAGTATTTTTATGACTTAATTGCTGCTTTGAAAGGTTGGTTCTGGATTGAGAAACAGCTTTTACTGTTTAGGAATTCAAAGAACTTCGTTTCGGCAACAGAGGGCAAAACGTCGCTTTGTTCCGGGCGGACGGCAAGTACATATCTGAGATGAACACAATACGTTCTTGTCGGCCTTGAGCTGTCTAGACACAAAGTGGAGAAGGAAGTGGAATTAAAGAACTTTTTAAGGACAATTTTGTGTTCCCTTAATACTGCAGGGAGCTTAACAACTAAAACATTTTTTCAGCAGCGTAATGATTAGCGTGGTTGCCTTTTATGTGGGAAGTTCGAAGTTCGAGTCCCAGGAATAACAAGGAAAAAAATGTTTTACTTCGGGTATGCCAATTTGCGTGAAATTGTCAAGTCCTCCAATTGTAAATTCATTGCCACGAAAAGCGCTTTTTCGATTAGCCGTTCGGAATCGGCAACAAATTGAAGGTCCTTTCCATTCCCTCACATGGTGTGGCTAGGCTTTAAGGCTTTCCGGTCTGTTGCGCCAACCTATTTATTTGTTCATTTAACAACGAAAGCGAATTATTTTTCTTATACACTGTAAGGGATGACAACTTTTACACGTTTTGGCTAGAAACCAATTGATCAGTCAGACATTACAACAAAAAACTGTTTGATCAAGCTCAGTCTGTTTTCATACCCAGCAGAACAGTTTCTACTAAATGAAAATAAGCTGATGCAACAGGTAGATCCATCACACAAACTGGAGTCACCTTACAGAGCGCATAATATTGTTAATAAGCAGTCGCTAGGTAGTTGAATATTTACAAGATAAAAATAAGATCCTTTGATCGAAAGTCAGCGACCGTCCAGCAAAGAAATCATTCCGTGTGAGACTTAAATTTTTTAGACATTTTGGTGAAAAGCAATCGCAATGGCGGGCGATTTCAGAGTACACAATTCAGGTTGGCTTCGAAATTCTGGCCAACCTGAAGGAAAATATGTTGAGATCTTCACCGAGTTTAACGAATTAACTCAACTTGTTGATGAGCCCACTTGGGTTCCAGATATCTCATCCCGAAAAATATAGGGTTATAGTATCATCTCCCCTTCCAATTACCGTTCAATTGCACTAACGTCAACTTATGAAATATCTTGAAGAACGAAAGCTTCTAAATGACTGTCAGTACGGCTTTCGTAGCAAACGGTCCACTGGTGATTTGATGGCTTATCTCACCGAAAAGTGGAACCAATCTTTACATTGTTCTGGAGAAAGTAAGATTATTGCGCTTGATATTTTCAAAGCATTTGATAGAGTTTGACATCAGGCTCTTTTATCGAAAATGCGTGCTTTTGGTATCGATGAGTCTGTTCTTCGTTGGATTAGAAATTACCTTTCCGACCGTTAAAGTTGTATTGGATGGCTTCAAGTCTGATACCCGCTTTACAAATGCTGGTGTGCCCCAGGGCTCCGTTTTGTCTCCGACTCTCTTCCTCATTTTTATAAATGATCTCTTGTCTGAAACTTTTAATCCTCTCAACTGTTTTGCCGACGACTCGACCCTCAGCTTTTCATTATCGTTTCCAAATTCACGTCCCTGCTCTTCGGATGTTGCGTGTGATTAGCTCATTGAATTTTGACCTTGACAGCATTGTTACATGGGATCATGAGAACCGAGTAGAATTCAATGCTGTCTCTAGCCGTTGGAGCTTAACATTCCTCCACTGCCATTATTCATGAATGGTACCTGCATCCAAGAAACCGAAAAGCTGTCAGTGCTTGGTATGTGTGTAAACGATTATCTTCGTTGGAATGACCACATATATTTGAAGTCGTCAAAAACGCTGCTTAATGTTTAGGCCAGGAGTGCTCATCAGTTCTACCTTGAGGCCAACTTCGGTCGTACAGTCAAGTATAGAGATTCATATTTTAGTCGCACCACCCGTATGTGGAATGCTCTACCTGGCCCTGTTTTTCCCCTGTGATTCACAAAGGTTCAAATGCAACGTGCATCGATGTCTCCCTTCAAATCCTCTCCTATTTTCTTAAATGGTCGCACTGTGTTTTTATAACATTATAAGGGTAGTCATAACCCCTTGATGTGCGCGCAAAATATAAAAAAAAAGAAAAGCTGAAGCAGGAGCGAAATTGACTTTTTCTAAACTCCAGTTCTTCCAATGATATTTCTGATGTGATATTTTGATGATACTTTCAAACCTTCTACAATCTTATCAAGTTTCTTATCACTAAACACTAAGATATAGCTTCACTGTACTCATAAACTCTCGTCACATAGCGATCATAGGGACTTGCACTTTTATCTGCATTGACTAGTACTCCTCATCTTTCCGAAGTGAATGAAGCTTCAATCTCCTTGGAGTTCATTTAAGACGCGAAATCAACACGAAAGAAAACTCAATTAGAAAGCTTTGGTAAAAGAACAAAAAAGATTATATATGAAAAATTGAAACCATAACTCTAAAAAACATTAAGCACAAGCTTATAATAATTTCGATTACAAAATCGAGACATGAAAGGAATGTCTATACAAGTTCTCTACCCGCCAGTATAGATATTCAATTTTATTTGTGTTCTGAATTTGATGAAAGTTTACCCTCGCTGTAGTTACGAATTGAGTCTCTTTATACACTACAGACTACACACAAGCTTCACAATATCCTCTGTGATTTATTATCATAGAACCCTCCAGTAAAATTTATTCGTCTTCAAAGCAAACCTATTTATGTCCTTATTTATGCAACAACACATCTTCAATAACAACAATCTGCAATTGCTTACTGCGCTTCGATAAACAGCGCACTGTCTACACTCGTATTACATGTGTTGAAGTAGTAGTAGTAGTAGTATTAATATTAATTTGTACATATACATATCTCAAACATTGTATTCAATTTTGGTTATTTATCTTTCTTGCAGACGTTCCTGAAACTTACGTTCGTTTGGGCACATCTCTTGACCCGAGTTCGATTCGAGAAGGCACAGATGTTTACTTCGATTGCCTCGTAACGGCTCATCCAATTGTTTACAAAGTCGAATGGCGGCATAATGTAAGTTCATGTAATTGAAAATCCACTATACCAATTTTCCTGTTATCCTTGATATTGTCCTTCCGTATATAGCAAGACACAGGCACTTTAGAGACATACTCGCCGCATTACAATTCTAGTGCAATATAATAGGAATAAAGGAATGTTTCAGTTCAATGCAAATGCATGTGATGCGTTCTTTCCGTTGGCAAAATTGAATTTCGAAATTAATCGCAATATTCGAATTCAAAATAAATAAGATTATCTAAAGGACGACGAATTGAACGCATCGCCACCCAGTCGTCGAAGGGCGTCGGTTGGTATTTTGGGCGCATTTCAAATAATGATAGATGTTGGGTAAACTTTGGTTTGCATTGTTCTTTTGAATGCGTTCAACTGTGATCTTGTTCGATTACTAAATTCATTCGAGCACAAATGGTCTGTATATGCGGAGTACATTGAACAACACAGGAAGACGTTCCTATTTATCTGGTAATACCAATTAATCTGGAAAGGCTGTATGGTAAATTTGCTGTGCGAAACTTAGTTTACATGCCGAAGGATTAATTGTTATTTTGAATTTGAATTGGAAGGGTCCTTTTTGGTTAGATACACTCTCAAAATACGATTGCATTGAATGTAATGGGTACATCAATTGGGAAAGCATTTATGTGTTTCATCTACTTGGGTACATTCTACATCATCAAAATTGTATCTTCAAAGATTAATGAATTTCGTGTAACGTAGGTACCATTGTTTCTTGGAGGAATTGTTGGGAAACGAACTTTAAATTGGAATTGCATTCTTGAGTTGATTGATGTGGGAACTTTAGCTATATTTGATGTTTTCGATCAATATCGTTTATGGGAAAGCTACAAAAGACTAATTGCCATAGTTGAGGACAATTCCAATAGACAGCCTTTTAAATGAGTTTTCGTGTTTTCGAAGTTTTTAAGTTTAAGTTTAATCCACGGCCATGTATTCCAAATTTTGAACTACTAATTGTCAAACTTTTAATTCCTATAAAACCCTAATGAAACAAGTGGAGTGGCAAAACAAGTGGGACCTAACGCGCTTGCAGGATATACAATAACACACAAACGTTCTGAATATATTTTTCTTGGATATTTCTAGGATTGGAATCTCGAACTTCTTACGGTACAGACAGACATGCTAACCACCACCACATGCTGCCACGGGCATTACTTTAAGGCCAAGTTGAAATAAATATGCTAGCTAGAGACAAATTTTTGAAGTGTAGTTTCTTTAAAAATCACATTGTAACGAACCGTCACAGTGCGGATATTTTGTTCGACAAAATTCGGGCGATATACATATAAATAGATATACAGCAACACACGAGTTACGTACACCCCACACGATACACATTTCCAAGTTTCTCAAGCTCCCATTCGTTGTATGCAAACACAGGCATCAACACGCGACATTAGATATGCATTCGCCACAAACAACGATCAATGGGTTTTGTTCATTTATAGAGCTCACACTCGCTTATTGTAGGAAATGTGATATTAGGATGTCACTCGACCAGACAAAATGAAATTTCTGCTCTGCTTCGGTCGAGTGCATATCGTGCTCAATTGAAACTTTGGATTCATTTCTTGGTACTAATCCAACATTCCGGTCAGGAATCCCCACGGACATTGGAAGCTGCTGACGCGAAAGTGGTTTCAACGATAATTCCATCGCACCGGTGCGTTTGACATAAGGCAGAAGCGAGACCCTGCTTGTTTATTCCTCTTTCCACTCCTTTCGAGTGTAGTGAGGACAGGCTTGTAGCCACCTGATTATTCTCCAGCATTTGCGCTGAGGTCTGAGGACAAGATTACTTGTGTTTATTCCTCCTTCTCCTCCTCCTGAGGGTATCGAGTACAGGCTTGTAGCCACCCGTTGATTTCTTCGGCATTTGCGCTGAGAACAGAATTGATTGTGTTTATTCCTCCTTCCTGAAGGTATCGAGGACAGGCTTGTAGCTACCCGTTTATTCCTTGGCGCTTGGCATTTGCGCTAAGAACAGAATGACTGTTGTATGTATTATCTTAAGTAAAACCTATTGTTATTAATACGATAAATAAAAAGGAACTATTATTGGATTTGGTTATTTTGGCTAAGTCTTGGTGGAATCTTTATCTCGACTTCTGGTGTTTCGTCGAGAACACCTTGGACAGGCTGAGCTTACCTCAGCCTTAGAAAGAAAGCATCGTAACATACACAACATTTTTATTGGAATCGATAAATTGGCTTTTGTTATTAACGTTTATAAGAAAACTTCATGTTAATGTTGTCCGCGGCTCCGTTTCAAATATCCCATTCGGGAAGTCGAATTTGGCGTCAGTTTTTCGAACATTTTGGGCTGTATTGCACGAACTCCGCCTTTATGTTATCCTGTAAGCCTTCAACCGTGTTCGACTTCTCCGCATAGGCTAACGATTTTACATAGTCTCAAAAGAAATAATCAAGAGGCGTTAAATTACATGAGGGGTTTTCCTTTTTAAATTCTGAACAGAAAAGTGAAACGTCAAAAACGTAAGAGTATTTCTTTTTCAATTCAGCTTTTCTTTTTTTTAGAACACTGAGAGCAAGAGTCTGAGCGCAGCCAACTTCACATAGATTTGAACACGCTCAGTTCAGAACACGTTCAGGCAGTTTGTTCTCATTTCAGTTCACTGTTTCGAACCAAAAAAGCTCACAGGGCCATTTCGAGAAATGATTGGCTCATCAGATTCATCCTTCAACATGTCCATTGTTTCATCATAAGATGGTGCCACATGTCAGCCAAGTCCAACACTGGTAATCGGGGCTAATATCGTTCATATCATGGCTCAACATCATTCGACGTAAAGGTTCCTTACACGGGTGTATTTTAAGAAAAATGGACCGATGATGACACCACCGATAAACCACATCAAAATGTAGTTTTTTTGGGATGCATCGGCAATTAGTGTATGGCATGTAACTACTTATCATTGATGTGGCAGTTTTGCTGAATTTACGTATCCGTTAAGTCAGAATTGAGCCTCATTTTTAGACACAATTCTTCTATAAAACAGCTGGGGGCCGAACTTCCGCGCACGTGATCGAGTAGGTAATACGTAACTGAATTATGTGTTTTTGGCATTACTTCTCACGTAATCGAGCACTTTAGTACCACAATTTAACATTCCTTCATCAGCATTTGAACGAGTTAAAGTCAGTAAATGAACAGCACACATGTACGCATGCGAGTTGATTTTTTAATGTCCAAAAAAGTATATTTGGTGATAATGGCACGAATTGTCGATTAGCTAAGGCGATTATGGTCGTAACAAACGAAGCCCCTTTTTTAAGTAAGTCTTTAAAACATGACGTTTGAAACGCCATTATCAACCAGTGCAGTCAACCTCAAAAACCTTAGGTACTCTAAAAAAAAACACCCTTTACTAGGC
Source organism: Melanostoma mellinum (assembly GCA_914767635.1). Classification (NCBI taxonomy): domain Eukaryota; kingdom Metazoa; phylum Arthropoda; class Insecta; order Diptera; family Syrphidae; genus Melanostoma; species Melanostoma mellinum. The sequence continues at coordinate 38,384,145 of OU612058.1, read as the reverse complement.
CATAAAAGCATGTGACTTACTACAGAACGTCAGACTTCTTTGTTAATACTTGAATACATGGGAGATAGGTGTATTTCTGACTAATGTTTAGATTGCCTTCTGCAAACTCTCATTATACTTGGTTGTAACATGCCAAAAGAAACAAAAGTTGAGGGTAACGGATATTGACAAATCAATTACTAGCTTTAAAGGAGCTATGGACTAAATTTTTCATGAAAGATAAATTGATAAATTGGTAAATTGATAAATTGATAAATTGATACAAGCTATTCGACTCATGTTTTAATGAAATATATTTTCCTCCCGTATCACTTTTTGCATAGAATTGGCAAGTGCTCCTAAACTACCATCGTTGCAAAGCAGCACCGCCCAAAAATCAATTAACAAGTATTTCAAAACTAGGAAACATATGCAACTCAGAACAATTCCAGAACACCGCGACATAAATGACAGTAAAATGGCGGATATTTTATAACTTTATGCATAGCGCGTTTCTGATCCTTCATTAAAGATAATGCCTTCTGAGAGAATAGACAGGACCTACAATTTCCTTCGGGTTCGAACGACTAATGAAGAAAGCGCTTCGCCTATGAATTAACTTTCGAAGGATTTGTCAGCTCCTCGCGAAAGGTGATACCCGTGGAAAAACATTTTTAGTTTTTGTTGGGATCCGAACCGCGAATAACAACCATAACACCACAGGCACCACGGATAAACTTGCTGAAAATCGGGTTGTCACTTGATACCATCGAGATTAATCCTGTACTCAAGCCACTACAGCAAAAACAAATAAAGAACTCCATCAAGCTTTCTAAAACTTACCAAAAACTTAGAACCTTCCTGGGTTTTCAGGACCCTATGCCTGGACATTTTTAGAAAAAAAAAATGTCTTTTACAGTGGATTAGCATTCTCACGGATCACAACTCATTGGCTGTTCACATGATAAAAATGGGCATAAGCACATCTGATTTACGAGTATGTATAGAATGTAAAAACGTGGAGGTGTAGGAAGAATCCTTTTATCTTTTCAGAAAAAAAGGCCAATTAGAACATATTTCTGACAAACTGAACGACACCAAAAATATACCACTGAACAAAATATTTAAATTCATAAAAAATGTCATTTTACACCTTTAACCAAAAAAAAAACGTTTCACCATTAATGACTTACTCAACTTCTTCCTTATTCTCCGCTGTTCAGAGGAAGACAATGAATAACCTTTTTGGTTCGAGTAAAGCTTTGCTGATTGCAGCTAAACCTCCAACCTGATCTCCTTCACAGCAGATAACTGCTGTTCTGCATGGAAACTAACAGAGCAGCGTCGCATTAGTAAGAGACTCATCTTGAAATCATGACAAAAACTTGTTAATCCACAAGTAGGTACCTACTGCGAGAAGAGTCAGTTAATTCTTTTTGATGAAAATACTGAACACATCAACACAACAAGCAACAAGTAAGACATAGACTTTGGTATAAGACTGATAGACTGGATACCATTTTCATCATTAATTGGCACACTACGTCTTTGGTTAGGGAAGGAGATGCCTTAGTCAGCGTGGTTCCCTTTTTTCAGCTGCTGTCTTTAACGGACTAGTACATAAATAGCTCCTTTGAAAAGAAAATCACTGCTGGCAGCTTAAAGAACCATTTCTATCCCCAAATGTTTACTTGCTCATGTGGAAACAAATTAATATTTTCACTCAACATCTTCCATTAAGATGAGAATTCACCTTCGGGCCTATAATAAAATATTGACAGCAGCGTTGAACAGCATGCAAATTACAAAGAAGAATAAAACTACGAGTACACATCCTACATCCTACATCCTACATCGTATAACCTTGTCAGCAGAACTAGTTCTAAACCCTCTTGTTCAATGACTAAAGTCCCTTTTTCAACAATGTGCGCATTACTACAACACCCGCTGCTAACACTGTTCAAATATAATTGCGACCTAAATTTCGCAACACTCAGACAACACATAACCATAAAGCACTAAAGTTGCGATTGCCAAGTAAGTTAACTCGATCCAAGAACAAAGTGCTTATTTCAGTAGTGCAAATGTAGGTAAGTGAATAAGTCGCACAAGGTTAAAAAAAAATCCAGGCATACAATGTTCAAAAATCGTAAGAAAGAGCACATGGTCTTCATGTAATTTTCAGCGCGCCCAAGTAATCATGCCCTCAATTTACACCATCAACTTACAAATTGTCAGAAAATTAAGGTCCTACATTCCTTAATGGAAATGTGTTTTTAAAAAAGTCCCATTGGACATGCATTGCATCCAAACTTTCCATTTTTTCTTCAAAATTTTATGGGTGAAGTGCGCCCTAATTAAACCAAACACTCAGTGCAAAAGCACTTTTCTCAAGAAACTTTTACTCCCATCTTCTATATATGGTTAGGTTACCTATGCCTGCCTTTGCATCCCTATGCCTGCACAAAACCCATTTACGCAATGAAATTTCCGTCATTATCATAAATTTTCTAAAATAGTCCCTTTTTCAACGACTAAAATGGACTTTACTGCCATCAAGAATAGTTTGCAATGCGCTCCGCTCACATTAGAAAAAATCTCATTAACATGCAATTAGTGCAGGTAAAAGCTCACCCCACACACGAACACGGTACTCTTTTTTTTTTTTTCTTGTGTTTTTGGTTTTCACACAACTAATGGACCAAGTCCACAGGAAAAGGGATTTATATTATTTACCTCATCATGCCTCATGTGCAATGGCCATTGTATGATGCGGGGCCTTACTCGTTTATTTATTTCCGGTTTTGCGCTGCAATGGAACACTGCAGTGACAGTTTCCTGTGAACAGCTTTAATGTTGTGCATATCATTTTCACATTCTCTACTTTAGGTCTGATCAACGTAACAGTGATTTTTTCTTTTTACTTTTAAAATATACGAGCGGGAAGAAAGACAGTGGGACTTGGTCTCATAGTGCGCCCGCAATTGGTGTTGAACGAAGGATGAGGAAATTGTGTTCTGTTTGTTATCTCAGACAAACTCAAAGAACCAGAAAATGCAGATGCAATTAAAATTGCGTTCTTCATTTCCGACAAAACTCATGATGGAACACAAGGGAACACTTCTTGAACAGGACTTTTGAAATAAAACGAATAGCCCAAAGGAATGGTTTAGGTTTAATTGAAAATTTGCTTGAAGGATAATTAAAAAAAAAAGTAAAAATTGCGAAGCGAAGTCTAACAGCCAGTCAGACACGGTAGATGGACCAATCACAAGGGTTGATCTTGTGTCGGAAAGAGCTGACAGTAATGCCAGATGAAAAGTTAGGTTGGGACTACAACACACATTTTCAATTTTAGCGCAGTCAAAAAAGATTTTACCATAAAGTGAAATGGTTTTTAATGGAAGGTACTTGAGCTTTGTATGTGAGAGATGAGGACAGCAGATTTTATTCACTCTCCTTTACTCACATCTTATTTTAATTCGCTGGTTGTGTCTCGTTTGACCAGCGCTTCACTGATAATAGGTTGAAAGTCAAGGCTAAAGTTGAAAAGTTTCTAGGTAAACCCTTAAACAAAGACGAACGGCTTTGCCTTGTCACTCTAGCCTGCATTTATGTTCAAGTCTTCCAAGTTTAAAAAACTTTCAATTGTTTAGTCCAAAATACTTATAAGTTGTCTTTTGTAGTCTTTAAGAAATATGTTCGCCCCTTGGATTCTTGAATTTATGTAGTTTTTTAAGGTCTTGGTGACACTGCTTATACAGCTTATTGACATATTTTTAGCTTTCTACATCTGCATGTTCCCGACTAACCTTTTCAATGACCCATGAACACGGAACACTTCAAAGTCTAACGATGCCGATAACTACAGTTAACTCAGACGTTATTCAGAAGTCACCGATCATTGGTGCTAAAGTGATTAGGTAGCTCAGAATAAGGTTCGGTTTTTCATAGAATTTGTGGGATTTTCATAGCTAAACTAAAGGAGATTTGTGTCTGCCTTTGCATGAAATCGGAAAAAGTAGATGGTTCACATCAATACTGAAAAAAGTCTACTTGCCACAGGAATAGATCTTCAAACACATTGTAAGGGGATATTTATTAAACTTAGAATTTTTCATCAAAAGCTTTGCTCTTCGTAAAAAGAGTGGGATATTTTCTCCGTATAGTGGGTCTTAAAATCCTACATTTTCTATTCGTTTTTGAGTAATTGAAAAGGACATCAATTATGAATTGGTATAGATGTGCTTTTCATAGGTGTAACCCAAATGATTATATAGCGCGTTTTCATGTGTGCTGATTATAAGATTGCCTATAGGTGCCACAAAAACACACCTTCTCTGGTTGAAAAAGTATTTCCCAAATGATTATAAGCAAGCACAAATAGAAGTGGACCAAAAAGCCAACCTTCTGGGAAGCCAGAAAGGGCAAGCCGTACTTCTAAAAACAACTTCTTAGATACTGTCTGTCATTTCTGAATAACTGAGTTTGAAATATAACTTTAATTTGAACGTTTATTGGTCAAGTAGCTGCCATTTGACCTACTGCTCATCTAGATCAGGTTAACGATGGTTAGAAAGCTTATATAACTGTTCTGTATGTATTGCGTATTATTCGTTCGCAAATCACACCCAACGATTAATCATTTGGTCCTGAGTCACCTGATCATCGAGTGTAGCCTTTTTTTGTTGCGTAGTAATGGTAAGTAGTAAATCAGTTGGAAAAATGCTACTCACTCATCAATTCTTTATGCACTCTTCTAGGGGAGAGTATGCATCTGAAAGATTTTCATATGACAGTTCTTTGTGGATGATGAAAAAATTATGTACAGGAAGCGAAAGCATTGCGATAGTCTTTTTAACGGGAGATTTTCTCTTTTTAAGACAGTTGAAAGTTTTTCTACGAATGTATTAATCTCTACTATAAAAAGAGTTATTGAAAGAGTACGAGAAACCGTTGCGAAGCAAAGTGAAGGATATTGAGTTCAAATGACTGGCAGAAAATGTGTTCAAGTTTATAGAAGGTAAGCTGTTAAGCTAATAAAAAGAGAATTAACCTTGCACTAGGTGCGTTTTGTGGTACCCGTGGCATGATGGTCAGCATGTCCATCTGCTAATCCAGAGGTTCGAGATTCGAATTCCAGCAGAGGCAAAAATGTTTTTACATGGGTATTGCCTTTCGAAATGGCAAGCCCTCCGTTAGTAAATTCATTGCCATGAAAAGCGCTTTCTCAAAAAAAGCCGTTCGGAACCGGCAGAAAATGGTAGGTCCCCTTCCCTCCATTCCCTCACAAGGCATGGTTGTGAGAAATGCGCTAGGCCCAGAGTCTCCTCGCTCTGTTGCGCCACCCTATTTATTTTTTATTTATTTAGGTGTGTTTTAGTGGCAAATCAGCAATTCTTTAATCACTTTGCCCATGAACAATAAAACAAAGTTGTTGTTTCTTTTTGTGTTCAGTGATGAAATGCATTGCTGAGCTGGTTATAGGATTGCAGAGTTGCGATAAAAAATACACCACTTATGAGAAGTGTAGATTGCCTTTGAAATAAAAGTAAACTAACTACTGTGGAGAGCGAATTTGTGGAGCTAAGGTATTAAATGTCCAATCAAATTTCAATGATTTATCCCACAACATGAAAATTGTTGGGCCCTTAAGGAAATCTACCTTGAAATTCTGAGTGAAATTTAGAGTATACGAATTCTCTGAGAAAATCGTCACGATAGCCTGGAGGACTTGTGCGTTTTCTTTGGCTGACTTTTTGAAGAAACGTTCGATCGACAACATCAAAATTTAGCATTGTGTGCTCTCAAAAAACGAAGAATTTTGGAAGTTTATGTCCAGCTGATACATAACATGATTACATCTATGAGCGGTGATAAAAGCAAAACATGAAATCGGAGGTACCGTCACATCAGGTGTACTCCGGATCCTCTACTCCTTGTTTCAGTACTTGGCAGCCTGCTGGAAAGAAAAGCAACGGAAACAGCTCAAATATTCCTTGTAGACGATGGAGCTATAATAACTGGGAGTCGAATACCTTTGCAAAAAAACTTACACATTTGTATAGGCTTTTAGTAGTAATAGAAATGAAAAGTGTTTCCGTCCAAAAAAGACAGAACTTCTTCACTCTTTGTTAATATTCCAGACATGCAGGAAAAACACCGATATCTTCTGAGATTGAAAAGATGTTTTTAACGAAAGAAAATGCTATTATACAGTGGTTTGCTATGTTCTATATGGCCAACTTTGCTTAATCAATAAGAAGTATCACAGTAAATGATAGCAGCAGCTGAAGATGCTTCGTAAGACCGCTGGATATACAAAATTTTAAAGAATTAGAAATATCAATATCCGTGAAGGCTCGTCAAAAACTACATCTGAATAGACAGCAAAACAATACAGGTGGCATTGTCATACGCAAAAGAGAGCACTGAACAGCCAGTCGAAAAGAGCAAAACTATGCAGCTTTCACGTGGTCACGAAAAAAAAATTAAGGAATTTCGTTTACTAGATATAATTATAATAATTATTTTATTGAACGTTATATATATGTATATACAATTGATACTTATACTAGATAATTTAAAAATTTAAAAATGATAATGTAAGAATGTTGGCACATAGGGGCCTAACCAAATACATAGTCTAGAATTGAAATAATAACTTAATATTATATAGCTGAAAAGAAAGAAAAAAATTTAATTCTAAGTCGGTTGACTTGGGTGATCCCGGCATGTTCTGTCCCGTTTGTCACTGAAAAACCTCTAATAATAGGTATGTTCGTTGACTCCCGAATCTTTGGACTTGCTATTTTGTCGCAAAAACCGTTTTTCGAAACATCTCAAATAGCCCTGAATATCGAACGGAGTGTTTTTTGAGCAATTGGTTTGCCCTTCAACACGCCCCAAAGTGTCACTAGGTTTTTCTGGGGAGACCTCAGAGGCCGAATTCTGTATCGTTTTAGACAACTATGGTCTAAATTTAAGGTATTTAAAAAATGCATTTAAGACCCAGGAAAAGTTGACAAAATTTGTAAGACGATAGTAAAATAGCTTTCCACCAACCACTGAAAACAAGATTATATAGAACAATCTTTTGACGACGCAATCTACGATGGACGATTGAACGAAAATCGCCTGAAAAAATACGGAATCTGGGACTTGGTAAGAGACAGACTGTCAAATGGCATGTATTCTTCTATTTGAGCTATGATTTTTATTTTTTTTTTTTTTGAACAACTAAGATTGTCAAGGAATTCAATGACCGAACCTGTTAAGAGAATTGATTGATGACAGTTTCTTAGGAAGACGGACGTTGGGTGCTCCAATTTCACTTGTATCAAGCAGACAAGTAGTATTCAGAATAGAAAATAGCAAATTATAATTATATGATAATAACAAATTATAATTAGTATAGGTATAGGTAGGTTACTTCGGAATGAGTCCTCTTTTGAAATTTAGGAAGATGTGTAATTTGGCACCAACTATATAGACAACCTTTTCCGTGGAGAACTTTGTCACTAGTTGTGTATTTCATATACTGAATGCTCTTGGACATTGTGCTTTTAGAAGCGGTTCAAGGTTGTTTTATTCGCTTTATACTGTTGATGGATTTTTTTCTTAGAAAGCTAACCGAATTCTTCTTTGCATGCTCGAGCATTGTTCCAAATATGTTTGCAAAAAATAAAAGATATGAGCGCAGTACCATTGGGTAGAAAATCGAAGTAGGATCAGAAGTCCTTTTCTCTTGCTAAAAGTTTCCAAGACCTCCGAAAGTAAATACTGCGGCGAAAAGTGCTTGATCATCCATTTGGAATCGGCAGAAAATTGCCTTTGGTTTTCAATCCAATTGCATAACGAACCAAATGCTTTTTGCACTTGATGACAAATGAGTCCTAGTCTCAGACAGTTCCTGTGTAACGTTTATTATATTTTTCAATGACTTGGATAAAATTTCTTTTGTGTTTTTTACGTGCTCTCATTGCAATCTTCTTAACACATCCTCCACTCTACTGCTAATGCAGAAGAAAATGTAAAAATCTGAAAGTGAAACGATTAAATCAGTTAGTATTTTCAATGTCTTCGATTTTCATTTTTGCTGATTGTCTTACCTTAGGTTAAAATAACTGTGGTGCTTTTGCAAGTAGACCCTTTTTACTAAAGTTTTTTTTTTTTTTTTTTTTTTTTTTTTTTTTTTTTTTTTTTTTTAATGGTGTTATTGCGGAGTTGATCTTTCTTATAGCTTTCTATTGGTTTATGCTAAATTTAGTTTGCTATTTTATGGTGGAAGAATTAAAGCCGGACGAACATTGGGCACTGCGTGGCTTAGGTGAATTGTCTCGAAACGTATTTGCTCTAAACGTTGATCTTAACACAATTTCGATTAATTTCGATTTTTAGACCTGTAAGTTACCTAGAAGATCAGGTGATTTAACATCTCTTCACTATTTTTTTGGGGTTATGTGAAGTCGCTTGCCTACTCAGATTAGCCTGAGATAAAAGACCACATTTGGTCCCAAATACTTGGCCATAACATCAGATTATATGCGGTTTTTTTCTTCCTGAAAACCACACGTCGAAAAAAACACCCTTTATGAGATCAATGAGGTCGTTAATCGCATTTATTTTTCGTGATCGGTAAGGTAAGAGATACTTTTTTCCGTCAGAAGAAAGGACTGGGGAATGATTGCAAAGAAAGAAGTTGCTTGTGTGCTTAGATGTTACCTGTTGGGTCCAAACTTCTTTCCCTCAATTCAACATTTCAAAGACCACTAAAAACCAGAGCCCTAAGTTCGATCAGAAATATATGGAACCTGAAATAATTGTACATTTTTTCAAGCTCCAAAGAGTTAACAATTTTTTTTGTTTGTAGACATTTCCTGACTTATTTATCGACACTTTGGCCTACAAAGATGGTGCTGCATTTTCTCAACATGTCTGAGATGATGAATATCTCGAAAAAAAATTTTCAATCTTGACTGGGGAAAACAAAAACCTGTTTTTTACTAACTCAATTCAGTAACCTCCTTGAGATGCAAAACTTATCTCAGTGAGGAGACTTCTATCTGGTTTCCTAAGTTCAGTATGAATCAGTTTTCATGTACCAATTTCAGTCCAAAAAACAGTCAAGCCTTTCATCAAAATTTACCACAAATAGTCTTTGATGCCACAGTGTCTTCAAAAGACGTTTCTTTCAACTCGTGTATACCTCACGTAAGAACTAAGGACATCCTTTTCGACGAGGTAAAAATACAAAACAATATGGCAACACTGTATTTCTGCCATTCAAAAGATAATGAATATACTTCCTCCAGGAACACAAGCACAGTCTAGCTTGCCCTGTTTAGCAATTATATTTACGTGCACCCCAAAAAAAGGGAAAAAAACAAAAACAAAATGAGGAAGAAAATTAAAAGGATAACTAAAAGGAGTGCAATTAAAATTTCAACGAAAAATTTAATTAAAAATATTAATTCTGCACAACTATTATCCCGTTTTATTTATTGCTGTCTTTTGCTTCTTTCTTTTTTTTTTTTTCATAATTTTTCTCCTTCGTCTGGCATCATCATCTTGGTCCTGTGGCGGTTGTCTATACATACTTCTACTATGGCGTTGAAAACTGGATGTGGATGGTTTTTTTTTTTAAATACATTTTTGTGTTCGTTGATGCCACACAGAGTCGTCCTTTGCCACATAATATATCACAAGGTGTAATTATAAGTAATCACTCGTTGGTGCTGCAAGGTGTATCCAGGGCAACGGCCGGCAATTACTCGTGTGTGGGCTATAATGCTGAAGGTGATGGCATAAGTCCGCCATTTATGTTGAACATTCTATGTAAGTGTGCAAATCAAGTGCTTCATTTGAATTTAAATAACATTTTCTATTTTCTATTTGTTTTTGTCCTTTTTTCTTTATGTACACACCTACCTCATCTCTTTTACCTTGATGTCGATTTAAAATCGTATTTTTGTTTGTGGCGCACGGGGCGGCATCGGCAACTGAATTTTGTGCCACTCTCGCACGTACAAAATCGATTCGGTAACAAATCTCTCGGATATCCGCTTTGATTTACGAACACACAACGACAGATGCGCCAACATGCATGCCAAATCAGCCTCGGATCTATGGAGTAGCAAAGCAGGAGGATGCGAAAATTAAATGCACTGTCGATGCAAATCCACCTGATGTTGAATTCAATTGGACGTTCAATAATTCAGCTGAAAGCATCGATGTTGCCACCAATCACATAACGAGATCAGGTGAGTTGGAAAACCGTTTCTCAAAAATGTTTTCTTTTTTCTTTTTTTGTTGTCCTTGTTTCGGTTTTGTTCTTTATTTTCGACAATATTGTGACGGTACGTCAGTGTCAGAGGGGCTTTTTTATATTTTGATACGAGGAAGGAAAATTGATGACGATTGATTGACGAAAATTTGAATTCGAGGAAGGATGTGCGAAAAATGATGAAGTTTCGTATTGAGTGGAGATCGAATACAAATAGAGGGACAAAAGTAACAGCGAATACTTCTTTTTTGAGAAATTGCACACATTTGGTTCACATTTTAGAGGTGATTTAAGAAAAATTGGATTCAATACATGAGTTGTCTTCGACTTATGGACCAGGTGTACGATATACACATTCACAGATTTATCATAATCAACGATGGCGGATTGCTTTGCTGAAATAAAACAAATTCCTTATTTGGGCGCCATTTAAAGAAAAGGATTATAAAATCCGACTTCGTATCTTTTCTTATGTGGAGTACAGTCTGCGAAGGCAAGATGTTGTACAGGTTTCTAAAAAATTGGACTTCTGACGTTGAAACTTAAGTTTTGAACAGTCTTTTAAATATGAAAAATAATTTTAGTGTGTCGATTTGTTGGATGCCATTTTCGACATCAAAGGTTTCATTAAGTTCCTTACCGATCTTTTTTTCTGTTGGAGGTTTCTTTAATACTAGTTGGAGAAATCAGACCTAAATACCGGTCCATTGTACTACCAGGTAGAATCCTTCTTTTTACTATAGCTTTCCAAATATTCGGGAAAAAGCTAAAATACGCTGCCATGATATGGAGCCTAATGTGCTAGCTCTCACCATGTCTACGCCGAGTATCTGTGACCTCATGCGAGGCAGGACATTCACAGAGAAAGTGCCCTGCGAAGTCCTCATCTCTTCCACAAGATTCACAGATCGTGGTATGTATCACTTAAGCCTAAAATGTTTTAGTGAGAGAAGAGCCCCGTGGCAACGCTAATGAGCTTTCTACAGTCTTTTCTGCTACTTGATAGCAAAAATGTTGCAGTGTTCTTACGAATTTACGTTGGGGAGCATACGTTTAGTCTATCTGCATACAATGGAGGCATGCCGTCTACGGTTGTGTCTTGGCAGATCAAATCGTTGATTGAAGGCCTCACTGTTAGACCCATCGACGGTTCAGGCCCTGAGAAAGTTGTCTGAGATCCTTGCCTAGCAATTTCATATCATCTCATTTTCAGTTATACCGTGAATACCAAATGAGACTCCAAGAATTTAATCTTTCGACTGCATTCAGAGAGCTCTTGCATTCCTAATGGATCACTTTCGAAGTAGTAAGGGGTTTGAGAAGGGCCTGCAAACACAAATACTTCTCCCCGTCCAGCCATTGTTCGCAACGTAGCTTATTGTCAATTGAATTGCATACTCCTTTTCTTGGAAAACGGATGCGTTTGATCCTGAAGACCAACCTTAACAGAGTAACTTGAATTTTATAAAATTATACAAGCTTTGTAGGATTGACTGTGTTTCCCAGTTGGCCTTTACATTCACTCTTTAATGATCTTTTAACCATGTGGTAAGTCTATCGAATGGCATTTATCAGTTTCCTCAAATGAGCCCTTCTCATGCTGGTTCTTTTTCGTTGTTCTTCTTCTTCCTTTATTTTCTCCTTGTAGACCTCGTTATACTATTATACTCTTCTGCATCTGTATTTGCCTGACAGCATTTCAAACCATGGGGTTCGATTCTGACGCCGAGTAAAACCTAGAACCTCATATTTTGCATATCTGATGGCTTGCCGGAATTGCTGCCACTGGTATTCTGGTGTCATATGACTCAAGGACAGTTGGAAGAATTTTCGATTGGGAAAGGCACTGAAATATGAAGCTTATAAAACGTCACATCATTTTACAGGGTTTGTTCACGAGAGTCGTGAACAGGATGTCCTCATTCGTACCTTGGCTATACATCAAAGTAGTGGTCCTAATCAAAGTTGGCCCCCTCAGAATGTTCGGACATCTACCACACTGGAAAAGTTTCTTGCGTCGATCGTAACATAGTCAATTTGGTTGACGGTAGATTGATCTGGTTATCGCCATGCACCTTAAGGAATTTTGAGATGCGGCAAACAACAAGATTAAGCCCCTCAGCAAAATCGATCAGCCTGAGTCCGTTCTCGGAGGTTTTGTCATGCAGGCTATGCTTACCGATTGTATTTCCAAAAATGTACTCCTTCCCTTGTTTTGCGTTAAAATCCCCAAGGACACTTTTCATTTCATGTCTAGGACGTTGCTCTTCTTTAAGGAGCTCGAATAGAAACAATCTTTCGCTTCTGTGTGGGCGTGGACGCATATAAGGCTCATGTTTGGCAAATTTAACCTTGATGAGGATGGTCATAATTCGCTCACATATTGGATTTTGGATGAAAACCTTATCCCTTACCCCTAACTTCAAATTCGCAGCCGAAATTAGCGTTGTTTTTTTTTTTGTCTGTAGCACTTACCTAGTAGAGGCCGCAGCTTTTCATCTTCCTTACACCCTGCCCATTCCGTCGCACTTCGTTTATGGGAGTTATGTCTACCTTATAAATTTTAGGGGATGCGGTGATCATATGGATTTGGATTCTCTCTAGTTCGCTTAGGTGTCCTATGTTCAAAGTGCAGATCTGGAGATCTTCGTCATTTTTTCGTTTGCTTGGGTTATCAACATTGAAATCATTATTGTCATTCAATGCTGTTAGTTGTTTCTCATGCAGGGGTTGAATCACCGCATCAGTGATCGAGTAAAAGTGAGCACTATTTTTCTTCGAGATTCATTCCATATTACACAACATCAGTTTGATGTTCGTTTATCGACTTCAATTCGTTCAAATACTGATGAAAGAATGTCAAATTGTAGTACCAATGTGCTCAACAACGTAAGAAGTATGTAATTCCAAAAACACATGATTTTGTCACGTGATAATCTATCATGTGTGGGGTAATTCGACCCCAGATGGTGCTTAGTTGCTAACGTGGTTGGTATTTAACTCCACGATCAACCCCCAATTTGTAGCCACTAAAGGACCGGATATTTTCAGTGCCCTGCTACCTTTTCATGCCCATACGTAATGGTTACCATGTCTGACTCTTTCGTAGAAGGTTCCTGGTTCAAATCCCAGAAGCATTGGGGAAAAATGTTTTCCTGGGTATCGTTTGCTAGGTATTGACAATTTTCCGAAAGTAGCTAGTTTTACACTGCGCTTTTTAACAAAGCCGTTCAGTGCGGCATTTATTGCATGTCCTTGAAATGTGATATATCCCGAGGATTCTCTAGCTTTATTGTGCTTTGTTTATTTTATAGAACCTTGGATTCGGAAGCTGTCATTGGCTTGCCAGGACTCATCTCTATTTAAATGCCCGTCCTGGTAGGAAAGGACGAAGAACCCTGTACGACATTAATGGTCTTTTAAAATATATCGGAGTAGCTAGTTAAAATATTTTTTTCATTCTTGAAGTCCACCGTTGTTTCTGTAAGTCGAGTTCATCCGCTGTGCCATTTTTTCCATACAAGCTCTGACAGACCTCATCAACACTTTTCATCAACGCTTTCCATTGCTAGTTAAGAAAGTGACGTCCGTTGAGACGAGACCAGTACAAAGTGGCCACCGCTTTAAGCTATTGTAAGCGCAATTATTAATTATAAACTAAAGCATTTATCCCCCGGCTAACAATCATCGATTCTTTAATCTACGTGAAGAATATTCTCGTACCAACTCTATTAGTGAACCGTTGGAAGTACAAACAATGATGAGCTTTCTTTGATTAAGTACGTTCTTCCACATCTTTAGCCTTAAGAGTGCAACACTTCAAGGATCCCAACCGAATTTTAAATGAGTACTCCAACCAATGACCATCACACCGCTAGGCGGCCTTCAAAAACATATTCCTGCGAGTGCTGAATGAAATTTAATTTTATTCCTTAGCTTCGTAATTATAAAAGAATCTCCATCCATTCAAAAGTCTCCTTCCTTTGGCCACATTAAGAGCGAACTCTTATTCAACTCACCCACAGAGCTTTAACTTCATCAAAAGAATATTTTCCTCAAAAGCAAATAATAAGGAAAAAATAAAAAAAAAAACAATCTAAATCCCGCTAGTTGATAGCTATCTGCGAAATTGCAAAAACCAAAGTATTGAGGTCATAATCTCAATTTCATATTGTGAAACAAATGAACCAAGGAAGCAAGCGAATGAAATTAGGCTTGCAGCAGTGTTCTTCATCGGACCACACTATTCACCGGCGTTCGGCCATGGGTCTGTCTCAGTCTCTGTTTCTCTTTCTCACACTCTTTTTTTATTCATTTTGCTTGTTAATTTCTATACAATCGCGGCGGTTATGTGCTCCACTTTCGATTCCATAGCCTTGGCCGAATGCCCCACAGTATTTATATCTTCGTTCGTTCATAAGGAAAATATAAATACAAAAAAAAGTAGGTACATAATAATAACAAAATACCACCAGCCAGAAGTTAAAGCCAGAGGATACAGTATCCACTTTTCAACAGAAGACTCACTCGCCAAAGCTAAACTCTTGCATCATTCATTTACAATTTTTTTCAAAGCAAACAAACTCCGAGTGTAATCTGACATGGATCTTAATGAAAATCTGTAAGATCTATGCGGAGTGTTGGGGTAGACTACTGGTATATAGGAAAATGGTTATGAGAATCGATGTTGCACATTATAAAATTTTTTTTTTTTTTATTGTATAATTGTCTTGTTTCGTAGATTAATTGCATTCTATACTTGGAATCTTGTGTACATTGTCGTTTTTTGCTCTTGGTATTATTACAGGTACTTCATCGATTGTGACCTATACACCGATTACGGAGCTTGATTACGGCACTTTGCTGTGTGTCGCCTCGAACAAAATTGGACGTCAAAGAGTGCCGTGTGTTTTTCACATTATAGCAGCTGGTATGTATCGAGGACAGTAACTGGAGCTTTGTTGAACATATTTTATTCGAGGAAGAGTATTACATTGTGTTTGGGTTTGAAAGTTAATTACAAATATATAGATATTTTTTCTCTCTAAGTCTTTGTTCTGAATCCTTTTTAAGGAGTAGCTATTTAAAATATTGTGTAAGGGCACTGTTAGTTAATTAATACGAATCTGGCTGAGAGCAACGCAAACAAGGTTCAAATAATCGGCAATAAATCAATGAAAAGTAAAAATAAAACAACTAGCTACGTGTGCTCGATTTTGAGTCCTCACTCAAAGCTGTACCTACTTTGAATTTATCTCATACTGAAGTAAAGCCAGATGGATTCCAGCTTTAAATTGGACTCTTCTTGCTCTAGTTTACTGGGTGAACGCAATGAATTGAACATGAAATCACAAATATGAAGACAAAGATTCAATCGGTGGCCTTGAAAGTTAATTTATCTTTGACTTTTGTTGCTGGAGTTCCATGCCACTTTTTGCATTCAACTTGTTACTTTGGCAGTTTCCTTCGGTATTTTAATCATTGTAAGCTCACCACTTTAACAACACATGCTACCCCTGCAGCTAGAGAAGGACATCGGCCTCAATCAAATAGCTTCTTCAGCCAGCTCGGTGTCTAGCTAGTTGTTCCCAGATTTGTTCGTCAAGCAGATAGAGGACCTCTCTTACATTTATGTATTCCACAAAGGTTTAATTTTGTTTAAAACTGTTTCATCATTTATGGGTGGACACGGCCAGGTCAACCAGTACTACACAGCCTACAGTCATCAGAAATCATTAACCTTTTTTTCTTTTGGATGAGTTAGAGTTAAGTAGAGCTTATACAGGGTTTTCCATTGGGGACTATCCATTTTGTTTCTTTAATGTAAACGCGCCCTTAAGGTCTTTTGACATTCTGTAAACGTCAGATTGCTCATTAAGGTCTACCATTTCATCATGGTGAGTTACACGAATCAACAACGTTTCCAAATTATTAAAGCGTACACCGAAAGAAAAACCTTGGTAAAATCAAACAGGAAACTTGTTTGTTTTTGCGTCAAGCAGGAACATAGTTAAATTAAACAAGCTGGCATTGTCATTTTATTTACTGAAATGCTACAATTTTCATTGGTTAAATCAACAACGCCATTTTCAATTTCGTGTTTAAACATTGAGCAAAAACATTGTTAAACAACAACGGTTGTGATACTAGAAACATACATGTCCATGATACTTTAACAACGTTTGTGTTTCGTCAACAATTCTGAATTGTTGGTAAAATATGAACATTGTTGATCAAGTATGTTCGTGAGAATTCAGCCACGTTTTCATCTGCTCAACAGATTTAATGCAAAATTTCTATGATAAATGCCTGAATTGAAGTTTGACCTATACATTTGATAGGTCAAACTTCAATTCAGGCATTTTTCATAGAAATTTTACATTAAAACTGTTGAGCAAATAAAAACGTGGCTGAATTCTCACGTAAAACATACTTGATCAACAATAAAGAATAATTAATTATCCCTTAATATAAAATGGTCACGAAACTTATCATATTGAATTGAAGTTCCGTAATGCGACTTCACGTTTTCTGTGGGCTTACGTATGAAAAATATTGAAATTCAAAATGTTACTGATACTTTAACTATTCTTTATTGATTAAAGAAGTATGAACATTGTTGATCAAACATATTGGTGATAGTTCAACAGTGAATTTGGTATTTCAATCACAAACGTGATGGTTTTTGTAATTTCAGCCTTAATTGTTAGTTAAGTATGTTTGTTGTTGATCAAGTATGAAATCAACAATCACGTTGTTGGTTAAAAATTATAACATATTCAAATCAACTACGAACATACTTAATTTAAACATTTTTATGATACTTACCTGAAAAAAAATTGATCACGGCAGCATACTTGATTTGAACATGCGTTCTTATTTGAATTCATCACGAAACTTGGTTAATTTCACAATTTTAGACGAATTGTTGATTAACAATGAAACATGTTTAAATCAACCAAGGTTTTTTCTTTCGGTGTACTATCAAAATTTTGAGTCAGTCGCTGCAACTTTAAGAGCGCTAACTTCGATTTTTGGTCGTTATAATCGTCCCACCCGTGCCGCAATTCTAAGTTTAGTGCACAAATTTGAATCCACGTTTTCGCTGCAGAATGTTCCCGTGCCAGTGAGACAAAGATTAGGACGGATTGCTGAAAATATCGCGGCCGTAAGTGCATCCGTTCAGAACGACCCAAATCAGTCAATTCCACGTCGTTCACAGGAATTGGGCATCGCACAAACCACATTGTAGCGTTTTTTTTTTGGCGTCAGTTGCGTGGAATGGATATTAGTGACATGTGGTTCCAGCAGGATGGAGCTACAGCCCATACAGCTAATGCAACCATCAACATTTTGAAGAGGACATTTGGTCAACGTGTTATCTCAAGAAATGGACCGATCAATTGGCCGCCGCGCTCGTGTGATTTGACACCTTTGGATTTCTTTCTTTGGGGCTATGTCAAGTCGTTGGTCTACTCCAACAGGGCAGAGACTTTGGAGGAGCTTCAAGCCAATATTGAACGCGAAATTGTCGCAATACCGGTCGATATGTGCGAGAGAGTGGTCGAAAATTGGGTTCAACGTATCGATCGCTGCAAGCGCCCCCGTGGAGGACATATGCACGAAATAGAGTTCCATTTGTAATGGTATTGGGTGTACTTTAATATGAAATAAATGTTTTTTTGATATCTCAAATGGCTGGCGTTTTTATTTAAAAAATAAAATGGATAGCTCTTAATGGAAAACCCTGTACTTGGGGGCTCCCGTTGCGCAGTGACTATCATATCTACCTCTTACGTGGGAGTTCAAGTTTGGAAACGTCCAATTGTTTTTTCATGGGTATCGCGTGAAAGTGTCAAGTCATGAAAAGCGTTTTTCTACATAAGCTGCTCGAAGTACGAACAAATTATAAAATAAATAAAATAAGTATGGTTGCGCAACAGAGCGAGGAGCCCCAGGGCCTAGCGCATTTCTCACAACCATTTATTGTGAGGGTATGAAAGGGGCCAACAAATTTCTTCCGGTACCGAACACCAAATCGAGAAAGCACTTTTCATGGAAATGAATTCAATAACGGATGATTTTTCAATTCCTAGCGAAACGTGATAACATTGTTGCCTCTGTTGTGCGAACCACGAACCTCTGGGTTAAATAACAGGCAGGCATGCTGTGCATTGTAATACAATACAATACAGTACATGCTACCCATCACGCCACGGGTACCAAGAAAAACTTGTAAATTGTATAAGTAAATGAGAATAAAAATAATTAGAGCTGCGAAACAACAAGTCTAGGGATGCCTCAAGGACCTACTATTTACGCCGATCTCGAATGGCTAAATGAGAAAGCGCTTTTTTGCCAGCATATCTTTTTAGATTTGTAAGTCGAAGCCCTGAAATGTACCTGTGGTCTCCGCGAAGCGGTTTTTGAAAAACTTCAACTCGCCCTCAATGTCAAACTGAATGTTCATTGACCCCTGGGTTTGCCCTCAACTCGCTTCAAAGCTACCTTAAGTTTTTGTCGGAAGATCTGCAACTTTTTTTGGAAAAACTATTTGACTTTTCTGGGACCCGAACTTCCATCTCCCACTTAACAGGCAGTCATGCTAACCCGTACAACACGGAGACCAAAAGGTATAGGGTTTGAATAAGAAAAACACTGTAGGAACTGAGGATCTTTGAGCTCTATTTTGGTACCCATTGATTTATATCTTTTTATTCTAAGACCATTGTGAGCACATGGGCCGTCCAAAGGTGAGACATAAATTGTTGCTTAGTTTTTTCAATTAGTAAATATAGGGTCCGCCAAATAACTTCTTTTTTTTTTTTTTTTTGAAAATGCTATAAAATAAAACTACTGAATATTTTCTCAAATTTCTTTTTTTATTTGAAAGTACAATCTTTCCGGATAATAATGAAAAATTTCATTCAAATGGCTGCCTCGGCTGGCCATGCAGTAGCCTACATCATCAGTCAAATTTTTAAGCACATCATCGATCAAACGTGAACTTTACAGCCCTACACCTGATTTCAAGCTCCTGCAAAAATGTTAAAAATGAAAACAGCTAAAACATTGAAGAAAACTCCACCGATAATTGCGGCACCACCCGCAAGGGATCTCGACGCAGAGTGCCAATTGCAGCTAGAACTTTACTGGTGCATCCAACAACTGGAAATATCAATAGCAAATTCAAAGTCAAACAAACAACGAGAAGACCTTATGAAGAATCTCAAAACTCTCAAAAGCAGCACGGCCCCAATAGTCAAAAAAAGACAAATTATGAAAGCCTCCTTCGGTGACTACAGATCGAAAATGAAGGAAGAAGAAAAAAAACTCGCACTGGCTGCTCGGCAAATAAAATTCACTGCGACTAGCGAGGTACCCAACAAGTCAAGTTTTGTTAAAAAGGCTGCAATTCTTACATCTGGAAAGGACTTCAAATTTAATTTTAATCCCGACACTGTCAGTGAAAATCCACCAGTCGAGAAAGACCTAACATCAGCAGATGAAAAATCTGATACTAGCACCGTTACAGGAACAAACAATTTAAATTTCTCTTCTGGAACTGAATTTAAGTTTAATTTTGCTATAGAAAATACCAACGAAGTTGTTGATTTCGAAAAATTATCAATCAAGAGCTAAATGCTGCATTTGTGTACACACTGAACTCTGAATAAGTTGTTTTGTTGGGAGGAAATTTCCTATACTATTTTGTTTACTTTGCAAACTTCAAATTTCGATAAGAACTGAATTTTCTTTAAAAAAGGCTCTTTGCTTATTAATTTAAAATTTAATCGATTGTGTGTAGTTGTAATTCACCAATGGCTTCACGAATATTGTCCTTTAAAACGTCAATCGTCTCTGGTTTGTCGGCGTAACACTTACCTTTTACGGAACCCCGAATATAATAGTCCAACGGTGTCAAATCGCAGCTCCAGGGTGGCCAAACGACATCAGCTCTGCGGCTGATAATGCGATCTTCAAAAACAGGGCGCAAAACATCGAGTGTAGGTTCGGCTGTGTGGCACGTAGCGCCGTCCTGTTGAAATCAAATGTTGCCAATATCCTTCTATTAAATTTTTTTGAACAAAAATTCGTTCAACATGGCCCGATAACAATCGCCATTGACTGTAACGGCCACTCCTTGCTCATTTTCGAAGAAAAACTGCCAAATTGTGCCCCTGGATCAAAATCCGCATCAAATAGTGACTCGTTTTGGGTGTATCGGCTTTTCAATGTATGCGTGAGGATTTTCTGTGCTCCAAATGCTACAATTTTGCTTGTTTTGCTGCCAAGAAACCAGTTTTACCTGCACATGTTTGCACAATCTAGAGTTATTGATTTTTGTTTGGGAGTCTTTTTTGAAGAGATACATGTTTTGCACATAGCTGAAGTAAGTCGCTTATCTACACAGGTAAGGACGAGAGAATTGAAGCCTTGGAAGAGATATTTTGAGCGTTATTGCTGACTTACGGCCACAAATGCAGCAAAAATTTGTCGGCTTGAATTTATTCGAGTAAGCCATGGCTGATTTAAAATAAATCTAAAATCTTGGCCATAACATTGACCCTAGAAAGCGTACGTTCATTAAAACGTCACACCTCACACATCAAACAGTTAATTTTTTATTTCAAAAATCATGTTGTATGAACATTGTGATTTAAGTTTTAAAGAATGAATAAAAAATATTTTCTTATATTTAAAAATTCTCTTATTTAAGAAATATTGTTTGTGTAAATAATTTTGCTTTTATTAAAAAATAAGAAGCAATTAAAAAAAAAGTCTAAATGATCGCCAAAAAGTCGAATGATTAGCTTGGATTAGATTGATGAAAAATAAAGAAACTCTTTGTTTAACAGGCATTTTCTGAAAAAAAAAATGACCTCAAAGTCAAAACTTAGCTGGAGGAAGAAAATTTGAAAACCATTTAAAATTGAAAATCTGGCAACCTTAAGCCTATAAGGGCCCCATTTAAATACAGTTTTGAAGATTATTATTCTTACAAAAAATTAAGTTTAGAATTTGGTCTCTACCATCAGTATTAACAGAGAAATCGAATTTAACACAGGTCGAAGAACACCAAAGTAACCCTTTTTTAAATTGCCAAAAAGTGATGTCAAAGTTGAGAAGCGGACATTACTGTACAACAATTTTTTTCTGAGAATATGACCAAAAATCACATCTCAAAGTATGTAATACGATTTACGGGACACCCTGTATACTGTGATGATGTAAGCAATGCGTAGTTTCAAATTTAAGTTGATGGCTTGTCTTTATAACTAATATACATACTTACAGTTTCTTAAATAAAAAAAAAATTGTATTTATCGTGTTAGGTACTAAGTTAGAACATCAGACCTTTTAAAATCTCCCGACACCAGACTCCTTGCCTTTAAGTGGCGGTGCGTCTTGTTGACTTATGTTCTTAGCCTTATATTCGAACTAGACATGTCATAAACTATAGTTATAGGTAAGGTATAGATACTTTTGATTCTATGGCCACGATTATATAATCTTGAAATAATCTACACAATTTGATTCCTCATTCTTTAGTCGAATGTTTTCGAATCAATATTGCTTTAAATTGCAAACGAATATTGAAAAACATCTTTTTGTTCAGAGAAAAATTCACCATGGTAAACATCTGAGTCTACTAATTTTAATAATGCTCGTTAGCAATATTGACTCCCAATGAGCACTGCAAGAGACTATTGCAAACTAGAAGACCTGAAATTTTTCATATTAGTCAAAAGTTTGGAAGAGTGTCCCTGTCTATTGATGTCTTTCAAAATTTACCTCATTTTGAATCGGAATCGCAATAAGAAGTTTACTTTAAGTATTTAGCGTTTTTTTTTTTTTTTTTTAATTTTTCGTGAACAAAACCAGTTCGTTGCGGTGATTCATTTGAACAAAAGTGAAACGGTTGTGAAATTCTTCGTTTGTATCTTTTGTAAAATGGTTTTCAGAATACGGCGAGCTTTTATTTAAAGTTCGCACTTTGCTTAGTAGGTATAAGTTTCTGAATCCTTTTTATCGCCAGACCACTTTTGATATAATTTTTTCATGTCTTCAAAAACACAGAACCCAAACCAATAAATTAAACTTAATCTTTCCCTCTCTATATTTTATTCCCATAAAAATCACAGGACGACCAGACCAAGTGCATAACTGCACTCTTACCAACATATCAATGGTATCACTAAATGTCAAATGCACTGATGGTTTTAATGGTGGCCTACCGCAATCGTTTATGCTTGAAATGAGGGATCCCCATTCTAACGTAAGTACACACACAAACTCACATACCAACAAAATAATTTCTGTTAGTTTCTCTCATTTTTGCATTGTACTCAAAAGCCATTCTGACATCATCACTCTGACATCAAGGTGATGCATTTTTGTGTGAAGTTTTTGTCTGACAACTTATGTGTCACTCGCACTTCCCATTCAGTTGGTTTTTGTGTATAGGGAGACAAATATAATGTTTTGAAAGTCATTCTCTCTTCTTTTCATTTGATGTGAGGATATCTGTGGTTTTTCTTCCTATTTTTTTTTTTTTTCTTCTAGGAATTAAGAGCAAACATAACTTCACCAGAACCGAAATTCTCCGTCTCGGCACTGACACCTGGCAGTTTGTATGTAATCTCGGTGTTCGCCTTCAATTCAAAAGGACGATCTGATCCAGCGACTATGAATGCAGCAATGCTACGGATGCCCGAAAAGCAATTAACATCGGAAAGAGGTAAGTTCTTTGAACGCATGCATGGGTGAGTTATGATAAAAATGTTCAAGTCGAATTGATTCCGAATTTCACAAGGAGAGCGAGAATATTTTTCACTATAGGTTTTTACCGTACTGGAATGAATAGTCAAGACTCAGCATGCAGGAATTGCATTCAAAAGGTCTTGTAAAGTTCAAGATGAAGGATATGCGAAAATTAATAAGGAAATAGTTATGTGGTTTACAGGTCTATGAAAATAGAATTATATTAATAAACAATTTTCAACTTGCACGAAGTCATGTTGTTATCCATTTAGAAACTTTAAGAATTGATTGAACTTTCAAAATCAAAGCGTAACGTTACATTACGTTACGTAATGACCACTCTAATGTGTTTTCCTACGTCTGGAGAAATGCTTTACGCATATCGTAAGGAAGTCTGACTCTCGAAGGTGTCCTAACCAGCCCTGACATACCTGCTTAAACTCCAAAAGTCTCTCGCTGATCTCTCCCCACGGAACCACTTCCGTATTTTTTCGAGGGAGTGTCTGTGCCTTAATTGCACGTCCTGGTTCCTCAACCTTCTTCTCCTTCTTGCTTTTTGGATACAGAACTTGCATCAGATACGTTCTAGTTTGTTTCCAATTCTCTTCGTCTCTCATCATCGATATTGTTTTGGCCGATTTCTTCGATACTTCATGGTATTCCCTCACAGAGAGATAACAATATACTACGAATACTGTACATATGGTGAGCTTCACGTCGTCTGTCAACGAATCTCAAAACTGGTACGATTGGAACGCAGCGCTTCTCCTTTTTCCCATCTCCTACAAAAAGGCGATGAAATGCCCGCGACCGGTGAGGCACGGTGGATGATTGTAGTTCACTTTACCGTGTTTCAGGTTTTTCTCTGTCAATCCCCGTAAGACAGTTATAGTCTAGTATTTACAAAAAGAAGAAAACTAAATCTTCTTATACCCCCAATCTCTATGGGGAAACAATACCGTTTTCCAAGGAATCTAAATACCTTGGGATCATCCTAGACAGCAAAATGTCATGGAACCCTCAACTTGAACGCATTTCCAGTAGAGCAACCAAGTTCCTATGGACTTGTCGAAGCGTATGCTGGAAAAACTGGGGTCTAAATCCTAAAATGATGTACGACCTATATATGCTGTTAGTCAGATTAACAATAACGTACGCAGCCGTTGTATGGTGGACAGAAACAAAAGAAATAACGGCAATCCAAAAACTTGAAAGGATTCAAAGATTGGCAACAACATGCATTACTGGATGCATGCGTACAACACCAACATACGCTCTAAACGTCATTGTAAGACTACCTCCAATTCACCTCTTCTTAAAAATGGAAGCAAGACTGGCGACACACCGTCTCTTCTATCAAGGACACATAAAATCACATCCATACCCGAAAGGACATCTGTCGATAATGGAAAGTCTAGAAAAACTTAATACCTTTAGTACAACTTTAAACTCAACTTCTCCATTGTCATCCCCCCTAGGGAAGACTGGGAGAACACAAAACCTCATCCTTCAAGGCAAGATATGGTCTGGTATACGGACGGACGGCTCAAAAATGGAAACTGGTACAGGTTCCGGCATTTTCAGTGACTGCCCCATAACGAATTTTTCAGTAAGTCTGGGCAGTCACTTGTCCATTTTCCAAGCTGAAGTCTTTGCCATTAACGAATGTTCGAAAATAATATGTTCATCGAATACGAAAAACAAAACAATATTCATTTTTTCAGACAGCCAAGCTGCACTAAGGGCGTTAAGCTCACCTATCATAAGATCCAAACTTGTCCGAGAGACAGTCATGTCACTCTCTGAACTAGCAAGGAAAAACACTGTAATCCTCCACTGGATTCCAGCACACAAAGGCTATGATGGTAACGAGAAGGCAGTCATCTTAGCTGAAGACGGCGCATCTAAACCATTTGTCGGCCCTGGACCCTTCTGCGGTGTATATAAAAGTACCTTCAAACATACTGCCAAGAATATCCTACTGGAAAAATCAAATAAGGCTTGGCGTAACTCATCTGGCCAAACCTGTTCAAAACTCTTTTTGCCAGAATATACTGAAAAAAGATGAAAATTCCTACTGAACCTCAATAGGAAAACCCTAAATATTTTCACAGGACTACTAACCGGTCACTGTTCTTTTAAGAAACATCTTCATCAAATGTGGCTAGTAGCGGACCCCATCTGTAGACTATGTCTCAGGTTTCCGATCTGCCAAGCAAGGTCAGTTACGTGATGTAAACGCCACTGCCTAGTCTCAATTTTCAAACGTAAATTGCGGTGAGTTTTACTGTGAGATGTTCCTGTTATTGGCCTAAATGTCGTGCTTGTAACGCTTAATCTTCTTATACCAAATTGAGATGACTTCCATTTAATGCTTCATTTGGAAATTTTTCTCTTCTGGTCCCTTTTTTTTCATAAAACTCAGTTGAATTTCATTGTGTCGATGTCGTGTCGTGGCGAAATTCAACTAATATGTATTATTCCCTTGCTTGTTTGAGTGTGCATGCTTTGAGTTCATTTCCTGATTCCTTTCTTCTCTATTATTTCTTTACAGAGAAACCACATACGGCACTTTTGCTATCTCCTGTATTATCGTTAACCATCGGCTTAACGTTAGCGGTAATAGTGGCAGGCTTTGCCGTTGTCGTAGCCTTACGAATACCCTGCAAAAGTTCCAGACGCCGACGAAAAACACTCTCAAATGAAAACACATCAAGGGATGGGTCACCGGGACCGAGTGATAAGAGCTCCGGAAGCAAGGAAATCGATGGTAACGAGAGTGATGAGAAGAATCCGGATATCATACCCGAAACTATTGATTCGGATGATCAGGTAAGAAATTATTGTTTGTTCTCGCCTGTTGGCAAACTCCATTACAAAAACTCGCCCTATGGTTATGTGTGTGGTCCTCTTTTGCAAAGAGGAGTCAGCTTCACCATAAGAAGAAGGTGTAGTAAATTATAATTATCGATAGGGTTGTATGGTGTGAAAGCTGCAAAAACCGAAACCCAAGATGAAAATAATGAAGAACATTTATATCTGTGGGGGCATCTCATTCTCACATCCATGAGCTCATTGCTTGCATTCAGTTTGAACTACGGTTGCGAGAAGGACTCCTAGAACAAATGAATTGAGAATCGATAAATCAGCATGTCTGCAGTAAATTTCTTGTTCAACTGATAGCTATATGTGGAAGGGGATGTCGTGTGGTAATAGTATATGAACGGGTTGTAATGTAATTGTGGAATGGGTGTTTTTGGGGGGTGTTGAAGAGAGCTTTCACATTCCATGTTGGAGGTTTTTTTTTGCCTGCAGTGCAGAAGCATTGCTCTTAATGGTGTACTGGCTAAAAGAAGTTAAATTAATGGCCCTGGTTTGAGATGAAAGGACGTATTATTCGTGATTTAGGGTTCAAGGAACTGGACAAGTGCAGGGCATTCGTCTATTACATGCAATATGGCAGCCAACCGTAACCCAAAAGTTCACTGCACTTGTGACATCATTGACTTACATAACTTATATCATCAGACATGCAGGATAAATTATGTGGAGGTTATAAGATGGGTCATGAATGGTTCGAATGGTCGCCAAAACCAGTCCAATTAAAAAATGGATTCCTTGAGATCGAAATAATCGACTAGATATGGACATAAGGATTATTTGAACTACAGAGAACGACTTCAGTTTGAAAGGCATAAGGGAAAGATAAGACTAATTAAATCGTTTTCTAATGGAAATTGTATTGGTCTTAGCCTCTTAGGTTAGAAATTTCTGTATCAGAAACTCTGAGTCCTGAAATACTTGAAAATTGTTTGAAGTGAAAGAAGTAGTAGGTAAGGCCATACATATAGCTAATATGCATGGCAATATAAGAAATCTATTGTTATTATATTTCAATAAATCAAACAAGTCATTAAAAATATAGGTAGGGTGATGCAACAGAGAGTTTAGCTCATTTCCCGATAAGCCAGTCATTTGAAATCGACAAAAAAGGATATATACCTTCCATACCCTCGCAAGGTATGGGCATTCTTTGGAAATGGAACCTTCTATTTTGAAGTAATGAGGGGCTCCGACTTTGAAAACGTGAGCTGTCGGAAAAATACTTTAAAGCTGAATAGCTCTCTTGCGTCAAGAAATATTGATGACGTCGTGAATTTTGCTCCGATCGACTTGAAATTTTGACAAAATATTCTTGAAATATTATACATTCATTTACAAAAAAAAAAAACAAAGCTTTATTCTTTTCTGAGAACAAATAGTTTAGAGTGGTCCATTCATACTCCTTTCCGTTTCGGATGTTTTCCAGTCATTTGCTTATTGCATAGGTTTATTACAGAAACCATGTTAAATTTGGCTCCTAGTCTTAAGTCAATTTAGTTGCCTATATAGCTTAGGCGTTGTGCACTGATTGTCGAGTTAGGCAATCTTCGGTTTGTTAATGAGCGCAACTTTTTATCTGAATTCGTTAAAAAGCTCGTATGGTGAATATTTGTCTAGATGCTTCAAGTCTGATGAATGACATAACTTTTGATGCAAAAACAAACTTATCATTGAAATCTTTTGCTCTGGTGCCAAATTACTACATACTTATCAAGTAATATAGATTTGACTAGCAAGGCAAATTTTAGGCTATGTTAGATCAAAAGGTCCGTTTGCTTTCTCAGTAGCTACTAGCTCATTGAGCCGTTTTGATATTTTTATGAAGCAAGCAAATAGCATGATGTCTGTATGAGATTACCAGTCGATTTCCGAATGGAGTTGTGAACTTAACTTTGTAATGTATCTTGGAGTTAGAACTGCTAGTGAACAAAAGAAGCCTATTTTATCTATATATATAAAATAAAGTTAGGTTTTGTGTTCGTTCGCTAACCAGCCAAACCGATTGACCGATTTTCTTAATTTTTTTTTTAAATTAAAGAAGAGTAAGAGTAGAAGGTTTAGGACAAAAAAAATTTTATTTTCAAAAAAGGGAAGTGTGTTTGTGAGAAACGCTATCTCACTTAGTCAAAGTCAGCCAGAATGTCGTTATGCCCTACCAAAACTGAGTTCGGTAAGGCATTCAACATTTGTGTTATTCGACATATAAGAATTCTCTTTACAAGATAGGTCGTACATATTTAAACTCAAGATTAGTGTTACCAGATGTCCTGTTTTACCCGGGACGACCCAAATTTCAGACCTTAATTTAAATATTCCGCCTGGGAACCAAATATCCCGTATTTTACATTTCAACATATCAAAGTATAAACTGTAAGCTTTTCCTTTTATTTTGTCAGTGGGCATTGTGATATCAAAGGGATCAGAGCTTTCCCACTCCACATTAGTGATCCACACGTGGGGTACTAGGTCACTTTGTTCATCCTACGCAAAGATCAAACAATTTAAAATAGTGTTCGTTGATTCAAATATTGGACCCATATTGTTTCATTTCCATTGATTCCATGCGCTCCTTCTTGGTGTAATATAAAGGGAAAAAAAAACCCAGTGCCTCCATATATTTGTAGGTGTATCGTTGCAACTGCAAAAACGCATGGGCTTACGAGAATTTCAACTCATGCTTTAATTATACTGAGTGCGAACATTTTCTGTGTCAGTTCTAGTTTTTGATTTTAGGAAATCTGAGTTATTGCCAACGACGAATAATTTTACGGTGTTGTTTTAATTTTTGAATAGCCCATAACTTGTGAAGCCCTTCAGATACGTTTTAGTTCCACTGCTCCGAAAAGAGGACGAGTGAAGAAGTCCTCTTGGTCCCAAAAATGTGGACTTCCTTCCAAAGACGTCATCATAACCATCAACTCTTCCTTCGAAGAGGTCAATGGTGATGTTTGGACAGTGTTCTTCTTCTCTTTTATGTTCTTCTTTTTAGCTTCCTTATTAATGTTTCATGCGTGGGATGAGCCGCGAATGTGGATTCTTTTCTACCTCAGGCTTACCAAATTCTGCTATCATTGCATTTGTTAGCATCGGAAGTGTTTTAGCTTATCCGATCGTTTCTGTTCACTCTTAAACTTGTACCATGAAACGGCTTGTCAAGGTTGAAATCTAAGATTCTAGACGATGTCGCCATGTCGGTTTTTGAAAAGTTATTTGGGTGTAAACTTTTCTTAAAAAGAAAAATTGAGATTGAAGTCATTATACGAGTCAAAAAAAAAAAAAAAATAGGTTGCGAGCAACAGAGTTACTCTGCTGCTTCTTTGACAATGTCATTTCCTTTTTCTGAACAAGGGAAAAGCTTTCTTGAAACTTTTGCAATCAGATATATTTTTAGCTCAGATTGCTTTCATTTGGTATCCAGAAGCACTCCCAGCCTTAGTACGAGCACTAGCTTAGAATGTCTTTTGAATCATTTATACACGGAAAGAATTCCGAGATCAGATCAAGGAAAATCAGCTGTGAATCACGACTAATGAATCGCGTTTTAGACCTTGGATCAGATATTATCAAATTGCGACTTTTTGTTTGCAATTTGGAAAAAAGAGCGAAATGATGAAATTGACACTCAAAAATCGCATTTCAGAATTTTTAAGTATCAGTTAATATTTTGAAGCAAAAAATATTGTGACTCGCGAATCGCAATTCGAGACCAATTTACAGTAAAAGCAAAAATCTAATAACAACCCCTTTTTCAAATTGAAGGCAGGTAGTTAAGCATAGGGCGATATGGGACTGGTGAATTGTTTTGTTGTGATTCAGTGTCGGAGTGCATATGAGAAAGAAAACAATACTGGCTTAGGCGCTGTGTGGATTTGAACCAGACGTCTTGAAGTTGTGAGTCGGCGATGATAACGTTGAGCTGCGATGGTTAATAAAAAATGATCGCTTAAAATGTGAGCATAAACAGACAGTTAAAAAGGAGGTAGTGTTCAAGAGATAAGAAAATTACGACTCATCATTTGTAATTTACTGCCAGGATTTTCGTAGATTACGTTTTTCTGGGGTTAATATCTAGATCATCCTTTGAATTTCCCAATTTGAGTATTTCGAGAACGCGAATCGCCATACTTATTTTGTAAACCACGATAAATAAATTGTAAAACGAAATTGTGCTCCGGAAGTGTAGTAGATTGCGATTGAAAGCTTGTAAACTACTAAAAAGACGAAATTCTTAAATTACTATAATTGATTGCAAATCACAAATTAAAAAATTTTGTAATTTGAGATGACACTTAGAGTAAATTGCTATTTTTTCGATCAATTTATAATTAAAGCGGTGTAATTTACAAAAAAAGGGATTTCGCAAATTACAAACTAGAAATTCGCAATTGGCGATTTTTCAATTCTCTCCGTGTAGTTGAGTTTAACTGTTCCTTTTTTCTTAATGTCACTTTGAGTTTGGAAAAGACTAGACCAGTTTTTAAAATTTTTGTTTCAGTAAGACTTCACTTTATTTTTCATTTCTGACTTTGTATTCTTTCAACTTATACTACGACAACTAATGGGCTTAGGCCTATTCCTTCACTTTATTTGCTCGGACGATCAAAAACACAAGTGGTATCCGTGGCGTGATGGTTAACATGTCTGCTGTTAACCTGGAAGCTTGTTGTTCAAATCCCAACAGAACCAAAAATGTTTTTTTTACGGATATCCCCTATCGCGAGGAATTGAGAAGTCCTCCTCATCAAGTTAATGTCATGAAAAGCACTTTGAATTATTTAGATTTTCCATTGGACAGCCAATCGAAACTACTAAAATTGAATATGAAAGTCCTCCACTACCTTTAAATACGCTTCCTATTACTCCAGCTTATATCTCATTCCATACAATGCAACATAATTTAGAGAATGGAAAGTTGTCAGTCTTTTCAGCCATCACAGCTCTTTTGTCACTTCGAAAAGTAGATAAGTGTTTTTCTGAATTAATAAAAAAAAAAAAAAATAGAGAGCAAAGTGGTTAAGTGTGTTCGCTTTATCAAATATTCTTCATTAAAATGAGATTTCGAGTCAAAAGTTACTCCGATGCTAACTCAACTATACGAGCAACTCAGTTCAGATTGCCCTTCTCTCAAACCCCAATCAGGAAAGCAAACCATGACAGAATCTGATATTAAATAAATCAAATCACAAAACTCAAGGAAAGTCACTTATCTCTGGTCTTTATTAATGGAATTTTTTAGCCACACATCTCGGCTATACTTTATTGTCCTCTGCAACGCCAGGTCCAATAAAAATGATAACCATTACTAAATCCATTTAAAATCCCACACAGCATTTAAAAACTAAGTGGCAAGTGCTACTCACTTCCCAAACTGATAAAACCCGCCAACATTCCCTCTTTAATCCATTTAAAAAACTTTCCAACTTTCCACATGCGCTCTTTGGCTGGACATATATTTCTTCTCCATCATTAATCTTACTCCCACACGTTGAAACCACATTTCCACATTTCCACATTTTTTCTGTTTGAATGTATTTGTGAGCGAAGTTGACTTTTCTTTTTGTTCATTTGCAGATCGATTACATAAGACGGCGACAGCATATATCAACCATCGACACAAGTTGTAGTCCCACGAGGGGGCTATTATCGTCGAGTACGCCTCCGCCGCAAAAGTACAATTCATCTGGCATGACATTGCACTCATCCCATCCGAATGCCATGGGCTATTGTACGCTCCGGAATGGAGGACAGCCTCCGAGCTCGGTTGGCACTCTCTCAATGGTAAGTGGGTATTCATTGGCTTTTTTTTTACTAAATTTAGAACAGCACCAAGAGGACATTATCTGCAATGTATAAATATGTACACTCAACTCGACACACATATTTAAAACCTTAACTAAACACACATGTCTTCGTCCAAAAGGGCATACATATACAACGAGAATATGTTTGTTGCGAGATGAAATTTGTTTCTGTTTGTGCTCCTACAAACTATACTAAAAGAGTTTTAAAGACTTTGGGTTAGGGTCTCGCAGAAAAACAAAAACAAGACCAAAAACAAAAACAAAAACAATAACAAGAAACAAAATACGAGCTGCATCCTTATGGTTGGATTTCGTATAGGGATATTGGCCAGAGAGCAGTGTCAGGGATTAGGTGCGATAAGGCTAAAGGCAAGAAATGCTCTCATGGTTCTTCTTCCGTTTTATTCATTTTTATTTTTCTTGTTTTTACTTTTATTTGTCTCTCTGTGCCGTTGGCGACAATAACGGTTAACGAGAAATTATCCCGGGATTTGCAAACACAGTGAATGACTTAGTTGAGTAAGAAAGTTTGTGATTAACACTTAAGGAAGTCATTGTAGGTATAATCCTTGCCTTGGCATTACCAGACACTTTGGCAAGTGAAAAACTTTTGTTTTTGAAAGCTGAAGGCGGAACAAGGACGAAAACGACAAGCTTCATTCGTAGGGCGAGTCATCTAGTGATCAGAATTTTTGTAAGAGCGTGGTGTTATTTTCTTCTCTTTTCTTAATTAGATGTTTTAAAAACGTTTTCAATGTCAAACACAGATTCTGGTTGTGGTCAATATTATTCATGGAAAAACCAAACGCAATTAACATTTCTTTCGTTTTGTTCAGAAAGAAAGGACTTTGTTGGAAAAGTGTTGGTCATAGAGGCTCAAAAGTCTGTTTACTGATTCTCGTACAGTCTGCTTGGTTAAAATATCAACAATAAAAACTCTACTCACTTCGCAATGATGAAGTATCCTCAGAATTCTCAATAAAGTCTAAGGTCCGTTATTTAACTGAGAACTCTTCAATCAGTTCTGTATTCGATCAGCAACCTGAAATTGAAAAAGAGAGAAATCATCAAATGTTACTTTTTTCAAAATATTTTGAAATCTTTTGCTTTCTTAAAGTTCGTATTTTACTTCTGCTGTAATCAAAGGCTATGGACGAGGGCACATAGAGAGCACTGAATACTATGTTCTTGATTAGGTAGATGAAAAAGGATATTCTTTCCCGATAATATCTTTCAAAGCAAAGCACACAAATTTGTGTTGTACTGTCTCAATACGAAACTTTTTAATTTCATAAATAGGAAACCAATCTTGAGAGGCGTGCTCTGGATCAAGACGAACATAAAAGTGATACAAAACCGAAGTTACATAAGGGTTTATAATTCATCAGATTGCCTATTTGGTCAATCATTGAGTTTGATTGCCTAACGACTAAAATTCGGTGAAAGTATGATTGTTCTGGGGCCCTACTCTGTAATTCGTTTCAAAAGCAAAAATTTCCGAAAACGAATATTTTGTACTCTTTATTTCTAAAGCGGATTCGAATCTGCCACTTTCGGAACGGCAAATCCGAAAACGATTTTTTTATTTCATTTATTTATATTTTTTCTTGTTTGTAATTTGCTTTGATATTATTTTTTTGCTTGATTTGACAGATATCTTGAGAAAGGTTTTAAGACTTCGCAAATCTATTCCGTTAATGAAAATATTAGCAAGTACTTTTTTTTCGATTCGAAAACGAAATACAGAGTACGAATTCATAATCGGATCGAAAATCACTTTCGAATAGACTTACGATTCGAAACGAAATACAGAGTAGGGCCCCTGATTGACTTGACATATCTAGGGCATTTCATAAAGTTTGTCTGATACCCACTTTATAAAAGTTGGTGTGCCACAGGGATTCGTTTTACCTTCGAATTACTTTCTTATTTTCATAAATGATCACTTGTCTGAATCTTCATTGTTTTGCTGACTGATCTAATTTGACTTTCCTAGGTTCTCTTCCAACCTCACATGCCTGATCTTCAGATGTGGAACGGAAACGGTTGCGCATGATTAGCTCATTGAATTCAGACCTTGGTAGCATTGTTATAAATAGGATAATATAAACCGAGCAGAATTCAATGTTCGTGTCATAAAAGCCTAACATTCCCTTTTTACGCTTATACATGATTGGTAAATAAAACAATGAATGCGAAATCATTCATTCGTTGGAATAACCACATATTTAAAGTCACCAAAAGTGCTACAAAATACTAGGTCTTTTTCTTTAATATCTTCTGAAAATTTGTTTCCTTTCTGATCTCACTGTAATTAATAGAGCCTTCATTTACCCAAAACCAGAGTACAGTTCTCATGTTTTATCAGATACTTTTCAACCATTCTTTCACCTACTCTTTAGGGTTCAAAACATTAAAATAATTATATTTAATCTAATGGCTTATACAAAGTGCAATTCGAGAATGGATTGATTTTCTTAACCATCGTAGAAATGTTACTTGTCCAACTCTCTTTTATTCTTTTTACACAAACAGTGCTTTAGTAGAGTAGCCATTCTGCATTCTTCTCTTGATACTAGTTAGCAGCAATGCCTACCTCGGTGCAGTGCATCAAGGCCCGTGGCAATAAGAGCCGTGGGTCTTAATTCCTCTTTGTTTTGGGAGTTATTTCCATGAGGAAATGGCAGTAGGAGCCGCGGGCCTTAGTTCCTTTTTCTTCAAACTCTAATATAATTTCGTTTGCACTTTAATTTATTTTTAATGTGAATAAAATGGCACAGGACGCAACACCTGAAAGTTCAAGCTTTGATTGTGGATTATGTATGACATACCAAAGAGGAACACCCGTCCATAAGAAATATCTATGGAACCTTACATCATATAGTATATGTCTAGTGCAGTCAGTTCGCTCGAATTTCTTAAGTTCAACCATTTCAACCAATTCGCGCGAATTTGCATTTTTACACCACACATCCATACTCCCTTGAGAAAATTTTTTCCGCTTCGCTTTTAGCTTCATTATGTTATACGTTTTCTGAAAGTAAGAACTTTAAGGATTGTGAAATCGACTCATCAATATCTTCAAGCATTTTGTCACTTGCTGCAAAATTTTTACTATCGTTAACTTGAGGTCTTATATCTTTACTGAATTAGAGTAATGAGTTATTAAGAAATTTAAATTAGGATGTGAGATAGGAAGCTGGGTTGAGTAAGACCTTCAACAGCATGTTTTAAAACAAAATATATTTGTTTTGTCTTAGGGGTCGGGGTGGTATAATGAGCGTTCGCAATGATCAAGGTGCATCGAGACGCAAGTGGAGGGTAAAGCTCAGAGAACACGATAACCTATGTTCTCCACAAGTATGACAAGCTATTTTTAGGGTAATTAAAATTCGGGTTCCACATCTCTACAATATTTAATTTTTTCGAATTCCATCTTAGAATTTATAGGCCTGAAATAAAAACGTAACACTGTCCATTTTTCAGTAGCAAGATTCCACCACTCCAGCGAGCTATTATGTGCGTGGACTAGCAGGCCTACCCGTTACTTAGAACGTGGACAACTCTTTTGTAGCTCAACTTTGGTGGTCTGAACGACATGTAGCAGTTCGATTCAAAGAAGTTTGAGAATGAAAGAGCTTTAACACTGGAGTAGAATTATCAACAAAAGTGGGTGCTTGGTTAACCCATTATTATTTAATTGGTTTTCTTTTGAAATCTAACTGATTTAACTCTGTATGAGGGTCTGAGTAAGAAATTTCACAGTCAGTTCACTATGGCGTATACTTGTTATTTAAATACATATAGAAAATATTATTATTGATTTATTTTAAATAAGAAAGTTCGTTGCATATCTCGTCTTATAATTTCGCTGGCTTCTTTTAATATGTGAATTTCGTCTTCTCTTTTATTATTTTGCACTTATTGAGTGAAGTAATTTTCTCTTAACATAAATTATGGATGATTTTTTTTCAAACATATGATGGTACTGGATCCAAATTTAGACGAAATAACAATCTCATAGAGATAGCGGTCTATGAATCGTTTTCTAAAAGTCATTTTATTGGGAATATTATGCTCTTTAGTAATGACATTTTGCAACTCTTGTATGGTGAATTGCCAGTCGTCATTCTCTAGAGGTGAACATGAAGTTTCAATTTGCTTCTTCCTATAAAGGTCAATATATTTTATGCTAGTATATTTTTGACGATAACTTGTGTAAACAAGTTTAGTTTGCAGGTAAGGTAATAATCCATCATGTCCTTTGCTTGAGGCAGCTCTCAAAGTGGTTACTCCTCTGCTTATTATTTATAATTTCAACCAAATATGTATTATCGTATCGGTTGCATAGCAGGTACCGTTATTTCAAGCCTTAGAGACCCAATTCCAAAAACTTCTCTGTACGCTGCTTCACAGAGAGGTTCAGACTGAAGATCCATATACAGACAGACGGACAGACAGAATTGTAGGACCCACTTTTTTCGTATTCTCTAACAAATTTTTTTTTTCAAAAATTTTTTTCTGCACGATTGCAAGACTTGCGTTATAGTACCTTTAATCGCATTAAAAAAAAAATATTAAAATTATATACTGGAATATATTTCAATTAAATAATAAAACAATTAAAAGCAGAAAAAAATTTATAAATTTTTTGAACCGAAACCCTAAGAAACAGAATGCGACTTCAACAAAAACATCGATTTTCTCTAACAATTTTCCGAGGCTAAAACCCTTGGGCACTCCACTATAGGAATGCTCATCAGTTTTACCAAAAGCTCTCTTTCGGAAGTACCTACAGTTAAGAAAAGAAAACAAGTTATGTGATGATCAGCCTATAACTGGTTATTTCACTCAAACGTAGTGTGATACGCAGTAAAATAATTACTAATTTAACTAGTTGTTGATTGTTACAGGTAATAAACATAAATCTTTCCTTTGACAACAGGATTCGTAGAAGCAAATCTGTTGAAGCCAAAAATGAAAAGGATTTAAGAAACTTTTTTTTCTCTCATACCATGTCTTAAATTGGCTTTTCATAAATTCCATTTGCCTACCATTTTCCTGGACAAACTTTGATATTCTTTCGCTTTTTCATCTTCCTTGCTTAAGTAGAAAAACCAAATTTAATATAAAGTGCTACCTCTGTTGTAAAACTTTTTGTCTAAATGAAGTACTTAATTCCAGCTGGCAAAATATAATGCAGCAACTTAGAAATCGTTTAACAACTGAACTCCATCTCTGTCCATATATCTTTGAAAGGATTTTAGCAAAAACTCCAACAAATTTAACATATATGCACACAAGCTAAGCTATATGTATACTTATTCGTACATTACAATGTACGATATACACTTCACTGCGCTCTAAAATGAAAGCATCATAAAGACTAGGCCATTATCTGCAGGCGATTATATCCGTCTACAGGACTTCCCTTCAAAGAAGATCAAAGAAGGGGCAAAAAAGAAAATTAATACGCACACACAAGAATATGTGTGTTGGTGTGCACATACACACCATAGCTTAAGTAAATCAAACAAAACAAAAAAAGAACTGAAGAAAAAAAATATAAGGAATTTTCCATGCTGTTACAGGATGCCCACCAAGAACCATACATAACCAACAGGACCAGAAGTTAAGCATTATTTATGGGCAAAAAAGTTCAACTTGTAGTAAGTTAAATAAACCACGCTAAGCGCTGAAATTTGGCTTTAGGGTAAGTTATTCACATAAAACTCAGGCAGGCTGAGGAAAAAATGAAGAATTACTACACACGAGAAGAACCTCTACGAAAGCGTGCAAAAGGGTTTCGTTTGGTTTTTATTTCTTTTTTTTTCGTTTTCCAGTTAAAGTTGGTTGTGTTTTAAGGAATTCGTCATATTTATTTTACTCTTTTTTACCAAAGCCAAGTAAATTGTAACAAAATATAAAAAAACAAAAAGACAGAGAAACACATAAAGCGGGTATATTCCCCAATTTAAAAGGTACAAGTCTGTGACGTTGGTTGCCCTTATTTCAATTGAAGCCTTAATTTCGCTTAACGGCACACCGATCTCCTATCCTCCTCAAGTGTAATTTATATGCTCGCCTCTCACTAGTGCTACATTTGTGGTGTAACCTGTAACACAAGTAGATAGTGTACTTCAATCACTTTAAACAAATGTGACAATGTCGAGTTGCATTGAAGCTCTTGTGATGGGTTTTGCTCACCTATTGTTTTGTATTCCTCTGAGCAATTCTCATTAGTGAGTGCAGTGCACTAAAGTGTGAGTCACTTCAAAGACCCAGTGGCTAAACATTTCTGGTTTCAGAATTAAATCATCAAACGCAAGCACTAGAGCTTAGCAAATAAACGAAGCAAATCACTTGAGTCTTAAGCGGTGGTGTGGCCGTAAACCAAGCGACAACTTATGTGATCATTGAACAACCATCCTCCTTATAACATAATACATAGTTTGATTGCACTGCACACACACAAACACACAAATACACAAATACAAAATTACTCACGTGTAAGGAAACACGTGTTAAAGGAAAACTCAGGGGGATGTGCTTTCTTATACGATTATCCACATTCAGACATCCTCTCTACACATAACTAACCCCTTGTAATGGTGTCGCTGACATATCAAGGACCTTTATGGTTCAACACCTTTGCTGGCGTGAGCACCACTAATCAACCATCCAACGACACAGCAACAACTACTAATACTACAACCCACGTCTGATTAGAGACGCAGTCGTCTGTGAATAGAGCACCGCAGGACCAACAACGGTGCGACGGCGACGGGTGTGTATAGTGAAGATTAAACGACAGGTGGCAGCTGCTAGTCTTGAGGGGGCGAATTGTAATCCATGAACAAATCAGAAAACTCAACCGACACTAAACTAAACCTACATCCCTTGCTCAACCCTTTTTAACACGCAAGGTCGCCCCTGAGGAGTGTTTAGTTAGTGTAGATTTAATATGTCACTGTTAATTCGTCGCACTGCACGCTGCTTGTTGTTCCCACGGTGATGGTGGATGACGGCGAGGCGCGGATGCAGTGATAATCAATTTTGTGTGTAATGCAGCATCAGCACTGCTGGTTAAGTGTTTGGGGAAGTGTGAGGCCGTATTTTCATAGTGACGTGGTTTGGTTAAAAAGCAAAAAAAACACGCTTGTTTATTGCTGCATACTGCATTTTGAATAACCTTTTCATCTCAGCAAACGGTACATGAATTAAATGTTATAGTCCAACCTTCAAATAAAATGCAAGTGGTAGACAATCCAAAAGCATATGCGTCTGTAGCAACGTTATCAGAGGGCTTTAGGAGAGTTTTAGCAACAATATTAAAAGAAAATTTAATTAAACCTTAAAGTTAGCCGGTTTTTGTGGGGAAAACGAACATAGAAACGTTCTATGGCGATAAAAAAAGTTCACTCTGGCGTATGCGTAACCTTTTAACCATATTTTTTTAGCAATCAATGCCACAACTAGAACTTCTATTGAATCTGAAAGATTTGAATGCATCTGACTGACTTACTTGATCTAAATTAAAATAAAAAGTTAGAAGACTGTTTACCAAAACTTAATTTTAGATACAAGTAGAACAAAGTTGGGGTTAGGCTAGGTTAGGCTAGGTTAAAGTGGCTGTCAGCTCGCCTAGGCCCGATATGCCTATTGTGATTCTAAAATAGGTTTAATTTGTCCTCATGCTAATGAAACCATTTTGAATTAATAATGAAGCGAGGGAGACGCAGTGCGTCGATGTGAGTAATTTATCAATAGGATCATTTAAGAAACACGAACTTAGGTTTATTTATTTATTCATGTACCGAGTTTTGTTTTACAGATATCTTAAGCTATATTAACAATAGCTTATAATGTTCAATTACACCTTTCTTAAACCATTTTCTTTCCTTTGTAAAATCAATTTTATCACAAAGAGAATTAAATAACTTCATACATCTAGTAAATGGTTCATTAAGAGCATAATTACATCTATGATGAGGATTATAAAAAAAATATTTCTGAACCGAATACTTCTTTCCGGAAATATTCAAATGACTTAAAACAACGACACATTTTATGTGATAAGACAATATATCATAAATAAACATAATGCAATTTACACTGCTGCGACTTTCTAAACTGTCAAGACTAATTAGAGCACATCTCGTGGAATAAGTAGGCATTTCTGATAAATTCCACCGGAGTTGTCGAACTAAGAACCTTGAAAATGTTGCCCCTTTTTAACACGGTTTTTTGAAACAACGTAATGGGGATCTTACACTACTGAAGCATATTCCAAATAGCGTCGTACAAGTGTTACGTATAGATCGATTTATTGCATAGGGGTTTGAAAATTCAGAGCAGTTTCTTTTCAAAAAATCAAGCATTAAATTTGCTTTCGCAACAACGAAGTCAACATGCAGAGTAAAATTTAATATCGCATCAATTAACACACCAAAATCTTTTACCTGAGGCGACCTGTTCAAAGTGGTATTTGAAATTGAATAATCATACAATGTGGAGGTTGTAGATATACTTAAAGAGAAAATATTACGAATGGAAACGCTAAGAGAAGACAATTGTAATCACTCAACTTTACTATTTTATTTAAGTTTTATTGTATGTCTTAACAATCATCAATTAATCATCACTAATGCGAAAAGTTTGAGATCATCCGCAAACAATAATCCACTTGTGAATCTTATTAGGGACTAATATATACCAGAAACAGTAGAGGTCCAAGATGGCTTCCTAGGGAACATTTGTAATTCCCGGCTTGGATCCAATATTTAAGAGCTAAAGCGGGGCATAAACAGTGAAGGTATAGGGAATAATCTCCTCCTCCTCCTCATTTACACAGCTTCTGCAAAAATCGTTTGAGGCAACTCCTTGCCTTGTGGTATGTCTTGAAATATGATAGTGTCCTGTAGTGACAAGTAAAAACAAAGTTGAGAATTTTCGTAAAAAAAATCAATTACTTCTCCTGCTAATGCTTTCACTCGACAATTTCAGACCAATGGCCTGCAATGGACTGTTGGTAGTTTAAGTTCATTAAAAGAAGGGGAATGCAAATAGGACAAGAAATTTGTGGTTTTAACTCAATTGGATCCATAATCAATCAGTAAGCTGAATGTTTTAATTTAATTCTTGAAAAAATTCAAAATGAAAGATGCATATTATTTAAATAAAATGGCAATTCAACCACTTCTCTTGCTCTTATAATATATTCTTAGCTTTTCTCTTTGTATTGAGCTTCAGAAATCTTGCTTTTTTGTTGGACAACCCCGTATATTCTTCTTTGTTTTCGTTAAAATCCTTGTTCACAGAACTGTCATCATTTACCTGCAACTTTTTGTGTGTCTCATTTTGTCTTCATGAGCTTATAGCTGAACATTGGAAATTGGCCTTTTCACTTTTTGAACCACTTTTGGGAATATGGTTTGATACTGTTCTTAAACAAAATGGTTGCTTAGTTTGAATGAAGATAAAAAAGAATGCGATTGGAAAAGATTGGCATTCTCCACAGACGTCTTACGGTTTTTATTATCACCAAATTCCATCTACATAACAGACAAAAAATGAATGAAAAGATTTTTCTATAAAACGATATTTTTAATATTATGCTGACTAGTAAAATATCTTTGGTCCTTGGACAAGATTGGAGGTTTTTCAAAAGGCTTTCAAAAATCTTACCATTGCAGTGGTATAGTCGGGTCTCGAAGATGTCGTACATACATAATTAATTGGAAATTAAAATACCAATTTTCTTTCTTTCTTGATCTTTTCATTTTCTTCTCATACTATTCTAAATCTCATAAATTCACGTTATTCAATTCAGAAGCGTCGAAAAAGGCGACTATTTTTCGCTGTGTCAAGTGTGTCAAAATTTATCTTATGTTGTAGACAAATACAGTCGTATTTATAATCTGTATAATATAAAATACTTTCATCGCCGTCTAAGGAATGTCTTTTTTAACCCTGCAGCTACACGATCAAGATATGGTAAGCCATCCCCATCAGCCTACATATACACTATGTCAAATTCCTGTTCGTGTTTCAGCTGTGACGTAGGCGACTTACAACTTGCAAGGCAAATGGCTTTCAATCGACATGTTATTGTATATTTTCAAAATGGCTCCCACAAGAAATTTGATATTCATATTTTTTTTTGCAGGCACTTTTTTCTCCTTTTGAGGCATTTGACGAAGCTGTCAATTTCATGGCTACTGAAACTGCTTCTGCTTCAATATGCCATACCAGTTGGGTTTCAATTTCGAAAATTTTGTATTGTAAATGGCTTAACATATCTTGATCGTGTGGCCCCCTGGTTAGACACCGAAATTGATTGCCTAAACATTTGATACAACAAAAAGCAATTTCGTTGAACATGTTACAAAACACTGTTGAGAGTGTTAAAATCGAAAAAATTTAGTTGTTTGAGGTGCAAAAATAGTACTTTCCACAATTTCATTATTTTATGTGCCTTGCAAAAGCTGTAACACAAAGTCAAATCAACTGTTTTTTGGTCTAGTTCAAAACCTACGAACTGAACGTCACCATTTTGTTTTTCGTTTAAAGTTCACAGTTTGAGGGGTTGTTTAGACAACGAAATGGCAAAGAATGTATTTATAAATATGAAATTGGCTAAGGCTTGTCCAACTCTTTAGACACCGTCCAGCTGGACAGTTGTCTAACGATGTTTTAAGCAAATTTTATAAATACGACTGATAATGTATGACAAAATTCTGTGAAACAGAATTTTTACTGGAAATATTTTAAGCGAATTAATCAATCAATGGCAGCATTCTTACAACATTTCTTTGACGCAGTATTTTGTAAAATAAGTTTTAAAATTATACAATTTAAGAAATATAAGTGAAACTACGTTCTGTGACGTTTTTGAAATGTCTGCTTAGTTAATCAATTAACTTTTTTTGAAAGTTAATTAGAATAAATTTAGTGTCTCATCACAAATACATAGCCCAAGCAACACAATTGCCTTTTATCGAGATCTTAAAGATTCAATTTCATAAGAGTTTCAACGCTTCAAATCTTCGTTAAGTGGTCGATAAGAACAAAATAAAAAGCAAAGGGGTGTAGCCAACTGCTTGAACTGAAGAATTCTTAATATACAGGGTGTCCCGTAATTCGAGTTACATACTTTGAGATGTACTTTACAGTAAAGCCTTTTTTTTAAATCCAATTTCTTCAGACTATCCTTCTTGTAGAAATGAAAATCTTTAAAACTGTATTTAAATTAGGCTCTTATAAGCCTAGAGTTTCCAGATTTTGAATGTTTAACAGGCATTTTCTAAGAACATGACCTCGAAATCAAAACTTTGCTTGGGGAAGAAAATTTAAACACCATTTAAAATTTAAAATCTAGCTACTCTAAGCCTATAGGAGCTCAACTTAAATACAGTTTCAAGATTATTATTTTTACAAAAGTTTAGGTCTAGGTGTCTACTATCAGTATTGACAGAGAAATCGAATTTAACACAAGTCTGGGTACACCAAAGTTAGCCTTTTTTTTAAATTGTCAAAAAATGATGTCAAAGTTGGGTACAGTTACGTACTTTACTGTAGAACAATTTTTCTCTTAAAATATGACCAAGAATCACATTTCAAATATATAACACGAATTGTGGAGCACCCTGTATATTAATGACCCCCT
Source organism: Melanostoma mellinum (assembly GCA_914767635.1). Classification (NCBI taxonomy): domain Eukaryota; kingdom Metazoa; phylum Arthropoda; class Insecta; order Diptera; family Syrphidae; genus Melanostoma; species Melanostoma mellinum. The sequence goes on along the minus strand of OU612058.1, from coordinate 38,340,764 downwards.
TTCAAAGTTTTTAGCTTTAATCGGCACTTTCTCTTAGAAACTCGCCAAAAGCATTGCTCATGCCTTACCCTCAAATATAAGACTATTTGGATCTTTTACGGTTCAAAAATTAGAAAAACTCGTTTATTCGTTTTCCCGAAATTCATATTATAAGAACTCTCAGACTAATTTATAGAAAATTGCACCCTAAATTTGTTTGTCAAAACTGAATCTTTTATAAATACCTTGTGCCCATAATTATCTTGGAATAAGCAGATACTGTACCCATTCCATACACACACAGCGCAAAAGAGCAAACATCACTTGCACTTACGCGCCGGTCAAAAAAGAATCCGAAAAAAATTATGGACGCGCAATTTGGCATGCAAAAAGTGGATTCTCATGTACAAAGCACAAGGGATGATAATGTGTGTGGAATATACATTTAAATAGTTTTCCTACTTTTGCTAGATGCGCTGTTGCAGCTTTGGACATTCTCCAAGTCTCCAAGCCATCGATTTCGTCATTTGCACATATCATGTAGGACATTTTGATGAGATTTTGCATTCTGTACTGCATCTGATGCTACATAGTTGATTAGCAATGTTTTCCTTCTTAGTTTTTGTAGCTCCACAAATTTTGTGTATCCCCACACGTCATACCACCATGACATTTTGTGCATTATTTTAAAGAAACTTTTCTAAGCGAAAGTGAAAGATGACGTAAAATAATAACTCAAAAACCATCTTTAAAATCACTTTTTCAAAAATTGAGTAGATAGATTTTCAGAGCAAAAGCTAGAGCTGCAAGGCATCCGCATGTAAAACGTTTCTTAAAAATTTATTCAAGATATCTTAAAGACTTTCTGGTAACAACTAGATCAAGAACTACTGAGGAAGTGCTAAATAAGAGGTTATTAGATATAATAGTACTCTAAAGATTAAATTATGTCCTTGTCAAGTGGAAATACTTTATTTTTTATATAATTCTTCCAGAGCTTGTGTGGTCCTTCAGTCAGTTCAATTTGAGAGAACAAAGAAATTTGGAAAGCGCTTAAAGATCTATTTTTCTTGAATTTTCCTTTATTTTCTCAAGTACAGAATTTTCACAATTTTTTTGTTGAAAAAAATAGAGCCAGGGTTATTTTTACTACACGGAGTAAATGAAATACACATGCAAATACAACTACAAGATTCAATTAACTTTCTTATGAAAAAAAGATTCAAATCAAGAAAAATCCGTACCATGAAGATTTGAGAACGTATTTCAAAAAGCATTTTAAGAATTAGGAATAACTTGAAAAGGCTTATATCCAATGTACCGAGTATTAAGACGTTTCCATAAAAAGGTGCTTCAAAGTTTGGAATGACAGCAAACTCAGTTTGATGACAATTAGTATTTTTCTTTGTTTTAAAATAATTTAAAAATATATAAGATGGCACAACAAGGCTATGGAAAACAGGGGTCCTTACGCATTTCCATGACCTATAGTCCTATGTCGATTCGAAAAGGTTAAGCTAGAAAGCTTTTGTCATGGAAACTTGCCAATATCCCATGAAAAGCGATACTCGTGGAAACCATTTTTTTTTTATGTTTCTGGGATTCGAACCTCGAACCTCCCACGTTACAGGCATAATCATTACGCTACGGGCTTAGTTCAGTTTTATTTATTTGTTGATGAGTACATCGTAGAGAGGCTTTCATTAAAATCGGTAAATCACACAAAAATATACGACTGCTTCGAAAAAGCATATTTAAATGATCAACAGTCATTCTCTAATTCCTACAACTGAATTTCCATAGTTGAACATGTCCAAAAGCGTACAAAATGTAAAAAAATGTTGAATGAATCATTGAGCTAAGTTTGTAAATCAATTCAAAAAAAATGAAGTGCTTCCTTTATTCATTCCAGAGACTAAATAAAGTCTCTGCAATAAATGCAACCAAGTCCAGCAAATTATTTGGAGACTCTTTAAAAACTGCTTTAAAACACATTCAACAACACAAAAAGTTCCATCCAGATTCATGAAGCTGCTTAAACAGATCTTCTCCTTCACAACTCATTCGCAAACAATTTCGTTTTCCACATTTAATTTATATGACATAGCCCACCATGACACGAGTTATATCCGTCGATTGACGACAGTCCCAGAAAATCACTACTAATCCACTTTGTGACTTCGTGAGTTTCAATTTCATTCACATTCGTAATATCCCACGATAAAACTAAGTCTTGTTTGTCCATCGCTCACGAGATTCACTCTGAATTTCAAATTGTCATATGTCTCCGATTTTGCATGTTACTAATCCTTTTACAGCTTAACACAAGCTCTGCCACCGAAAAGGTATCCCTAAATGCGTCCCTATTTTATATTTACGTTGCGTTACATAAAAGCTTCCGGGGGAAAATTTATTCCAAGGCATTCCCATTTCACACATCGTATACACATACGTTTGACAAACGATGGAAATAATTTCGTTTGTGATTTGTTAATTCCTAAGGCGTAATGTTGTTTGTTGCCAAGGGTAATTTGTCACTTACTGAGCTTATGCATGCGCTTAATCCTCTTTTGACGTAAGAGGAGCGCCAAATTCACTTGGGGATTAGGCTTTCTATAGGTACTGACTGCTTTAGGATCGCTCGATATTGAATTGATTGCAAATAATTTATTTATTTATTTTTGCCTGATACTCTGGGATAATTCGCGTGATTAGTTTGCTTGTTCTTTGAGAACACTCAAAATAAAACTCTTTTTGTTTTTCTTTGCCAACTTGCAGAGGAGAGAAAGATTTATATCGACAAAGCCTCAGGATCTTAATTACTTTCGTTTCATCATGAAGCAGCGAGTATTTGCGCCTCGTGACGGCGCGATTTTGTGTTATCCAGAAAATTAGATCAATAAATCTGCTCTTGTAAAAAGCGATACGCCAACCACACTGCGAAATGACAAAAAAGAGAAGTGAAAAGTCACCCACATTCACACAAACATGACGCCAGAAAGCCACAGGACTAACCAAACTCATTCTTTTTTCTGCATACATACGATTTTGGTTTTCTATTTTTTTGTTTTTGTGTAGCAACCTTTTTGTATACTGAAAATGACTCTTATTTCTTGTTGTTTTTCTCTTTTCATGATTAATGTGCTTTGCAGAATCCACCGCCACACATCTATTCCAATTCGATAGCCCAATGCACCCTGCCCCGTCACACGAATCATATGTGGCCAGGCTATAGTGGTTCTGTTCCGGGAGTTCGACCCTTGCAACCGATTCCATCGCTTCATCAATTACCACAACAGCAGCAGCAGTCAGTTGCACAGCAATACCAACATCAGACAAAAGTCCAGCAACAACAACAGCAGCAGCAGCAGCAGCAGCATCCAGAGCTTTCCACCACAAATTCAATACCAACAGCAACGACGATAGCACTACAACATCTGGGTCAGAGTCAAAGGGCACGAATCTGTGTCGGCATCAGTGGAGTTGGAGGTGGTAGTATTGGCCTCGGCAACAACGGTGTGGGTCTTGGAAGCGGCCTGGGTAGCCATCATGGTGGAAGTAGTTGTCTGTCCGAAGACGAAGTCACCGTCCAGACACCGCTCATGGTAAAACGAGAGAGCACCGTATGACTATAGGATTCGCACGGGGTCGGCGACACGGCCCTGTGATTTCACAAGTATCCTTCACTAATTAAATCTATCTGGAATAGGAGTAGTTGTTATATTTTTAAGAGTCTCCTCCTCCTCCTCTTTCAACATAAATTGGTTTAAATTTTTGTGGGTGTTCTTCCTCATATATATAGTAAGTGATTGAAGCGCTCAGAGTCCGAATTTACTAACATTCTGTTTGTTTGTATTTATCTCAACTCAATACCGATAATGGACTGTTTTTATGATTAATATTTACTTTTTTAATTTCACTGTAAGACAAATGCAAACAATTTCACGTAATCCTGTGAATATAGGAATTTTGCCAAATAAATCAAAACCAAAAAACCATCTTCTAGGAACCATTAACAAATTAAAAAACAAAAAGAGTAAAATAATAAAATCACTTTTGTTTTCAATCCAATTGTAATATAAATGCAAAACCAAAATCCAATGTAGCTCTCCAGAAAAGAAAAAAAAAAGAACATAAATGTAAAAAAAATTGAAAGGAAATTAATATTTAAATTAAAATATACGTCTGAACTATAATTATAAAAAAAAATTGTGAAAATGAATTTCTATTGTAAGTATGTTAGAGTCAATATTAATTATTATGTCTTTCAAAAGAGAATTTTGTAAAATAATAAATCATAAATTATATACTAGCACATGGATATACATACTTAGTTAAGATTTGAGTGAAGTATCCTGACACAGGGGCGGGGTACGCAGGTGGAGTTCATACTGTGACTTAAATGGTAGATTTTATGTTAAAATCTATTTATTAGATTCGTTGTGCGATGGGCGGTTGTCCTTAAAAAAAAAAAACACAAGGAACTGCATCGGCAACACGGTCTTGTGTGAAAACATTTGATTTTCTTTTTTAGTTTATATTTTGATTTCTTAGTTGAGTGGCATTTTTAGATGAAATATTTTAGTTGAATTTGAGTGAAAGGTTGGTCTTGATATATAAATTCCTTAGATGTATGGTTCTTGTATCTGCTAAGGTATTGTATTTTTTTTATGAAGATTGGAACTAGACAAGTGTTTTTTTTTTTTGTAGACTCAGCAAACAACGAAGTGGTGCAGTGAAGTGTTTGCTCAAGCTAAATTTTTATTGATTAAAAGAAAAAGTTTTTTTTGTTCTTGGCAAGAACACGCTGAGCCCGTATTTCGAATTGCGTAACGCGAGGCCAAAAAAAGAAAGCCTAAGAAAACGACTTATACAGACGAATTATGGGAATAGAGCATTGCGAATAACAATACTCGTAAAAAATCCTTCTTTATCATTACGTTGCCATTATGCTTCACGATACTCGCTGTAATTTACAATCGGTTCATGGTTACGCTATTGTTGTTTTGGGTCTTTTTTGATAGTCGTTTCGTAATTCGTAATACGGGTCCAAAACGATTACAAAACGATCGTTAAAATTGTTCAACAACGTAATTGCAACGTACTGATAACAAGAAGGGGCTTTGAAATACGAGTTCTGATATTTTCATGTATCTATTACGATAACGATGGTTTTTTTTTTAATTTGTAGTACGAGCCCTGGATTGTCGAACTAGAAGTGAAAACATTTTTAAAATAAACTGCGAAAAGCACGAAATTGTAAAATGAACTGAAAAAAAGGTGGAACAATAGAGCTGGGATTTCTGAGGCCCAGCCCATTGATCCCAACCACACGTTATGTGAAGGGACATACAATTTATTGCCAACTACGAACAACTAACCGAGAAAGCGCTTTTCATGACATGAAATTACTTTCTTCAAAGAAACTGCCAACTCCTCGCGAAAGCCTATACCCTAAGTTTTTTCCATGACGTTTGTGGGATTTGAACAGAAAAATCGATGTTATAGGCAGACATGTAACCATTGCGGTAGTGGCTGAAAAGTAGGAGAGAAAAATGAGTAAAAAAAAAGTTTTTAAAATAATTTCCGGCGCTTTGGTATTTGAACTGTTCAAGCAGTGTTGGATAAAATAGAGTCATAAGGAGAATGAGGCCAAAGAAGACATATCAGGTCTGAAATTATAAGTAAAAGAATTCAAAGCCACATAATCACATAAACATCATAGTCTCTTCTCAATTAAGAAAATTCATTTTTTGGACAGATTCCGAACAGAATATTAACATTGCATTTGGTTATTATCAAATTTGCTACGAAATCTGCAAAATATTAACCTCGGATTTTGCAAAAAGTGAACACAGACTTCGTGGCACTTGTTGAAATCCTCACTTTTATTAACGTTTTTTTTTTTTAGAATTCAATTCCTCTTGAAAGCATTCTATATCCATAAGGAGGAGGTAACCTTAGTCAAAGTTCAAGAAAGAAGAACTATCTTAGCTCAAAAAACCATTTAAAAGATTAAATATGTGCACCATTTTGTTTTCGGGTATCGAGTTCTAACAGCTTACCCTGGTTTTGTTGTACTAAAACTCAAGATACCAAATTTTTTGTTTGTAATTTTTTACTTGATCGGCCTTTTGAAAGACGGTGATGGCAAAAGAAAATGTAAATGAGATGTGGTTAAATATGCAAATAGGCGTAACATTGTAAAATAGCAAAGAGTAAAGCGTCGACTGAGAACAAATATACACCAGCTGCAAGCAAACAACATTAAAATGATCAATAAAATCTGCAGAGTGGGATCTCTGAGGCACTCAAACGTTTGTTACTTGTGTTTTGCTTTTAAATGGATTCGAATATGTTGTACAAGATACATTAAAACTGTCGTACGTCACGTGATCCGCCTCTGAGAATCTTCAATGATCTGCATGTTGGCTGCACCGTCGAAGTCTTGAATTCGAATTCCACTAATGTGAAACTGGTAAGTGTGAAAGCTGCCATCCTTGTAACACCGACAAAAGAAAGGAAGAACAAAATGAGTTTTTTTTTCAATTTCACGACACTATGAGCAAGCATTGTGATATAAAACCAGCTATCACACTTAACCTACCTAACTGCTAAACACTATTGATCTGCCTATTGAAAACGACGCTGATCTGTCTTTGGGATATACCGGTGACTTCTTAGATTTTCCTCATGCGGATAAACTGATCCGTTGTATAAGAGTTGTGTAAGGTCACGATGCCGGTTGCTTAAAAAAAAGGACAAAGAAGATGAAATAGGAGAGAAAAAACAATATTTCAAGAAGTTGCTCCTTAAATTGTTCTGTTCACTTGTTTCCTCTTTCACTTCATTGTGAAGCATTGTGATCTCTAAGCGGCCAGCGATGCTGATTTGCCAAGGGCCACACCGGCGACCTCTAAAATTTTGCTGATGGAAATGTTCATGACCCCAAGATGATCGTAGATAAGTGGGAAAGTTGTAATCCCTTCGAAATTGCGATGCTCTTAACGCCAAAAAGGAAGAAGAAAAAAAGGTAAAAGAAGACATTTAAGGTATTATCCTCTCAAATTAGCTAGTTCAATTTTCTCTTTTACGGTGCTATAAGCACTGTGGTCTTAAAAAAGCGATCACAGCTGGCTTACGTGTCTGTTGCATTTCAGTAGCTTTGCCATAAAAAGAAAATTAAGTGAGAGCATCTCGATCTAAATGGATCACAGCTTTCCCACTTCTCTACTTTGGCCTTTGGCAGATCACTATTATTTTTCACAGTCGGACCACTAGTGTGCAGCTGACATTTGGGTGAAATGTTATCGCTAGCCACTAAAATGCTTCATAGCGCCGTGAAAGAGGAGACAAGAGAACAAGATAATTTAAAGGCAACCATTTGAAATATATTTTGTTTCTTCCTCTTCCTTCTTCATCTTCGTTCATCGAATAACATCTAGCGTTGAGGTTCAATCAGCTGCTCTGAAAAATACCACGTTGAATTTATTGTTCGGGGTGAAAGAGCCAAATAGCCCACACTACAAAGTGCTTCAGACACACTGTGGTCCCACAATTGGCATAGCTTATTCAAATACACGCAGCCTCCTTATCACTTTTTTACCTGACAACCGGTAATAAAGAAATTCAAGGTATAGTCATTGAACGGACAATTGAAAGAAAGGACCACCCTTGAGTCAAGAAAGGTTACTTTAGAAGTGATAATGAGAAAAACTTTGAGATATTCAAAAAAAATATTGTCAATCGTTGAAGAGCCATAATTTATTGATTTTATTGATTGGGAAGACTGGTTTGAGTATAAAACAAAAAAATAATGCCAAGTTTAGTGTTTTGAATTTTCCTTATATCCAAATACAATGATGAAATTTTCGAAGCGGTTGTAGGTTTTCCTCTGTTCGCTATTTTAAAAATCGATAGCTGCACTCAAATGTTATCCACAGACTCCAACGCATTTATTTTAATTCTACAACAACCAAATCTACAAAAACAACAAAAGATTTTTTAATTGTTAAAAAAAAAATATTCAACTGAAGATGACGACTATTTAACAATTTTACAAAGTAAAACGATGTTAATTTACAACCAAAATAACGAAATAAACTGATTTTCGAGCTAAGCACTGAGGGGATATTTCCAAAACAAAAACTTAAACTAAAACTATTTTGAATCGAATGAAATTTGCAGAACAATAATCGTTGTTTTCTTCGATCATTGATGGCCATAAAGGAATATCCCTCGCTTAAAACCTGTAAATACAACTAAAAAGACATATTCATAAATAAATGTAATTATTAAATTTAAAAATAAAAAACAAAATATGTATATTTGAGAATCTATGATACGAGATAACTAAATAAAATTTTGTTATAATAATCTAGTCTAATTATACTATTGTGAATTATAAAATCTAAGAACAAGAAACCAAAAAAGAAAAAAAACTTTGTGAAAGTTATTATATCCGTTTTGTTATTTTTATAGATAGAAGTTTTATTATTTCTTTGTCGAACAACAAAAGCAAAAAAAACAACTGTAAATACGTAATCAATAAAATCATGCATAAGAAATTATTAAATTAATTATACGAAAACCAAAACGAAACAAAGAAATATTTGAATGATGTCAAAAATATACCAATGACAATGGTGAACCTCCACATTAAAATAAATTTAGTTTATTAGATTTGTTTTTTGTGTAAGTGAATTATATATCTTTGTTTTCTACCAAAAATTCAAAATTATAAAAAAAAAATGAAAATGATCAAATTATTAAAAAAAAAGAAAATAAGAAAATATAGATTTAATAATTAAAGATAAAAATTTAAGAACTTGCGTTTGATTTTTATTACAAGGGAGGTTTATTCAGATTGTGCATTGTAGGTAAGTATGCCGGTACTATTTTGGAGTGGATAATTCGGTAACAGAAAAATTAAGACGGAGATGTCTAAGCTGTTGCTGCGGGGAACATGAAGTAGGCTAGCAAGTGATGGATTGGTCAGCGTCAGTTCACAATGGTTCTCTCAAAAACTCATTTGGTGCACCATAGGTTGATTTAAGCCCACCTTTTTTTGAACACTCTGATGTAAAGATGAGGTCCATCCTGTTTACGCATCAATATACACTGTCAGACAAAATAAAGTGCAAATGAACTTGACTCGTTTTAAAAATGCAGAGAATAAACAATGAGAAAGATTTATCACTCTATTTCATGTTCCTACGTTATATTTTATCATCTTTCATCAAACCTTTAAAAGTAGTCCGTTATTTTTGACCTCTATTAAACATGAACTGCATTAATTTTCAACCAAATGACATTGAGCTTGGACAAAATAAAGTGCAATTTTTTAATACCGTTGCAAAGTATAGCTAATAATAATTAAAAATAAAAACATAAGCCAAAATTTGTCAACAGATGAGGTTATCTTATGCCCGTTTGCAAAAATGTTGCTTCAAGTTGAATTTTATTTTCATAAGCTTTGACATGGAACAACTCTCACTTGAGTTAAAAGAATTTTTAGTCTCGGACCGTGACGTGGGTTGACCTTTCGTAAACTTGGAGAAAAATATGGTGTGTCAATTTCTGGAATCAAGAAGGTTTATTTGAACTTCATTGAACGGGGATCTGCTGCCAGTTTTAGAAGTCAAAGTGGAAGGAAGAGGAAAAACAACACCACCTGGTGACCGGAGAATCACAATAGAGGCCAGAAAAAACCATTATCCATAGCTAGAAACATTAAAGAATACCTACAATTAGACGTAAGACAAAGAACAGCCCAAGGTGACTTAATGAAAGTGGGCTACGAAACTATTTGGCAAAGAGAAAACTTTTGCTACGCCAAATAATTATAAAAAAAAAAGACTTACTTTCGCAAAAAGGTATTTAACAAAACCGTAATCGTTTTGGGAAAGTATAATTAGGCTTTATGAGTCTAAATTTGAGTTAACAAATTCCAAATCAAGGAAAAGAGTTTGGTGCAAGCCCAAGGAAAGACTCGACCAAAGATGCATTAAAAAAATTGTCAAACATAGTGGTGGGTCTGTTATGGTTTGGGGATGTTTTTCCTTTGGTGGCGTTAGGAAAATTGTTAAAATTGACACCAAAATGACGAGTCTCATTACGTCAACATTATTGGAGAAAACTTAGCTTTTTCAACATCAAAAATATCGCTGTACAAATACATTTTCCAGCAAGATAATGATCCGAAGCATACTTGCAAAGTGGCAAAGCAGTTTTTATTCACAAAACAACGTGGAATTATTGGAATGGCCACCTCAATCCCAAGATCTCAATCCGATAGAGCATCTTTGGTCCATATTAGATAAAAGAATTCCGTTAGATGGTCGACGAAATATACGATCTTTTTGGGAAAGCCTCCAATTTGAATGTGAGAGGATTCCATTTGAAAATTTGGTGGAATATGGTTCGCAGCGTACCAAAGCGACTTGCAGCTGTTATTCAAAATAAAGGGGGAGCCACCAGTTACTGATTTCCTATGAAAATATTTGTTTTTTTGTTGATATTTTGAATTTGCACTTTATTTTGTCTTCTCTTTTTTCATGATTTATTGCAATACATATTTCTTGTTATTTTAATTTTGGTTATGTTTTGTTTATGAATACTGATATGTTTGTAAAAGAACTTAAATAAATTAGATCAAATGACTTTTTGAAGTAAAGTTAATGAAAACAATACAAAATAAAATGAGTTAGTATCTTAATTCCGGTTTGCACTTTATTTTGTCCGACAGTGTAATTGCATGTAAAATTCCAAGAACTGTAACCTGAACCTGGTTTCACTAAAAGTTTGTTCTTAAGCTCAATCCCCAATATCCGAACTAAAATCATAAATGTGGAAGTAACTCTGTCTATCCGTCTTTCTATGTCTCCCGCCAAAATTACTGAACCGATTTAAATGAAACTTTATCAATGATGAACTTGAAGAAGGAAAAAGGCTATATTTCATTTTAATATTCATACGAGAACCGGTCCTTTCTAATATTATAAATGCGAACGTAGCTCCCTCTGATCGTCTTTCTATATAATCACCTCCAACACAAAGTAAAGAACCGAGTAAAATAACACTTTGAAACGAAACAGTAAACGGGAACTTTGAAACTGCAGCACCCATTTAAAAAATTCTTTCATCGTTAGAACGCTACACTTTCCTCAAGTAAAATAAAATTAAATTCATCCTCATGTTTAAGCGGGAGCGGAAGTACTTATATTACAAATCCGAGATTAACTCTGTTTGTCTGTTTTATTTTTATAACCATCTACCACCCAATCTTTTGAACCTATTTATATGAATTTTGGTATTGAGATAGTTTAGAAACTGAGAATGGACAAAGGCTATAGTTTTGTTTAATTTAATATTAATTTGTTTCGTTTTTGTGCACTCACGGTGCTTTGAGTATGTGTAACTTTGGTAAGACAGTACGTCTTAAGCATTAAGCGTAGTAAATGTGGCGTCATTGGTACGAAGATTCCAACCCTCAAGCTGCGCCAAAAATTCGCTGCGAACTCTTCTTAGGTTCAGGAATGGTCATCTCTAGAACCTGTACCTGAAAAGGATTGCTATCCAATCTTCACAGATGGTTCCAAAACCGATGATGAATCTGTGCATTTGTACAGAGCGATGACTAGCAACTGCACGTAATTTGCGATTGCAGCGACAGCCCAGCTATGCTTTAGGCTTTGCTTTACTCAACTCTCTATTGTCCTGGAATTGAAACTTTTTGGGCTCCAGGTTATCACGGACTGTGCTTAAGGCTCTACTCAACAATCTAAAAACTTCTTGGTAGTGGTCCAGGAATGCAAGTACTCTTTAAATGGGGTCGGAAGTCATCATGGCATAGATTTAAACAAAATTGCCGATGAACTTGTAAGGCAAGGACAGATATCGAATACTGGTGAGAAAAGTTGTCCACCTCCAGCTGTAGTTATTTCTTAACATTATGTAAGTTTGTCAACGGTTAAGGCCTAAAGAATTTGCTTTGCCAAACTTTTGTCAAAAAATATGCAGCTTACGATATCTGGCCTGGCCGTTTGAATTTATTGAGTTGGTATGGCTCATCAAGCACTTGTTCATGTTCACGTCTCGTTGACAAATTTGTACTTGACCCCATTGATTTCACAGACAATAAATATGACAACCCAGGATGATTTCATAAGTGTTTTAGAAAAGGACATCATACCAACTCAGAAAACAATCTTTCTTTATTTTGCAGGCACCGCTGCCTTTGATGGAATTCAATGGAAAACTTGAATTTGGGTTGAATACTTCCAAGTGGTTGCACTCATTGAAAAATTTATCTTACTTATCCACATTTTTTTTACGTTAAATTCAATCAGCTTTCACTTCTAGTTAGATGTCCTCAATTTTTAATTTGTTTGAAGCAAAAGATTCTGAAGAATTTCCGGATCAATCACTAGCAGTTATGGAGTCGTTGGCAGTAGTTACATTATTGGTTGTTGTTTTCACATATTGGGCGAAAAAAATGGGTTATTGTTTTATGCAATAGGCACTTATGTTTATTATTGTGAAGATGGGTCAATCGGTCACAGCAGTCAAAAATAAAATTAAAATCAGATCAAACAAGTACGGATACATACAATGAAAAGACAATGAACCTCATGTTTTTCAGGCTAAACATCGATTTTACTCTTTGTCTGATTTGGTATTCCTACAGAAAGGCTTTTTTACATTCTTAATATTTTCAGTTGGGCTGTTATTGGATCCGGTAGTGCTAGTATCATGATAGCTTTGCAAGATTTGTATCGCCTCGAACGACAAACATTTGAGTTTAGTGGCCTGATGTAGGCAAGGGTTGCTTTTTAGCACCTATTAATTTGTTTGACAAAAAGTCGAAAAACCCAAAATCAAATGCGTTACGAAAAATTCTGTATGATTATAGCCTGCCACTTTAAAGTGATGTTCTTCCCGTAAGAGTACTAAACAGTTGCACCAGAGTTTGAATGGTACACTGAAACTCACATCTTAACAGTTGAAAATGGTTATTCCGTCGTTTCGGGTGTTACAGTAGATTCATTAGGTTTGATTTTTTAGTTTCCTTTTTGTCACAAAGCAATCACTAATCGGTTGAGCTACGATTGCTACTTTTATTTGCTTGTGACTATTTTAAGTGAAGGAGATATGTTACTGTACAGAGCTACAGCGAAGTTGTACAAATATTGCTTACAACAAATAGTGTCACTTGACGGCTCTTAGAAACTAAAAGCCTTTGGGAACTCAAGTCGATTAGAATTTCGACTCTCTATACACAAATAAATTAACGACGAAGAAGTATTCTCCGAGGGATTTTTCCTAGTGTGGGCCAAGCCAGGACACTCACAGATGAAGTGGAATGATCCTTCCTCTGCCTCTTCGTCTTGGCATCCTCTACATAAGTATAAGTTGAAAATACCTGGCCAAAGGTTTCTGGAGACTAGGTTTACTTCTAAAAATGACCACCTGTCATTGGCAGTTTTTAGAAAATTATGTTTGATTCTGTTTTTTTTTTTTTTTGCTCTAGTGGCTTTAAAACAGAGGTGTTCGTTACGCTGGATTCGAGTGCTGACCCGATTTCAGCCAAATTATTCGCCGTTTTATTACCGATTATGTCACTATGTCCAGGTTTAACTTACTGTGTTTGTTTCGCTGAGCAGTCTAAATTTACTGCGATAGCTTTCTACTAGCCTGGATTTTGTGGTAATGGATGAGATAGCTTTAATGGCCGCCTATTTGTCTGTGAAGAAGTCAATATTTTTGTTGATCAAATTTTGCGTAGCTAGGTGTTTTCCTGCGACACACACTGAAAGTACTAGAAAGACTCTGCAGAAGTCGGGAAGCTTTATTGATCTATTCAAAGAAGGATAATCTGAAAACCTGACCCTACTCCATCGTCCGTTTTGAAACAATCTGTGAAGGTGGAGATGTGATTTTCTTTTATAACCCTGTTTCAATCCCAGCTTTCTCTTGTCGAACTCTTGCCACTGGACTGAAACCAATGTGCAGGAAGTTTAAGTCTGAATGTCTATATCGGTATGGTTCAAGATGGTTCTATGGCCTGATGTGCATGTTTTTCAATTATGTATTGCATTGTTTGAGTCGCGGTGCGTTTTTGGCCACCATCTCCTTAGTAAAAAGACAAAGGGGGGCTATCAACAGGAGAGTTGGTTTGTAGCTTAGTTTATAGTTTGCCAAATCCAGGAGATTTTTTTCTCAAACGACTTCAATGGCCTCAATTCATTTGGACGAATAGGAAATTTTTTTTCATCAGAAATGACTTAAGCATTTCGTTTTAATCGAATCAACACTACAAATTCCATGAGCCGTTCAACTTAAGCGACTGCAATAAGACTGTTTCACATTGACGAATGGAGTAGGCAGTCATCACTTTCATCAGAAACGACTGAGCGATTTCGTTTCAAACGAACCAACACGAACCACACGATTTGTCGTTCCTCTACAACTACTCAAAAAGTTTTTGTTTATAAAACAAACAAGACAAATTAAAAACAGAGAAGGAGAGCTGGAAAACAGTTGCTTTATTCGCACAAAGCTAAAATAAATCGACCAAGGTAAGCTTTGTCAATAGCTGCAATAGATTTGAAGCATGTGAATGCCACTCGTAAGAGCACCCGTCATTTTGCAGCAATGAAATCTCCTAAGCTACCTAGTAACAATATTGATACTATCAACTCGGTGTCTTTGGATTTGCGCTGGTTATTGATTAATATTCAGCGCTGCCCGAAACCCCGCTTTTTGGGGAATGTTTTAATTTCTAGCCAAGAAGTAAGTGTCCCGAACAAAAAAAGTTCAGTTCTGGTTCTGGATTCAGAGTAACCAGACATCCTGTTTTATGCTGAATGTGGTCAAAAAGTATATGACCCGAGTAAAACAATCTCAAGATTTGTCCGTAAGGTTCCAGACGACTGTCGTTTAACTTATAGGTAATTACGAAAAGGTGTTAAGAAACCAGAAAAATTCACAAAAACTGATAAGGCGATAGTAAAATAGGTACCCCTCAGCTGCTAAAAGAAAAGTAACATGTAGCAATCTCTTCGTGACCAATAAACGACAAACGATTAGACGATAATCGTCCAAAGGATTACCGAATCCAAGAAGTGATTTTTTATTCTTCTGTTTTGCAACTTATCTTCTCACCCATCGGTTTCACATTCATTCTCCTTCAGAATTTATTGCAAAATATTAAGCCTACTTAGATCATTTAAATTAAAAATTCTTTCCTCCTTTTTCTGTACAACCACATTTTTCCTAGAAAATCAAAAATGAACTTAAAACACAGTAAATAATTAAGGCAGTAGTTCAACCCAAAAGTGAAAGTAACGCAGAATTATCAAAAAATTATGTTTAACATACCAACTTGGGCGTCAATGTTATTTTCACTTATTTATCAACACAATCGTTTCTTATCGCTTCTAGTCTTCACAACATTGGAATTTAAACAACAAAAAACAGACAAAGAAAAAACCATTCATTAAAAACAACAAAAAATTTAGAAAATAGCTCTACCTACTTTACTTTTGTTCCTAGTCCATTATCTTCTTCATAACGCTGAAATTCATTAAAATAAACTACCCCAAGAAAGTCCAAGGCATTCATACCAACCGTACCAAGTAGATATACAGTAAGAAAATGATGAGAAAAAAAAAACTGTAACCACTATCTAAGTGGAACCCCAAAAACTTAATTGGCTAAGGACCTATGTTATAGAGAGAGAGAGAACAAGAAATATCAAAAGTCCTTCAAAACATGTAAATTTTGCCAACTCCGTTGAGATGATAACTTGAAAAGCATCAGCAGTACCTAAGGCAGTAGTCAAACGGTTCTCTCACTCTCCTTATATTCATTATTGTTACATCGTCTTTAGTGGAAATAACTTGGGTCAGTTGTAGTTTTGAGTTTACTTCTTCGCCAGATAACCCGGGTAGGAACATAGCTACCTACCTAACGTAGTTCGAGTATATAAGTGTGTATGTAAAAATGTTCGTCTAGTTAAATTAAAATGTAAATGAAAGGGTGGAATTATTTCAAATTAGAATCACTCCATTGTCAGGGGAGTTTGTTTTCTTTTTCTGTGTCTTTTTTTTTTTAAGTTTTCTATTTACAAAAATGAAAAACAGACAGCGATGCTACTTCGCGAAATTAATATTCTCCTTGTAGAGATAATTTGACCTATTTCTATAAGTATACTACACAAACATCCCCAATTGCTTGTGAAGAAAAGAGTGTGGGTATAATAGAGTCAGAGTCCAATAAGGGACGCTGTTTTCTGACAGACTCATTGTGTTTTTCAATATTCATATTTCTTAACGATAATTGGTTTACACTCATTTCAAAAATACCTTCGCAGGAGTCATGCTTGATCCTGAGTATTCATCTACCCTTACTTTCTGTTTCAATGCCAATTAATTGATGGTGATATTCAGAAGTGCTTGAATTAAATCCCTCACAGCAGTAAAGTTCAAAATATAATTCAAATTGCCAAATTTTCTGATCAGATTATTTTTAAATAACGCGATTATGTTTGTGACGAGGCTAATCAATTAAAACTACGTGTTTTCCAAATACGAGTAGTTGTTTCAATAAAATACAATTAATTAAAAACACATTATATGAGGTTTAGTAACATCAATTGAATTGATAATTTAAATTTGATTCATATCGCTGCGCTAATATTAGAAGGCAAAGTCGTCAGTTGAAAACCTTTTTGTAGGTGAAATATTAAAACAATTGTTAAATCACGTTTTTAATTAAATCACCGATAATGAGTGTATGCTTTACGTAATTAGTTTAGTTCACAACACACAGTGATGGATATTTCTTGGAATAACACTGTTTTCCAATTTCACAGAGCAAAAAATATTTGCAATAATTAATAAAATATTAACAGTGTGTGGTGCGAGTCAGATGCTTGCTGGTAAGCGAAGTTTCAAACACAATTTCTGTTTTTTTTTTTTGCTTTTTTGCTAGATATCGATGACTACAAACCACATGTTTACATAAAAGGTTATTGAATTAGTGATCAACATCCCATTAGCCAGAATGAATGTGACTGCTTTTGTGATGAGACACTTTTATGGGAATTATTCTAGATAAAAGAATATACCTCAAGGTGTTGTACCTATAATCTGTAACTAACAAGAGTTAACCTTTTTCTGATACCTAACTAAGGTAAGGTTAGGTTGGATGGAGAGTGCGTTCGCAAGCGGCAAAACCTCAGTCGGATTTCAAGGATTCATTGTGCGGGTAAGAGGACGAGGAAGTAGAGGAGAGAGGTGGCAGAAGATGAAGTTGAAAACTGCGTTATTGCGGGGTTGGGAACCTCCACTGAACCAATTCAATTCAGTTCAATTTATTGCAGATTTTTAATTACATATACATATACATATGAGTATTTATGAATTTAAAGCATTGGCTATGCTATCAGCTCGACTGGTAACTTAAGAGTATTGAACTAATAAAAATTGAACAATTGAATGTATAATAAAATACCTAGTAATCTTGTAAATTGATTTAAAGTTATTTGGTATGATGTGTTAGGATTATTCTGACATAAGAAGCATTCTGTATCGTTTGCCAACTCTGACAAAATTGACAAGTTTCACCCAGTCTGATCCATTTAAGATTTCAATTGTCTCCAGCATTGAAAGTCTTGCTCTTCCAAAGTGTGACTCTCGTTGAATTCTAAAGATCGGACATACACTTAACAAATGGAAACAATCTTCCTTGGCTTTTAAGTTACACAAATGAAAAAACTGGACGAAGCTTCCGTTAAATGTTGTTAAATTTAAATAGATGAGTTCGCATCTAGCTTTAAAAATAATCAAAATATCTTTGTAGCTGAAACAATCTTGAAAACAATTTTTGTCACAAAAGTTGAAATTTAGTAGGCTATATAGAATTCTGCCTTGTTGAATAATCTGCTTTTCGATCATCTGCTCTCGATCAGTGTCTTTGACTTTTTGCATTATTTTGTATTGTTTTAAGTAAGTGTTGCTATAATCTAACGGCATTTGTTCTCCACAGGAAGCAGCGATGTTATTCCATACCCTCAACCACCAGTCCTTGTTTCGAGATTCGTAAAGTAACATTATTTTGCACAAACGATAGTTTTGAAGCCCAAGTACTTTTATTATATAGTCAGCTTATAACATAAAATTTTATTGAAAATATAAATTCTAAAAAGAAAGAATTTCTTAATAGAATGTTGAAAGATCGTGAAGATCAACTTTCAACTCCTATTTGCGTTTCGCCCAGGTACGGCAATTGGGCTCATCAGTTAGATGATTGCCGTACCCTTCTAAGACGCAAACTTTGTTCGGAATACACCGACACTTATAAAATTTACTGCAGTCGCATGCAGTGAATTTTATTTCTTAGTGTTATTGTATAAAATTAATAATAAAATTTTAAATAAATAGTCCTGTTTCTAGATTTTCAAAGCAAGGATTTTCTTAATGAAATTTTTCTGAAGCTTTTCAATGTTGCCGTATTCTTGCATTCGCCATATTTGTGCACTATAGCAAAACAACGATTTTTTGACTCCATTGAAAATTTTATATTTTGTTGACTTATGTGGTTGTTTGAGAATATTTTTTTCCATGTGAGATTAATCAGACTTTGTGAAGATTTCGCTTTTTCCGCAAGGTGTTTTCTGAAATCCAGGGTTGGGTTTAGCAGTAGGTACTCCTAAATATTTGTATTCTTTAGATACTTCTGAATGACATACATCCAGAGTCCAAGTATTACTCCGTTCACCTCGAGTTGAACGTGAGAAGACCAAGATTTTCGTTTTGTCAGTGTTGATTAACTCCATTTATTGCAATAATCTACAAGACGGTTTATCATTAGACATTAGTTGCAGAGTTTCTGCTGATTCAGATAATAAGAGGAAGTCATCAGCATAGAGCAATATATTCAATATGATGCCTGCAATTCGAACTCCTCGTGGGATGCACGTTGCGATATCATTTATAAAGAGAGCAAACATAAGAGTGCTCAGAAGACATCCTTGTTTAACTCTGTTATGTGATTTAAATGGTTTTGAATATGTTTTGCCATCCCAAACTGCAGCTTAAGAGTCTTCGTACAAACATTGAACTATTTTAATGAATTTTGATGACACTCCGATTTGAGAAAGTTTATAAAAAAGATCATTTCGATTTACTAAATCGAACACCGTTTTAAAATCGACAAACAAAGTGTATACTTTTTTGTTTCTGATGGCTTGGAAGGCTTTAACCATTGATGTTAGAGTAATAATGTGATCAGCTGTCGAATAATTCTTACTAAATCCGCCTCGCAGTTTAGTGAGAATATTGTTAATATCCGCCCACTTTTCCAGTCTTTCATTTAGAACTCCACGAAAAATTTTCAAAATGACATGCAAAAACGAAATTCCTCTATAATTTTCGACTTCATTTAAATCACCTTTCTTATGGATTGGGAAAATTATAGATTTTTGAAAGGAAGGTGGAACTTCAGCACTTTCACATATTTTGCTAAAATATTCTCGACTTCGTTTAAATCACCTTTCTTATGGATTGGGAAAATTATAGATTTTTGAAAGGAAGTGGAACTTCAGCACTTTCACATATTTTGCTAAAAAAAGAAAGTAAGTGGTTGTATTTTATTTTTGTAGAATTGATTGGGGATTCATGTGGTGCTTTTCCCTCTCTGGCTTTTTGAAGAATAGAATATATTTAACTAGTTGATATTTACGAATCTAATATCTCATCAAAAATGGGCGGCTGTGTAGTGTATATTAAAATTTTGTTGTTTGCTTGTTTTGGAGAAGATTTTTGAAATGGTCCGACAAATCATCTGCAGAAACACTTAAGCCAATAGAGTTGTGTGAACAGTTTATTTGCTTTGTAATCTTCCAGAACTCTTTTAAACCATTTGGAGCCCTGAAAAGTGAGTGTGTCTGAGTTGTGACTGGTCAGAATGAAAATCAGCAAATAGAGTCGAGGGCTACAAAGCTGTAGCTGAAAAATTCTGCTTCTTTTTTCGGCCATAGGTTTCTGAAAACCCGGCAATCAACCTGTCATTGGCGGTTTTTAGAAAATTTCATATTGGAATCTGTTTCTTTTTTTTTCTACTGCAAGTGTAGAATGCGATTTGCGCTTTTCTTTCTCCTTCTATTAAATTTTTTTCCAGTTAAAATGACGATCAAGGGTGATTCCGTGATATTTTGTCGTACCAGATAAGTTTTCTGGTATTTCGTTTACAGTGGGTGGAAGTATTTCTGAAATGTTACGCTTTCTTGTGGACATAACAAGTTCTGTTTTTATAGGGTTGACATTTACAGCGCAGTTTTTGTCCCAGTTGTTGAGTTTATTAAGATCTGTCTTGAAGAGTTCACAAAGTGTTTACTTAATTACTGACTTAATCAGCTTTTTAATAAAGGTATACCTACATCAAAAAATAAGTGCAAATTGGGTCAAAACAGGACTCGAGTAGCCGCGTAGCCTATCGCATTTCAAGGATATACCGATTTATAAAGATTTCGAACAGCTTTAGGAAGAGAGCGTTCTTCGTGACATTGAAATTAATCTGTGACCACGTCAGAAATCTTTAGGAAGGGGGACACCCATTAAAGAACAATCAGTTGTTTCTGAAAGTCAAACTTCGATATTATCGCACCAGTGATATAAATTGAGGTCTTTGAGGTTTCAATACAATCCTTTTACAGCCTTCATAAAAACCAATCCATTGCACAAACAAGTCTTCTTTTTTATGCCTTTCATGATATTCGAAGTGGTGGTTCCCGTGGCATTATAGTAAGTGCATTTGCCTGTTACGCTGGAGTTTCACGTTCGGATACCCAACGGTGTTTTTTTACGGGTGTTTTTATGTAGATATTCGAAGACGTATAGGTTGCTAGCTCTTCAGCTACAAAGGAATGATTCCCTTTATCGTTGCTTATACTGGCAGACGTTAAAAGGCCAAGCCCAATATGACTTTAGATTAAGTTTTGAATTGCAAAAATTGTATTGAAATAAAAGTCTACCTAACTAACTAGCTCGTCCCTTATAACACATTTTCGGTAGCAGTGGACCCTAATTCAAGTATTATCAGATAGATTCTTTTTATTACGATGTTAGACCAGAAAAGTCCACGATAGACCAAATTTTCAGATTGCCGCAGATCCTGACAACGGCCGTGTCACTCGAAATCATCATCGGTTCCCTTTAAAAAAAAACGTAATTAAGTCGAGTTGAGCGATGTTACTGGTTAGATGGGGGACCGTCTGTATGCACAACCGCGTGCTGTTGTCATGTGTCAATTGTTCTGTTGTGTCTCTTGTGAGTGTATCAGCCGGCGGTGTTTATAACCATTGCAACAATGTTTCATTTTGTTCCCTGGAAAGAGCAATCGAATAAAATGTCGATATACCCCACATTGCAGATGGAAAGGACTCGTCTCAGTTGCCACAATCAAGTGGAAGAAGACCTCAAAAAAATATTTACGAAAAACTGGAGATATCTCGACCTAGATTGTATTCGTTGCAGAAGATGATGGCTGAGGCTGAGGCTCACCCCGAACTGCAATGCTCGTCTTATAAGTGTGTTAGGTCTCCATTTCCATGCTGAGTTTTTGCAGGGTTCCAAAGGTCTGAGGGGAGGATAGACAATAGGCAATCAGCCAAGCCTCAAGCTCTCTACATCCCAATGCCCAATTCCTACCTTTCCTTAATCTCCTTCATTCCCTACCTTCACAAGGGCTTGAACAAATAGTGTTACACGACCCGTGCTAATGTTTGACCCGGCTGAGGGCCCTTAAACAAGAATAAAATAATGATTAAATAAGATTCTGAGAATATTTTGAGATATTCCTAAATTTAACAGAATCAAGGTGCACCAAGACCAACTGAAATGGACTAGATAAACCTTCGAAAAGTTGGCTCTGACTCCCATGTTTGCTTTTCCAGTACCTAAACGGCAAGAATCGTTGGAAGGCTAACAATGTGCGTCGATGCATAAAAAAACAAAAAAATCACTGCAGCTCCAGTCTTCGCTGTTAAGCCAAAATTTTACAGCCACGTGCTTAAAGATTAAGTGGTTGTTGCATTGCAAAACAGAAAAGGAACACTTCTGGTCTTTCCACCGAAAACAAAGAGTATCGGCATACCAATGGCTACATACAAACTCTTGCTCAAGCAAGACGCATACAGGATATCTAATCAGAGATGGTCCAGCAGTTTAACGTGTAACGGGTAACGAAAAAGATCTGGCCCCTATATCTTAAGCGGTTGAACGGCTCGATCTTTCTCAAAAGAAACAACATTAGTGCGACAAAAGGTGTCATCATAGGACACTGTCTTATTAGAAGACAAGGTTAGGAGTCGTTTGAAACTAATTTTGCTGTATGGATAAGGAGGAGGAGGAAACTATTTCCCAACTTCTCTGTTCATACCCAGCTTTAGCTCACAAACGACTACCCCTAGGCTCGTATTTATAAGTCACTTTAACTTAACCGAACAGTTATGTTCTTGACAGATCCAATCGCTGTGTTGATGGAAGCCCCCAGTGAGAACCCTGGTAGGCAAAGCGCTGGTTCAGGCAAAAACTAACTGAGAAACTTGCAGGGCATGGTCATCAGATAGTTTGTTTCCAGTTAAGCAATGATGATGATGAGCATTTAGTCTTTTGCAGGCATTCGGAGAGTTCTTGAGTTTCCTCATTTTACAACGTTGTGAGAGGGTTGAGTAGACATCTTGGCTGTCGCTTCAGACACGAATATTTCTTTTTATCCTGCCATTTATCTGTCTTTTACGGGGAAGTTTCAAAAGATTTTCCACGGGTATCGTCATTAATGAGGAAAGTACCTCTAAAGTATACGCTGCCATCGCTCACTCATAGCCGTTTGGAATCGTCCAAAACTCTGCCTTCCTCGTCTTCAGTTTGAAAAAAAGGCTCTTCAAGAATTGAGGTCTGTAACACGAAACTATAAGTACTACAATGTATTCGCAAGAACATTAAAAATATTTTAGATCCACATTGATGAATTTTTTTTTAACGAGTCAATGCTTCAGTTGTATGAGATGGCTTCGATTTCAAAGCAAACATTGCTGTGCTTCAAACATTCAGTTGAACAAAATTCCTTCATCATAAACCAAAAATACCTCAAACCTGAGGGTACCTACACTTAAATCATAAGCCCGTATAACGTGTTCTGAAGTGAATTTTCAAATTGGCTTAAATGTACATAAGAACACATATATAATATCCTCACTCTCCAATCAAAAGGAGAGTACCACGCTCATCCAACCTGTGGTATATAAAAAATAAAAAAAACACAAAACAGAAAACGCCAATGCTGGCTGGTGGTGCTTGCTTGCTCAACACAAATCTCTAAGGCAAGCAGTATTGCAAGATGAGCTTGTCCTAGTCCCCACTCCCCACACACTGCCTCCTCCCATTACCCACGCTGAATTAAACGTGAAATAAAATTTAATGTTACATCTAATTAAATTTCACGCGGGTTTTAACTTCCATTTCAAGGTAATTATATTTCTTTTCATCTTTTGACGTTGCAAAACCATTATGCTGTAGTAGCGAACATTTTTTACATGAGCGTCTGAGTGTTGTTACGGTGTTGGTGCTTCTGCTTGAAATTAAGTCAAACACTCACTGCAGAGCATAGTACCTATACTATAAGGAAGTTAGCAAAGCTGCTTGCTGCTAACACGTTATACATAGTTCACTCTATCCCCCATGGCGGCCTATCAACACTTGCGGTATTTACCGTAGAATGTTCTGGAGCGTTGTAACAATAAGTCATGCCATGTATTGTAAACACAGTTTAAAGAGAGGTTGTGCAGGAACCCAGGCATTGGCATCAATTAACCCCAAAGTCAGAACTCATAAATTTGAAGCAAAGGAGGCCAGGAGGTTTGAAAATATACTTTTCCCCTTTTTGCAGAGCATTGTGTGCAGAAAAAATTAAAATAATAATTTCAAAACTAAACAAATTTCAATTAAATAAAAGATAATTGAATAAATTTTCCACTGCAATTGTTATTTATGTCCCAATTATTTCGACTAAATTGTTTTGCTGGCATCTAATGTTTCATTGAATGTTCTGAAATAAAGCACATTAGGAAGCTATTAACTCATTTGATCAAAATTTCCAATGCAATTAGATTGCGGGCATTTATAAAAAGTTAGAAGCTATACAAGAACAATAACTGTTGACGACAGTTTTGACTGAGGGCGGTAATGAATAATATTTTGATAGCATTTTTAACTATTTTATTTGTGAATGATTTAAAGAAGTAAGTAGTCCTTGAAAACCATAGCATACGAGAGTTATTTACTTTACCTACATATTCGCCAAGTTTTATCTGAGAAGAGTTTGGAAGTGGAGTAGAATAGCCGTTTTAGTAAAAGAGTGGGTGGGGGCGTTCAAGAATCTATCAGATAAGCTATTGCGGATGCCCTAATCATAGATAATAATTTTTGGTACGATTCAGATATCTTTTCAAAGATTGCTGCAAACAACAGCTGCTATAGTTGTAAATAGAAACTAAAGTATTGCTAGTTGAACCGCCCGACGTTGCACGGGTGCGTAGTTTTAAGGATCCTGGTCTCGTCCTTCATTTCCCGTATAGCTTTTATGTGGAAAAAGTTACATTGATAAAAAATGCCATATCTCAGCAACGCGTCAACCTATTTTTGAACAAAAACCATCTTCCAACATCCCCCAAACTACCACAAAAATTTGGTCTAATTCGGTTGAGCCGTTCTCACGTGATGCGGTTACAACCAACGGTATACTTCTTTTTGTATATTAATATTATATAGACTTTTTGACTTGTGGCGAACCTGTATTTTAATTTCCGTTCCAAACTATTGGTTTCACCATAGTGTGTAGAAAAGCGGATGCTGCGCCACCGCGTTCCTCCGGTCCATTACATTGTTAAATCGCGTTTTTAGCTTGCTATAGTTTTTATATACAATGCTGCGATTTACAAGAGTTCAGGTGTTGAAAACAAAATAATATTCAAAATATCGCTGCTCAACAATTGTGACTTATTTTCATAAATTTACAACTTGAATGACTCAAGTACTGAAATAACTGCAAAAAAAAAATAAAATAATAATAACATCAAAAGACAAGTAAATTTTCAATCAGCTGATCACTCGGATGGAAAGGTATGCTTTACATTGGTCTGTTACTAGCAGATAGATCGGGTTTGTGTCTCTGCTGGAAGATAAACACGAAAACATCAACAAGAGGCTGTCCTCATACATTAACTGAACTTCAGCAGTAAGTGGTGTAACGTATCGTATGCCTTTTTCAAACTACACCAGTTATTTTCAGCTACATCGACTTTATTGATGAACAATGAAGGTCTTTAGACTGTCAAATCTTTCGTAAAAGTTCCAGAATATTTAAACATGAGTTTCGTTAGTTAAACTTTACCCAGAGTTGGGTTTGTTGGCGAATCTATGAGTTGTCAACAAAAACCTAACACACATTCCTGTAATTTGTAGAAAAAAATTTTAGTTTTTTTTATTTACCTTACATCGAATTGAGGGCAAACCCAAGGCTCAAAAAAAAGTGAGTTTGACATTTAGGGGCAGTTTGATGATTTTCAAAAAACGCTGAGGGCTTCAACAAACAAATTTATTGTTCCTGCGTGCAAAAAACGCGGTGTTAATATCCACTTCGTAAGAAAGGATCCTAGTTTCTCTCCAAAAACTAGGGAGGTGTGTCTCTTGAAGTCCTCGTTTGCCTATAGTTGTTCAGCAATCTTATTTTCAAAAGACTCACGAAGTGGCTCGGCGCAATGAAAACACTGATTTAATTTCAAGCTCAGCTCCGGCCGGCGATCAAACATTTACCTTCAACAATAGCAGTGAACTTGAAAAAATGAAAAAGAAAATATATGTAGTTACTTTTTGTAGATGCAATTGATTCATTAATCAGAGGAACCCATTTTCACAAGCTCGAAAAACTGAGAATGATTGGCAAAACTTTGAAAGTCGAACGGTGAGTTTTATTTTGAAGATTACCAACACACAACGGAGTCGAACAGATAAGTATTCTAAGGGAGGAGGAGGGTTCATTCTCCCAAAAATGGTGATTTTTCGTAAAACACAATTAGATTACAGGTACAAGCAGCATTTTTTGCGAAGTGCACCGAAAGAAGTTGCGGTGACCCTCATAGTCCACAGTCAAATATCTCGTTAGATAACAGCTAGTTTCTCCCGGATAACGCTGCGCTGGGATCGTTTTTTTTTTTAAATTTATCATTTATTATTTTCAAATAAAAATATTGACATATTTGATAAAAACTCTCTAGTTTTAAATCGTTAATCATGAACAAAAAAAGTGTTTAAGATTTCAAAAGGATCGGTGCTGCAGTTTAGAAGTAATGAGGAGCATTGAAGTTTAAAACCGTGGGCTTTGAGAGAAATACTTCAAAGCTGAATGGTAAGAGTAGTGTTCTTCGGTCGAACAACTATGAAAATATTGATATCGTCGTCAATTTTGCTCAATATTTCTGAGGCACTATGAATTCATTGAAAAAAAGAAAATAAAATGCAAAAAACATTACTGAAATCTTTACTTTTATTAAGGACTTTTTTCATCTTATCACCGGTTATAGCCGATCTTTAGAAGGTATAGCAACAGAGACATTATAATCTTAACAGGGACACAGTTTTGAAGATGATCCTAACTTTGAACAATTTTAGCTTATGAATTCGTTATTTGTCAGAATCTATTGACGAAATGGGAGTAATTATGAGTTGCTTTTGGAGGTACTGTAAGATTTAGAACTTTATAGCGAATTTTGAATGATGATCCTTAGAAGAGGTGAGAAAGGTATTCTTGTGGCAGGAAATTGTTGTTCGCGTATAAAGGGGTCAAAATATATGAACAGCAATGCAAGAACAAGAAACTTCGTTTCACTTTTTATCTGTCTGCCCGATTTTAAAAGAACTTCGATTCGTATACTTTCAAAAGACAGTTTTAAGTGAAGAAGATTCTATAAGTATCTTAAATGGTGAAAATTGGAAAAACCTGGCTCATTATTGCATATAGAAACACTCAAATACCGACAAGAATTTATTAATGATTAATAGTAGATTTCAACCCATTAAGGTGCACCCTCATCTTTCGTTTACGAAAACTCCATTTTTGTTATGCAAATAATCTATACTTTGCATATTATTATAATTTAAAAATTTAAAAAAAGAAGAAAAAGAAAGTTGTTAAATATTTTCAATAACATTTTATTCATGGAAAATTAAAGCATTATTATTCTAAAGGTAAAATAAAAAAACTCATATGTTTAAAACAAAATTTTATGAAAAAGTTGGCATCTGGCAGACGGTTTCAAACCAAGGCCAAAAGTTATTTATATTATGAAAATTGTACACTTTAATTATATGGAATTAAAAATAAACTAAACTAAAACTAAGAACTATATGAACAGCAGAATCTTTAGTCGTGGCGAGTATAAGTATGAGAAAGTATTCCCAAAACAAGTTGGCTTATGCCAATAAAGCCTTTTTTTCATTTAAGAATGACTGTAGGGAATGTAAATGTGTTAAATTCAATTGTTCCAAAATTGCAATTTTTGGTATTATATTATTATTATTTCTCTATTTTGATAAAATCTCGAACAATTTACATAAAAAATACAAAAAAAAATTGCGGTCTGCCTGAAAATTGACTTTAACGAGGTTTAATAAAAAGAAAGCAAAAGTTCTGTTAAAAAATACATAAATATACATTAAAAGTAAGACAATGAAGCGTATGAATAAAAGCATTTTAACAGTGCATATAAAAAATTAATTAAACTGTTTCTATTTTATTCGATGAAACTGTTGCGGTAACTCAAGACATGAATAATAAAATTACTAAAAATATTCCAACTACACTGACCATTAAAAAAATATCTTTGACTTCTCCAGGAGCTAGAAAGCTCTTTTTAAAGTAAAACCTTCGCACTTCTGGTAGAATTGGGCAATTGGCTAATAAGTGATTAACATCTTCGGTTTCGTTACGGTTTCAGAGGTTACATAAATAATTATTGTTTCTTGGAGGTTTGTAATTTAAATTTAACATATCAGTTATGACCTTAAACAGTATACTTATTTGACTCATTGATAATTTGCTATCAAAAAATTATTTACGAAAAGAGCGTGATTGAGCTCCTTATACATGAAACGGGTGGAGGAAGTTTAAGCCCTATCCAAGAATTTGAGATAAATTGAATCATCTTCTTTTGCAATGCATTCGTAGAATCTATCCTGCCAATTGACGGAAGGGATATCATTAAGCTTAAGTTCAAAGCTGTAGGCAATTATCTTTTTACCAAAACAACCAGTGTTCCATTTTACAATTTGCAACATAAAGTTTTTAAAGCAGAGATAAGCTCCTTTCTCTGATCGTAATATTTTCCCGCAATATAAGTACATAAGAATATTCAATGTTATAAATACAGCTATCGCTAGCTGTTTCCTTCTTCTTCTCGATTAAACTGTCAAATAAGTACAAGCCAAACCGAAGTCTTTTATTGTTTCCTTAACCATTTGTCTGCAAAACAGTGTGTATCAGCTTAATCACTCCATTCCTTGAACGGAGGCAGTTGTTGTCTTTGAAACGCGACATCCATTACTTCGCTCGATCCTTGCATTAATTTTACAAAGTAGCCAGCGTTGGACTTAAGGTTTCTCAAAAAGATTGCTGGAAGACCTGATTCAACGTGCATAGCATACGTGGGAGTGGAGATTGGAAGTTTAAAAATTATATTGAAAAAGAAACGTTGTTACACTTCAAATTCGCCAAGATTTTGGTAACCAAGCACTTGGCTGGCGTAGCATAAGCAAGAGGCTTCAACAACTTTATACTTAGCTGAGATGCCTGTGTACTTATTGCAGAATATTCTATTCCACATAATATTTATTGCTACTTGTGCCTATACTCATTTATCCTTAGCATGAGGCGGAAATCTAAGTTGCTTGGGAGTATAGAACACTTAAATATTTGTACTGTATTAAACAACTTCAAAGGTTCACTGTCCAAATTGTTTGTACCGTTGTAAAATTGATTTTAAATACAAGCCCAAGGTTTTGGTGCATTTGGTACGTTAGCGTTTCTGCCTGTCATTCACCGCCAGGAAAATCTTTCTCGATTAGTCGTTTGCAATTGGTAAAAAATGTGGGGCTCCTGAATTCACAAAGGTATGGTTGTTAGAAATACACTAGACGCCACGTGTCGGGGCTCCGCACTATGTTCTGGTAGCTTATTTGAAGCTTGCTCTTTGAAGCTTATTTTCGAACTAAATTTGATCCTTGTAAAGTGATCCTTTATTGACAAGAGTAACGCGATGGCCAGATTTTGAATATACGGTAACCATGTTTTCAACAACGAATACCACAAGTGTTGTCGTTGTTATAACAAATCAATATTTTGTTATTGATAAGAAGACAGAATATTGAGCTGCATGAAACTGACCAATAACCGGTTCATTTTACTACAAGGATGCCAATCAAAACTTTCAGAAATAAAAGACAAGAGATTTAAGAAATGTAAAACTTCACCCCGAACATAGTAAATTTTTTGAACAAAGTAAATGAAAACAGCTAATTGAAGCACTTAAAAATTTTTGATTGCGAATCAAATACTCTTCCCTCATTTAACATCGTTCTTTGTGAGCTGGACAAAAAACTTTTTTGAAACGTGAAAATTTCTCATAATTTAGAAGCCTAAGCCACTATTCCAACAATAATAGTTAGCCCCAAAAGTCCTGAAAACAAAACAAATTTATCCTTCAAACCTTTTTTTGATCACGTGATAGCCTATCATTTTACAAACGATTGTCATACAACACTTGCAAAATTCCACCGAATGGTCCCTTTCACTGCTTAAAACAAACATAACATCATGAAAAATGAGTCTCCCAGGTGATTGTGAGTAAAATATACAGAGCCCTTGAACAGACATTTACATTCCTTTAGCTTTCCATCCACATCCTGTCGTGGAATGTTTATGAAATATTAATGCACAGCAAGTGAGATAGTAATCTGTCCGATGGTATCAGTTCTTTTATTTGTTTTTCTTATTTATTGTAAAAATATTGGATTGTTTTATTTTTTCGACAAAAACCTTCAGCGGAGCGACATGTTTACTACTACTTGACATGACTTTTAGTATATGGCAGGTCTGGCGATATTGAAGTATGCAAATCATATGCTTGATAGGCAAACATTCTCCCGAAAGTAATGGTGGAGCTTCGCAAAAAAAAAAATTTACATTTAAATTGAACTCACTCGGAGAAAACAACAAAAGTTGTTTTTTTTTTTTTGGTTGAGAATGTTCCACAGGCTCAGCAGGACAAAGGATGGGTGTTGGTCATGGTTTCACAGTTGGAATGATTTAGAATAAATGGCTCGGTGTGAATAGCTATTATGATAAAATTTGATTTTTATTTCTTTCGAGAAAAGAAAATGAACAAAGTCTTGTTTTGATAACATTCCTGGGAAATAAGAGGAGTTTCATTTCCGACGATTAGAATTTGCGCAACTTACAGTCAAGGTCGGGGCTGTGTTTTGATAGCCACTTGACTGAGTTGGTAGGCAGATCGAAATTTAAAACTGATTGTAAAATGTGAAGAAATGGAATGGAAGGTCTTTGTTGTACATGGTGAGTAGATCTATGCATAGTTTATTTTATAATTTTATAATCTACTTCAAATTAAGAAGCTGGTGACATGCGAATTTTTTGCTTCCTTCGGCGCTGAATGATTGAACAAATAGGTGGATGGTCGATGAAATAAATATAAATACAGGTCTGGTCTTAGCTAAGAACCTTGAGGTATTCCTGCCATGTTTTGTTTCGTGCCAGGCTTCTCACTTAAAACATCTTCGTGGGTTCTAGCGAAAGGCGAATCCTGTGGAAAAACAATTTTTGTTTCGTATTTGAAATCGCACGCATGTAATAGGGAAACATTTACTCTTCATACCAAGTTGACTCACAATAAATTAATGATTGATTCAACATTTTTAACCTTTTCGCACTTGGCACGTACGTTTCCATTTCAAATAAATGAGTCGAATTGGCATGTCTGGATCTGAAAGTGGACAATATAAGTATTCAGTCTTCTTGAACTTATACTAAGACTTTA
Organism: Melanostoma mellinum; assembly: GCA_914767635.1. Taxonomy (NCBI): domain Eukaryota; kingdom Metazoa; phylum Arthropoda; class Insecta; order Diptera; family Syrphidae; genus Melanostoma; species Melanostoma mellinum. The sequence continues at coordinate 38,309,614 of OU612058.1, read as the reverse complement.
ACTCATTCATTGAGTGCTCATTGTACAAATAATGTATCATCCTCAATTATGATGGATCCACCGTCAGCAAGGAATAGTTGATGATATGTTTTCTATCAACCAGCAGGTAGTTAAGGGCTGAAATATAAAGTTGATTACTCAAGACGCTTCCCTGGTGTACACCTAATGGGACTTAGAAAGCTTCGATGACTCCGTCTTTAGATATCCTTTGTCAACGATCTTTTAAACACATACTCCATCATCCTCACAAGGTCCTCTAGAACTACTCGGTGTTTGAGGTTAGCCAATAGAAGAATTCATAGGTTCTTCGAGTTGTCTCCTCCCCTTTGGTCCCTTTTGAGTCTTAACAACCACTTTACGAAGTTTTAAAGCGTTAAAACTCTTATGGAATTTAATCTTTTAGTACTCGATAACAGGCAATAGTGTTGCTTGGGTCGTTAACAATGTTTCCCCTTATAGCCAAAAAGATCTCAATTCCCTAAATTCCGCTGGTTCAAAAGGTATCCCCGCTGTTATTCTGGAAAAATGTTTAAAAAAAAAATGGCAAAACTACTGTGTAGGTTTTTCTGTCGATCCCATTCATCTGGGCTGCTCCCGAGCATATGGAAAACTACCTTCGTCCAGCCTGTCCTTAAAATATGCAAATCTTTCTTCCCTTCCAATTACCGTCCAATTGCTTTAACATCCGTGATTGCCATGGTAACGGAAACGCTAGTAAACCGTCACATTGACATATATATATATTGAAGAGCAAAAGCTTCTCAATTACGGCTTGTACAACTATTGTAGCAAAAGGTTTACTGCCCTACTAGTGATTTCATGGCATATCTCATCGAAATTTGGAGCCAATCTTTACACTATTTTATTGAAAGTGCGCTTAATATTTCTAAAGTATTAAATGGAGTTTGGCATAAAGCTCTCTTATCGAAATTGAGAAGTTTTGGTATCGATGAAACTTTTCTTCGTTTTATCAAAATTTACATTATGGATGATTTTAAGTCTGATTGCCACTTTATGGATCCTGCTGTGCCACAGGGCTCCGTTTTGTCTCCTACTCTCTTCCATATTTCCATAAACGATCTTTTGTCTGATAATTCCAATCTTTTTAATTGTTTTAGTGATGTCTCAGCCACACTCTCAGCCATTTCATTTCCTTCTTCACGTCCAGACTCCTTGGGATTGGAACGGAAACGGTTGTGTATGATGAGCTCATTGCGTTCTAACTTCGACAGCTTTCATACATGGGATAGTAAAAACCAAATAGAGTTCAACAAATTGAAAGCGCTTGCTTCTTCAAAGGGTTCAAAACAGAGCATTAAAACTGATTGGTGATAGTTCAGTTGATTTGTCTTAACCCTGCTTTTCAAGTTTGGGGTCCATTTGGAACCCAGAGTATGTTTGAACATTCATAACTTTTATGTTTTCCATTTTTTTCAAGTGGGATTTATACTCAGTGAATAAAATTCAATTTTTCATTCATTTCTTATGTTAAAACGATTATCAGATGATAAATGATTTTTCTGTGTTCTTTTTTTTTGTGAAAAAAACCCGTCCACCCGAACTGGGGTTCATTTGGACCCCACTACTGAAATTCTATGAAAAATCATTTTTTCTAATAAATAATTATTTTATTTTAAAATTGATGTTTAGAAGGATTCAACTTTAAGCTGTTGGCAGTTCCGGGAGATATTTAACACATAAGGTTTTAGAGTGGCAAAGGGAAACAACATCTGCCACATCCATCGCAGGTGGTTCTTGTTTTCTTGTCGTCTGCTCTTCGGCAAAGGTGACATTTGCCCCTTCTACAATAGAGCCTTTCGGTGACTGTTGGTAATACTTCCGGAACTTTCTCCAAAATAAAGAGAGCGCCCAATGCCGATTTTCCAATGTCAGATTGTGTTGCAGGTTGTGAACGGTTATTCAGTTCAAACTCCATCAGCTAGTTCGATAAACTCTTCACTTCTGAGCAAATTTTTGTCTCTTCTATTAAAGTGTCGAAAAATGATGACAGTTGCTAGGGCTGCTATGTTCTACAAATTGTAGAATACAACCATCGGCCAGCGATTTGTTTGACGTACATTTCCACATTTGGTGCGGTTATAATCCAGTATCATGGCAGGTTTACTTTGATGACCGGAAGTGGCTTTCTCGAAGTTATGTTGTGTTGATAGCAATGCCACTTGTTTGTTTGGCTTCGGAGCATAGCTCACCAACGCCATTTTTCCGAAAAATCGAAAGATGGATGAGTAAACTGGACGATACTGTTTTTATTATTGATCTTTACAGGCTTATTCTGGTCATCAAGTACCTCCTTCGCTACAAAAGGTTAAGGCACATCTCTTTGTTTTGCCAGATCGTGCCAAGAACGGTGATTATCTTATCCAGCAACCTCAATGCCAAATCCACCGATGTGATGTTGCGTTAAGAATCGAAATATGATGGAATTCAACGAAATCACCACATCATATCCACGACCAAGTCCTGTACTTTGATCAGAGCTACCAGTCTAGATAGAAAACTTCAGTGGATAGTCCGTTAAGCTTTCATTCAGCCACCAAAACTTCAAGCCATATATGGACGGCTTACTGATATTTCATTCGGTAATAACGTAAAACAAACATCTCGAAAGAGATAAGCGGGAATCAGAGATTTGCGAAATTAGGCAATTTTTATCGATTTTGAAACTGAAAAATTTTGCTGATGACCTCATACATACCTGTATGACATATCTGCTTAAATTTCCTTTTCGCTGCTATATAAAATACTTAGAAAGACTTCACACAAAAGCCAGAAGAACTATAACTGAACAATGTAAATCAGAAATAAAAAAAAAAAAAAAAAAAACAAAGAAAAAATCGTCGAAGTCGAAGCTAAATGATGGATGGAGTGTGCAATTGATTTCAATAGTCCAATGCAATTAAAAAAAAAAACTGTCACAGTCGTACTTATAAGGTAATTTAGAGGGATGAATAGACTAACACAACCTTTACTTTGTGTCACTTTATGGTTTCTGTTGGTGAGATGCAACTTTGTGGTGTGCGGTAGTGAAGTGTGTGAACTTACTCATCTTTTTGAAATCCTTTTATAAATACCACTGCTAATACTTAAGTGCGGAATGTAATTCGATGCCGAAAAGGATTGAGAGACAGCAACTAGTGAGTTGTCGCTGTTAAACATCGAAAAAGATTTACTTCAATAAAAGAAGAAGAACCATTTTGTTCCATCAAACTCAAAAATTCCCAAATATATATGAAAACACAGCGCTATGTGAATGTTATTGGACGGGTAAGTTTTCGCACTTGGAACTACAACACCATTTTGGTTCGTGAGAACCTTACACCAATTTTGAGTATCCCTGGTGTGAGGTGACATTTGCACAGGGACTCTATACTCAATCTGTCACTCATCCCCTTGTGAAGCTTAGCAGCTACACTGGAAATTTAGATTCCTTTTTCAACCCTCATCCAAAGTCAGTTTTCGTTTGTATAAAGGGCACCTACATCTTGACTTGAATTCGAGTGTTTTCGTTCAAAAAAGTTTTTCATAGACTAGCAAACTATTTCTTCTTTCAGTAAATTTTTTTTTCAGTAAATTTGACTTAGATACTTCCAAGTGGCCGCAACCCACGCGACATCCAATTACCTTGTAGAATAATTTACAACACAATTTCCTTTTCTTTTTGTTCATACTTCTAAAACTTCTTGCGTGATACGCGCACGATTCATTGAACTACATCCTCGATTTATTTCTCTTGATCCTTGAAATTCAGTTTTACCTTTGAGTTCGTTTTTACAATATACATATACGAGTATAGAGCCATGTTAGTGGTTGTGGTTGTGGCAAAAAGTTTGTTTTACTATGTTCCATCACCGTCATTGCAAAGCAATTAGGATCTCACTCCCGCTGAACATGAAGATAATGGTGTGGAAGTATCTGAACTTCGAGAACAGCGAATTTTGTGGCTTAGCATGAAAATGGTAACAGTCTGACATGATGGCGGCTTTGTGTGAAGTTTATTATTACTTTTGGATATGATTAAGGTACTATACGCTTATAAGAAGAAAAAGAAACTCATACGTCTTTTTTGCTAAGTTTGCACACATGTAGAGGTTACCTTACAGTGAAATATGTATGTAAAATTTTTGGGGGTATTTTTGGCTTAAATGATCTGAAAGTAATTGAAAAGTAAAATTAGTTTTTGAATGAAGAGGGGTGAGTTAAATGATTTCGGCGTGTGATTGTAAAGATTAATTGTGAAGGTTTTTTCTTTGCCTAAATTGAAAAAGTCTAGTTTCATTCTTGGAAAAGATAAAACTAAATTATTTACTGATTAAGTGGGGATTACGTATAAATAGTTTTCTATAACTATGTTGTGAGGAAGGTGGAAGAGAAATGAGTTTAAAAGCTCAACTCTTAGTAAGATTCAACTGAAATCCACGTTAGTTTTATGAATACTTCATACGCTTTCGCATTTTCAAAACGAAATCCTTGATTTCAAGGATCAAAGTATAGATTTTCCTAACTTTGATGAAAAAGGAATCATAGCACAAAATAAGTTACTTATAATTCGAAAAAGAATCTATAATTTAAGAGGATGAGAAATTTTATGAGTTTAGAAAAAAAAAATGGAAGGCGTCGGTTCTAAATGGTTCCCTAGTAACTTATCTAATATAACGAAAATTTGCTTTTGACAAGGCGACTGCCGAGCAAAGTCTTCCAAAAATGTGCACAATCACTCGTTTACACAGACGATATTGACGTTATGCGAAAGAGCAAAGGTTGATTTTATGGGTGCTCATAAAGCTTGGAAACAGAAGCGGCAAAAATGGGTTTAATGTTTAATTTGACGGCAAAGCGAAGTAGATGCTGGACAGAAATATAGATGAATTGGGCAAAACACCACAATGGAGAAACATACCAGCAACGTAGTTCAAGACATCGTCTACCTAGTATCCGGAGACCAACCGAGTGAGTTACTTTTGGCTATCGCATTCGTTGCAATACTTTGACTAAGAAGAAATAAAACAATCTCTTAAAACAAAAAAGCAGTCTCTTCTTATACGTAGTGGTAACATGATTCATATCCAAAGAGGTTGAGAAAATTCTTGATCATTGGACGAAGGATTAATATAACGAATGATCTACGAACCTGTTCGTAAAGACGATATCTGGGGAGAAGAAGTTTAATCAACAAACTTTATGAGGTGTACCGCGCAAAGGAATAGTACTCATAAAGCTACTACGATGCCTGGGAAAAGTAAAGCACATGAACACCAACGCTCCTGCCCGATGGACTTTCGAAAGCACATTGGTGCAAAATCATGGAATGGGAAAACCTCGTCTTAGGTGGCCCATGGACGAAAACCTCAACCGACTAAGAACGCAGTTCTCAACGGCGCCGGCGTGAGAAACTTTGTTATCCTTAAAAAACGAAAAGCATTCAAAGAGAATTCGTTTCTTGATTTAAACTTTAAAGAGGCGATTAGGGATAGAGAAAGAACTTTTCGAGTTTCTAAAGACAGCCCAACAGTAGAAAACCGAGTCTTGTTCAAAAGGGCCAGAAATATCTGTAATGCTCGTGTGTATTTATATTTATACATGAAACCTACTCCACACATAATTCTGCGGAGTAGGGGATTGCAGCCAGGCGACAAAGACCATTTGGCTGATACACCACAAGACTAATTCCGAAATACTAAATAGAACAATTAACACATGACATCAGCACGCAGTAGTACCTACAGGACCTTTCTTGTCACTAACAGCGTTCATTCCGATTTAATTACGGTGTTCTAATGGGAACCGAATCTTTTACATGACTCACAAGGAAGGTCCAAAATACTGTTTTTTCCTAAGGGAAACAAAGATTTTGCTTCTTTGTCTAGAGGAACATTAAAAACTTCCCGCGCTGCGCTGCGATAAAGCAGATATTTTTTCCGCACGAGTCTTCAAAGGTATCAGTATATACATAAGTCCGTTGGCCAGGAGAAGTCCCCTAAAGAAGTGTTTTTCTACGCTGGCAGGCATAATTGCTATGGATTTCTGCTCGGCTCTTCTTCCGCAGATGAAAAATCCCTAAAAATTTCGAGTCTCCATCCCCTTTCCAATGACTTTTCAATTGCACTGGCGTTCCTTCTTTCCAAGGCTATGAAAACGTAGATAAACTTTCAACTGATGAAGCGTCTTGAAGATCAAAAGCTTTTTAATAATCGATAGTACGGCTGTCGCAGCAAAAGGTCCACTGGTGGTTTGATGGCATATCTCACCGAAAAGTGGAACCAATTTTTTCACTGTTTTGATGAAAGTAAGTTTATTGGGTATGATATATCCAAGGCATGTAGATAGAGGTTGGCATTGAGCTCTTTTACCGAAAATAGGTGCTTTTGGTATTGACGTTTCTCTTCTTCGTTGGATTAAAAATTTTCTTTCCGGCCGTTCAAGACTAGTTTTTTTTGGATGGTTTTAAGTCTGACACTAACCTTAAAAATTCTGGTGTGGCACAGGGGTCCGTTTTGTCTCCGGTTCTCTTTCCTATTTTCATAAATGATCTGCTGAAACTTATAATCCTCTCAACTGTTTTGCTGACGTCTCAACTGGTTCGAATCCCATCGAAGGCAAAAATGTATTTATACGACTATCGCCTTTCGCGGGGAATTTTCAAAATGCAATACCATGAAAAGAGTTTTCTGAGTTAGCTATTTGGAACCGGCAGAAAATTGTAGGTCGCCTCTATTGCCTCACAAGGCATGGTTGTGAGGAAAGAAATGCCAATGCGCTAAGCCCTGGAGCTCCTCGCTCTGCTGCGCCACCCTATTCATTTATTTATTTATTTATGGCGTCGTAACCCTCAGTTCTCATATTTGTTTCCAAATTCACGTCCTTACTCTTCGGACGTGGAAATGGAACGGTTGCATATGATAAGCTCATTGAACTATAACCATGACATGGGGTGTAGAAACCAAATAAAATTAAATCTCTTAATAATATTGGTTATCATTTGCCGCTAAGGCTCAACATCCTTCAATTTCCGTTGTCTTTGATTGGTACTTGCATCCAAGAAGCCGAAAAGATATCTGTCCTTGTTATGTTTATTAACGATGACCTTTGTTGGAATGACCACTTATATGAAGTCTCAGAAAATGCTGCTTAGGTTTCTTAATGGTGCAGGAAATTCTTCAAGTATTCTGATCTAGCTATAGTTCATAAGGCCTTCATCCGCCTAAAACTACAGTAAAACTCCCATATCTGGTCAGGCGCTCATCAAATATATTTAAGCCTACTTGTAGAGGGTACAAAACAGAGCGTTTAAAGTGATAGAATCGATTGATTCTCTTGAACTATTTCGAAATCAGTTTCACTCTCTTTTATCGTTTTTTTATAAACAGTGCTTTAGTCAAATAACCAGCTGAATTCTTCCCCTGAAACAGTCCAACCACTTTACTTGCCTTGCTGTTAATGCTCATCAGTTTAACCTTGAGCCGAAGTTCGGACGTACAGTGAAGTCTAGAGATTCATATTTTAGTCGCACTACCCATATATAACAACGTGATCTAATACGGGTTGTCCTCAGACAACGGAGAGTTCCATAAATCTTTGTGCCTATTGTCATGTTAAATGATCAGAATCAATCAAGAAAGACAATATCTTAGGAAGCCTGTTCAAACGCGGGGTACGAAAGAAAAAAGGCATTTAGTAGGGATTAGGGAATAATCCAAAACAGGGAGGCTTTTCGACAGGGTTTGTGTTCAACCCTGAGGACCTGACAAGTGAATCACTAGTTCGACACAAAAAAGTCGGAGCGTTGTGATTTCTTGAGATCACTTTGTTTATGTGAATATTAAAAAAAAATAAAAATTAAAGGCAGAATCGGAGAGTGCACGCCCGAAATGAAAATTGGTATCGAAAGATGTCGGTTGAGGGCCAAGTTTAGCCGGAATTGCAATGCCCACCTAAGGAAGCAAGTATGAGAGAAGGCCGACGTGTCCTAGTTTGCCTTGAGGTCTTACCATCAAATAGATAGGGACCAATATACGAATGCCAAAGCTGGAGTAAGCTCACCAGGATTCGGAATCGTTCACGATATCAATTTGAGTTCTTCCAGAGCAGGCGTGATAAGACTTAATTAAGAACAAGTTAGACGATCATTATCATACCTCCTACAGTGTTTTTCCCTTTCAATGAAACTCCTTCGTTATTTAATCACAAACTCAAATTAAATAAGAAAAAAACTTCCTTCCTCGCAAAAACAAAGATTTTCCATTTGAGAATCAACACTTTCCTGTTGAATTAATTAAGTTCAATAACAAACCAAATGATTATTATTTTATCGATTTGATTGCATTTGTAGAAGTCATATCCACTGAGTTTCCATTGTTTGCTATGCTAATGAGCTGCTACTACTAATACTCTTTGCAATTAGCTACTCGATACGGTTATGATTCGCAGAAAAACTCCATTGATTTCATATGCGTGTGTTGCTTAATTGATGCAAGTATAGGCTTGTACTGTGTACACACCAATGGACATAAATGCTGGGTATCTATTTGTCTCAAACCATTAATTATAATTCTCTCAGGTCGGTATGAGTCAGTTTATGAATTAAATTTGGAAAATTGAATAATCATCGATTCTATGCTGAGAATACATTTGGCATGGCAGTGGATACCTCTTCGAGTGTGTTAATAGGAATATGAACACAAAAGAATGTATTCAATTGAATGGCATCATGTTGTTCAGTTTAAATACTATACAATCGCTTCTACCGAGGCGAATTGAATATATTGCCATTGTAAGTTGAATGAACAATGAATTCTTTACACAGTGAGAGGTGTTGTTAAGAACATTTGATAGGCTTGGCGAATTCCCTTGAAAATGGCATACCTATTATCATAACTTCATTTCAGAGATTCCAATTTCTGTGGAAATGTTGTCAGATGTTTGTCGATTAAACCTGAACACGAGTGGACACGTGTGTTGGCAAAATAAAATGTTCATCGTTTTTTCGCTTTTATCGATTACTTTACCACCGCGCGAGTTGGTCTATCGAATACGATTGATTTCATTGATCAAAACGACTGATTGAGTTTCAATTAAGAACAAAAATTAAGGAAACAAAATTAAAAAGGAACACAGATTTGCCAAAGGGGCGTAGGTACTAAGTTCGTATTTGACGAAAACATAACAGCCAGCGGTGCGACAAGATTTCGGTTTCATGAAATCTCCATAAGAGTTTTTAATTCAAGAGTAAAAAGCGAACTGATAAATTATCGTATCAACTCCACTTTCCACTTTGCTTTGAGCCAGTGTTTCCCTTCAGTAAATATGTTTCACTCCCTAAGGCTCGTGTAGCTGGCATGAAACAACATCTAAGAAGCTCTTAGAGTCTGCTTTTGAGGTGAGCTCAAAATTTCATGGCTAAGTTTAGTGTCAAAGCATCGATCGCTGAAATTAGGTATACCTTCATGTCTTAAAATTCATTACAACTCCAACTCCAGCTCATATTTTTTCCTCCTGGAAGCAAAACTACCTCATAGTTTTATCGCTATATAGGTTTGCTTACAGCAAGGACATTTAGTCCGTCCTTTAGTTTAATTATTTTAGTGAAGTAGCAACGCAAAGGTATGTAAAGTAAGTATACGAAATAAGATTACATCAAATGTTATTATTTTATTTAAAAAAAACCTATTTCTCAGCACTCTGCGGGCCTGACATCATTTGCATTCCCTTCTCATTAAAGTCTAAGATAAGGGCTTGATATTTTCTTAATTTTTTTTTATTTTTGTTGTGAATCAGAAAACCACTCCGAATCGGAACACACATTCTTTTGAAAGTGCTATCTTCTGCCTGCTTTGTCATTAAGTTGCCATCTTCTAAGGAACCACATCAATGTAAAATTCCATTAAAAATGACTGCAACATGTCACCCATCTTGGAACGCGTTCTTTTTCTTTCTTTGAATTTATTCTCCTCAAGGGTATAGAATAACCTCCATTTTGTCGTAAGATTCTATTTGAAAATTTATAAAAAAAAAAACAAAAAAAAAACACCCAGACTTATAGCATGGAGTGTAAGAAGCATTTTATTGCCCGCATCACTGGCAAAAGAAGACGACACAGAGTAGATACATCGTTTTATGCTGAAAATCATCATTGCGACAAATACTTATCTGTCCTCCTTTCTGCAGGACTTTATATGTAGTGTATACATGGAGAGAGATAGCTGATTGCCCATTTAGATACGGAGTAATCAAAGCACACAGCACAAGCGAAAGAGTAGGTATATCTACACATTTTAAGTAAAGCTCTCGAAGTGCTCCTTTAAAAGATATAAAAGCAAGTTTACGACACAATTCAACAAATAATGAAATCGACAAGGTTGAATTTATTTACTTGTTGATTCACAACGTGAAAGAGAATTTTTAAATACTGGTCATTGGATTTTTGATGCGTTTCAGTGCAAACACGCTTTTGGGAAAATAAAAATAAAAAAAAGGAAAGAGAATTTTCTTGGACAAATAGGTATTTACAAATTTGGTGTGCAAATGCAGATTTTTTGTTTTGCTCCGCAGTTGTTCAACATGTGCTGTGTTGAGAAACAATAAAAAAAAGTCGTGCTAACTCGGATGTAGCTTGATTCGAAACACTTCGGCAATTTCGAATGGAGATAGCTTATTGAAATTTATAATTATTGTTAGGGTGAAAGGCAAATATCCTATCTACTGAACATTCAATTATTATCATATATAAATAGGCTAAGGAAAATCTTTGGGTCCATTTTTCTCTAAATTTTTTTTTTTTGACAGACGGCTGATGATAGATGACAAATGACAGATGACCTGTGTCTACCTGTCCTAATTGCTTAAAATCAACAGGTGTGTTTTACATGTATTTTATATGGGAAAGACATATTTCAGATCTTTTTTGTTGTTTTCTTCTGTACAGTGTGTGTGAGGAGTGTATGTGTAGTGTGTGTGTGTATTGTGTGTGTGAAGTGTATGTGTAGTGTGTGTGCAGTGTGTGTGTGTGTGTGTGTAATATGTGTGTGTGCAATATGTGTGTGTGTGCAATATGTGTGTGTGTGTGAGAGAGAGAGAGAGAGAGAGATAGAAGAATTTTTAAGTTTTAATTTAGTCTTTTTCTCTCTCTCTCACACAAAATATGTGTGTGTGTCTATTAGAGAGAGAGAGAGAGAGAGAGAGAGAGAGAGAGAGAGAGAGAGAGAGAGAGAGAGAGAGAGAGAGAGAGAGAGAGAGAGAGAGAGAGAGAGAGATAGATGTCTTTTTCAATTTTATTATAAATTTCTTCTCGAAGAACACGGCACATTTCAATATTCAAATTGTATTTTTCTTTATAGCTTTGTGCTATAAGTTCTTCAAAAAAAGCTGGTTAGGTAAATAATTTGATTGCAGCACGTTCACGCCGGCGCGTACCACCGGTGGCTCACACAGAACTGTCTCATCAGCTCAGTCGTCTGTGGGCGAGAAACATAAATTACAGTGCCGGCGTGAACGTGTTAAAAAAAAAATCAAATGAAAATGATATGGAAATAATATGTCTCTTTAAAATAGTATTGCAAATGCACATGTATCGAAAAACTCATATCGTGTCTGTGTAAAAGAAATGGAATATAAACCAAAACTATTGCCTTCTCTTTCCTTTATAAATGCAAATCATTTTCCGCAATTCCAGCGGACGCAATTTCCTCTCTTGCCTGCTTTTGCGATTACAATAAATAAATCACAAGGCCAAACGTTTGATAAAGTTGGAATTCTCTTTCGAACACCAGTTTTTTCACACGGCAATTATATGTTGCGGCAAGCAGAGTACGGTCATTTAATGGTCCAATGAAAACGGACATGGTAACCTTCTCAATGACAACAGATTTTTCACGAAAAATATTGTATTTACCGAAATTCTTCGAAGAAATTAATTAGAAATAATACATTAAGTTAAGTTTAATTTAGTTGGACTATTTTAACCAAAATAAAAAAGTTATTCCATTTTAATGTGTTTGGCTTTATTCAAAGTTACAGGCGCAACTTATGACGGCCTTAAAGGTATAGTTCTTCGTTTATTAACTGTCTTTTAAAAATTGACTAATGCAAAATTTATTAAAAAAAAAAATATTTCAGGTGCATTTGAAGCAATTCATGGTTTTCCACCATTTCCAGATATAATTATCCGGCTTATTGGTGAGAAAAGGATCTAAGTTAAAGACGATGGACTTTTAACCGTCGGTCGCCAATCCCTCAATGTTTCTCACCACGACGCTTGAAGAGGAATAATTTTTTTATTTTATATTAATCAAAAAAAAAAATAAGCATGCTTTTCAGATTTTTTTGTTAAATAAATTGTTAAATAAAAATCGTTATTACAAAATTTTTTTCTTTTAAGTAATGCTTGGTTGAATTTCGACCACTGGGCTCCTTTGCCCAAGGGACCTTTGGGTCGCTTTCTCTGTTGTTTTCCAACCGATTCTCTTAATTTTTTTTTGTGGTTTGGTATTGATGAGTAGAAGTGTCATCAATCATTTTTACCTGTATGTACCTGTCCTAATTGCTTAAAATCAATAGGTGTGTTTTACATGTATTTTATATGGGAAAGACATATTTCAGAGCTTTTTTGTTGCTTTCTTATGTACAGTGTGTATGAGGAGTGTATGTGTAGTGTGTGTGTGTGTGTGCTGTGTGTTTGAGGAGTGTATGTGTAGTGTGTGTGTATGTGTAGTGTGTGTGTGTGTGTGTGTGTGTGTGTGTGTGTGTGTGTGTGTGTGTGTGTGTGTGTGTGTGTGTGTGTGTGTGTGTGTGTGTGTGTGTGTGTGTGTGTGTGTGTGTGTGTGTGTGTGTGTGTGTGTGTGTGTGAGAGTGTGTGTGTATGTGTGTGTGTGTGTGTATGAGTGTGTGTGTGTGTGTGTGTGTGTGTGTGTGTGTGTGTGTGTGTGTGTGTGTGTGTGTGTGTGTGTGTGTGTGTGTGTGTGTGTGTGTTTTAGTAATATGTGTGTGGTCGAATTTCGACCACTGGGCGACCCTAGTTATAATAATTTGATTATCTGCTGTAACCCAAACTTGAGCTAAAAATTTTACATGCTAATCGTTGTAATTTTTAAAGGAGCATAACAGAAGCATAGGTAATATTCTCCTGACATTTTTATACAAAAGTTGCAAGAAAAGAAACCAAACTCACATGGTTAATTCGGCTCTTGAGTTTCTCACATTTATATCGATCACGTCGCTAGGAGTGTAGTAATCTCGACAGAACTCTCCTAAATGTGATCCTATTGATGGTAGTAGCGTTGACAAGATTCATTATTTTGGATTCAGTGTATGAGTATGAGGCTCATCAAATTCTCGTATTTTTGGAACTGTCAGGAGTGTTTTGGTATGCGCTATGCGCTATGTTAGTTGATAATTGATAATTGAGTTTTTATTGAGTCTTTTTTTTTTCATAGTTACAAATTCTTACGTGAGTAAAATATACAGTGTTTTTATAATGTAGCTGACTTTGAATTGGTCTAGCCTTAACATTTGTGTTTTGATTTAAAGAATAATTATTTAAATTAATACTTAAAACAAATTAATACATCAGATGAGAAAAAGAAAAAGTTTTTAAGTGTTGCTAAAAACTAATGATAGAAAGAACTTATTTACAACTTACGACTAAAATAATAATAATAATAATAATAGTAATAATAACTTAGAACTAAAAAGGTGCTAAAGTCAATTCAAGTGAAATGACATTAGCACAATTCCGAATCTAGGAATGAACGAAAATAACACACTACACATTTTAATGTAATAAAATAATGTTTAAATTAATTCAAGATAAATAATAATTAGAGAAATGTTATCCTCTATAAGTGAAGGGATTGCTCCTCGTGAAGAAGCCAGAAAGATATTCGTTGTTGTTTAGCTGGAGGTATTGTCTGGAGGAGTCATTAGCTAAGCTAATTGGGGACATATAATATCTTTCTTCTAACATAAAATTTATATTTTCAAAATACATATTTTTTATAAAAGGGTTTTCATGATAACTAAATTTTTGTATTCTTTTAATTGCCAGGTCAGAAAGATAATATAAAAGAGGTTGAATTTTGGATTTTTTATATAAAATTGAGTTTTTAAACCATTTTCCATTGGGCCTTCTATATTTGCGAAGACAATTTCTTAAAATATATCTCTCGAAATTTTGAAATTCCTAAGCTACTGTGGGAGAAATTTTGAACCAAGAAATAAAACCGTAAGAAAGTATGGGACGAATAAGAGTCTTATACAATAAAAGTTTTGTATTTTTATTAATAAATTTAGATCTAAAAAGAAATTTGAGTTGACCGGATGCTACTTTACTTTTATTGAGTGAGAGTCTTGCGTGGGGATTCATTCTTAGTCTATGATGAAGATTTATTCCTAGATATTTTATTTGATTTTTTAATGGAATTGGATTTCCGTTGAAAAAGAGTTGAAGCTGTTTACTCTCATTAACTGCTAGGTTATGTCCTCTAGGGGAAGCATTTCTAAAGCAAATCAGTTCGCATTTTTGAAAATTTATTGAAATTCCCCATTTATCAAAATACGAAATTACCTGCTCAAGGTGGGATTTAATTAGTTTAAGTCCTTCATGAGGTCTCTTATGAGGGGCATAAATGATTATATCGTCAGCATATTGAATACTCTTTGAAGGTCTTATGGAAGATGGGAAGTCGTAAATGAATATATTATAAAGGAATGGATCCAGAAAAGAACCTTGCGGTACACCAGTATGAATTTGAATATGATTTGAAAAAAGTGAACCAATTTTTATTTTAAGGTAACGATGGATAAAAAAACTGTTTAGAATTTTAATAACATTAACTGCAAAATTTAGTGAAATCATTTTGAACGTTTTAAATGTAAAATTTGATTTTTGGAGGGGTTTTCCGGACGTAGGTTTATTAACAGTTTTCCGAACTATTCATTTCCGCAGGCAGTCGAGCACTGAAATAAAAAGAAGAGAACTAAAAATGCCACCTCGGTGTACACCTACTGTGGCTTACATTGCTTCGGTGTTTACAGCTGTATGACTTACATTCATCATCTCTTGAGCATTCGCTTCTGCTACTCCTCGATGTCTGAGGAACACTTATATTGAATTGAAAGGTTTTCGATTGAATTCATTTTCAAAGTTACCCATCTCTATGATGCTTATATCCATTTGGATATTTTTGCGTTCTGTTGCATCAATTGTTGACTTCAATACGAAAAATATTTCTTCGGGTTTTCAAGCTGTAGGCCATCAGCTAACTTGAACCGTATGAAGTTATGGTTTATCGTCCTTCCTTTTTATTATTGGAAGAAGGTTTATTTTGCTGTACGAAATTTTCAAAATACTAACTGCCCCATTCAAACACAAACACCGGTACAGTGTACTAACAGAGCAACCTTCTTTAGTTATTACTTTCCAGATCTCGGAGAAAATCAAAAGACGCTGATATAATAAAGAGCATTGGCTACTTACTCTCTCTATGTCTGTGCCGAGCAACAGACATTCACAAAAGAAGTCTTGTAATAACATTTTCTAAAAGATTCGCAGGATGTTGATCACTTAAAGGCAGCGCGTTTAAGTTTGTGGAAAAAGAAAAGTGCTCCTTAGCAACACCAACAAACTTTCAAAAATCTTTTCAGCTATAGGATAGCAAAAATTTTAAAAATTCATATTATCGTTGAGGAGTATACGTTTGGTCTGCCTGTATTCAATGGGCAACGTTGGTTCGGTACAGAGTAAGCTCTCTTAGATAGGTTCTTGCCTTGCAATTTCATCAGCAAACTTGTTTCTAGTTGAGCCGTGATGACCTGAAATCCAAAAAAGACTCTATACACATTCAGTCTTCCTACCAGATTCCAGAGAGGTCTTGCATTTCTGGATAACTTTAGAAGTATAGGTATTTAGAGGGTTAAGAAGCGCTTCGACAGTTGGATACCTCAGCTTAAAAGACGGATGCGTATGTTCCCAGTGTCGCGGTCGTCGCTCTCCACAAAAAGCACCAATGTAAGATATTAGATTCATCATCGGTTTGGAACCATCCATGAAAATGCCATAGCATACTACTCCTGTTTCAGACTCAAAAATGAACGAGTCCTGAACAGACGGGAAGTTGACCGTGAATTTTTGACACAGATTGAAACTTGAAATCATAGTATCAGACGGTATTTCCATTAGACGTGAGTCTAAAGATAAGCTGCCCGAGACCACATCTCTTCAAACGGGAAATGGTCTTGAGAGTAGGTACATCACACGATTTAGGTATCAGAGAGAGCAAGAACTAACTGTTATTCAAGAGCAGCACCTGGATGCTGGTTCTCCGCGTGCTGGGGAAGGCCACAATACAGCTTAGACATATTGTTCTTTGAAATTTGGCGTACGAGACAGTATCATATTTGCGTGAGAGCTTGCTCTACCAAAGAACTGACACATAGAAGATTATTGTTCTAATCATACCTACGGCGGGCGGCGGCGGCGGCGGTATAGATACAAACTACCCTTTTTGGTGACAGTCCCCATGCTTAGCAAAAGGCTCCTTTAAATCACCAAATGACTAACGGTGCTTAAGCTTTCTTGGACTTGAAATGCTTAGACCAAAAAAGTTTTTGTATCTACAATTACTCCAAGATGGTGGACTTTGTTTGAAAAGGGAATGTTGACGCCTTTAAGTGTAAGTTAGGTCAAACCAGTAAATTTTATTTCAATAGTGACGATTCCACAGATGAAACACAATTGACCATTGTTTCGAAGCGTTCATGCTACCTCTTACTTTTGACACCTTTCTGCTATCTAGTACTTTTGATACCATAGTACAACCGGAGTCGACAGCACTAAATCTCGAATGTACAACGTATCATCGTCGCACCACCCACACAACAGCCATATTTGATGCACGACACATTAGAGTGTTTACTCGCAGAGTATAACTCACACTTTATTCCTTCAGAAATATTTATAAAGGCAACCTGAAATTTGTGAAAAAGACACGACCCCGACGCCGTTCATGCATAGCAATCAGCTATAAGACTAGGTAAGAAACAATTGTTATTTATAATTTAACATTGCCTGCTGTTTTGTCGTGCCACAAGGGGCCGTAAATAAACCTTCCGATCTTCCAGAGCTATTGCCTGCTGTTCCGTCGTGCCTCAAGGGGCCGTAAATAAACCTCCGATCTACCAGAGCTATTGCCTGCTGTTTCTCCGTGCCACCAAGGGGCCGTAAATAAACCTTCCGATCTACCAGAGCTATTGCCTGCTGTTCCGTCGTGCCACAAGGGGCCGTATATAAACCTTCCGATATACCAGAGCTATTGCCTGCTGTTCCGTCGTGCCACAAGGGGCCGTAAATAAACCTTCCGATCTACCAGAGCTATTGCCTGCTGTTCCGTCGTGCCACAAGGGGCCGTAAATAAACCTTCCGATCTACCAGAGCTATTGCCTGCTGTTTCTCCGTGCCACCAAGGGGCCGCAAAAGTACCTGATTTACTCTATTTGTTTCAGGTCAGGGCGTAAGCTACAAATATTCTTCCAACTGTAAAACCTTACGACCGAGGACCATCCGTACGGACTGTACGGCACCGTAATTTAGTTCTAAGTTATATTCTATACCGTGTTAATTAAGAGTAATTATTTGTGTTAGTAATAAAGAGTTGGTACATTTAAGGTGAAGACCTTATACTGAAGTTTCGTGTTTTTCTTCAGAAAGACCCTGGCGAATCCGGCGAGCAAAACCTCGGCTGGAAAGCAAAAAGCACGTCACACCATAAATAGCCTCATTTTTCTACTTTTCAGTGTTGTAAAATGAGGTCTGGAAAATGTATGAACTTTGATGCTGGTCCATGGAAAAAATGGTTGGGTTAGGTAAAATGGGCTGACTGCTGGTCTAATTTCCGTCATACTTAGATCAATGTAGAACCATCGTGATACCCTTAAGTGATGTAACGTCCTTAAAACCTATGAGCTTATGGTAAATTTTTGACCATTTTGTGGCTAAAATTTAACAGACTCTTGAGACGTGTCTGATTATTCTTACAGTTCGTTGAAAAAGAAACTGACTTTTCCTGTGGTGGCAGATTGCTGGGTAGTGACAAAGGAAGTGAGTGGTATCCTCTCCTCATGTTCGTTTTCGTCACTGCATCGCGAAACAATAAACAAAATCCTGTTGAATGTTCCTCTCAACTAGAATCAAGGGAAATTTTTATCCCCAAGCCAACATTTGAAACTGGAGCGTTTTTGAAAAATTATGAGAGTAAGACTGTTACAAGTGACATCCACAAAACAACATTATTCGACCGCAAACAAGCGAAATGATGAAGTTGGCTGAGATTTCAAATAAAAGCGGGTGCACTGATTTGAAAAATGTATTCACCATTAAAATTCTACATTATTTTTGAGTGACAGAGACTTTATTTGTGCAAAGTAATGTAACCCATAAACTTTCCGATATTACAGCTCAGAGCTCACTTTTCATTTAGAGAATTCGAAATCAATTCAATTTAAAAACCAATCAGTCAATTAAAGGAAACCCAAAGAATCTTTCAATGTTAATGCAGAAATCGATAGTAATTTTTGTTAAGCCAGGTCCGATGACACACGCCCAAGTCAATCTCTAAAATATCAGCTTTACAGTGGGTTGCTGTGTACCAAATGCCAATGCCAAAACTCCATAGGTTACCTTTGTGATGTGTAGTTGAAAGCTAAAAAAAAAAAAAAAAAAAAATACAAATCAAATTGAAAACAAAATGAAACGAGGTCAAATATCCAGCGATACATGGGGTACTTTGGTAACGTCACACAAAAAAAAAAGACAAAAAAAAAGCGCACACACAGACTCAACTAAAAGACAAACACTTTATCAATAAATTCAGGATAACGAACATTTTTAGGTTCCAGCTAAATGGACAAGAGTGTCGTTTTCAAACAATGCACAAAAAAGAAAGAAGGTCAACAGCTACTGCAATTGTCGCTCCACTGAATACATCGAACATGAAGGTTGGCCAAACGTTGTCGTCACTATTGGAAAATATAGAAACAAGAAAAATGACCAACCAATATATGTGATGGGCTTTAACCAACATTAAGATACTTTTATGTGATGTGGTGTATCAGGTAAGGGTGTTGTTTGTTTTGCAGATGAGTTTTTGTTTTTTGTGCACTGTTATAGTCCGTTACATGGTTTCATTTCCGGTGTTGCTATGGAGCTCGAATATACATATAAAAGAATGGATTAAATTCATATCATCGGAGATCTGGGGGACTTGGGAATATTATTTGGAAGTCAGCCAAAAGGGTTTTGTGTTACTGTGACATTTAAGGTCACATCGACTTGAATACATGGAGAATAGCTCTTTAAACCATAAATGGGTTTCCGTTTGTGGATTTAACGGGATGAAGTATTTGCTAAGCCTTAAATCTGCTTTCATCATCAGTGTGGGTATGGCTAAATATGAAAAGGAGGCAGAATCTAACAGTTATGGTTAGTTCAATTATTTTAGTTGGAACAGTTAAAAACTGCGGCTTCCAAATTTTAAAGTAAAAGTAAAAACAACATGTTTGCACAATTCATTTTGAAGAATTTCTTTGGTTTAAAGAATCGGCACAATTCAAAAGAAGCTTGTGGAGAGTTTAAAGATTTGAGCAACGAGGATTGTTCTTGATGTATACGCGCGAAGGCTTAGCCCACTTAATAGAGGGTTATGCCTTTGGCGTAATAGTCAGCATGTTTGCCAGTTGCGCTGAAGTTTCGAGTTCGGGTCCCAACAGAAACCAGACATGGGTATCGCGCTTTCTCGATAGGCTGTATGGAACCGACAGAAAATTGCATATATTGATGACGATATTTAATAATTTAATACTTCGGAGCTTCCTACAGATGACGACATTAACAGATTCCTATCTCTGAATGAGCACATCTCAACATAGTAACTATGACACCGACAGTTATTAATGGAAGAATTTTTGGAGTATCGTCTTATTCAGCAGCTTTTAAATGATGATGCAGGCTCAGAGAATAGAGTCTATTAAGCCTAAAACCCCAAAAAAAGTGATAGTCTGGGAAAAAGTGCCTTTATTTTTTAGGAAGATTTTCACATACGTTGAGTATTAGCTAACAATAAAATTTTGATTATTTGAAAAGCGATCCTTACAGCCAATTCCTTTACACAGTACTAACGATAGATAGAAAGCGTTTTTCATGGCAATGAATTTACTAACGGAGGATAAACATTTTTGCTTTTGTTGGGATTCCAACCACGTTAGTTGGCAGACATGCTAACTGCCGCGAGCACCAGGTTTCAAATAGAACTCGCCCAAAAGCGGCAGATGTTTTAAGGCGAGCTTAGGTAAAAATCATGGCTGTCAGACGACAAGTACTTTCTTCAAATGACAAGCATATATGTTAAAATTTCGTTATTTTGAGAGCCCAAAAACCCAATTTAGCTGATTTCACTTATAATTTAGGTTTTTCCCTGCATTTTCGTTAGCGAATAAACTTAACAGAATATAACTAAATCAAACTGACAGCGGACATCGACAAAGTTTCGAAAAGAAATTGAAGCAAATGAAAATTAAAATTTTTTGGTTTGCAATGGTGAAGAAACAAAATTTTGTAATAACAGTGAAGAATGGCGTTACGATTCTGCAAGTTTGTCTGCTTATTTGTTTGTCTGTTTGCTTGTCTATATATGGGTCTACAGCCTAAATTGACTCAACGAATTTTTTCAAAACTTGCAGTTACCAACCATACAACCGATATAATAGTACTTATTTTATTCGATAAAGGCTCCAACGATTTCGACTAAATTTTGTGCGAAGTATAAGTTTCAGGTTGTCTTTATTATGATTAAACAAAAATTTTCAGAAAAAGACAAAAAACGGTTCCTCCTACAGTACCGCTGAAAAAAAAACAATCTTTCTCTTTAATGACTGAAACGATATTGACGAAATTTTATATAATAATTGATAGAATAATTGAATATTATGAGAATGGAGTTTTTTCGGAGGTTATTAAGATACTGGCTGGAGCACTCAGACCTAAATACCGGTTCATTGTACTACCAGACGGCGCTGCCATTATAGGGAGCCTAGGCTACCATGTCTGTGCCGAGTATCTGTGACTTCGTGCCAGAAAAAGCGATACATTTACAGAGAAAGTACTCTACGGTGTCCTCCTCTTCTCTATAAGATTCACAGACAGAGCGTGATATCACTTAAGCCTAACACGTTAAAATGCTCAACAAAAAAGGCTTACAATTTAAATTAAAAACCTAAAAAAATACGCTTTTCTTAAACTGCGCTCCAATGATTTTGATTGAATTTTCAGCGTTTATATGTTTGTATGTTTATATGTAACTGAAAAAATTGGCATTTTTATAATTCTGCTTAAGTCTTTGTGAAAATTTCATTAAATTTTTTTCAATATCTTATGTGATTTTTTTTTAATTTTCATAATTTATGTGTTGTTGGCATCCCTACACCACCAAATACATTGTGAAAAGCGAATACAAACACCTTGTACTCAGCCTTAAGATTCTGATATAATACTTAGCATATACATAATAGCAAGTTCGTGCGAAACATTCATGCAAAGGTTTTTATTTTGAAGGTTGGTTTTCAGATTTAACAAAAACGGATAACTGGTTTATTGAAACAAGTATAGTAGTCTCGATTCCAAGAGAGTATATATATATCCTCCGAGTAGATGGACCATAATAAGACTTGTTAATAATTTTGCCGAGCATTGGACAGTCGAAATCAGACCTTAACATCGAAGGCCGTTAGTTCAGCCGGGGGAAATAATCGCTGCTGTAGATGCCGCCACTCTCAGCTTTCCAAGAGATTCAACAAAAAGCTTATCTGATCTGATGAATTAAAGGCTGACAGTCATTACAGTCAGTTTTGCACAATTTTTTGGACTTATTCCCATATAAATTTCAAACGGCAAATAAACTGAACCCAGCAGTCTTGCCAATTCGCTTACAATTTTGTCAGAAGACGCTCCAAACGTTGGACGGAAACTGTATTTTTATTTCTGACGAGGCCCATTTCGATTTAAACGGCATCTTTACGTACCTTTCCGTACGCCTAACTTCAAGTAGGGTAAAAGATTCCCTTACTTTATATACCATTATCGTCTGTCGTCGATTATTTAATCAAAAATCTCATACAACTTTGATTTCAGCGATTGAAAAATAGCTGTTTTACGATCATCTTACAATTTTGGTAACTTTTTAAGGTTAGCCAACATGTTTTTGTAGTATCTACATTTAAACGATAGTCGTCTAAGAAGTTCCGAACTCAAGGCCCAAAATTTGTTCTTCTGTCGCCCTAACGAAGCAATATAAAGAAAAAGTAGAAACATTTATTAAAATAGCGGAGCTGGGTGTGCCCCATAAGTTTCCAAGAAATGGTATGTTTGATTTAAGAACTTTTATAGGGAAAGAACCAAGGAGCTTCGCTCCTCACAGCTGTTCTACGACATCGCGTACGTACTGTTTCGATGTCAAAGAAATAATATTAAATCGGTTCTCTTTTTCCCGATATGAAAAAATATATTTAAAAAAAACGCTTTGCGTCGTACCAAGACAAGAACTATAACCAACAACATCCTCTCCAACATCAATGACACCGCATAAGACCACAAATTATTTTGATGTTCCATCATAGCACTCGCAGCTACCGCCATGTCGTTTCCATCAACTCCTTTTTCATTAACAAGATTTTCCTTGTTGGTGGTCCTTGCGTCAGAAGATTGTGGTAAATTACTTAACGTTTGCCTTGCGTTCGTAGTTTAAGGGTATAGAGAAGGTATCTACATCTACATATATATTCACTTGTAGATATTACAGCTTGTGTGTCTTAATAGTAGAGCTTCTTCTTTTAAGTAGGTACAACGACGACAAAGAGCAATATTGCTGTCATCTCTCATATTTTTATAAGTCAAGTCACAAGGATCGAATCACGGTGAGTTATGAAAAGAATTATATTTTTTAATTAATTTTCCCGTGAACCGCAAGGATATTTTTTTTTGTATCGTTTTGTTTGAGAGTGTACAATGCACTGTACCTACACTATAAAAAATCGTGTGTAGTATGTATAATGTACATCCAGGGTATGATATGTGTTCAATGAAATAAGAAAAATAAACTCATGCTTTTATGATGGGTTCTTTGATACTCTTCGTATTAAAATTGATGAAAGAGAAAATTATTTTTTCATAAGAAATCTGTCGTCAAAGTGATAACGTGATCCTTTTTTTGAGGGAGCCATATAATTTTTATAGTGGTGGTTGCTACATTGTCAAATTGTTGTGCGTTGCATTAAGTTAAGCATAGTAAGATATTTCGAATCACGAAAGTTCCATGTATTGTCTGACTTAATAATTGCGATGCCAACTTCAGTACATTGGAAGTTTTATATACAGGATGTCCCGTAATTCGTGTAACATACTTTGGGAAGTGATTCTTGGTCATTTTCTAAGAAAAAAATTGTTTTACAGTAAAGCTCGTTTCTCAACTTTAGCATAAATTTGTAAAAATTTAAAAAAGGCGAACTTTGGTGTACCCTGAATTGTGTTAAATTCGATTTCCCTGTCAATACTGATGTTCGAAACCTTATTTTTGAATTAATTTTTTGTACAAAGAATAATCTTTCAATCTGTATTAAAATTAGGCTCCTATAGTTATGACTTTGAGTTCATTTTTATTCTTCAGAAATGCCTGTCAAACATATAGTTTCTTTATTTTAAAGAGATGAACAAAACAATAATAAAAAAAAACTCATTAATAAGGGCACTCAAAAACAAATACACTTTATGACGTGACTAGTTGTGATTAATTTAAATGAAAAACAAAACAAACTATGCAGTGCCTTTTAAGTGATCGAACGTAAGGGAAATGAAGGCGATTGTTTACGACGACAACCAATACGACGAGACACATAAAAAAAGGGTTGCTCAACAAGGCTACGACTACCCCGGGAGTCAAAATTTTATGTCGATTCCGAACGAAGAAAACGTTTTTTATGGCAGGAATATGTTTTACTTGGAATATGTTTTAAAAGTGACAAACAATTTCTTGGTTTGATGTTTCTTAGCTACTAACTGAGGTGGGCATTACAGTTTGGGTTGAACCTGGGCCTCAACCAACATCTCTCTATAACGACTTTGATTTCGGGCGAGCTCTCTCCAGTTTTGCACTCTAAGTTCATCCGCTCTACATGCCCCAACCATCGTAGCCTCGCAATGCGTACTCTTCTGGTTATGCCCATGTCACGGTACAGCTTATACAGCTTGTTGTTGTATCTTATTCTCCACACATGGTCTTCGGATGGCCAAACATCGGAGTATTTTTTCTTTCGAAACGACCAAGGGTTTCCTCATCCGCTTTCGACAAGGTCCATACTTCCGCGTCCTAAAGCAGCTCTAGGATGATCAAGGTCTTATACAAAGTTACCTTGGATTTTCTGGAGAGGGTTTTGTTTCTCAATTGCCTTCTTAACCCAAAGAAACGACGGTTGGCAAGAGTTATTCTCCGTTTGATCTCCGCACTGATAATGTTTGCCGTGTCTGTAGCGGATCCTAGGTAGACGAAATCCTGTATTACCTCGAAGTTATGTCTGTCTATTGTGACGTTTTGTCCAATTCGTCGATGTTCTGTGTCCTTGCTTGATTACAACATATACCTACTTCGTTCCGCCCTCATCAACCATCAAACCCATTTTAGCCGCTTCTGTTTCAATACTCGCAACAGCACCTATGACATCACGCTTTTTTCTTCCCATTACGTCAATGTCGTCTGCGTAGGCGAGTAATTGTACAGACTTTTGAAAGATTGTTTCTCTGGTGTTGACGTTTGAGTTTCTTACAATCTTTTCAAGTTTGATGTTGAAGAAATCGCATGACAGTTTGTCTTCTTGCCTAAAACCTTTTTCGATATCAAAGGTCTCGGTGAGTTCTCTACCGAACTTGACCTTGACCTTGAGCAGTGTGAAAGCGTTGTACGAGTTTTTTTTAATCGATAAAAAGATGGTATATATCGGAAGTATATTTTTGGGTTTTTTCCAAGATCTGCCGTAATGTGAAAATTCGATCTATTGTGGACTTCTCTGGTCTAAATCATCTCAATTTGTTGACATGGGCTTCAGACGTTCACATATTACAGCAGATAAGATCTTATAAGCGACGTTAAATAAAAGAAATAAAATAAATATGGTGGCTCAACAGAGTGAGAAGCCCCTGGGCCTAGCGCATTTCTCACATCCATGCCTTGTGAGGGAATGGAGGGAACCTACAATTTTAAGCCGGTTCCGAACGGTTAATTGAGAAAGCGTTTTTCATGTTAATGAATTTACTAACGGAGGACTTGCCAATTCCTCTGCAAAAACATTTTTTTGCCTCTGCTGGGATTCGAACCTCGAACCTCTGGGCTAGCAGGTGAACATGCTAACCATCACCCCATGGGTACCAATTAGCGACGTTAAGGAGGCTTATTACTTCTATATTGTTAGCCCAACTGTGAGGGCCTCTATTTTCTATGATCGGATTAACAATACTGAGTGTCCATTCATCTAGCATACTTTCTTGCGACCATTTTATGCAGATCAGCTGCTGCATGCTCCTCTCCCAGTGATCTCCAGCTGCCTTGAAAAGTTCAGCATGATGGTTTCTGTGATTCGAATATCGAAGCTCCCATCTAATAGGCAAACATGCTAACCGTTACGCCAATTACATTCGAATGATATTCGATTATAGTCGATTATCAATCAAATGCGTTCATCTCTCGATTCCAATATTTTTTCCCTTGCAAGACGCCAACTTAAATATTTGTGCAAAAATGTATTAAAAGCGATTTCTCAACGAAGCAGAAGTACAAACGTGATGGCCTCAGTGAATATCGGAATATTTTCAGCACTATCCATTTTTGAGTGGTAGGTACAGCTTAGATGTATTCTCGGAAACTGCAAAGCCGGTGAACTCGCCAGAAAGGCAGTATAACAATCGCTATATGCAAACTCATTCTTAATCAAGATGCCATGTATGAAACAAAAAAACACTATTTATGTGTGATAACAAAGCAGATATGGCCTTAACAAGATTTGAAACGCTCAAGGCACTTGCTATCTATAAGCAGCTTACACATTGGCTCCGCAATCGGACGTTGCCTCATGAGTGGACACGCCACAAGACTCGAATTCCATCGAACGACTTCTGCAGAAGCTTCTTAAAAAAAAAATATTGAAGAACAGATAATACCACACTTCCTCTGCTCATGTCGTGCACTCTCCCTTGAAAGAAAACTAAATTTAGGAGATTATACTTCTTCGATTATCGTGATCTGGTGACTATAAAAAATACGCTTCACATTTATCTCTTTATTATAACAAGTTTTAAATGGTTTAACTAACGGAGGTACTTTTTCACACATTTCAAATGGTATCACAGTGGCCCAAATACAGGCTTCCTGTCAAAAATTATAACCTAGCCTATAAGCTAAAGGTGAGAACAATAGTCAGAAAAATGCACTCAAATTACAAAATTTTTGTTGTTTCTTTTTTTTTCGTATACGAAGACAATGTGTGTTGTGTGGAGAAGAAGATACATATAACAACGAGCGTATAGCTGTAATAATAATCTGCTTACGTGTTCCTCAAAGAAATTTACGTAGATCTTGTTTAATGCAAGAATAATTTCATCGAGTAAACTGCGGGTTTAATGAACCAATTTCTAGTTGGATCAGAGAATAGAAAATTACAATAACGAAAAAGATTTTTGTTATTTTTTTTTATATTTTGGAGTTGAAAACTGAAATCAGAAAGAGGATCAAGTGAGATCCAAGGACCTTACTCCATCAGAGAAACCAACCTTGTTAGTAGTAATATAGATATTTTTAATAATTGCTCAAGAGAAGCTTTTAATACATTTACGTAATATTCAATAGTACATAATTTACTATTAAATCGTTGTAATTAGAGTCAATTTTCTTTTCTTTCTTTTTTTCAATATTCATTTTTATATCTAGTCTATAAGAGCTTATGTATCTCTGATTGATGAAATAAATAAATAATAAATAAATAATAAATAATAAGCTAGAAGAGTACCAAAGCATCTCGAGACTACGATGCCTGGGACATATAGAGCGGATGGACATTAACACTCCGGCTCGACGGGTTTTCGAGAAGGAAATCGCGGAAGAGAAGACAAGTAAAAAAAAACATCAACCGACTTAGAGTGCAACACTGGAGAGAGCTCCCCCGAAATCGAAGTCGTTATAGAAAGATGTTGGTTGAGGATATTCCGTTTTAGTGCTGTATTTTTGAATTGAATTCTGGTTGGCGCACTTAAGTTTAATATTTGTTATTAGAACTTCCAGTATAAGCCGAAACAATCCCCTATATGGAAATTCTTCCACCAAATTATCCTTTCTCGAATAAGATAGCGGAATTCGTTCGTTGATATAAACTTTGTCATATTCTGTTGTCAAAATCAGGTAATCGAATGATCTGAACCCTACCAAGTAATTATCTAGCTTACTTTGCTCTTGTCATCCCTATTCTAATGCTCTTCGTTACATAAAGCCACGTCCTGGATCGGAGTTCCATGGCATGTATCAGTGATGACGGTTTACCTCTTAGAGTCTTACACTTGAGGCATCTTCCGACAATTTTATGTCTTCGCTGCTGGTGCAAGGCAGTTAATGTACTAGCATCCTTTTAATCTGCCTATGTGGTCTTCAAACCTATATGAAAGCCTTTTTGGCGTATAGCAAAGAGCTGTTAGGTAAGTTTTTGGTATCCGTGGTGTTGACATTTCACAAGTTTTGAAAGCTCACTCACTTTTTTCACTATGAACTTCTGAGCTGAAACTGAATTTCGGATCAAATTCACATTTTTTTTAGATTAAATCACCAACACGATTACCTACATAGATTGTGAGCTGAGGAAAATATCGCATGGCCGGTGATAGCTTTGACCTGTCACCGTGAATTATTGATTCGGGACGGTAAATAGCAGTCAATTTTCTGTTACTTAACTTGTTTGTTGAGCAAAATGGAGGAATTTGACTTGCATGACACGTGTTTTCAACTAGACGGTGCCAAATGCCACACAGCATGCTCAAAATGGACCAATTGAGAGGTAAGCACGGTGAACAATTTATTCCATTTGAGAGGCCGATCAATTGGCCGCAAAATCGTACGATTTGACATTTGTTGTGGAACTATGCTAAAGCAAATTGCTGCGTTTGTTTGTGACATTCATTCCAAAATGTTGGATAACTCTTAAGAATTCGCTCGTGCTCTCAAAGTCGGGGTTAGCGTCCCAATAAGCATAAGCTCATACCAAGGTTAATGTGACCAAATACTTATTAATTATTACGTGATACTTTTAGATAAATGTTGTGAATCTCGCCCTTTCTTCGTTAATTTGCCAACTTTTTACCAATTTCTTGAATGTTTTTCAGACACTTTTCGTTCCACCTGATAGACAATTCCAATCAGGTGTTCAAAAATCGAAGACATACTAGTTTTTGTTCCCACCACATCGTAAGATGACGTGAAGTTTGCTTTTTTATAACTCACTGCGCTCTCCAAAGAGTTAGTCGAATGCATTACGAATGCAAACGCAATCAATTTAACAGCTGAAGCGCATATCCCAGCTCAACCTACTTGTCTGTCACTTTCAATTTATCAGTTTCTATATCTGGTTACGTGTGTTGCTTCCCTCAGGAGTTTTTAATCAGTTATATTGTGCAACCCGATATATAATCGTACTCAACATCAACCCAACACCCAGCCATGCCACCAGATAACTCAAGTGGGTGGTGTTGGAGTACACTTTCGCGCACTGTAACACTATACAAATTAAATTAAATGACACTCAAGCTCACTTGTTGACATTCGTGGAGTTTCATTTGCCATTTATATTTGGTGAATTGTCACCACTAATGCGGCACCGGCACGAAGTAATAAATGACTTTGTAGATGCCTCGCCAAAAAACCTTTCACTTAAATATTTCAATTTCATTTCCGAAGTAGATGATTTGTTATTCTCGTGTGTCGACGTTTTTGTGGGACAATATTCTGTGTCAGTTGTGAGAAGTAGAAAAACATGGGAATCGGGTTATTTCAAGGAAAGACGTTAAGGTATATCATTACTTGACTACACCATAGCTACGCCAACACGGATGTTCCCACAACTACATATACTCGTGCAGGAGTATGTTTTCCTGGTTTGGTTTTGTGTAATGCGATATGCAATCAGTTTTGAAGGAGTGTCACTAGGTAAGACGTAAACTTAATTAATGGTAACGCTAGTGTTACATTTCTGAGTTTTGATCCTGATGAAAGCGCAGTCGGCCAAAGAAATGGTTTGCAATGGAATTAATTATAAGGAATTGAGCTTCTTATCAGGTTAGAAGGCGGAGGACCATGAGATGTCTTGACTACATGCTTCATGATAACTCTCTTGACTTGAGCCTTTCAGGTTATGGGAAATGAGTGACTGGGACGTAAATCAAGCAGAAAGCTTTTTGTAAAACTAACATTTACTCTCGCAATTCCCTTTTTACTCGCCATTTTGCCTGTTCATCATTTTGTTTTTTCTCACAAAAATTCCACCGCAATTCTGTAAACTAATTTAATTTGCCTCACCACCTGTTCGAATGACTCCGCAATCGTTGAACTCATATATTGGCAGATTTATTCCACACCACCAAAATGATCACTATTTCCATGGAGATGAATTGCATTCAATGGTGTAAGTTGGCAATAACACATCTGAATCCCATCTTCAAAACGCCTTTCATCTGTGCTCCTATACTCGCCTGCGTCTGACTGAAAGCAACTGTGCTTCAAGCACACACGTCTGTGTGCCAAAGCCTTTATTTTTGGCTGTGAAAGTGAAACCATCTCTCTCTGTATAAGGCTAGCATTTGAATATCTAAACTGTAATTGGATTTCATTGCAATTTCGCTTGGCATCTCGATTTCGTCCTTTGTTCACCAAACAAAAATTCCCAGCTCTCTATACTAAACCTTAAACCATAGCCATCGCCATCGACTCAGGGACTACAGGTGCTGAAATCGAACCAAAGATTCATTGGCATTCAATTTTACCTTCGAGAAGGATTATGTTTGTTCCTTTCCAAGGAAAAAAAACACAGTTTTCCAAATATTGATTGCATATGAGCAGAGAACGATACTCGTCCTCGTATTCGTAAATATAATTGCAAGAGGGTCAAGTTTCAATTCAGATCAAATTACATTCATCCATTCACACTCGATGCACATTCACTGCTGCAATTATTTGTGGTTGAAATAATTGGAGTCATTGTACGAACGTCAAATCAAAATGGCATAAATATTAATTATGCGAGAAAAAGGAACAGAGACTGGTTTACGTCCTTATCGCATCCGGTAGTCTAAAACAGGAAACAGAAAACAGTATAGCGTAAAAAGCTACACCATAGTTTGACAATTTTCTATTTAAATTTAATGGCCCTGAATTTTGCACACAAGTAAACTCGACCGTACATGAGACATAGATATGTTCGTACGACGGAATGAAGTCTAAAAATAATTTCCCAATACAGGACAATCATCGGAGCCACAATGGCACAAGCACTACGGGACCATGCATCGGGGCGTGCTATGTCGCCGGTGGTAATAAATTTATGGAAATGCACATGATGGGTGACGTTTTTATTGTTGCACATCCGCAGATAGCAAATAATAATTCAGTCATTAAATATATAAAATTGAAACAATAAGCGCACTAGGCAATTAAAGCAGAATGGCGTTGTAACTGTAAGCTCTTATGCGAACACAAACCGGAAGTCATGCTCACGGATCATTAAGATATAATGCAACAGATATGCACGACAGAATTCCGTGCATGGTCTTAGGTGTGACTGCCTACGCGGGGTAGTCGATTTAGAATTGATGTTAAAAAAAAAATTTATTACGAAAAAGACCGTCGCCATCAGGATCCACGTCAAATCAAGTAAAACATCTGAAATGTATTCATTCAAGGAGCATTTCAACTTGAAAATCTAGTGAATCCACCTCTTCGTTTTCGTTCATTGATTTAAAATTCCTTTAAAATCGCCAACAAGCAACATTAACCATTTCAGTGTATGGAATCGAAAACGACATAAAATTACCTTTTCAATAGAATTCCACATTTTGAAATTATAACCTAAAACTTCTGAAACAGTCGCCCTTTGCCAAAGTGTTAATAATAATTATTTTTATGCCAACCCACGCTATGTAACTGTTAATATGAGTATAAGGTCAACCCTCCTTTTGCATAGCAAAATGATTGTGGCCACAATTACAACTTTGATGAAATAAAAAACTTACATAAAAAAATGCTTAAATTTCAAAAGCGTCATTGTGGCAAACTTTTTTTTTTGCGTTAACCAAAACAAAAATTATTCAATGGAAAATATGTGAAATCATACAATTATTTTGTAAATGGTTCGTTAGGCAGAGCCATTTTGTGTGTGTGTATACGTATAAAAAAAAAAATATTTGTATTTTGATTATGTTTTCATGCAACATTGACGTTTAATTGAGAAATGTCCTTGAGCTGTGTTTGGTTTAGTTGATATGACATTCAATTCGAGAATAAAAGCCCATCAATCAATTTATTTATGTTTTGAAAATGGTTTTAAAATTACATTGGCTTGTGTAGAGGTATTGGTTGGATACCGCAAAGTATATACCATAGCAACACACATGGTGATTGATGTTATCTATTCCACAAGAGTAATTTTGAATGTGTGGAATATGATGGTAAAGTTCTTACTCTAGACTTCTATTAAATTAACTTTATACGTGTCCTTTTTATGGGAATTGGAATAAAATTATGAATCAATTGAATCAAATACTTACGAACAGTAAATAAATTGTACCTACTGTATACCAGTTGGAAATATTTTGGAAAAGAAAAAATATGAAGCAAAACTCGATGGTATTTAAACAGATTCCTTATAGAGCGAAATTGTCGCCAAAGCTTGGAATAGCCCGGGGTCAGATACATTTTCTCTCAATCATATCGTGTGAGGAATGAAAGGGGCCTATGATTTTTTGCCGATTTAAACTGGTCTTCATAGCAATTTAATTACTTTCAAAGCGTTGGGCAAATCCCCGCCAAATCACCATTTTAGCATTTTATTTTTAAACTACAGTAGCACAGCGGAGGGGATAACGCTTTTGCCTATGTTCACAGTATGTTCCTTCAGCGATCTTGAGAATTTTTGTTTGGTTGGTCACTTGGATAGTGGTTTGTATTGACATAAGCAGATATACCATGTTGCACCTTTTTTCCTTCACCGACACTTCCTCGTAATGAATTTCAATATTAAAGTAGGTACCTAATGCTTTGATTATTAAAAAAAAGAAAAGACAAGTTAATTTTAGGTTGATAGCGAGAACTTAAATACCGCGTACTAACAAAATAAAATCAAGTTAAAAATTAGGCACAGCCGGCTGGCGATGGCGTGCGGCAAGAAAGTAAAATGACAGATGGGATGAGAAGTGCCGGCAAGAAAAAAAAGTGGTGCATCCAGCAACAAATGTATGCTGCCACCGCGACTAGCTCAGCTGGGTGTGTTCGACAGGTTAATTTGATGAGGTAGGTCAGACGAATTAATAAAAGGGACGATTAATTGAATTATAATGAATTTTAATAAGATGTTCAATTTAGAAAACAGGGTGTCCTAAGAATTGTGGGCGCCAGAAAATTTCAAAACCTTGATGAAGTTAGAGAAAAAAAAAGATGTGTTTGAATTCCCAAAGGGGAGTTTAAATAATTTTATGGTATTAATAAGGTGTCTGGAAAACCGTGATCGAAATCTGGATTAAAAACCAGAATCTTTTCAGTATAAAAGAAGAATACAGAGTTTCTTTCGAGGTTGGCAGGAGACCAATTCTCGAAATAAAGAAAAGTTTAGAAAGTTGAAAGTTAAAAAAAAGCGAAACAGATTAGTGTGTCGTTTGGACACAAAGAAGAATTACTTATGGAAAGTTTCCGAAAAAAAAAAAAATAGTATTAGAAATAAAGGGAAAACGGTCGCGAGTTCCGCAATCTCGGGAAAGAAAACAAACGGTAGGACAACGAAGGCCTAGTGGATCTTAGTTTTGCCTCAGATAAGGCGACTCTAGATTCACTCGAGAAACCCTTGAAAAGGATGGATTTTTCGATGCGTCAGATAGGTTTCAAATAATAAAATCAAAATACTTAGCTCTTCTTTTGTTCACCACTATCCTGAACTCCGTGAGGAAATATCTTCTACGTACACCTCAGTCTTTTCCTCAAAATTTGCCAACCGGAATATCGTCTCTCAGTAAATTGAAAATCTCCTCTCGCTAAAACAAAAATTCTGCTAATCTCCAAAAAATTCGTTATCTCCAAAAATGGCTATAATTTTTCAAAAATTCAAAAATTCTGCTAATCTCCAAGAAATTCGTTATCTCCAAAAATCGCTATAATTTCTCGAGAGCTTTCTTCCAGATCTTTCTTCTTTTCCTGCCAAGAATCAAGAGGCCATCAAGATGGCTGATTTTTCTCATCCATGCGGCATTGGCCATCCGGCCATCCTCGTCAGACCTTTAAGCGTGATGTAATTAGGTCTCACTTTTACTGCAGCATTCTGTCATTAGGCTAGAATGTGCGAGTGAGATGTCACGAATCAACTATCCGCGGTCCTTTGCGTTCAGGTGATGTGATCACTAGTAGCCTAGTGGACGAGTTCAACCCCTAAAGAAAGACTTACTCCGAAAAATTATTTAACTCGAGCAAAGTCCCCAGCCCAAACCGGCCCAAACTAAAATACGAAAAAGATATTTTCTCGGACAACGAAGAACAGAAGAGGCCAAGTTTGAAAGCTCGACATACTTTCCGTAGACCTTCGTCCAGATCGTTAGAAAAGGAAAATGAGAATGAAATCGGAAACACGTCTCTAAGTGATTCTTCTTTTATGTCAATATCGATTAAATTTTAATTAAAAGTTGATAGTAAATTTAGGTTGGGCAGAAGGATATACTAATTTTGTCAAAGTGACGTATTGGATAGGAATTGATCATCTACCATGGATGTTTGTATTGAGTGTTGTTGTGTTGCCTTGGGTGTTTTGCCAGGTTCCATTAGGCAGTTTTTGTGTTTTTCGTGAGACCGCCCGTCTGCACGTTCATCAATGTTCGTTGGGGACCGCCTGTCCCTTTTCTGGTCTAGCTTTGACCGATTTTGCCACAGCAACCTACGTTGGATGTTTTTTCAGAATGCTGAGTGAGTAAACCATATAGGCTGATGGAACCTTGGTTGCCCCTAACTCTCTCAGAATTATGCAGCCACACCCAAAAACAAAGAAGAGGTACTGATACGTGAACGGATCCAAAGGATACTTTTTGTAGCGGTAAATTTTACCGCGACAACCAATGCAGCCCATGAAAAACTAGGCGATTTTCGAGAATTTATTTAATAGAAAGCGTGTAAGATGTTTTGAAGTTTTGTGGACATAACGAGATTTATTTTCAGCCACATTGTTCTTACTAAAGCATAAAAAAAATAAAATTTCTTTGAATCTATCAAAAAGTCCCCCAACCGTATCATGTCAGCAAATGAGTAACTAGAACAAAAAAATTTTAAAAGTTATTTTATCTGAGGCTGTACCTTTCAAAGGGTGGCTACATTTTGAAAATAAAAAGAGTAGCGCAGCAGAGTGAAGAGCTCCATAGTCTAGCGCATTTCTCACAACCATACCTTGTCAGAGAATGGAAGGGACCGGTAATGGTCTGTCGGTTCCGAGCGGCTAATCGAGAAAGCACTTTTCATGGCAATGAATTTACTATTGGAATTTGTCGCTGTCAGACTGTGATCAATTTGTCATAACAATTTTATAATTGTCGTGACATTTTTGTCACTATCTGATAAATTTGTTGTGAAAATTTTGTCATATATTTTGAGAAATTTCTTGCAATGTATGCAAGAGACTGAATTTAGCTGAGAAAAACTATATGCGATGCGAAATTTTTCATTAAATTGAAAATCACTCAATGCAGCAAAATTATTGTTAGTTCTGTCCTTAAAAATTCGAGGACGACGTATTTCACAAACTAGTATCTCAGACTCATTATCGCTTTCACTTGAAGAAATAATATTCGACATTTTTAATTCAACTTGTCAATTTTCGACCGAAATCCAATTGCCTGTCACAATTGTCATTTTACATACTGACAAAATTGTAATTTGCATAACTTTTTCTGTTCAAAAAAAAAAATTGTCACTAAAAATTTTTCGGGGAATTTATGACAATTTTAAAAAAATCTCTGACAGTTCATTTTTTTATGAGACGAAATTACGACAATTGTCGCAGATTTCCCGACAATTCAACAAAATTGTCAATTTTTCTATGGAACATAGTATAGACAATTTCGTAGTTGTCATTTACAAATTGTCCCCTGTCACCTGTCGCTGTTGTCAATGTTTAAGAAATAGGGCCCTGGCCGGCCTCATTTTGGAAAATGATCACACGGTCTGGTGATGCCGCCTTCGAAAATTTATCATAAACTGTTGCCATTAATTGCCACTATTCAAACCATTGACGACGCTTGAAATTGTCAAGATGCCTTAAATCGTAATAACTTTAACGAAGTTCATAACGGAACTCCTATAAGAGCCTTAAATAAGTTTTGCAATAAGTTTTGCTATGGGACTGTAGATACTTCAGAACAATACTAAGAGCATAACTCTCACAACAAGATTGTTATAGGACTGCAAGAGTGTTCCGTACTTCGTGTATCATCCTTTAATTTGTTTTTTTTTTTTCAAGTCATATCATAAAATGTATGGATTTTTGAGTGCACTTATAACTGAGTTTATTTTTTATTATAGTTTTGTTCATTTGTAAAAAATAAAGAAACTCTATGTTTATGAGACATTTTCTGCAAAAAAATTACCTCAAAATCAAAACTTTGTTTCGGGAAGAAAATTTGAACACCTCTTAAAATTGAAAATCTGTTAATCCTTAGCCCATGAAAGCTCAACTTAAATACAGTCTTAAAGGTTGTTAATTCTACAAAAAAATAAGTTTAAGATTATGTCTTTATCATCAATATTTACAGAGATATTAAATTTAAAACGGGTCAGGGTACATCAAAGTTAGCCTTTTCTTAAATTGTCGTAAAACGGAACACCCTGTATAATCCTGTAACAAGTTCAAAAATTGGACTTGCTATAAAATTTAAGTACTTATTAGCTGCAAAACTGATCAACTCTTATAAAAAAACTGTTATGAGAGCCATTTAAGTACCAAGTAAGTTACTTAAGTTACATGATCCTTATTCTGAATTCTAATTATGGGATCTAAAATAATCTTATGGGAGCTTTTTACAGATTGTCCACGTAAATAGGTAAAAAAAATTCTAGAATTAGTATGGATATTTGGAGTGAAGTTAGTTATTTAAACGAATCTTCAATTAAGATTCATCTATAATACGAATGAAGAAGTCTTACCAAATTTATTTTTAATGATTAACTGCTCCCATTCAAACAAAGTAAAATATACCTACTCGTCACACTCACTCTTTCATTTTTCAAAGGATATGACCAACAATCATTTTCCTAAACTACCCTGCACATCTCTCGATCATCGTTTGGTATCAAAAGAGAGCTATGCGTTTCACCATCCCAAACCCCAACTCAATTTATCTTTTAAACGGAATATTTACCAAAGCTTAAGTCTCGCTCAAAGCTATTGTGAAAAAGCATTTCAATACTTTAAGGAAAAAAAATCCGTTCTCAGAAACGACCTGCTGGAACACCAAACAAAAACATTTCCCATAAAATATATAACAATGTCCAAGGACATAACGCACAACGCTGCTGGTAAGTTACTAAGTACCTCTATAGACTATAGGAGAGTCTTGCAAAAGACGACAAATTTCTTGCAACAAAATAGCTAAGAAAATCATTATTTGTATGGAAAGAGGCAAAAAGCCAGTTTGTATATAGATAGGTATGCAAGAAGGGATTGGGGAATGAGTTGAATGATTTGGTGTGGTAAGTCTAATGCAAAGTGCATAAGACCGCTTTTAACTTTTATGAAATACCTGCGGTAGCCCTGGGGCCAGGATACAGAATGTTGTTGCTGCTACTGTTGTTGCAAGATGCAAGATTACCAAACGATATACCCTCGTCATGTTCTTCTTAGAAGTCGTTCTTTTCTCAAGGATAATTTTCTCGTTTATGCTCTTTATAACGTGCACGGTTGTTTATGTAGTTTGGCATCCTGTTGAGTCCTTGAGATATGATATAGTCTTGTGGCTCATTCTGTATTCCTTATAATGTTTTATGGTTTTCAACTTTCCTGGCACAAACTTTTCGTGGAACATGCAAACCGGGCTGTGCGGGAGTGAAACATTCACAATGTTCTTATAAATTGTCGTTGGGTTGAAGTTCGCATAGTAAATTATTATTGCAAGGTGGATAAGGATAAAGGGACAGGAAAGCATGGAGTTCATGGAAGGGGGCATAGCATTTCCGTTTTGCTGTTTTCTATAAGACGATGAAATAAAATTAATCCAATTGAATTCCTAATTGGGACTGATCTTATGGAAAGGTATTAACGATTTACCTTGACAGGCAGGTATCTATTCCAAATGTTTAGCGGTAAGCAGCAAGTGTTTGCATGACATCATTATTTGTAAAAACAATCGGTCTGACATGAGTATCGGAAAACGTTTCGAATTGAATATTTAAAAGCATCTAAACACAGTTTGTTATATGAAATTGGCTTCTTTATAGACGTTTTGTTTTGGAGAAAAACAGAGAAAAATACATCACAGGTCTTAGCTCCAGAGTATTGTCAAGGCTTTTAACAAAAAAAAGGTTCCCCAAAGACCTTAGTAAAGCAAATAATAGAGTTCCCTCGATTATATTTATAAAAACAGTCCCAATGGATGTTTGCTTGTACGCAGAACGAAGTCTCGA
The DNA here is from genome assembly GCA_914767635.1 of Melanostoma mellinum. Taxonomy (NCBI): domain Eukaryota; kingdom Metazoa; phylum Arthropoda; class Insecta; order Diptera; family Syrphidae; genus Melanostoma; species Melanostoma mellinum. The sequence goes on along the minus strand of OU612058.1, from coordinate 38,271,620 downwards.
GCAACAACCGTTGTCGGGAGCTGCTGGTCTAGCAAGAAGTAAGAGAACAACAACAACTAAAGCTTTATTGGACTGATTCTATTACTCTTGATCACTGCTAATACTCGGTTGCTAGCTGATGTTTTTGCAGCTTTCCTCAGTGTTGAACCTTTGATCGATGCCGTAAGTCTCAAGTTTAGTTGGCAGATCAGCTCCTAATTGTCCTAAAATGAAAACGACCTTTTACGGCACCTGGATTCAACTGATCGGTTGTCACTAATGTGGCTCCTGGTGGCACGAAGGGCAAAAGATGTTATCGAAATACCATATTTGTTGATGAAAGTCTGTTTCAGGCATTGGCTAGACAGGTTTATTTTGATTCTAGTACTATTGGTAACTTACTAGCTGATTTTCCTGACTCTAGATGATGTCCTCGATATTTCCTCGCCGTCTATGGCTTGCAATTCAGGTTTATTCTAAACTCTCAGTTACAAACTATCGGTGGCTGGTTTTTTGAGTAGTACTTCCAGTCATCGCTCGCGGTAACAAAAGAAAAAAAGCACTTTTAGAAAAACAAAAGCAAGACATGTCACCATTTGAGAGTCGAAGAAAATAATGCTCTTTCCCTTTTCAGCAATTAAAATGTCAGCAAATAAAATATCAGTCTCAGTCTCAGTCTCAGTCTCAGTCTCAGTCTCAGTCTCAGTCTCAGTCTCAGTCTCAGTCTCAGTCTCAGTCTCAGTCTCAGTCTCAGTCTCAGTCTCAGTCTCAGTCTCAGTCTCAGTCTCAGTCTCAGTCTCAGTCTCAGTCTCAGTCTCAGTCTCAGTCTCAGTCTCAGTCTCAGTCTCAGTCTCAGTCTCAGTCTCAGTCTCAGTCTCAGTCTCAGTCTCAGTCTCAGTCTCAGTCTCAGTCTCAGTCTCAGTCTCAGTCTCAGTCTCAGTTTCAGTTTCAGTCTCAGTCTCAGTCTCAGTCTCAGTCTCAGTCTCAGTCTCAGTCTCAGTCTCAGTCTCAGTCTCAGTCTCAGTCTCAGTCTCAGTCTCAGTCTCAGTCTCAGTCTCAGTCTCAGTCTCAGTCTCAGTCTCAGTCTCAGTCTTAGTCTCAGTCTCAGTCTCAGTCTCAGTCTCAGTCTCAGTCTCAGTCTCAGTCTCAGTCTCAGTCTCAGTCTCAGTCTCAGTCTCAGTCTCAGTCTCAGTCTCAGTCTCAGTCTCAGTCTCAGTCTCAGTCTCAGTCTCAGTCTCAGTCTCAGTCTCAGTCTCAGTCTCAGTCTCAGTCTCAGTCTCAGTCTCAGTCTCAGTCTCAGTCTCAGTCTCAGTCTCAGTCTCAGTCTCAGTCTCAGTCTCAGTCTCAGTCTCAGTCTCAGTCTCAGTCTCAGTCTCAGTCTCAGTCTCAGTCTCAGTCTCAGTCTCAGTCTCAGTCTCAGTCTCAGTCTCAGTCTCAGTCTCAGTCTCAGTCTCAGTCTCAGTCTCAGTCTCAGTCTCAGTCTCAGTCTCAGTCTCAGTCTCAGTCTCAGTCTCAGTCTCAGTCTCAGTCTCAGTCTCAGTCTCAGTCTCAGTCTCAGTCTCAGTCTCAGTCTCAGTCTCAGTCTCAGTCTCAGTCTCAGTCTCAGTCTCAGTCTCAGTCTCAGTCTCAGTCTCAGTCTCAGTCTCAGTCTCAGTCAAAGTCTCAGTCAAAGTCTCAGTCTCAGTCTCAGTCTCAGTCTCAGTCTCAGTCTCAGTCTCAGTCTAAGTCTCAGTCTCAGTCTCAGTCTCAGTCTCAGTCTCAGTCTCAGTCTCAGTCTCAGTCTAAGTCTCAGTCTCAGTCTCAGTCTCAGTCTCAGTCTCAGTCTCAGTCTCAGTCTCAGTCTCAGTCTCAGTCTCAGTCTCAGTCTCAGTCTCAGTCTCAGTCTCAGTCTCAGTCTCAGTCTCAGTCTCAGTCTCAGTCTCAGTCTCAGTCTCAGTCTCAGTCTCAGTCTCAGTCTCAGTCTCAGTCTCAGTCTCAGTCTCAGTCTCAGTCTCAGTCTCAGTCTCAGTCTCAGTCTCAGTCTCAGTCTCAGTCTCAGTCTCAGTCTCAGTCTCAGTCTCAGTCTCAGTCTCAGTCTCAGTCTCAGTCTCAGTCTCAGTCTCAGTCTCAGTCTCAGTCTCAGTCTCAGTCTCAGTCTCAGTCTCAGTCTCAGTCTCAGTCTCAGTCTCAGTCTCAGTCTCAGTCTCAGTCTCAGTCTCAGTCTCAGTCTCAGTCTCAGTCTCAGTCTCAGTCTCAGTCTCAGTCTCAGTCTGTCTCAGTCTCAGTCTCAGTCTCAGTCTCAGTCTCAGTCTCAGTCTCAGTCTCAGTCTCAGTCTCAGTCTCAGTCTCAGTCTCAGTCGCGTCTATTTACACACTGAACTGAACACTGAACTGAGAACTGCCCGTTTGAAATTTCCTTCGATTTCAGTCTCAGTCTCAGTTGCAGTCTCTGTCTCTGTTTCTTTCTCTACCTCAATATTTAACCTTATCTTCTAGAGCTCATGCGCAGCGCTCTAAGAATCTCAGCTTTATGTATTCAAAATTTGTAGCAAAATATAAGCTGCGTTGGTAAGCAAGCAAGTGTTCTTCATTGTAGTAAATAATCTCGTTGCAACCTACATGTGAGGCTCAACATGGCAGCGCAGGCATATGTCTGTCCCATTTCATATTTTGTCCGAAATTTCAAATGCAGTTACATATCCTGCTCAACCGTCTTAATCATGATAAACGTCCTTCTTGACTCTCCTAATCAACGACACTTTGGCGCAATTGCAGTTATGTCAAGTCACGTATAAACTCTTGTTGGTCGCACAGCACGAATGTGAAGTTCTATACCAAACACATCTTTTAACTGTGCTTTCATTTCCAGGAACTCTCAATCAACCACATCAATATTTCTACACTCACTCATATTCATTTGGCCATCAATACTTGTTTCTGTCCATCGAAATAATCCATTAACATGACAGTCAAAAGGACTAAGTCATCTAAATGCACTTTTTGGGAATTTTATCGTCGTTATTATTCCCTTACATAAATTGAAAAGAAAAAACTAATAACACCAAAAACGAATTCCTTCATATCTTCCTGTCATCATTCAAGTACTCAAAATGACATGTAACACACCAGAATGCTCCCATTTTGTATTTCGACAGCGACAATAATACCTGAACTTTTCAAATAAACACTACCACAACTTAGCCCCAAATAGACAAACTAAAGTTTTCAACGATCATTCAAAAAAATTGAAAGTAAAACTTGCTGACTTTCAGTCAAAAAAAAAAAAAAAGAAGTAAGAAAATTAAATTCCAAGAACCAAAGCACAATGCAAAACTTTACTACTAAACGATAGTAGAAGTAGAGGAGAAACTTTATGAATTGTTTTTATTTACAGACCTGTTCAATGTTCAGTCCGAAACGTCTCTCTTTAGCTCAGTTGTGAATTGTTATGAAATCGTTCAATTGTCAAATAAAAATTGTAGCGCACGAGTTGAATGGCCATTATTAGCCAATAAATATGATTTACGCTGCTATTATGCCAGCTGAATGCAGTCAATCATATTTTCAGTGGTGCGGTCCATTGATGGCGGGTGAGTCAAACTTAATAGGTATTTAGGTTGCTATTATCATTAAAATAAATTCTCTCTCTTTCTTTCTTTTTTGGCTGCGGTTTTATGGCATTCATCTAGACTCTAGAGAAATGTTTTTATTGTTGTTTTTGTTGTTTTATATATCGTAAGAAGACACGCCACACTGTTAACTGATGTCCTTACCTTGAAATTGAATTATAAATGGAGAAATGAAATTCTAACGTTCATATTTGGTATGTATTGGGGTACGAAATAAAAAAACAAAAAAAAAAGTAAATAAAAGAAATGAGATGGCTGATTTATGTTTATAGCCATTCACATTACGTGTATTTATAAGTGGAATTGGAGTTGTTTGGGAATGATTTTAAAACGAAAAAGTCACTTCATTACGTTGCTTGGGTGGAAAGTTGGGTTTTAATAGGTATCCTTACCTGTACTTCCTTTGAAAAAACGGTGCTTAAATTGGAAAACGAACGATGCTTACACAAGACAATGGGAATAATGAGACAAAAGGGGACTTAAATTTAGAGATCTGGTATTAGGACTTACAACTTTTGCAGAAGCTAACTTTTTTCAATTGAATATTGAATTTTCGAGTCCAAAAATATTAAAATTCTCAGCGAAACGCAAAGATATGCTACACGAATGGTAAGAAGTTCACTACAGAATTGTTGGATTCTATAAAAAAAAAAAAAAAGAATGACGGCTTCTGCTTGTTGGGCAGGATTATTCATACACTGGGCTTTGAGGCTTTCCGGGCCATTTCATTTACGATGGCCAGAGTATTTCTTTTTTTTTCAATATTACAGGTACAACTCTATTCTTTCTAATCATTATTATCGAGGCACTTTTTTCTGTTTTCTCTTTAAGTTCAAGTTCTCAACTTCTCACTTTTTTCGCAAAAACGAAACCAAAATAAAACGGCTCAGTTACCGTAGTCTTTTTATTAAGGCGAGAGCATAACACGTTAGCTACGAAAGTGACAATCAGCCCGCGCCGTTTCACTAAAGATAAACATAATAAATATTAAAAAAAAAAAAATCACTGAATGTGAGTGCAGCGGATTTTATAAGTGTCGGTGTTAACCGAACATATTTTGCGTCTTAGAAGGGTACGGCAACATTTAACTGATGAGCCCATTGCCCAACCTGGGCGAAACGCAAAAAGGAGTTGAGGTTGATCTTCAAGCTCAAACAACTTTTCTAATAAGAAATTTTTTTTTTTTTAGATTTTCAATCAAATTAAAGATATAAGACAAAATAAAGGGAGCTAATAACATAAATAAAAATAGATGAATAAGGCGGTACTAATAGATGATTAAGTACCCACAATTTTATGCCCATTCCGAACCACTAAAATAGAGGGCGTCTTTCAGGGCGGTACAATTACTCTCCTCTCAGAGAAGTTGTCAATTCCTTCGGAAAAACTAGACTCACGGAATTTCAAATTTTATCCATTTTGGACTCACACTTCAAACTCTTGTGGTACCTGTAGCGTGATGGTAAGCATGTCTGTCTATCTACCCAGAGGTTCGTGGTTCGAATCCCAACAGATGCAAAAATGTTTTTTCATGGGTATCGCCCTTTATGAGGAGTTGGCAGGTCCTTCGTTAGTAAATTTATTGCCATGAAAGCGAAAAGATTCGGAACCAGTAGAAAATGGTAGGTTCCCTCCATTCTCTCACAAGGCATGGTTGTAAGAAATGCGCTTGACCCAGGACCTCCTCGCTATGTTGTTCCACTTTGTCAACCGGTGCCATTTTCTCAGCTTCTACTTTTGAACCTTATTATTTTTTTAATGCCAATTGTTCATACGAGTACCACCAAAAATTCACTTTATAAAAATCATCAGCAAGCCGTACTAAATGATCTCAAGGTCAAGTCACATCAGCTGTTGAAGCTGTGCTTGACAATAAAATGTCAAAAAGAACTGGAGCAAAACATTTTGCGATTCCCTTTAATGGACCAGCACTCAAAATATCCAGTTTGAGATCCGTGACCTGCAAGGAGAGCAAAGAGAAGAAAAAAGAGGAAAAGAAGTTTCATATGGCTTATGGATTAGCTGAAAAGTGTGGGATAAGGCACTAATTCACTTATGAAAAAAAAGAGGAGACCGATTAACTTTGTTTATGAATCGCCACCATCGCCATGTTATTGCAAAATGCATCTCATGGACTCGAAAACTTCCATGAAAACTCCTGTGAAAACTCTTCTGTGGGGCTTTCTCGAGGATTATGATCAAACAACGAAACCGCATGAATGGATTATATGCAGTAATGACGAGTTTGGTCTCATGATTCGTTTATGTCCTTGAATAACACAGACATTGTAGAAATCCTGTTAATATTTCTAGTTTTAGTACCCTGTCGCGGTAAGATCTTCCGCTACAAAATGTATCCTTAGGATCCTTTCACAAATCCCTACCTCTTCTTCATTGTTGGGTGTGGCTGCATATTTCTGGGAGAGTTAAGGGCAACCAAGGTTCCATCAGCCTATGGTTTACTCACCCAGCATTCTGCAAAAAATCCCTACTTTGTTGCTGTGGCAAAACTGGCCAAGGGTAGACCGACAAAGGCACAGGCGATCCCCAACGATAAAAAGAAGCGTGCGAACAGGCGGTCTCACGCAAGACGATAAAAACATCCGGTGTGAACACACACAAGATGACATAACACCACTCAGCACAAAATATCAATGGTAGATGATATATGCCTACCCAACGATTTACGACATTTTGACAACATTAGTATGGCCTTCTGTCCAACCCAAATTTTAATAAGGTATCCAAAGGTTGAAATGTTAAAGTTCTTCCCTCTTCCCCCAAATCTGCAAAAGATTTGGCCACCATTGTAGGATAGGGATTTTCGGTTACTTAAGATTTCCTATAGTTCTCCCGAAAGAAAATGTTGAAAATGTTTATTAGGAATTAGTTTTGCTTGCTTACTCGATTCACTCTCCACGCGATTAAGGGTAACTGAGAAAATTCTCAGCGATAACTTATTTCGAGTTTCAGCATAGTTCGATGTTTTTCACGAAGATTGTGATATTAGGTGTTGTAGGGGTCTGAACTCACCCAAAACGATCGGCAAGTGTTAGACTTGTTGAACTTTTAAACTTGGTGAATTGCGAGAGAGAGGGCAAGTTTTGGACGACACCAACAACTTGTCGAATTCTATATGTGTAGTGGTTGAGCATGCGCAATTTCATTGGAATTCGACAGCGATGGTACAGCACACCAACGGCAACGGTGGCTGATGTGATACTGAATCCACGAAAGTGTTTGGTTGAACGTATGAATATTTGTGTGTATGAGAACGGGTTGAAGCCAGACAAAGAACTAGACTTGAAGTGGGAGACACTTCTTGGTTAGCTATCAAGGTGTTAAAAAGTGAAAATAACTATCGAGAGCGAGATTTTGAGATTGCAAATAAGTTTTGTCAATAAATTAACAAGTTTACGAAATTTTGTGAGAGATAGTTCTAGTTCTTTTTATTATTTTACAGATTGAAAGGAGAGTGAAACGAGTAAAGGTTGTCCTGTTTAACGCAGGGTATAAGAGGATAATCGTCTACAGGAGAAAAAGATTGATCAGGGAGATTTAGGAGAACGAAATCGGAAGACAAGATAAGAAGAGTGAAATTATTGTTAAACGTGTTATTATTTTTTTACTTGTGAATGTGTTTTGTGAGAAACATTGTGTGGCCCCTTTTTAACCAATCAAATTATCTACGAAATTTGCTTGACACGTGACCCTCCCCTGTCTACTCACCTTGGGAATTGTTCGGGAAATACCTTTAACAGTTCAATCTTCGGTACCCTTTATTCTTTTTCCGCTTTTCAGCGGTCCATCTGATCTTCTTAGTATTTTATACTGCTTCATTTTTATTTTACTATATTCGATTACAAACTTTTATACCTTCACTATAAAATTCAGAAATGGCTTGGGTTTTTAATACGGTCTTAGACAAGGTTTTCCCAACATAATAAATTAAGTTTAACTTCCTTTTGGGGTATTCAAGTACATCTGTTCTTTTTTGTTAACTCACCGTCGTTCTTCTTTTCTGTTCGATATTTCCTTCTCATTAGTTTTCAGCACTAAGGTTTGAAAATTTACTCCTACAAAAATTTTCTGGAGCTAACAATTACGAGGACACCCTTGGGTTTTTAATACGGTCTTAGACAAGGTTTTCCCAACATAATAAATTAAGTTTAACTTCCTTTTGGGGTATTCAAGTACATCTGTTCTTTTTTGTTAACTCACCGTCGTTCTTCTTTTCTGTTCGATATTTCCTTCTCATTAGTTAGAAAACTTCAAATTGGTTGTGACTGCGCATGTCTCTCCTCTGTCACCGCGTGAGAGCCACGGCAAAATAGAATTTGGGCTACTCGGCGCGTTCGGTGCGTTGCTCGCGGTGCTTATGGGTCACCTCTCATAAGAACGTGTGTATTTAATCGAGCTGTCAGTTGGAAGCGGTGCAGCACGCACGCACCGCGTTCTATGGGTCGGGGCCTTAACAATTCAAAAAGCAGTTTCCCGGTGACCACGCTCAATGCAACTTGAAGCGAAACGTTCGGGGTGAGTACAGTGGTGCACTCATTTTATATATTTTAACGCAGCTAATCTGAAACCTTCAAGATTTTAAAATGTCAATAAACAACCGCGAAAGCCTTAAAAGTTAAATTTGTTATTCTACAAATAGCTCTTCTACAAACCGCTTTCCTGTTTGGTTTGCCTGTACCAGCATAAAAAGTTTTGTAGTATTCGAGAGGAGAATTTTAAAAATCTATACAGGACGTTGACCGTCAGAAGAACTTAAGTAACAAAGCCCTACGAAGTATCAGAAAGCATTTCCCTGAATATATTCCATTTCAACTCAAATATGCCGACAAACAGAGTAGCGTTCCAAATCAACTTGTAAGAACGATCATGGGTGAAAAAGACATTCTAGGCCCTGATACCTAGAGTTGATGTAACTACTCGACGAAAAAATCATATTTATCAGGCAATTCCTTTCACAAGGACTCAGCCTCACCTAGAATAAAGGTCAGCACAAAGACATTTGGATTTGAACAATCTGAGATTCATGGAAAGCAACGTTTGTTTTAACTCAAAAATCACGAAGTAAGAAGTTAAGGACCTTCTACGCGAACAAAATGTCATGAGTTTCAGAAAAAAAAAGTTTGTCAGATGGCTCAGTGTTACTTGGAAAGGTGAACGTTTATCTGAGTTTTAACTGTCCCGCTAAAAATTCTCGGAATAATCTGATACCTCTGTTTCTGGATACGCCTAATGACACTTGTGATATTCACCGGAAATTACTTACGATTCTCGGAAAGGAAGCACTCGGGTTCAATACGAGCGTTATCGACACATACCTGCGGGATTACAGTACCTCTTTAGTTAATGAGTTTGTTAGGCAGGTAATAAATACAAAGTTGTAATTAAGTCAGTTGAGAGAGAACTCATGTTTTGCTAATTGAATTAAAATAGAAGCAAATCGAGTGAAGAAATCAGAAAAGTACTCACCCTCACTGGACACGGTTATATTTATGTGCTCGCTCTTAAACTGAACGCATTTCCGAAAATAAAATATTTTTTTTTCTTAAATTGTTTTTGTTCTAACGCTAAAAGTGAAAGTTTAGATATTCAGAGCTAATTGTACTAGCATCTCAAAAATTAACAACATGGCAACCGAACCGAGACCAACTGAAACTGAATTCGAGGACATGGTCAAGACGAGCATTTTCATTGAAGGCCTCATGAGAAAAGTCAAAGTTTTTCTCGAAGAAAAAAAGTTTTGTGATGTAACCTTGGTTTCCAATCCCGGCAATTTCAAAATCGAAGCGCATAAGTTAGTACTCTCCGCGGCAAGTGAATATTTCTATAAAATGTTTTGCACTCCATTCAAAGAGTCCAACGAAAATTATGCAGAACTACACGTTGATGGTGAGTCACTGAAGTCAGTAATTGGATACATCTACACAGCGTCTATTGAACTTACACCAGACACGGTCGAGGACATATTAAGAGCAGCTAGTCTGTTTCAGATGGCCACCTTGGTAACAATGTGCAGTGATTTCATGGCCAAGCAACTTGATTCGGCCAACTGCTTGGGAATCAATCAATTCGCTGAGCAATACAATTTGGAGAAACTTTCAAAGATATCGGAAGATTTTGTTTGTGAACATTTCATGGAGACCTTGGAAGAAGAAGAGTTCTTCAAGCTTGACGTGGACCAGCTGAGTAGAATACTTTCGAATGACAACCTGAGATTATACTCAGAGGAGGATGTCTTCAGAAGTTTGAAGTCGTGGGTGGATCACGATAGACCCGAACGAGAGAAACACATGCTAAAACTTCTTCATCAAGTTCGCTTCCAACTCTTAAATCCTGACTTCATTTTGGATGAGATCCTCGAAACGAATGAAAACAAAGAATGTCGAGAGTTTATACTTGAATCGTTTATTTGGAATTCGCTTTCGGAGAGTCGTCGACTGAAGTATGCAGAGAAACAAAAGCCACGAAGAACTAGAACTGACATGCTTGTAGCTATTACTGGCTGGAGCGGGAACGATAGCACCTTGAATGTTGGATTGCGTTATTCAAAGGCAAGCAAATGGATCTACAAGTCCTGGCCTGGTCTGCCCGTTGGTCTTAGTAAATTTGCAAGCGTTCGTTTTGAAGACAAGTTGATTATTGCTGGTGGATTGTTGAAAGACACTCAAGAAGTGACCGACTGTGTTCACTGTTTGGATTTGAAAACTTTGGAATGGACCTCGCTCGCCCCACTCTTAACTTCAAGACATTCTTTCAAAATGACTGCTTTCGAAGGGCGTGTTTATGTTGTTGGCGGAATTAAAGATGGCGAATGGATAAGCACTATAGACAAGTGGAGCTCATCTACAAATCAATGGACAATACTTTATTCTTTCCTCGAAGTTCCTTACAGTTTCAACACTGATTTGAATAGCTTCCATGTCTTAGCTAATGCAAGTTTCGTGTATGTATATATTCGAGATAATGAAGACCCAAGTCACTGGAGGGTCATTTTCTGCACACCAACTGGCGTAAAGGATGTGAAAATGATTGCCGCTAAAAACAGCTTTCTAGGGGTTTTCAAAACGTCTGATGAAACTATTTTGCACATTTGCAGGCAAACTTCTCATATTTGTATCTTTGATATGGAAAAGCCGAGTCTCATCAATCAATCTACGAGTTGTTTTGATCTATCGATAAGTGAAGAGTGCAACAAGATTTTGTTACTTGATGGTAAAATAGTTGCTCATGGCAGGAATCTTTTTGAACAATATGAACATGATCCAGATGCAAATATGTGGGTTAAGAAACCAATGCCACAGTTCAAAATTGATGATGAAGACGAAGTAGTTATGGTTTCGACTTCATGAAAAAAGAATTCAGTTATAAGTTTGCGTAGTAAAAAACTCGTATGATTTATTTTAATGTATAAGTATAGCTTAAGTCTAAAATACTTTATAGCTTAAGACTAAAGTCCTTCGACCTAAGCACACCTTATTAAAATAAATAAAACTAGAACGAAATAAAACTGAATAATTTTTGTTTTGCATCTGAGCCTTTAGTTTGTTTTTTTTCATGTTTGATATTAAACAGCGATCCTTTTTTTCTGAATGTTTGCTTTTTTTTAAATTAAATTTTATTCCAATTTTTCCTAAGGGGGTCTTACTATCTAACATGTAACCGGTATCACAGAAGAGCAATTGGCTCAACGCCAATTCCTTCTCGAACAAGAAGGTCAACTTTACGAACCTGGGATCGCAGATTGATCGTAAAAATTCCTAACCATATTTTATTACGTTGTCAATCTTTAAATGTGTTTTTCCGAAAGCGGAATACTTTTGTCGAGGGCGCAGTGAAGGACGTGTAGCTGTCACATACGTCATTTTAATATAAAAGCAACAAAACTTTGTAAAGTTCAATAATGAATGACAACATTACAAAAAACTGATTTACGAAATCATTTATAGTTTTCTAGTAATCAATTTTGGAGTATACCGCTTGGATATGAGGTATCACATAGTAAGGCCCCCTTAACAACAAGGTTACTGCCCTCTTTCTTCTCTGTTTAGCACTGGTTGGACATGCAGTACAACGATCACAAGTTCTTTCTTGTATATCGTATCCCTTGAAGCCGAAGCACGAGGATTTATTTGTTCATTATTATTATTATTTTTTGAGTTTCAGAGACATATGCGGCAAGTCCGGTGTAGACTCCAAAACCGCAAAACAAATTTTTATGAAGTTTAAGGGTACCTATTATATATAGTTCAGTCCAGAGATGATTTCTGTCAAGGCTTGGTCCCCACACTAGAATGGATTGGGAAAGTTACATTGAAACTTCTTTTCTTTTGTATGATTTTTTTACAAGCTTATCGCTCATCAGTAGCAAAGCCGGACGCAGCATACTAGGTTACCACAAAAAAATGGGTCTTGGCACCGGTGACTTATTTTTTAAATTTTTATTGTTTTCACTTATATCTACTTTATTTCTAACAAAAATGTTTAAACTAGCTTAAATAATAACTTAATTAACTTACTGACCCTAAGCGGGTACTCTAAATTACACAATAACTTATTTCTAATGCCTTTCGGCCTAAAGATATAATATATATAATTCAAACTAGAGCTAATATTAAAAACTAAGAAAGTTTAAAAAACTTAGTTTTATCGATCAAATTTTTTCGTTTTTCTTAAAATTACTTACAACTAATTAAAACTACTTAAAACTAGAGCAGCCATAGTAGCTTTTTATGTATACCGGTGACTTATCTAGGGAATGCAATGACGAAAATGAACATGAGCATACCATTCACTTTTTTGTCACTGCCCAGTAATCTGCCACACCAGGGAAAAATTTCTATGCAATTACTTCTTTAACGAACTAGAAGAATTATCAAACACTCCAAGAAACAGACTGTTGAACTTTATTAAGGTCAGAAAATTATAAAAAATTTACCAATCACCAACCCAACCCTCTACCTCTCCAATCCTCTCACCTCTTCATCCTCTGTTTTCCAGCACAAAGGATCCTTGAGATCCGAGTGATCCCCATGCAACCTTACCTAACCTAAGGATCAGTAGGACGACTTAAATTTACTACCTAAGTTGTGTTTTATTTTGTTATAAAATTCCATTCCCTCCCAGAGACGTTCCTTAAAAAAAAAACCAACCAACCAAAAACCAATTGCTAACTTATTTCTAAAATTTTAATTGAAACTATTATCACCCGTTTGTTAAATTGATAATTAATTTGTTAATTTTTTGCTTTTACAATCTTATATGCTGGCTTTGCTTATATATGAATCATATATGTATTCCTCTCCTACTCATACACACTTTTTTTCCTATATATATATATATGTCGCGTTATCATTTTCATTTGGCATGTTACTTTCCATATTTGTCCAAATCGTTATAAATTCAAATCTTTCTTATTTTTATTTACTTTAAAATAATTTCAAAATTAATTGTTTTTACAATTTAAACGAGGCAGTCTCGATCTGCTCTGATTCCTTTTCTTTATGATTATTTTCTCGCAGTCGATTCTCCCCAGGCTTTGACATAATAATCTCGCCTGCCGTTTATATTGTATGCCAAGTATTCAGATCTCCGACACGGCCATCCTGCCGTTTCGCACGTCCTCGTGCGACTGGTCTATAAAAAAACAAAACAAAATCCTATACAGTATCTAGTTCAACCACTCGGCCAATTCTGACCGCAATACAATTTCATTAACAGAACTTAATTTCTATTACAATTTCTTATTTCCTTAAGGAATCAACAACTTATGAAATTATTTGAATATCAAATGTCATGTCCCGTTAAATAATCATAGTCAAATAAAACATCAAATTAACAAGAAACATAATACACATTGATCAACTCAGTAATTTTCTCAATAACTCAAAAATCTATTATCACTTCTATCCAGTGACACTTTTTTTTTAACATACAGTAACTTCTATCCAGTTACTTTACTCAACAATCACTTCTATCCAGTGATATCACAGCGCCTCTATCCGGCACAATCTACAAATACCACCTCTAACCGGTGATATTTATATCAATTTTACACTATTGCTTCTAACCAGCAATATAATCATTTTTGACAACAATGCGTATTACATATTTACATTACAAAAATTAATTATTTTACTTTTCATTAATTATCAACTTCAAATTCAACAGGGACATGACCGTCAGGCATTCGTCTCATGCAATCATGAGCATACTTATATGTTCGATTACTTTTTAACGATTTACCTTCACCTTCTCCTTCACCTTCACATATCACCTTCTAAAACTTCCGTTACTTTAAATTGACCTTTGTACTTTGGGTCAAGCTTTGTTTGGTTACGTTCTTCATTTTTTAATAAGACCAAATCGTCTACCACAATTTTCAATTCTCGCTTTAGTACTATCAAACTTTTTTTTATCATAGCAAGCGTACTTTTCCATATTACAAACTGCATTATTTCGATCTTCATCAAGGTTTACTGCTACATCATCTGCATTAGACAACAATATTTCGATAGGTCTAGCTACTTTACCTATAAGCAATTCTAAGGGCTATATTTAGTTACTCTACTTTGTGTGCAATTTATTGCATATTGATCATCAGGAAGAGCATCCTGCCAAGCGCGATTACTAGTTTCTACTGCAGTGAGCATGTTTTTCAATGTACTCATTACACGCTCAACTTGGCCGTTAGCACGAGCACTTCCGGTTGCTACCAAGTGTAGTTTAATACTATGCGAACTACAAAATTGCACGACTAGTGAAACAACGATCCTGATCGGCAATACTTCGTGTTGAAGCACCAAATAAAGCGATTACTTGTCTCATAGCTGCAATGCTATTAACACTATCAATGCTTGCGGCATGATGCAACAAAACGCATTTTGTGAACGCATCTATCAACAAACAAATATACTCTTTTCTATCACTTTTTCCGCTTAGTTTTCCTGAAGCGTTCATATGTAAAGTGTGCCAAGGAATTGAAATTTTGGGAATAGAATATTTGAATGCAATTCAACCTGAAGTTTTCCTGATTGAGTCTTTGAAATTTTGCACGTTACGCAACTGTCGACGAATTTTCTCACTAATTTAGACAAATTCTCGAACAATACTGCGTTCTTCAGTGCTTAATCGATACGGACGTCTATAAACTGTTTTGTTAGGATCTTTTAGACGTATTTGCATTGGTCTTGTATCAGCATGAGTATTGGGTATTCCTGTTATAAAATTCGCCTTGAACAAGTTCAAAATGTCAACTAACTTTGGTCTTAGGTTTTGGGAAATGTCAGTGTTTATTAAATCAAAATTTACTTCTTTAAATGCAACTGCATTGCAATTATAAACAAAATTTAACTTACTAAAACATAGTTTATCCGACGTCATATGCACATCAATACCTTGATCAAGAATTTCTCGTCCAATCATTATTTGATGACGCAATTAGGAATCTGGCAAAACATGAAATAAAATTTCTAGAACAATGCCATCGACTTCAACACGCGTTAAAATTTGAATAGTACTATGTACGCTTGTTTGTCCAATCCCTGTCATTGTCACTACATTTAAAGTACGCTTACAACTAAACTTACAACTCACAGATTCTTGCATAATCGAACATTCTGAACCAGAATCATAAAAAAAAATAAAAAGTTCTCACCAGAGTGATTCAATGTTCCAGTGGGTGTACCGATAATACATAAATATACTCGTCGTTCGGTTGAAGAAATGTCTTCTTTCATCTTTTTGTGCACACTCCTTGGACAGCTTGATGTATAATGGCCAGTCTCCTGACAGTTGAAACACGTCACATTCGGCTTCACCAAATTTTTGAAAGTGTTGCTTGAAATATTTGCTTTATTGTTCTTGAACTTGCATTGTAATGCCTTATGTCCCTGCTTTAAACAATCAAAGCATTGCACGTTCAACGATGATGTTGAATCTTTCTATATCCGGAGCACTTGAGTCATTCTGTGAAACAGCTCTCTTCTTTAAAAACGACATAACCTTCAATTCTTGTTGTAACTGATTCCTAGTATCAATGTTCGCAGTAAATGTCAGACGTTGCACTCTTGGCTCAAACTGAGAAATGTGTGCTAGCACTGTTGAAACAGCTATCTGCTCTATTGATAGTTCCTTCCATCGAGCCATCAAAGATGTTATTAAAGTTGCAGCATATGCGGATAAACACTAACCGGCCTTAGGTACCGTTGTTTAAGTTAGTCAAAAATTCTGCTGCGGTTTCAGGGCAATCATATCGAGCAGAAAAATATTCTTGAATTCTGCCCAAGTCATTTCTGGATATGAAACTTGGGCTAACCAGACGGATGCCTGTCCTTTGAGAGGTCGACTTAAAATATTCATCAAAGCTGCTTTTTGAGGTGGCTTTTCCGAGATGCTCATATCCGCACTTGCGACCCAAGCACGAGCGCCGGCATTATCAGCATCTGGATTAAATTCGGGTAGATACGTATCAACGCCAGATGGTTTCTTGATTGCTTCCCGAAGAGCTAAAAAGCTGCGATTTTGTTGTTCGAATATGAGACGCCATTTTCCTTCGCTTGAATCTTGTAGGGAATTTTGGGCCAATCCCACTTCTGATGTCGCGTTATCATTTTCATTTGGCATGTTACTTTCCATATTTGTCCAAATCGTTATAAATTCAAATCTTTCTTATTTTTATTTACTTTAAAATAATTTCAAAATTAATTGTTTTTACAATTTAAACGAGGCAGTCTCGATCTGCTCTGATTCCTTTTCTTTATGATTATTTTCTCGCAGTCGATTCTCCCCAGGCTTTGACATAATAATCTCGCCTGCCGTTTATATTGTATGCCAAGTATTCAGATCTCCGACATATATATATATATATTTACATTTGTTACCGTAGTCTATAAGATAATTTATATCTGATTGATGAATAAAACTAAACTAAAGTGTATAATTAAGTTGATTAGATGCAAACATTTAAGTCATTAATTGCCTCAATGAAAAGCAAAGGACCAGGGTAATTCTCTTGTGGCACACCACACAAACCATGCAAAATTATTTGAGAGAACGTTACGAAATTTGACAAGATAACAGATAACACCTTGTTTTTAAGTAGGAATTCTTCCAAATAAAAAAACTGTTAGAAACTCAGATGCATTTTACTTAGTTTGGTAGTATGGTTAATTTGGCCGAATGAGTAAGATAGCTCAGTGAAAATTCAGTTTATTTCATACTGTCTTTGGAACACGTATGGTCAAATGAAAGGAGATGAGTAGCCGTTGATCTTCTTTGCTTAAATCCACTGTTATTGATTACAGCTTGTGTTCCTTTCATAAGGGATACAATCTGGTAGACTACTTGTTCAAATAGCTGGGGAATACCCCACAGATTTGCGATTGGTCAGTAATTCTTTCATTTCAATTTCTCCACACTTTTTGAAGTAACAGGTTCAGTAAATGACTTTTAACAAAGACTTGGGATTTTTCTAGACTTCAAAGAAAGCTTGCAAAGATATAAAAACGAAAAAGATAAATGCGAAGATAATTTTTTTAAAACAATTGGTGGAATAGTCAGAAGAAACGAAATCTTTGAAAGAGGAAAGGTAGTGAATTATTCTGTCTTTGTGAATAGGATTGCTAAATGTCTTTCTCACTTTGTAATTCGGGACCGGCAATCAAAATTGTTTGTCCTTGAAGTTTCGATAGTTTTTTTGCGCAGTGCTATTTTTCATTTGCTCATAAGAACTGTTTCGTCTTCAGTGCCCTGGTGTACTTTCCCTGAATGGACAAATATCTGGCTCATTAGGCCTTTTTGTAAATTTCATTTAAAAAAAATTATCCGACTCACTGGTCTCTGTTTCCCTTAGGCTCTATACTTATCGAAATTTATTAGGAATCCTTGCATTCCACATGATTATAATTTATCGTAATCCTAAAAAGAACCAAAAATTTCTCCAACATCAAAAGCAATCTGACCGGAAATTCCTTCCCCAAAACTCCTATCCAACTACAATAAAACTAAATCTCCGTTATCCTTATGACATTTAAAAGAAATATAAACATTTGATGATTATATTTATGAATCCATTACATATCCAACTGAAAACAAAATATCTTCCGAAGTGAGTCTACCCCATAACCACACAAGTAGAATACAGAGTAGGTTGAAACTTCTACTTCTTAGTTGACAAAATTTTGAAACACTTAATTCTGAACAGCACAATTTAAGACCTCGAATTTTGACCAGCCCTTATTCGTACCATTGAGGCTTCTTTACGAATATAAAAAATTTATCATTCCACATTTTCAACACATTAGGCTCACTAAGCTTGAATTTATAAAAAAATCAGAGTCTTTGGAGTGCCATCTTTCTAACAATACCTCACAAAGTAATGTGAAAGCAATTTTTAATTTTCTATCTATTCTAGAAAATCCTGTTTGAGAGGCAAACAAACGGACACCCAAGTGTTTTTTATAGCGGTATTTATGTGGAACCCTAATAAAATCCTAAAGAAAGTAAAAGGCGCAATTTTTTATCAGTACTCAGTCCACACTCTACAGGTAGGTTTGAATCAATCAAACCAGAACTTATATCAGGCCTTTGATTTGTTGATTCCTTCTCAAACGTCTACTATTGGAGAGTGCTCCTTGTAATCATGTATATGAAATATTCACAACGGTCTGGTGTCAAAACTCGAAAAATAAAATAAAAACAAGTCCCAACTAATGTTACATTCCATAAAGTTGACATGATTGCCTTGATGTGTCTACAGAATTCCTATTTACTGTCCTTACTGGTGTCGTTTTTATTAAAAACAAAAAACAAAATGTGAAAAGTTCAAAGGCAATTTTTATTTCATCCATTGAATCAGAACAGACTGCATACGCCTCAACGTGTCCCACAGCAGCAGGTCGGATTTTTGTAAGGATAATGCCTTACCTACGTGGGAAGAAAATTGTAAATTGAAGCACCTACCATAACTCAAGAGATCGTTGAAAATTTCGTGACCGGAAAACTTTATTCGAAGATAGGCTGTTTTGATATTGAAAGAGGCGTTATCGATGGATGAAGTAAATGCTTATTTGGGAAAATACTCAAACATCAGTTCGGAAAGTAAGGATGCATTGATTTAAGTGCCAATTTTTGCACAGAGACGAGGTTGCTACTATAAACAAAGGTCATGACTCAGGGACATATTTGAATCTGTTATAAGTTTAATGTTTTCTTTTTATGGTAGGCAGCCGGGAGAAGGGTAAGGTTGTGAAAAATAAGCTCGCACTGGTTTATTAAAGTGGTGGTCCTTATAAGATTTTATTAGGGTTTAAGTAATGGTGGTAGAAAAGAAGCGTTTTCTTTCGCCATTAAAAAGTTTAAAAAAAATAGTGAGTTAGGTTCATTAAACGCATAGTTTGTCATATGAGGAGCAGTGTAGAATGCAAACATCCTTCTTAGGAACAATTGAATAATTTTTTAGAATTGAGTACATCAATAATATTTTTTTTTTTTTTTTTCGATAAAACCTTAAAAAATTTTTTTTAAATCACACTTTCTTTAAGTTTAAAACCTTTGACCTTCAAAGAATATGGCTGATATTTTTTAAGTTACAAATTCAACTCAAAAACAATGCTTTTTTGAACAAATTTCGGTGGCACCAAAGTAAGGAAGACAGACCTTTTCCTATCTTTATATTTAATATCTCTTCAATAATTCTTTTCAGTCCTTAGACAGATTTTTACTCGGTCTTCCCCGGAACTGCAAAGTCCTGGTTGATTTAAATTTTTCCAAAAAATTTGCTGTGTTATTGAAAACTCGTATGACTTGAAGTTAAACTAATTTCAGGCAAAAGTCAAAGAAGATGAATCAAAGAGGCAAACAAAGCGACGATTACAAAAAAGGATATTCAAGGGACTACCGTCCAATCAGTGTTCACAGTTCAATGTTCAATTCGATAATTACACAATGCACTAATATGATTAAGCAGCAATAGCATCTCTTTTAATCCCACATTGGATGCATCCACCACGCAATATATCCGCCCTTCTAGGATGGCTCAGATTCATTTTGATGTATTTTTGGAAGGATAATGCACTAGAACGCCAGAATATGACAACAACGGAAGGCGGCCCACATCCTGCAATGGATGATGAAAATTTGTTTCAAGTGAAAAAACCAATTTTAGGACTGGCGGATGCTCTAGGATTTTCTGTTTCCGGTTTGAATGATTTTCAGACAAATAAATCAAATTTGCTGAGAAGCTTGGCAAATAAAAGGTGTTTTCTTAAGGGACGTGCCTTTATGCACCCAAAGGTGTAGTTGTTCTAGAGAACCAATTGCAGTCGTTTCAGTTTAAAATCTCCTGGCGTTGTTGCCATGGCTCGCAATATTTTGAAGATGTTATTAGGTAGTTTTGTCATTGAAACGAAAAGTTAAAATAAACTTATTTTATTCGGCCGCGAGTCTCAAGTCATTATGTTTCTAATTCTATTATAAAAAAAATAATTTTTAATTTGCATTTCAGTGACAAAACTAATAACATGTTCAACGCCAGGACATAGGAGATTTTCAACTGAAACGATTGTAATTGGTTCTCTTTGAGAGATTTCTTAAACATGTGGTGTAACACCAGTCTACACCGCATTTTTTCACATTCATTTCATTTCGTTCAAAATGTGGTGCAGGGGTTCAAAATAATATTTGGTTCTCACTGAGAGACTTTTTCAAAAATGCGTTGTAACACCACCTCCTTCCTCTCTGCCGTATTGTGGAACCATCTGAAGTCATTCCACAACAACTTGATAGGTCCATATCAGTGCGCCTTTAGACCAGGAAAATCCACCATACACCAAATGTTCACACTACGGCAGATCTTGGAAAAAACCCAGGAACTTCAAATCGATACCTACCACCTTTTTATCGAATTTAAGGCCGCATATGACAGCGTCTATAGAGAGGAGTTATATAGAGTCATGTCTAGTTTTGGCATAACTACCAAACTTGTCCGATTGTGTAGGATGACGATGGAGAACGCACGCTGCTCCATCAGGGTCGGAAAAGATCTCACCGATACATTTGATGTCAAAAAAGGTTTTAGGCAAGGCGATGCACTGTCATGCGACTTCTTCAACATCGTTCTTGAAAGAATAGTGCAAAACTCCCACGTCAACACAAGAGGCACAATCTTTCAAAGATCCGTTCAATTGCTCGGATATGCCGACGATATTGACATTATTGGAAGAACGCAGCGTGATGTCAATGGCGCGCTTATGAACATTGAGACGGAAGCGAAGAAGATGGGTTTAGTGGTCAATGAGGGCAAGACCAAGTATATGCTGTCTTCTAAAAAGGACACCCAATACCGACGTCTTGGACAGAACGTCACGATAGACAGCTATAACTTTGAGGTAGTTAAGGACTTTGTCTACCTAGGCACCGCTATTAATCCAGACAACGACACCAGTCAAACGAGTCAAGGTCCAGCGGCTTAGATGGCTGGGTCCTGTAGAGCGAATGGACACCAACGCTCCGGCCCGGAAAGTTTTCGAATCCAATCCCGAGGGACGGCGCAGTAGAGGAAGACCGCGACTCAAGTGGCGTACGCAAGTAGGAGAGGACCACAACCAATTTGGCGTGCAAAACTGGAGGCAGCTAGCTATGGACCGAGCTGGCTGGAGAAGCATGTTGGTTGAGGCTCTGGTCCGACCCGAACTGTAGCGCCACCTTAAATAAGTAAATAAGTAACACCACCTACATCAACTGCACCTTGGGTGCATAATTGACACGTCCTTTCTCAAAACACGTGGCTTTCAAGAAGAAATACAGCGCATATAATTTAATGATTAGCTTTATTTTAAGGACTTAATCATCCCAGTCCTGCTTTACGGCGCGGAAGCATGGACCTTATCGAAAGCGAATGAGGAAACCCTTGGTCGTTTCGAAAGAGAAATTCTCCGAATGATATTTGGTCCCGTATGCGAAGGCAATGTGTGGAGAAGAAGATACAACAACGAGCTGTATGAGCTGTACCGCGACATGGGCATAGCCAGAAGAGTACGCATTGCGAGGCTACGATGGTTGGGCCATGTAGAGCGGATGGACCCAAACGCTCCGGCTCGTCGGGTGTTCGAAAGCACATTGCAGGGAAATGGTGGAAGGGGAAGACCTCGTCTTAGGTGGCGCAATCAAGTGGATGAAGACCTCAACCGACTTGGAGTGCGAAACTGGACAGAGCTCGCCCGAAATCGAAGTCGTTATAGAAGGATGTTGGTTGAGGCCCAGGTTCACCCCGAACTGTAATGCCCACCTAAGTAAGTAAGTAACTTTATTTTAAGAACATGGGCTTGCATTATGTTTTTAAAATGATTGCGAGCCACGGCTGGCCCGAATAAATTCCACCCGAGAAGTCTAATTTTCAACCACTTCTTTGCAGTATTTGGGGCTGTACATTGATCGAGCCAAATATTCTCTATCTTATGTGTCAATCGTCCCGGGACTGTCTGCGTAAATTAAGCGACTTCTAATAAGCCCAAAAATTAGTGCAACGATATTAAGTCGACCGATTTTGAAGGTAGTTTACAGGTTTAAAACTTAAAATTATTGTCAACAGCAACTTCGTTTCGGGATAGTTTTCCGATGGTACGCAGTGCCCAGTAAGTTGTCATGACTCATGAGGCAATCACGCACATTCCACAATGGTAAACCAAACTGAGCATGAGGACTATCCCAAACCAAAAGTATGAAAATACTGCGAATTTTTGTCGCGTCGACGCTCGCGTAGGTATTTTCATATGGTATAACTTTTGACAGATGCAATTGCAGCTGCCGCAACTGCATAAATTAATGGTTTTGGAAAGAATCTAATGACTTAGAAGTACTCATTTTTGCACTGATTAATGTCAGCCCTGAATTGAGTGAAATGCAGGAACTTATGAAAGACATACACACATACATCTACATCAGTTTTAGGTTTGAAGTAAATAACGCACAAGATAACCAAAAAAACTAAAAGTGAAATTAGCGAAATGAAAGTATGGATTCGCTCCTTATGTGGAAACTAAGATGTTTACAGGGAATGAAAATGAAAATAGGGTAGGCACCTATCAAACATTGAAAATATACTTTAACTTAACAAAAAGAGAAATAATATACAGGGTGTCCCGTAATTCGTGTTAAATACTTTGGGATGTGAATCGTGGTCATTTTCAAATAAAAAAAATTGTTCTACAGTAAAGTCCTTTCCCAACTTTGACATCACTTTTTGACAATTTAAAAAAAGCTACCCTGACCTGTGTCAACTTCGATTTCTCGCTGTCTATACTAATGGTAGAGATCTAATTTAAGAATTAATTTTTCGTAGAAATAATAATTTTCAAAAATGTTTTTAAATGGCTTCTATAGACTTAGGGTTGCCAGATTTTCAATTTTAAATGGTGTTCAAATTTTCTTACCTCATGAAAGTTATTACTTTGAGGTAATTTTTTTCAGAAAGCGAATGTGAAACATAAAATTTCTTTATTTGGACAGATAAATAAAATATTAAAAAAAAACTCATTAATAAGTGCACTCAAAAACTCATACACTTTATGATACTTGAAAAAAAAGAAAGATTTTTAGCTTTGAGGTTTGTTTGAATAAAACAATATAATTTCATTCGTCCTCATACAAAAAAAAAAAAAAAACAGTACAGTGAGATCGGGACATTTAATAGACTACATGGGATACCCTGTATACTCTGGCGTGGAAAACCTCCGTCTTAATGAAGCATTTCTTTCTAAAATTTGAAATGTGTTTTTCTATAAAGGACCTCCCAAACCAAAGCATTCTTGCAGTTGCAGTTAAATTATATAGCGAACGTCGCTGCCACTTTGGTTTTTGAGAACCTTAAGACGAAACCTTTTATCTGTCGGAACAAATTCGTTCATATCCATGTGAAAGATATGATGTGCGTCAGTTCAAGCTCCTAAGCCATACAATTCGTGCTGATTTTACTTCGATTCCATTGGTGTGATCAGGAAAGGAGATTAAAACGTTCTTATCGGGTTTGAGGCTAAAGACGGTCGAGGGACAACCGTACTACGCCACGGACACCACTTGTATGAAACCAACAGATATGCACAAGGATTAAAACATACAGTTTAGGGTGGTAAAGATTTTCGAGGTTTTTATTAACATTAACATTATATTTCCGCCAATTGTTTTTAAGAAGTGTTCCTCTCGTTTATGCTTAAAAGTTTGGAAAATCTGCTTAAAATCTGGAATATTCTCCATTCTTTGGAAAAAATCTTTTATCACACCTGTTTTCAAAAAGGGCAAAAAAAACTGATATAAAAAACTACAGACCTATTTCAAAGCTCTCATGTAAACCTAAAGTATTTGAACAAGTAGTCTGCGAAAGAGTATCCTTTTTTCAAGGAATGTTGTCTGCAACCTGCAGCACGGATTTATGCAAAGAAGATCGACGGCTACTTACCTCCTATCCTTTCATAACAAGTGCTCCAATGCCCTTGAATGTGGAAACGAGCTTGATTGCATTTACACTGACTTCTCTAAGGCGTTTGACCAACTGTCTCATAACATCATACTTTATAAACTAAAAGCTTTTGGATTTCCCACAGTATTTAAACTTTTAAATTCTCGATCCCAAAATTCATATCCGTAAAGGAAAGATAGTGTAAGGTACTTTCTAAACCTGCATTGGTACTGACTGAATCCATACTAGTATAATATTTTAAAATTTCAATGTAAAGACCTGTTTAGTTATACATAGTAAGAACAAAAGTGCAGTAGATTTGATTTAAAGGCAGTAGATTTATTTTTAGAGAAAAGTGCAGTAGAACTACTGCAATTGCATTAAAGTCCCAACCCTGCGGTCCTAGCATTGGAGAATATTCAATATCGCAACAATCCCTATCTCAAGTTTCTAGATTCCGTGACCTCGGCGTTCTTTTTAGTACCAACCTCGAATTTAATGAACACATGAACCTCATTATTAACAAAGCAAACTCAATGCTTTTCTTTATTAAGCGATGGGCAAAGGAATTCAATGACCCTTATATTACTCTCTCTTTATACAACTGTTATGCTCGTCCCCATCTAGAGTATGCTTCTCAGGTGTGGTCACCATTTTATGATATTCATAAATCTCGAATCGAAGCAATACAGCACAGATTCATACGTTTCGCTCTCGAAGGTCTTCCTTGGGAAGATCCTTTCAATCTCTCTCCTTATGAAAATCGTATTCGCTTATTAAATCTGCAAACCCTCTCACAGAGATGAATCAACAATGATTTTTTTTTTTTTTTTATATATTTTATTTACTAGCTGTGCCCGCGACTTCGTCTGCGTGGGATAGTGATTTTCGGCAGCATTTTCAATTTTTAGGCACCTTTTTTGCAAATAAGACACGTGCACTTTGGTAAACTATTGCTTTATTATTTTATTTCAATACACACACGACGTTTTTACTTTTTCCATTTTATGTCAAAAAAAAAAAATCTTTTAAACTAAAATGACAAATCAGTGGGAATTAAAGGAATACGGGGAATCAATAGTTTTCTGTTTTCTCCTATCGCTGTCATTATTAAATCTTTTATAATGCCGCATCCCAAATGTGTAATTTGTAGCTGTGTACAATTCTAGATTACTCATTATTGGCACTGGAACACAAACTTGCAGCCACTTATGATAATTCGAATAAATTTAAGAAACTCTATAGGGTATGATGTGACTTGCTCAGTGTCTATGATATAGTCTAGTCTATAACTTATTAGTTTATATGGTTAACTATCTCATAAGTTGGCGCCGAAACCGACTTTTCAAACAGTCATTACCGATTGAAAATATTTATCTGAAGATCAAGATAGACATTTCTTCTCAGGTCAACTGTTATCGACAATTTGACAGAAATCACCTCACGGTGACAGAACTTTTGAAATCGGTCCAGTAGCTTCAAGGTTCCCGGTTACGTTGCCTTTCCCGTAGAAATATTGGGATAACAAATACAGCCCATGTCCTTCATCAGGTTCAAAACTATCTCTGCACCAAAATTCGTACAAATAGATTCAATAGTTTGGGCGGTAGATGGTAACAAAGAAAAACAGACAAACGGAGTTGATTTCAGATCTATAATGTAAGTAAGTACTTCCGTTCCCATGGGAATATGGGGATAAATTAAAACTCATGTTACTTTGAGATAGTGTAGCATTCTAACGGTAGAAGAATTTTTGAAATCGGTGCTGTAGCTTCTAATTTCCCGTATACGTTCCCGTTCCCGTGGAAATTAAGGGATAAGATATAGAGCCTATGTCTTTCCTCAGGTTCTAGACTATCTCTATACAAAATTTCATATCAATCAGTTTAGTAGTTTGAGCGGGAGACGGTAACATAGAATGTCGGACAGACAGAGTTATTTTCACAATTATAATATTAGTTAGGATTAGGATTAAGAGCATTAAACATTTTTTTGAAACTTCTTGCTTTAAAAATGGCGGTATTTCCAAAAATATACATTCATCCCCTATTTCAACACCTTGTAGCCCTGTTAAAAGTACTTTTGAGACCGTAGTTTTTGAATTCCCATTTCCGTTCCCGTGAGAATATAAGGATAAATATGTAGCCTTTATCCTTCCGCAGCATGTTCTAGACCATCTCTTTTGCTAGTTTAATAAAATCTGTTTAGCAAATTGAACGGCTGACATACGAAAAACATACCGACAAAGCTACATTCGCATTTTCAATAACTCCCGTTCCCGTGGGAATAGGGTGACCGTTTTCGTGGGAAAATATGGATGAGTTGAAGTTAATGCTACTCTGGGACTATGGAGCAAGCATTCCAACGGTGGAAGAATTTTTGAAATCGGTGCTGTAGTGTCAAAGTTCCCGCATACGTTCCTGCTCCCTAGGGAATATAGGGAAAAAATATATAGCCTATGTCCTTCCTCAGGTTCTGAGCAATCTTTGTACAAAATTTCATTCAAATTGGTTTATTAGTTTGGGCGGGAGATGGTTACATAGAACGACGGACAGACTGAGCTACTTTCACACTTATTATATTAGTAAGGACTCCCGTTCCCGTAGGAATATGTGAATAAATTAAAGTTTATGTAATTCAGGGATAGTGTAGCATTCTAACGGTGGGAAAATTTTTGAAATCGGCGTTACAGTTTCTAAGTTCCCGTATACGTTCCCGTTCCCGTGGGAATATAGGGATAAAATATATAGCCTATGTCCTTCCTCAGGTTCTGAGCAATCTTTGTACAAAAATTCATTTTAATCTGTTCATTAGTTTGAGCGGGAGATGGTAACATAGAAAGGTAAACAGACAGAGCTACTTTTGCATTTATAATACCGGTTCCCGAGGGAATATTCGAATGAAATAAAGTCTATGTCCGTTCTTAAGTTCAGTCCAATCTTTGTACAAAATTTCATTTAAATCGGTTTATTAGTTTGGGCAGGAGATGGTAACATAGAACAACGAACAGACAGAGCTTCTTTCACACATATTATATTAGTAAGGACTCCCGTTCCCGTAGGAATATGTGGATGAAATAAAGTTTATGTTACTCTGGGATAGAGAAGCATTCTATCGGTGGAAAAATTTTTGAAATCGGTGTTGTAGTTTCTTAATTCCCGTATACGTTCCCGTTCCCTAGGGAATTTAGGGACAAAATATATAGCCTATGTCCTTCCTCAAGTCTTAGACTATATCTGTATCAAATTTTATTTGAATCGGTCCAGTAGTTTGTGCGAGAGATGGTAACATAGAAAGCCGGACAGACAGAGAGACTTTCACATTTATAATATTAGTTAGGATTTTAAATCGCTTACAAAGTAGGACAGAAGTCTTATAAGATTAAGTATTTTTTCATCAATTAATAACCGGTATAACCAACTACGTAATTAAGAGTTTATACAACGCTCCCACCAGCGAACTAACTATGGCATGCATGAGCCATTACCTCGCATGAGAAGGTTATTCAACTCTATTTATTTTATTGCTGATTTCAACACAAGTAAAAATAGTTTAAAATTAATATTATTAACCAGTTAACCATCTGCATGATTCATGTTAAGTAGTTTTTTTTTTATTACTGTACTTTAATTTCGTTTTTTATTTATAAACCTTGTTTAGTATTGTTTCACTAGTTTAGTATGTTCTATTAATGTTAATTTTAATTTAATTTAAGTTTTACTTTGTAAATTTTGTAATGTTTTTTATTTTTCGTATACGTTCCCATTGTGCTTGTGTTGGCGTTATTTACTAGCCACTAACACTTGCATTAATGATGAAGAGCGTAGATAAGTGTGTATAAATGAGCTTGCTTTAAATTCAGTACCACTTAAGTCTCTGAGATGCAAAAAAAACAGCTGCTGTCATTCTTTTTCATCTAGAAAAAAATAGTTATTTCTAAACAACTGAGTTTCATGTTGTTTAAAGAAAGAAGTAACAACTAAACAACTAAGTTTGAGACTGTTTAAAGAAATCTTTAAACTATCAGAAACCGCACTGATCTTTGTTCATATGTGCTAAGTTGCCCTCAACCGACAAATTAACAAAAATATTCTGTGGGACAAATTCGGCACGGGTCGTAGTAGCTCGGAGAGTTATTCATGAAATGAGAGGGTATGAGATTCAATACTTTAATTTGTATATAAAGTATCAGGTTGTTCTGTGATACTTTGTTCATACTAGAACTCTATAGGCATCCGATACTGAACATGTATAAAAAAGCAGTTGCCAAAAAACCTCAAAAATTTGGAACACCCTAATACAGGTTATAGTCCGGTCAATCTAGACATTTGAAGTTACATAAATTCGCTGAAAGTTGGTGAGATCGTTTAAAATATGATTCCAAATAAAACTTGAAAGTTCCCCAACTTTCCAATGCATGGAAAAAATTTTATTCGAGGTCAAAGGTCCAAAATGTGACTTTTTTCCGATTTTTTGCGATTTTCAGCAAAACGGTAAGATTTATCATAAAAATACATCAGACGCCATTGTAGATTATAAATTCATCTATAAAAAATGTAAAGCTACTTTTTTTCTTACGAGCCACTGTTTAGCAGATATAACGATTCAAAAATTTAGAAAAGTTGTGATCGTTTTAAAAATATGCATGAGTACGCCTCGTATTTGCATTTCCAAAGTTGTAATATATGATTAAATAGTTTTTCCTTTTCAACAACATGCGTGGCTATTCATGGCAAATGAAATACCGTTTGTCTTGAAAACTACGCTCTGAAAATACGTGAAAACATATATCCGTCTGCTTTGAACTAATTACAAAAATGTCTGAAAATTGTTTTATCTGTGATAAACTATTAGGTAAAAATGAAGTTTATAATAAAAAAGTCTGAAAATTATATTTTATCTGTGGTTAGGTAAAAATGACGTTACTGCTGTTGAACGGGGTATGAAGGCGTTAATTAAGGCAAATCTCGAAAGAGCCGATGATTTTTCGGAACATCTTAGGAGTCTAAAATCTGTGACACTACATGAAAGTTGCCGTAAAAATTACACAAGGAAGTCTGCTGCCAATAAAAGAAAACGTGAAGAACAAGAAGCCATTACATCTGCAGTAAGTCCACCTTGTACTAGATCACGTGTCAGCGAGCCAGGTTTTTGTTTTAGGAAACTGTGCTTATTTTGTGTCCAGAAATGTAATGAAGAACACGAGAAAAGAAAATCATTAGGTTCTCGTCGTCGAATCAGTAAAGTAAGCACATTTGAATTTAAAGACTCAATTACGAAAGTAGCTAGGATTCGTGTCGATGCTGCAGCAAAAACTATTCTTGCTCGAGTCGAATTTGAAAATGATTTAGTTGCAGTTGAAGCAAGGTATCATAATGATTGCTTTAAGTCTTTCTTGAAATCCTCCACTGGAGCTAAAGTCGGTCGTTCTAAAGATGAAGCTACGGATCGGGCAATGGAGGAAATATTTAATTACCTTGAAAATAGCGATGACTGTCAGTTTACTTTAAATGAATTACATAGTGTTTGCAAAACTGCGGCTTTAGATAACAGAACGATAAAGCTACGACTGAAACTGAAGTATGGTGAGAAACTTATTATCACTGAGAAGTCGGGAGCATCAACATTCAATTGCCTGATAGATAATCATCATGACATTTTAAATCAAGCCTGGCACGAAAAAAAAAGTGAATAAAAAAGAAGAACAACTCAGAGTCCTAGATGCAGCTGCAGCTATCATTCGCGAAGATATTCAAGCCGCAGTATTTGATAATTCTATGGCATGTACCAATTGTCAAGGCCGGTCATGCTCTAATGTTGAATCACCAACAGAAATAGACTTTCGTTTGATTCCAATGTGGTGACATCCGAAACATCGCTATTAACGCAATTTTCTTGCATCCAGCATGAAGATGAAGAAGAAGAACAAGAAGAAGATCAAGAAGAAGAACAAGAAAAAGATTTTAATGGCTATGAATTAGAAGAATAAACTTCACTACTTTGTTTTAATTTACTTCGTATTTTTCTTTTGCAGTCTTTGCCAATTGATATTTTGTTTTTTATTAAATAGGATCATAACGGACAGATAGAATAGAATACTTGGGAAACCAAGTTAAAAAACGCGCTATACTTTACCTCTTTGGTGGCGTGAAAACGTGCGCTTATTATAACTATTTTAACTTTTCTAAATTTTTGAATCGTTATACCACCGAAACAGTGACTCGTAAGAAAAAAAGTAGCTTAACATTTTTTATAGATAAATTTATAATCTACAATTGAGTTTCATGTTGTATAAAGAAAGAAGTAACTACTAAACAACTAAGTTTGAGACTGTTTAAAGAAATCTTTAAACTATCAGAAACCGCACTGATCTTTGTTCATATGTGCTAAGTTGCCCTCAACCGACAAATTAACAAAAATATTCTGTGGGACAAATTCGGCACGGGTGGCCGTAGTCGTAGTAGCTCGGAGAGTTATTCATGAAATGAGAGGGTATGAGATTCAATACTTTAATTTGTATGTAAAGTATCAGGCTGTTCTGTGATACTTTGTTCATACTAGAACTCTATAGGCATCCGATACTGAACATGTATAAAAAAGCAGTTGCCAAAAAACCTCAAAAATTTGGAACATCCTAATACAGGTTATAGTCCGGTCAATCTAGACATTTGAAGTTACATAAATTCGCACCAAGCTGAAAGTTGGTGAGATCGTTTAAATATCTTAAACGATCTCACCAACTTTCAGCTTGGTGCGAATTTATGTAACTTCACTATCAATTTTTGGTTTAATTTGACCGGATTATTATCGATATTCTGGGTTTCTATCGAAAACAAACAAATTCCAATTAGGAGATTAAAATTCTAAAATCATTTTTGTGAGAAATTTTAAACAAAGTTTGTTTTTTGTAAAACTGCTCATCATCGTGTTCTAAGGGCTAACTATCTTTTCCTTATTTCCAAACATCCGCACTGTGTTTTTCAACAGTGAAGTGTCTTTACAGTGTGCGTAAATTATAATAAACAAAAAAAATTTTATCTGGTCATCAGTTACCTAAAAAAATGCTCTATTTTGTTTTAACTCTCTTAAAGCTTTTATCATCGCCATTGCAAAAAAAATCAACCGTTAAACCTTCAGTGGCATAAAACATTGCACTTCAAATTCAAAGGTTCCCGGAAATGGCAACAACAACAAGGGCGCACCCATTCCCAAAGACAGAATCTCAGCGTCAGACCAAAGGCGTCCAAACTCCACCAAACTCCTTTTCACCAAAGTATCTACCATTTGAGCAACGCAACAGCAAAATGTAGTACGTAACACAATGTTGGAAGCAAAAATTTATAACTCATTTATTATACGGAACAAACTTGTTTGGAAAGCATAAAATTTATCGAACTTTATCCTCAATTTATATCTTTTGATCATTGAATTTTAATTTATCTGTATTAAGGAACTATGGGAGGGATCCTTTGGAAGAGAACGAGAGGATAAAAGGCGAATATGGTTGAACTGCAATTAGTTGTTCGTTGTTCCTGGGAAATAACAACGAATGGGTGGTAGTTCGTTATAGTATAGCACACTTTTCAATTGGATGCAGTCTCTCTGGCCTTCGCTTGGACATGGTCGGAAGGAATTTCCTCAAAGAATGTAGATAAAGCGAAGAATAAAGTTTTAAGTACAACTACACTGATGTATCGATTAGGAATTTGTCTATAGAACTTTGAAAGAGGAAGCAACGCTAAGATATGCAATTATTATGTTTCTTCTTATTTCGAATAGGTTAAGAAGATAAATTTGTTTGAGAACAGAGTGCTGTTGGAATTTGTTAAACTTTTTGAGTGTCCATGTAGATGATGATGTCGATTTATTGGATGGAATTTTATTAGTTTTCATTGGATTTTAGTTGAGAGTCAAGAGTGTGGAAGACGACTAATTTTTTTAAATTTTTTGTAATTTCTGATGTTTTTCTTTGCATTGCTTAGTTTCAATGTACTCAATGTGCACTTGGCTTTTCAAATAATAAGCTTTTCTATAACTTGTAGCAGAGGTGCGTACAGAACTACAGACCATTCCAATAATCAAATGAAACAGACAATAGAAACATAAAAATGTTTTTGTCTTCTGTTTGTTGGATTTCATACGGTTGTGAAGCAGGATCTTACAGTTGCTTTCTGTACTTAGTACCAATTACCATTCAATCCCTCCCAGAGCATGGACAAGTTTTGATGTTTTCCTTTCTATAACAGTTGCTTGGAACAGCACGGATGCATCGAAAAACTTTGATTCGATACCAAACCCGATCTAAGAAATCTTTCAAAGATTGGGAACGGCGCGGCGCAGGTGAGGAAGTTATCTCCGTGCAACTAAATATATCGCCATTATTTGGACTTCTTAACTTCGTAAAAGTTTTTTATTTCGAGTTACTGGCAGAAGCACGTTGACAAAATTTCAAGGATGATATAAAGCCAAAGTGGTAAAATTGGTATCTTCATCGATGGCCCGGCGCAAAACTGTCAATTCGACTAAGGCTTTTCAAACAGTACCGGAAATGACTAATATTCCATAACTTAATCGTAAAGACATTAAAATTTTGGTTTTCTGCTTCAAAAGTTTGTCAGAAAAGAGTCGGCCATTTACAGCTTCCAAGGCGTAGCACTTGTAAGCACTTTTTTGGTTTGGGTCTTATTTCCTCTTTGTTTTGGAAGTAAGGCCGACGACGGGGGTTATTTCCATGGTGAAATAACAGTAAGAGCCGCAGGCCTTAGTTCCTTTTTCTGCGAACTCAAAAACCATTTCGTAATGGAAAGAAGTCTCATCGTTTGCACTGTAGCTTATCTTCAAAGTGAGAAAAAATGTTCTCAAGGGAGCATGGATGTGTGGTGTAAAAATAAAAATTCGCGAGACCCGTGGGTCTAATTGCCGCGGGGCTGATTGCAATGCACCTTTTTTCGCATTTTCAGTGTCTACTGAGCCTAAGAATATGCCTCAATTATCATGCTTATAATACCTTCTCGAAGTAATCAATGGACTGGTTTTTTTTCGAATGAAAAAAAAACTTCTAGTAGAATTTATAAAAATAGTCAGTGTTGGCCAAGGACAAGGTTGGTATATAGAAAAGTGGTTTTTTATTCATGTGAGCTGATAAAGCAGCCTTTATCATCATCTAAAAAATGCGATGGAGTGTAGATTATAAAAAGAGGCTTGACTTTTGACTGAGTCAAAAATCGGAGACTACGTTCAATTGACTGCAGCAACCTAAACGAGTTTCTCGTGTCATTTTTTTGTTAGGGCTGGGTTCGTTTACATAAGACCAGACATACATCCGTCCCCTCAAAGTAAATAAAGTCAGTATTTAATAAATTACTGTGAAGTAATGTGACGTCAAAAGCTCTAAGCTGAAAGAAAAAACGTTTTTTTTTTTTTAAATCAGGCACCTTAGGAACTGGCCAAATTGAAGATTCGAAGGTAGATAGTCTAATGTACCAAAATAAATCGCAAGCTAAATAATGTGGTTGCAGAGAAAAGCCAGGTCAGCACTTTGACTGTAGAACTGTATGCTCTTTCCATATTTTCTGATGGTTAAGAAAAGAAGGAAAGAGTATACAGTTCTCATTAAAAGAAAAAAGTGCATGAGACGATCTCTTTGAGATCATGGGAGATGTGGTTCCCGTGGCGTTATGGTAAGTGTGTATGTGTATGCTTTGAGTTCGAGGATTGAATGTGAGAACATCCAATCGCTTTTTCTACTTGTACCACCTTTCGAAAAGAATTGGCAAGTCCTCCGAGACTAGTTACACTGCTGTCAAGATCGTTTTTTCACTAGGCTGTTTGGAATCACCATAAAGTTAAAATTCGTCAAGTCCCAATGTTTCCAAGGCTTTTTAAATAAAATAAAATCAAAATGGAGATGCAACAGAGCGAGGAGTCCCAGGGTCTGGAGCATTTATCACAACCATGCCTTTGTTATGGAATGGAAGGAACCTACAATTTGCTGGCGGCTCCGAACGGGTAATCGAGAAAGCGCCTTTCATGGCAATGAATTCACCGTCAGAGAACTTCCTCGCGAAAGGCGATACAATGGAAAAACATTTTTGATCCCTGTTGGAACTTGAACCACAAACCTCTGAGTTAACAGACCGACATGCTTACCATCACGCCACGGGTACAACTTTGTTTCACCACAGTATTCCTCTTTTTTTTACTAAGAAGATCAATTTGGGTCCTCAAGAAATGCTTGAGCGAGATAATCAATAAAAAGGAAAAACCGGGCCCTCACTGGGAAAGCTTTGATAAGCACTTACAACAAACTTGACTATCCGGATCCACTCCATGGTGCGGAAGTATAAACTCAATTTTCACTATTCGAAGACCCTTCCCTTCAAAGAAGAAAAAAATGAGATTAAATGGAGAATAAAATAGAGGGAAACCGAATAGAGGATAAACTTGAAACTGACAAAGAAGGCATCAGACTCATGGGCAAATGCAGGTGAACCCAGAACTATAGTTCACTATACAACTCTTTTTAAGCCCATCATTCGTTCCCAAACTCTAAGCTTAAAGAAAAATACTCAGAAACCAAAACCATTTTCGACATCGAATGTCTCGATGAGTTCTTTACCTCGGTAGTGCAGTGTGAGCTCTCAAAAGCAATTCTATACGAGTTTTGCAGGGATGCCAAAACTTAACATGGCTCTGTATAACTCTTCTCGTCCCACGTGGAATTGAAATCGATAAAATGGTGGTATGTTTCGATATCATATTTCCGGGTTTTTTCTAAGATCAGTCGTAATGTGAAAATTTGGTCGGTCTATTATGGACTGCTCTGGCGTAAGACCACATTGATAAGGACCAATCAAATTGTTGCCGTGGAGTCTCAGACGTTCACAAATTACAGCAGAAAAGAACTTATATGAGATGCTAAGGAAGCTTATTCCACTAAAAATGGTGAGAAGGTATTTCCCTTTTTGAGGATCCGGGCATTCGATACTGATGGTCTATTCATCGGACACTCTTTCTCCTGACCACATTTAGCAGATTTGATGATGCATGGTTCCTCCCAACCGATCTCCAGCTGTTTTGAAAAATTCGGTGTTAAAACCATCAGCACCTACAGTTTTATTTGATTTAAGCTCCACTTCTTTTAAGCAGGGTGTCCTGTCTTTCACATCGAAAGTAGTGTCTTAATCGCCGTTAAGCAGTCTGTTGATTTGGTCTTTCCAAATATTCTGTAGCGACTGTGACTCTACAACTATGTTTCCCTGCTGGCCTGTACAGGCTTGAGATCAAGGCTTGCAACCCAACCTTTTGGTAAAACTTCCGAATCTCGTTCCTGTAATGGCACCTCTCAATTTCCTCAAACGCACGCTTCTCATGATGCTTCCTTTTCTTTTAAGAATTCGGTGTTCTTCTATTTTTTTCTTCTTGTAAATCTCGTTTAACTGATCATCGTTTAATTGTTTGTCGTGCCTTTTGTTTGGCTGCATTTGCCTGCCTGCATTTTTCATCGAACCATGTGCTTTGTTTTGGTGGCCGAGTGAAACCCAGAACCTCAGAGGTAGCGGTTCTGACGACTTGCTGGCACTACTAGCAACTGGTCTTCAATGCTTGCTGCTGGCGGCATAAGATTCAATGATAGTTCGAGGGACACTCGATTGGAAAAGGCACTGGCAATCTCTTGAGATTATAGCTTTTTGACGTCATATCGTTTCAAGCCGTTGCCGTTGGTTTGTGCTAATCGTAAACAAGATATTCTCGTTCGTGCCTGGGATATAACTAGGTAAAAGAACTCTAAAAAATACCTGTTTCTTGCGTCGATCGCAACATGGTAAATTTGGTGTAGAAGTCACCGCCGTGTACCTATATGAATTTTGAGATCTGGGAAGCTGACCTCCTAAGAGTAAGAACAAGGTTTAGCAGCGAAACCGATTAGCCTGAGTGGAGAAACTTCTTATTCTTGGTTTCCGTAAACTCTGTTTTTATTACCTACTTTGTTTTTGTTCCTTAGAGTCCCTTCGGAAATCATTATCAAGTGTAGATTGGTGGGCTGTTTTGGAATCAATCTGTCTTAGAGGTTTTTGAAGATATTGGCTCTCCAAATCACCAATTTATTGGACTATGCTTCTCCAATTATTTTTTGACCCTTTTTAAGTCGATAAAACATGAGAAATCAGAAACAAATTAGTTCAACAGCGAGTTTTTTTTTCGTTACTTCGTTACACCTCGTCACGGTAAGAAATTATGTTCTAACCATGGATGGTCAGTTCCTCTGCTTCAAGTTTCGAAGCTTCAAGAATGAAACGCTGTGTCAGACGTATCGTAAATTTATTCTTATAAGCACTGCCTCACTGAATTATTTACCCGCTCATTAAGGACAACATCAAGTCGTGTCTGTGTGCTTGTGATAGCCGATTTCGTTTATACAGCATTGTGCGTAGTATTCTCTCGCAGTCTTCAATCCACTGTGACTGATCAATTAAATTCCTTTACCTTAACTGAAACAACAATTTAATCTTTCGCCCATAAATACATCACAGCGTAAACTTTTCCCATTAATTCTGATGCTAAATGGGATTGTTTTAATGTTTCAGTCTTCAGTGTCCTTTACTCAAAAAAAAAAAAAAAACGCACACAGACAAACACACACACACACGTTCTCATATATTATCCTCGCTCACGAAAGAAACAAGATATCAACTTTCAGGCCATTTGCAGAATTAAATTCCAACAAAGAAACTTCGAAAAATGAAAATGAAAGAAAAAAAAACAGGAAAAACTTTTGTATGCAAAAAAGTAGGCAACAAACAAACCCAATGACGAGAAAAAAATACAAGAAGAAGAAGAGAGAAATGCAAATATGACTGAGTAGAGATATCGAAAGCCATCAATCACTATTGCCCGAGGACAACACAACGACGACAACAGGCCCAATACTATAAGAAATGCGAAAGTCACAGAGGGCGCTCTAGGTTGTATATTGCTTTATGGCCTCTGTCATTTGCCGATACAGAATGCCACTGGAATGTTATGAGTTATGTAGCTGCTGCTTTCGGACGATGATTGAAAAGTTTGCGCTGTTTCAACGAGTTGACAGTTTAATTTCAGTTCGCTCCATCGACCCACATAACTCTGACTGTGACCGAATTTTAATGCGTCACTGGCAGAGTGGCTGTTTGTTTTGTTTTTTGTCATTTTTGTCTTTTTTGTTTTTGCTCTTTGTGTTGAAGTTGTTTTCAGAATTTGACATTTTGACTTTTTTAAGAATGATGATGCACATTTGCGTGCGTAGCGTCTGCTTTAATGTAAAATGCGACGTAACGTTAACTGTTTACTAATTGAAAAGTCAGTTGTTTTATTATCTGAAATAATATGCCCTAAGGGGTTATAGGATACCATGTCAAACGACTACAAATGTTTTGTCGGCAATTTAAGTTATTGGATTTAGTTCCTTTCCACTGGCAGGGGGAGGTAAGTAAAAACTCAAATCGTCCTACCATTCCCACCAATCATAATAATTCACGTAACCTAATTATTTGGAGTAGAAATATCAACAAAACTGATCTTTTACTTTTTGCTTGTAAAAATGTACTAATAAAGTTCCCAACAATCAAAGGAAGTCTCTGGGATGCGTGAAACTACTTCTAGTCACGCAATCGTATGCCGACACCTAGCACGCAAGAGAAAACTTTTAACTCATTAAGTTGCAACACATTTTTGCAAAGCGCAAATTATTTCTTATCAGGCTTTCACGGGGATAAACGGCCAGGGTATGAAATATTTTCTCTTCGAAGTTTCTACTTGAATTGGAACTGTATGGTTTGAGTTTTCAAATTGGAGTTAAATTAGTTTAAATGGTTTGCAAAACTAATATAGTACTAGATTAGGAAAAACAACTCTGGCTGGTTTGAGTTTCACTTCCTTCTTGTTGATGAATGGAAAAAAAGAAAAAAAATGAAACTTCTCATACAATTGACGAATGTTTAGACTTTTTATTCAATTATTTCATTATCAGTGTAGAGTTGGTTGTAATTAAATGACCATAGGTTACACTGAAAAAAATAATCATCTTCAATATGAAGAATGGCGTTCATCAACTGAAAATCATCTATATGACGCACTTTTCATCCCTATGATGCAAAAATTCATGAAAACTTTTTGATGACGGTTTCGTCAGTCATCAATAAGATGAAAGTGCGTTCATCAACTTTTTTTGGAGAATTTCATCGTAATTTGGAATGAATTAAGTTCATCAGTTCATCAAAACTTTTCATGCATGTGATGAAAACACTTTTTTTGATGGTTTTTCATCCTATTGATGATTTTTTTGTCTAAATGACGAATTTATTTTAAAATGACTTAGATATTCATCATATTTAAGAACAATATTAGTTAATCATACTGATGAAAACAATCATCAAAAAACGGACTTCGATTTTGAGATAGGGGAAGGTGAAATGATGTAAATCATCGTCATATAGATGAATTAAATCATCATATTGATGACTTTCGGTTCTATCATGGAGAATTTGAATAGATATGCGTGATCATTTTATTGATGAAACAATATCATCACATTGATGAACAAAAGTGAGGTTTTTTAACATGGAGAA
This sequence comes from Melanostoma mellinum, assembly GCA_914767635.1. Classification (NCBI taxonomy): domain Eukaryota; kingdom Metazoa; phylum Arthropoda; class Insecta; order Diptera; family Syrphidae; genus Melanostoma; species Melanostoma mellinum. Next base: position 38,232,960 of record OU612058.1, on the reverse strand, counting down.
TGTGTGTCGATTTAAGCAATCATTTTAATGATTAAACCAATTCATCATATTTATGAACAAACGAATGATAGAAACAGGCTTTTGTTTTACCACATCAAATGTGAACCGGTGATCATATAGATGAATTGATTCATCACATTGATGAAAAAATAGGCTTTCGATTTTATAATGAGGATGTCAATCGATCATCATATAGATGAATTGATGTTCACCATATATCATCATATTTATGAAAAAATAGACTTGGAATTTCTGCATTGAAAATTTAAATAGATATGCGCAATCATCTTACTGAAGAACTAATTCATCACATTTACGAACAAAAATGACTTGTTTTTATAATATCGAGCAAATGAATTGATTATACTCGTATCATCATATTCATGAAAAATTCATCATATTTATGAAAAAATAGACTTTTGTTTTTATAATTAGGATGCAGCTTGATCATCATATAGATGAATTGATTCATCATATTTATGAAAAAATAGACTTGGAATTTCTGCATTGAAAATTTAAATAGATATGCGCAATCATCTTACTGAAGAACTAATTCATCACATTTACGAACAAAAATGACTTGTTTTTATAATATCGAGCAAATGAATTGATTATACTCGTATCATCATATTCATGAAAAATTCATCATATTTATGAAAAAATAGACTTTTGTTTTTATAATTAGGATGCAGCTTGATCATCATATAGATGAATTGATTCATCATATTTATGAAAAAATAGACTTGGAATTTCTGCATTGAAAATTTAAATAGATATGCGCAATCATCTTACTGAAGAACTAATTCATCACATTTACGAACAAAAATGACTTGTTTTTATAATATCGAGCAAATGAATTGATTATACTCGTATCATCATATTCATGAAAAATTCATCATATTTATGAAAAAATAGACTTTTGTTTTTATAATTAGGATGCAGCTTGATCATCATATAGATGAATTGATTCATCATATTTATGAAAAAATAGACTTGGAATTTCTGCATTGAAAATTTAAATAGATATGCGCAATCATCTTACTGAAGAACTAATTCATCACATTTACGAACAAAAATGACTTGTTTTTATAATATCGAGCAAATGAATTGATTATACTCGTATCATCATATTCATGAAAAATTCATCATATTTATGAAAAAATAGACTTTTGTTTTTATAATTAGGATGCAGCTTGATCATCATATAGATGAATTGATTCATCATATTTATGAAAAAATAGACTTGGAATTTCTGCATTGAAAATTTAAATAGATATGCGCAATCATCTTACTGAAGAACTAATTCATCACATTTACGAACAAAAATGACTTGTTTTTATAATATCGAGCAAATGAATTGATTATACTCGTATCATCATATTCATGAAAAATTCATCATATTTATGAAAAAATAGACTTTTGTTTTTATAATTAGGATGCAGCTTGATCATCATATAGATGAATTGATTCATCATATTTATGAAAAAATAGACTTGGAATTTCTGCATTGAAAATTTAAATAGATATGCGCAATCATCTTACTGAAGAACTAATTCATCACATTTACGAACAAAAATGACTTGTTTTTATAATATCGAGCAAATGAATTGATTATACTCGTATCATCATATTCATGAAAAATTCATCATATTTATGAAAAAATAGACTTTTTTTATCATTAGGATGCAGCTTGATCATCATATAGATGAATTGATTCTTCATATTTATGAACAATCATCTTATTGAAGAACTAATTCATCATATTTACGAATGAGTTTTGTAGTAGAGATATTCCACGTGTTTTTTAATCTAATAAATAGAAAGATTAATATAATTTTCAACAGTTAAAAACACTTATTTTATTTCCTCAAATGCACATTTCAGAAGCAATGCTTCCATCGTCAGTGAGATTTAATTTATTTTATAAATTTATGAATTTAATTTATGAATCTCACGGACGATGGAAGCATTGCTTCTGAAATGTGCATTTGAGGAAATAAAACAAGTGTTTTTAACTGTTGAAAATTATATTAATCTTTTTATTTATATTTACGAACAAAAATGACTTGTTTTGATAATATCGAGCAAATGATTTTGGATTGGGATGGGAGTCCTTTTCCCCAAAATCTACTCGCTTGTAGTATTCATTCAGAATAGGTTCGATAAAGAGACTTTAGAAAAGTGTTACTGACTCAAATCTTGTTTGGAAAAGAATATCTGTTCTTGCTTCATTTAAAGTCAAATATCTCAAATGTCTGTCCTAAATAAGATCGAAAGCCTTACTTTTTGTTCTTCAAATGTTAAATAGATCAAAAATGAAGCTTAGTTACACCTATTCTCTGCCCTGCGTTCTTTCGCAAATAGCTTTAGTGGTGTCTTAAAAAATACATACGAAAGACACAATTTTTTTTTGCAGAGAGGAGGTTCATCTCTTTTCATATGAACTCTTAATATTTCTTTCGGTTGAGCATTAATGATATCTTTCATAAAAATAAATACTTGCTTACTTACTGCAAACATTTTTCATCAACTCAAATTTTTTCGACTAAGAAGTGACAACGCTGTGTCTGTCTACCCAATTTTCTTCATACTGATGAATATATTTCCTTAGTCATCATATAGAAGAACGATTTCGTCAATATGATGAATAATGTATAAGAATATGCAATCAGGGTTGGATAAGCTAACTTAACTATATTTTTAACATCATTAAGTTCACTAAGTTCAGAAAATCAATAAATTTCCAAAAACCAAAAATTGGAAAACGAAAAATACCATAATGTTAGGACAAATAACTACAATTTAGCAGAAAAACAATTTTGGCAAATATATAACCAAAACTTGAAAGTTCTGGCTCAGTAAAATTTGAAATTATAGCCGAAAAACGTTTTATTACTATGTAGAGGTCGCTGTTTTTGAACGGTTCTTACGAGTTAAATGTGGTTGGCCTTAACAAGTACATATGTGCAAAATATTAAAGTTAAAGTTGAATACAGTGCTTAAGAAATAAATAATTTTTTGTCTGGTTCTGCAAAGTAAGTAAATCTTAAATAAATATTTCACTGTTACCAATATTCATTTCAGTACCTTTTCATAAATAATTGTTTCAATTAATTGTAGATGATGCCATCGGAGGGTGAAAATGTGAAAAAATAAGTGAGTATAAGATGATTTCTAAACTTGATAGGTATTATGATACAGTTTCTGTTTTGGTCCACTAGGTACTTATCACGAAGCTTGCAGTTCAAAATAAGAGTAAGTTCATCGTTAACGTACCGTCTTAACTCGTTGAAAGAAACCCCTGTCTCTTAAAATCTTAATACAATTTTATTGGTTATATTAGACCGTCGCGTCGTTAGCTTCATATCTGCCAACTCCACTTGGTATCTATATCGCTAGCGAGTTTTCTTTTACAAATATTAAAATTGGGGAATTTCATTTTAAACAAATTTCTGTGCATGCCTAATTCCATTTTAATATGACCAGCTGCTATTAAATAAGTATCTCAAAAGTAGAAAAAAAATATCTGTATTTCCCTAATTGTGTTGTTTATGTATTTCTTAGAAGACCAGATTAAAGACAAAATCATATAAATCATACCTACCATTGAAAAATTAATTAAAAAACATGTAACCCAAAGAAAAAACCCGAACGTAATAAAACAATTGAGTGTAATAAAAACAAATTAGATCTGGTCACCCAAGCTATTAAGCAGCAAAACAAAACCATATACACACTCACGATCATTTGGGTGCGCATTTAAAAATGCATTCATAAAAAACTACTGGTTGCGTATCTTATATTGGAAGTTTATTGGTATTACCCTGGGAAAACCTATTGTGTATCCTTCAAACATTTGGGATTGTCCGAAGGGATTACTATTCATAATTTTGACCTGCTTCCACTCATTGCAGTTTTTTTTATTTTTTTGCTGTTTATTGTTGAATGTAGTAGTAAGCGTTGCATTTGCGTAGAGAGTGTCCCTATTCATTATTAGATATACTCTGGTGTGTATATAGATCTGGTCACCCAAGCTATTAAGCAGCACAACAAAACCATATACACGCTCACGATCATTATGCCTTTAAAAATGCATTCATAAAAAACTACAGGTCGCGTATCTTACAATGGAAGTTTATTGGTATTGGCCTGGGAAAACCTATTGTGTATCCTTCAAACATTTGGGATTGTCCGAAGGGATTACTATTCATAATTTTGACCTGCTTCCACTCATTGCAGTTTTTTTATTTTTTTGCTGTTTATTGTTGAATGTAGTAGTAGGCGTTGCATTTGTGTAGAGAGTGTCCCTACTCATTATTAGATATACTCTGCGCAAAACATAGTACGAGTACAGTCTGCGTTGGATTTTTGAAAGCAAAAGATAAGATATAGCTACGGAGTGTGAAAAAGTGATTCGTAAATTTTATAAAATTGTTAAAGTTGTGTTAAGTTTTCAGTTTTAAATTCATTTTTTATTGTTCTTTCTTGTGTTGTGTTAAATAAGCTGTGAAGTGCGGAAGGTATGCCTTGTTTTTATTATTATTTCTTTGGGTTCTTGTAATTTTTTTACTTTGCCATCATATATGTAGTTAAATTGTACGGGGTTTGCAAGCATTTTGAGTTAGTTTTCATTTCTTGAGTTGTTGCATTGCATTGGTGTTTTAATACAGAGATTCTATAATCTGCTTGTTTCGGTGGGTGGGAATCTGGGAATCAAATATTAAATCTATTTCTTATTTTTTATGCATTTTCTTTCCAAAAATTTTTATTTTTTTAACAAATGAAATGTTCATTTTATCATCACTATAACGGTACAATTTCATCATGTTGATGAACAATTTCTTCATATTTATGAATTCTCATAGTTTTCATCAATATGATGAATTACGTGATATATGTTTTCATCATTTCTTCATTCTGATTATTGTGTTCGTCATATTGATGAACAAAGATGCAAGGAAGGCGTCCTTTTGCTTTTGGGCGTCAGTCTAGCCTCATACGCATATATTCGTAGTTTTCTTCATATTGATGAATTTATTCATCATTATTCTTCACATAGATGAATTGTTGCTTCATTTTCATCAATGTAATGAAAATCTTAAAAAAAAACATTTTAGCTTATTCGCAGATTTTGATTTCATTGCCATTCATATTCAGTTTATGTTTGAAAGTGAAAGTGAAAGGATTAAGTTCTCATGTAGGTACTTTGCCTATGTGAGCTGAGTATAAATTTTATAAAATTGTTAAAGTTGTGTTGAATAAGCTGTGAATTGCGGAAGGTATGCCTTGTTTTTATTATTATTTCTTTGGGTTCTTGTAATTTTTTTACTTTGCCATCATATAGTTAAATTGTACGGGGTTTGCAAGCATTTTGAGTTAGTTTTCATTTCTTGAGTTGTTGCATTGCATTGGTGTTTTAATACAGAGATTCTATAATCTGCTTGTTTCGGTGGGTGGGAATCTGGGAATCAAATATTAAATCTATTTCTTATTTCTTATGCATTTTCTTTCCAAAAATTTTTATTTTTTTATCAAATGAAATGTTCATTTTATCATCACTATAACGGTACAATTTCATCATGTTGATGAACAATTTCTTCATATTTATGAATTCTCATAGTTTTCATCAATATGATGAATTACGTGATATATGTTTTCATCATTTCTTCATTCTGATTATTGTGTTCGTCATATTGATGAACAAAGATGCAAGGAAGGCGTCCTTTTGCTTTTGGGCGTCAGTCTAGCCTCATACGCATATATTCGTAGTTTTCTTCATATTGATGAATTTATTCATCATTATTCTTCACATAGATGAATTGTTGCTTCATTTTCATCAATGTAATGAAAATCTTAAAAAAAAACATTTTAGCTTATTCGCAGATTTTGATTTCATTGCCATTCATATTCAGTTTATGTTTGAAAGTGAAAGTGAAAGGATTAAGTTCTCATGTAGGTACTTTGCCTATGTGAGCTGAGTATAAATTTTATAAAATTGTTAAAGTTGTGTTGAATAAGCTGTGAATTGCGGAAGGTATGCCTTGTTTTTATTATTATTTCTTTGGGTTCTTGTAATTTTTTTACTTTGCCATCATATAGTTAAATTGTACGGGGTTTGCAAGCATTTTGAGTTAGTTTTCATTTCTTGAGTTGTTGCATTGCATTGGTGTTTTAATACAGAGATTCTATAATCTGCTTGTTTCGGTGGGTGGGAATCTGGGAATCAAATATTAAATCTATTTCTTATTTCTTATGCATTTTCTTTCCAAAATTTTTTATTTTTTTAACAAATGAAATGTTCATTTTATCATCACTATAACGGTACAATTTCATCATGTTGATGAACAATTTCTTCATATTTATGAATTCTCATAGTTTTCATCAATATGATGAATTACGTGATATATGTTTTCATCATTTCTTCATTCTGATTATTGTGTTCGTCATATTGATGAACAAAGAGCCTCATACGCATATATCCGTAGTTTTCTTCATATTGATGAATTTATTCATCATTATTCTTCACATAGAAGAATTGTTGCTTCATTTTCATCAATGTAATGAAAATCTTAAGAAAAAACATTTTAGCTTATTCGCAGATTGCGATTTCATGAATGAATTTTTTGTATTTTTCCCAACATTTAAACAGCAGAATTGACGTGGCTTTTATTTCTTTCAATTTACAGTTCAAATGAGAAAGAAGAAAATATTTTGCTGAATACTAAACATTTCATAATTGTAAATCGTTGTCGATCAAAAATTAAAATGCAGTGTTTTTTGTGCAGGATGGATTTAGACTGCGTCTTTGCATTAGGCAAACATTTTAGAAAGATACATAATTTAGAACATAAAAGCACATTTATTTGCTATGTCAATTCTTGCGGTCAGTGTTTTACAAATCTTTCAAATTACAAACGGCATATTCTCCGATTACATTGTCCTACCACAAGCTTAAAATGTATTCAAGAAGGAAATGCAAATTCAAATACCGCAGCTGTAAGTTTGCCAACATCATCAAATAGTGGCTTTGAAGTTAGTGGCAGTAAAACTAATGGTTCTCAACAAATGACAGCTGAATGCATTAATCCAAATAAATTCTTACCTGATTTTTTTAATGAAGCATTAAAATTTTCAACTCTCCTGCATGGCAATTATAATTTTTCCCGAAAAGATGTGTATGACATTCAAAAAAACGTTAAGACATTTTTGATAGATCCTTTGCTAGATCAGTTCAAAACTTTTGCACAAGATCATCTTAATAATAACATAAAGGCTCGAACCGATTTGTTGAGCCTGGTTTTCAGTTGTCGAGATCCATTTCAATATTGTGGTACGGACCATAATTTATGTCAAACACTTAAATTGAATGGATGTATGGATGAAATTAGAGAGTTTACTATAAAAAGCGATATCCAGCCCATTTATGATCGGTCCGAATTAGTGTATGCGGAAAAAATTTGTAAGGGCAGCGTCCTACCACTAAAGTCACAATTTCGAAAAATCTTCGAGCAAGAGAATATACTATTGGAAGTATTAAGACATATGAACTCCTTATACTCTAATAAACAGTACACGAACTTTATTCAAGGGCCAGTTTGGAAAAAAAAGTGTGACATGTATCCAGGAAAAACTTTGATACCCTACTTTTTGTACGCGGATGATTTTGCTGTTAATAATCCGTTAGGTGCACACGCCACAACTCATTCCGTTTGCAACTTTTACTACTCATTTCCCTGCTTTCCAAGGCGTAGTTCTAAGCTAGAGAGCATTTTCTTGGCAGCTGTTATAAAATCCAAAGATTTGAAAAATATTGGAAACGAAGACTGTTTGCATTATCTAATCGAGGAGTTGATATATCTTGAAGAGACTGGAGTAGACATATCAGTTGGCAAGGGAGAAATGCATCGCGTTCATTTTATAATGGGTCTTTTTCTCGGAGATAACTTGGGAGTAAACTCGCTTCTTGACTTTTCAAAATCATTCTCGAGCACTTCTTTCTGCAGATTTTGTAAAGTAGACCGAGAAAATTGCAGTAAGCTTGGTGTTGAAGTACAGGAGCACATTCGAACGGTCGAGAACTACAGTTATGATGTATCTGTAAATGATCTTAAAAAAACCGGTATCGCAAAAGAAAGCCCATTTAACAAAATACCTTCTTTCCATGTTGTGGAAAACTTTTGTGTCGATGCAATGCATGACTTATGTGAAGGTATATTCCATTATGATCTTTGTCACATATTATTATATCTGACACAGGAAATGAATTATCTGACATTGGAAATGCTTAATAAAAGAAAGCAAACTTTTGACTATGGGCCAATGGAGATTGGGAATTTTTCAACTGAGCTAACAATGAACCATTTGAAAAATAAGCACTTAAAAATGACTGCGCGTGAAATGCTTACTTTTGTTATGTATTTACCCCTCATGATCGGTGATTTGATTCCTTCCGAAGATGAAGTTTGGCTTTTTTTACTTGAACTAATTGACATTACGGAACTTATTTTGTCGTTCGAAGTTACAGAGTTACTCATCTCAACATTAAAATTAAAAATAAAACATCATAATGAGCAATATGTCAAATTATTCACTGATAATTTGAAACCAAAATTCCATTTTTTAACACACTACCCTACTGTAATAAGAAATTCTGGACCGGCACGAAATTTTTGGTGTTTTAAATTTGAAGCCAAGCACAGGCCGTTCAAGGTGTATGCCCATGGAATAACTTCAAGAAAAAATATATGTCTCACTCTGTCCAAAAAATTTCAATTCCAGTTTGCAAATCTGATTCTACATTCTAACAGTAATATAAATGAATTTCACATAGAGGAGAAACATTTATGCGATACTGGATTTGCTAACATTGTTCGAGATAAGCTGAAGTTAAAAGAAGACAAAAAATTAAAATTTTATGATGAAATAGAGTATATTGGCAAAAAATATAAAGCTGGATTTTATGTTGGTAAATGTTCGAATGACTATAATATATACATTATTAGGACTATAGCTAAGGCAGAAGGGAATATATTAATGTTTTGCCAAAAATTATTGAACATTTACTTCAATTCTCACTTTAAAGCTTTTGAGGTTGATACAAATATGTTTGGTGAATTCAAACTCCTTGCATTTGATGAAATTATCGGACCTCCTGTTACTTTGACAAAAACATCAAAAGGAAAGCACCTGATTAAGCTTAAGGAATATTTTCATCAATAGTAAAAACAAAATATCTCCAGCAACTTAAAACACAAACTTTCGATAAATTATAATACATACTAATTAATATTTAGAAATGGAAAATTTGCCTGAGAGCTCAGCAACGCTGTACGATGGAAATTCGAAGCTCCTTGAGGAAACTGTAACAATCCTCAGTACTGATGGAGAACAGCAGCAGACTTCCCTCTACACTTTAATACCATTCACGGAATATTCCAGCAACAATACGGACAGTGATGACGATGAGGAATTAAAAGCACTTTTGAAGGATTGGGGTTGCATGTCTCTGTATAATTACATGCATGGTAAGATGATTATTTTATTGCTTAATTTACCTTAGCTTATTGTTACAATGTGAATATTTTCGCTGTCAGTTTAGCTAGGCTGAAAAGCCTAAAATTAGGATAAACAAATAAATAAAAGTTTTGGCGCAACAGCTCTATAAGAACCATAGGCATGTGATTTTTTTTGAAATTGGAAAAATGTACTCTCAGATTCGAGAATTACTCTTTCCAATTATACATGTTTTTTGCAGTATAAGTAGTAAGACAATTTTGCGTGTGCTAGTGAGTTCAGAAGTAATCTTCTAACTATGAAAAAACAACTATAGAATTATAATTTTTTTTTAACGAAACATGAAATATTCAAAAGAGTAATTCTATCTATAGTAAGAAATAAAACTACCGTTTTAGTGATTCAACTGACAGCTGAATTTACAACTTCATACAGGAAGGGACATAACTTTAAGTATTTCTTTTTTTCCTCAGGTGAAAATGTAACAATCGACATTTTAAAAATAATTAAAGTGGCTCAAGTAACATCTTTACTTTCAAATTTTAAACACGGTGACCGCATACTCTTCGAGTATAAGTTAGAAAAGTGGAGGGCTTCAATTGGAATGCCTCTTCAACCAGGCATTGAGCTTCCATCAACATCATCCGAAGTACGATGTCGAACTCCAAGCTCTCCATCACCATCGAACTTGTCGTCTAGAGGGATATCACCTACGTCGTCACCCGAAACAACACAATGCAAATCCATTGATCTGTCTACAATTTTAAATGTAAAAAAACATGGACAAAATATTGTGGATTATTACAATAAAAATAATAAATTTCAAACGGAACATCGGCAGCGTCTCATTAGTATTATTGCGGAATATTTTGATGAGAACAGTATTCCCTTAAGCCTAAAAACCAGCTATAGGTTGGAAGAAGAAATACTAGAACTTTTTCCCACCGAAAAGCTCGAGTACTACCGTACAGAAAAAAGAGGGAAGCTGTACACTAAGCTGCACAACATGAAAAGGCTTTATAAATCTCTCACACTACAAAAAACATCACCAGAAAAGGAGACAAAAAAATCAAAAAAAAACCTAAGTGAGTAAAGGTGTTGCAATATTTTGTGACGTCTCCAAATAAAAAAATCGTTTTCCTAAGTTGCGGAGTCAGATGCAGAAGCTTGTGTAAAAAGCTTGAATATGGACAACTTGTCATCTGATGAGTTTGATGGTGCTTGGGATGCTTGCACCGAGTACCGACTTCTGCAAATACGCAAATGTTCATCACAAGAAGAGATTTTCAAGACATGGCCGCAATACAAAAATTTAAATGGATATCGTTTGGTAAGTAATAACTTAAAGTAACTTTAATTTTTTAAGTTAATCTCTTTGTTTTAATAGATTGACAGAGATTTCAAGACCCTATACCCTCAAAGCTTAACTATATGTGAGAATTGGGAAACTAATTTTAAGCTTATTAAACAGTTCCTCATCAGCAATGTAAAAGACAAGAAAGTAGCAGAAATTATAACACAAATAGAAGACCGGGATGCAAACAAAGGTAAAAATTACTTTATATTCATTTTGAACAAATTTTCAACTATACCTATCTTTATGCTTACTTTTTTTTCTCCATAGAAAACGCGGTACTTTGTCTACTCAAAAGCTTGCACAGCTATTTGTTTCCAACAAGGCCAGTAGTAACGAAATCACCATCAACCTCAACATCACCACGGCAAAGGATGATTCAACGATTCACTATCAAAGACTCCCAACAGGCTTTCATTTTTGAGGGAGAGAGCGTTCAGCAGATCGAAGACCACTTAGACTTCTTAAAAACGAAGAATACCAATATTCAACCCTTAATTCTTGTTTTATCGAAAAACGACGGTTGTGAGGAATATTTTGTATATCTAGATGGATATAAACTCAAATTTAAAAAACTACTGCGTGCAGTAGATATTTGTCTAAAAATTTTTTTTGTTTTTAATTTGCAATACCCAGCTGCTTGCGAGCAGTTTGGAATTTTATACAATACTTTTTTTATTCTATAGAACCTCATAAAAAAGATATTACCTCACGAATAAGTACTATAATTGAAACGCTTAAAGATCAATAAAGTATTTGTAAACATTTTAAATTCAAATCTACTTTTTTCTTTTATTTTTCTATAAAGTTTAGAAGGAAAGTTTCTTGAACAGGTTTTCAAATTGAGGAATGACAACTTTGAAGAGCTTCATCTTAAGGTGCAGAATCGATTCCTGTATTAATGTGGAAATGTTGGGATAAGTATTATATTGGTGATTTTTTACTAATATGTAGTGCTTTTTCTAATTCTAGGTGATTATTTTCATCGGTATGTTTAATGGAATTCAGTAATGCAATGAAACATCAGTTCACCAACCTGGTGCGTTCCTGTTCGTCGTACTAATTATCGGATTCTTCAACATTATGAAAAGTAATTATCTTGGTGATGAAGGGCTTCAAAATCTGTCAATTGTCACATTATATAGCAAGCACGCCTCCTTTTAGATTGCCCGTTGCTCATAAATATTGGTAATTATTAAAATCACTGGTAGATATACATGAAAGCACTTTTAGCAAATATCAAAAACAATTCCTGTATTGTTTTTTAAATGTTTATTAACAGTGCCTTCATTCTTATAAGTGATTTTAAATATGCCCCATATTTATGCACAAAGTTCACAGTTCATCTAAAAGGAGAGGTGTTTGGTTTATATGTGAAAATCAACAGATTTTGAAGTTTTTTTTATCACCAAGGCAATATTTTTGCATAATGTTGAAGAACACGATCATCAGTACGACGACCAGGAACGCACCAGGTAGATGAATAAAATCATTGCATTCATGAAATCCATTATCACAATGATGAATATAATCACTGAATTGATGTAGAAGATCATCAATATGAGGAACATATATGCTTCATATTAATGAAAATGTTCATTGTATTGATGATCCTATACATCAATATCCTGAATAGTTTTCATCAAAATTATGAACATGCTCATAGTATTGATGAATATATTCATTGCATTGATGAAAAACGTTCATGGTATTGATGTATACGATCATCAATATGATAAACATGTTCATCATATTGATAAATATATTCACTGTATTGATGAAAAATATTCATGGTATCGATGTATGCGATCATCAATATGATAAACATGTTCATCATATCGATGAATATATTCACTGTATTGATGAAAAATATTCATGGTATCGATGTATGCGATCATCAATATGATAAACATGTTCATCATATTGATAAATATATTCACTGTATTGATGAAAAATATTCATGGTATCGATGTATGCGATCATCAATATGATAAACATGTTCATCATATCGATGAATATATTCACTGTATTGATGAAAAATATTCATGGTATCGATGTATGCGATCATCAATATGATAAACATGTTCATCATATCGATGAATATATTCACTGTATTGATGAAAAATATTCATGGTCTTGATGTATGCGATCATCAATATGATAAACATGTTCATCATATCGATGGATATATTCACTGTATTGATGAAAAATATTCATGGTATCGATGTATGCGATCATCAATATGATAAACATATTCATCATATTGATGAATAAATTCATTGCATTGATGATAAATATTCATGGTATCGATGTATGCGATCATCAATATGATAAACATGTTCATCATATTGATGAATATATTCATTGCATTGATGATAAATATTCATGGTATCGATGCATGCGATCATCAATATGATAAACATGTTCGTCATACCGATGAATATATTTATAGTATTGATGAAAAATATTCATGATATTGATGTACACGATCATCAATATGATGAAAATGTGAATCACGTTGATGAACTAATTCATTAAATTTATCGAAAATTTTCGTCATATTGATGTGCACGATCATCAATGTGATGAATACAGTCATCACATTGATGATTATTTGTAAATGAAAATTTATTATATTACTTCAATTTTCATCATATTCATGAATGCAATCATCTATATGATGAACAAAAGGAGGGGAAATTTAAGTTATCACTTTTCATCACATTCATGAACAAAGTTGATGTATGATGAACGAGTTTCATCGCTTAAAAGCTTCATCATATTGAAGAAACGCTTTTCATCATATGCATGAAAAGGTTCACTGGATCAAAATTGACGAATTTTTCATCAAATAGATGACGTTTTTCATCATTATTATGTACCTTTTTTTTTCAGTGTAGGTTGGATGGGGGTGCAGCCACAAGTGGCAGCACCTCACTCGGATTTCAAGGATCCACTGGGCTCGGAGAATGAGAATGAGTAGGTGGGAGGATTCGAGAGGTAGAAGGTTGGGCTGGTGGCTGGGTTATTGAGGTAGGAAGCCATCACTGAACCATTTGGAGCCCTGAGTTAATTTCAGGACGCTATTCAATGGTAGCTTAGAGATTTCGCCCAGTTCATTGAAGAAGTATTCTCCGAAGGCTTTCTTCCTAGTTTGGGCCAAGCTCGGACACTCACCAGAAAAAGTGGAATGATCTCGTCTTGGCTTCCTCTACATAAATCGGATCTGCCAATGCCTATTCGCATCAAGTGGGTACCCAACGAGTTGTGGCCCGTGAGAATGGCAATCAACAGAGAGAGCCGATGTCTGCTAAGCTGGAGTAGAAATTCTGTTTCTTTTTTTTCTTGGAAATATCTGACCAGATATTTCTGGAAACTTGGCATGTTTCTAAAGATGACCACCTGTCATTGGAGATTTTCAGAAAATTATGTTTGATTCTGTGTTTTTCTTGTTCTAATTTTTAACTGAGGTGTTCGTTTCGCTGGATTTGAGTGCTCAGCCGGTTTTAGCCAGCTTATCCGCCATTTCATTACCGATTATGTCAAGATGTCCTGGAAGATTGGTTCAAGTTATGGTGTTTGTTTCGCTGAGCAGTCTAAGATTACTGCAACAGCTGTCTACTAATTTGGACTTTGTGATAATGGAAGATAGCGTTAATGGCCGCCTGACTGTCTATGAAGATATCAATATTTTTGTTGATCAAGTTTTGCGTAGCCAGGTGTTTTGCGGCCTCACACACTGAAAGTACTTGGAAGACACAAAAGTCGGGTAGCTTTGTTGATCTATTCATAGAAGGGTAATATGAGAAGATACCTGACCCTACCCCTTCTTCCTCGTCCGTTTTTAAACCATCTAAGAAGACGGAAACGTGATTTTCTTTTATAGCCCTGTTTTCCTCCTAGCGTTCTCTTCTTGGAAAGACGGTTAGGGCCACTAGATTGTGATCAATATGCGGGGAGGGGGAGTATGCAGTCTGCGAATGTCTATATTGGTATAGTTCATGATGGTTCTATGGCCTGATATGCCTGTTTTCCAATTATTGCATTGTTAGAGTCGCAATGCGCTTTTGGCCACCATAAAGAAAATAATAAAATGAGGAAAGCCTATCGAAGCTTTTGTCGGGAAAGGGATTAACTAGACAGAAAGCTGACAAAGGGATCTCTCCTTGTATCTTTCCCACTGATTTTAAAAGAGTTCCTATAGTAATTGCAAAGGTTGTTTGGAGTTTATCCCGCATTTTTCCAAATTTCAAAAAAGACGGGAAAAAAATCTTTTTACTAAAACTCGGTGTTGGTGAACGTAACTCTCAGAGTGTTAAAACTCAAACTTTTGGTCGTAGTGCTCGCCTTAGTAGACAGACAGTAACAAGTTAAGTGCAAACATTTGAGTCTACATGTTTGTTGTGTGATGTTGCCGTTTCAGTGAGACAACGGGTTTGTCGAAGTGTCGAAAAACTCAATAGGAAACCACATAGTCAAACCATATCAAAAGCAAATAATTCTTTTTGGGCCTGTTCTATAGACTCTTTGTCAATAATGTGGACTTAAGCAAAAAATTATTTACTGGAAATGCCTCACTAGTATTGCACCCATCATAACATAATATGCTATAGTGGCAAAAACAGGCCAAGCTTACTCCTGTAAAGCTTTGCGAAAGCTTCAAAGATAACCATGTGTAGGTATAACAGATACAATGCGCACCTACCCATCTATAGGTTTAGAAAGATTATTGAATTTCCCTTCGCTAGATCAAAGAGAAAGAAGGACTCCGCACTAAGCAGACTTGGACTTCATCTCATAAACAACTTCAGTGAAGAAAACACAGGGACATATAAGCATTCCGCAAGTGCTGAGAATATTGGAATCGTCTGCAGCTCACTCTTCGGACTTTATGCTTAGACACACAATGTTACACCACCCTTTTGAAATAATCTTCCCTAACCCCTCAGCATGAAAGAATCCTGTAGATTTACAATTAACTTCCAATACATTTTGGTACACTAACGGTTCAATGGCAAAAAACATTTTAAAGGTGCGGGGATTTCCGGTCCCAATTTCAAATAACACTGTGGGACACGATTTTTCTAACATGAATAAAATTACGTGTTTTGAGTTCCTTATTCCATTGCTGAAAACATTGTCTGATAATATGGGTGTCTAACACGTCACGTTTCTTAGTAATAGTGTCAATACTATTTACGTGTGCCCTCGTAAAAAACAAAAGATCGAACGTCGTTATTGATCCAATCCGGATCTGATCATGATAATAAAACAGCTTTAGATTATCATATTTTTTTTTATTATTTCAAGTTGGTAGCTGTGTGGAATTCGTTCTTTCAAATGACATTTCAAACGAGTTGCAGAGTTGCAATTACAAAAATTCAAAACGATCGATGGGGTGCAGAATGTCTTTAAAAATACATTTCTTGCATTCCCATTTCGATTTTTCCCACCTAATCTTGGAATGGTAAGTGACAGATAGAAGAGCGTTATCAAAAAAGATGGAATGCTAAAATGTTTGCAGATTACTGCTGGTTTCTAATGAAAAAGGATTCTACTCTTCACAAGAGGAAAAGTTAATATTTTTTCATCATTTTGGTTTTGGAATATTTGGCTCATTTCTTCTTCACTTGTAAATATACATAACATTTCTTTCAATTAATAAATTTAAGTAAAAAATATAATATACAATTTTGATACTGTCTTTATTTATTTACTATAGGTGTGCCAGCGACTTCGTCCGCAAGCATTGGCATAACATTTTAATTTATCAACCGATTGACATGTAATAAAAACTAAATGTTAAGTGAAGCTTACCACAATATATTACTGAAAATTCTATCTAGATAGGATAAGCGTTTTCTGAGATTAGCGTGCACAAACAAACAAACTATGTATAGAAGATATAGATATAGATAGAAAGTACATCAATCTACATATCACAACTTTAAAATAATAAGTGTTACAAAAAATCTGTTTACGTTTTTGTAATTGTGTAATCTATATCCTCTAGTATAGCACAACAACTATTGCTACTAAATTCTTTGCGAGTGAATGCATTAGAAGAAACCTCCGAAGATCAGCGTTCTAATTTGAGCTGACAGTCAGGCAGCCCTTAAGGCCCTGCTCTCAATCGGAATCGAATCAGAACTACAAAGTTTGGAAGTGCCTGACATGTCTTTCTCAAATAGCCATCCACAATTAAATCACTCTTTACTACATGACTCGACACCAAGTTGTAACGAGCAACGAATAGGCTGAATGTCTTTAGGTAGACTTAGGTCTCCCAATTGGTAGCATTGTGAACTGGTTACCTTTGAACGGCAGAACATGATCCACACGTGGCCACCGCCAGTGAAAACTATTCATCGACCTTTCGCAAAGACGTATGAAAGAAATTCTTGACATGAGCAAACTGGACGCGAAGTTGCATACGAACTTCTTCACTGGTCACTGATCTGTGCTCTCTAGAACATCACTTTAAAAACATGGGCCTCATCCAAGATGACACATGAACAGCTATACACTTTACGTGTTCAATCTCAAGAGAACAGCACAAAAGATCTTTCAGTTCAACGGGCTAGCAAAGGCGATCTCCCTTCGCCCTATTTCAATAGCCCCCTATTTGCTTTGTCATACTTAGACATACTTTTACATACATTCACATTGGTTAAAGTTGCCTCAATGGTTGCAAGGTCAAAGCAGTTTCTAGCGATCATTGAATCTGAAAATATTTTTCTTCCTGCAAATCAATTCAAACCTCAGAGCTTAGATCTATTATAAGTTCTCGAAAGCTTGAAAACTTTTAACAAAAGGATATAAGAATCAAAGGTTTATGAAAGGTGCAGCATTAATACAGCTTTCCTTAGAAGCCAGGGAGCTAACAAAGTTTTTTCCTGAATTGAAACCAATAATAGCCAATGTAGTTCAGGATATGATTACAAAATTTCAAGTAATAGGCAGGTATGGTAAGAAATAAAGAAAGAAATATAAGCACTCACCATCAATAAGGAAGTCCAAGGATCAAATTGAAGCACCAAATCATTCACCCGCGAGGGGACACAAAAAACATCACATTTTTATTCAAATTTAAAATGAAACAACCACAAGTTGAGGAAACCTCGAATTATTTCAAAACAATTGCACAGCCATCACACTTTTCTTTCTCGTTTCTTCTCAATGAAATAACAAGAAACATTCATTGGCACATTCTATTTAGCAATGGGAACTTCTAAAACACTAAATTTCAAATAGAAACAAAAACACTAATTTCACTTGAACATTACGCCTCACTTTGAAAAAGAAAATTATTACTTGCTGAACAAACTGCATAACACTTTAGAACTAAATAAAAGAAAAGCTTTGCCCTTCATTTTTTCTTTACGCCAATGGCGGAGAACAAATTCGAAAAACCATCATTTTGCCTCACACTTTTCAGCCATTTAAATTTATTTCTGCTTTTTCACACATCAAATAAAAAGAAATTCACATTTTAAAGTTCAAAACTCACAAAATGTCGTTTAAATAATTAATTTTCTTGCAAACACCACGAACTTACCGGCAACTCTCACGATTCACTGATAAGTGATTACTGCACATTGATGACATTTGTGTTTTACAATATACATTTGTCTCTCTCTGCCATACATGATAAATTTGATCGCTGAAAGTAAAACCGCAAACACATTTGAATTCAAATAATTTCGTTCGGGAGAAAGTGTTCTTGATTACTTTAAAGTTTGACTAATTATGTTATGTTGTTTTGGATCTCAATTGAAACAATTATTCGAGTCAAATTGAAAACTCAAGTAATTTAAGCAAATAGTTCACTTTCTTAATATGAACTCTGCTGTGTTTAAGAAAGTTAATGTTAAATGGAAAAACAAAGTTCTTAAGTGGTCTTTGACACTTCGAAAAAGAATGTATGCACTTATTCAAGCAAAAAATAAACAAAAAAAGCATAGCGCTAACTGAGTTGCAGTTTTTGCATTAAAGCCTTTTTTCTGTTGGAGGTTTTTAAAATACCAGCTGGAGCACTCAGACCTAACTATCGGTCCATTGTACTACCAGTTAGCACCCTTCTATTTGTTATAGCTTTCCATATGTTCGGAGAAAAGCCAAAAGACGCTGCCATGATAAGGATCCTAAGTTACCAGCTCTCACCATGTCTGCGCCGAGTATCTGCAACCTCATACGAGAAAAGCCACGACATTCACAGAGGAAGTGCTCTGCGGCACTCACAGTGCCCGCTGGCAATGCCAATAAGTTTTCTACAGTCTTTTTTGCACAGTCTTTGTTGCATTCTTTTTACTAACGTTGGGAAGCATACGCTTGGTTTGTCTGCATCCAATGGAGGCATGCCATCTACGGTTGTGCTGTTCACAAAACCAATCGTGGATTGAAGCCCTCACTGAGGACGCTGGCAGACCAAGCGAAGGTTCAGGTCCTGAGAAAGCTGTCTGAGATCCCTGCCGATCTCATTTCCAGTAATGCCGTGATGGCCCGGAACCCAAATGAAACTCAAGGAAATTAATCTTCCGATCGCATTCAGAGAGCTCTTGCATTCCTGGTTAAGAAGGGCCTTAAGCACAGCTTAACAGTCGCTACAAACAAAGACAATTCTCCTCGTCCATTCATTGTTCGTAACGTAGCTCAAGGCCATTAGGATCGCATATGCCTCCGCTTGGAAAGCGGATGCGTATGATCCCAAAGATGTGTGCAGTCGTATGTCATCGTTTTCCCCAAAGACACCAGCACCAGAACCCTCGTCGGTTTTGTAGCCATTGTAGGCTCAGATTCTGGAGTGAACCAGTCCTAAACCGAATTAAAGTTGACTGAGTAATTTTGACGTAGTTTGAGAGTTGGGATCATCGTGTCAGACGGCATATCCATTAGACGTGAGTCAAAAGATATGCTGCTTGCGAGCTCCTCAAATCTCCAGTGCGAATTATGCCGGAGACCACATCTTTAAACGAGAAATGGTCTTGAGAGTACACCCCATGAAGTAGGTATCAAGGGGAGGAAGATTCGGCAGTGCGCCGAGAGCAGCTCCCGGTATGCTGGCGAAGGCCCCATAAACACCAAACTGTTCTTTGAAGTTTGGCAAACGAGGCAATAGCATATATTACGAGAGAGCTTGTTCCATCAAACAACTGACGCATAGGAGATGATAGGTCTTATCATAGCCGTATACATCCAAAGGCCCCTGTTGAGTGAAAGACCCCATGTCTTGTCATAGGCTCCTTTACATTGCCAGAAGACTGACAGTGCTTTAATAGTTTTTGAATCGACATGTTTAGACCAAAGAAGCTTGTTATTCAGGATTACTCCAAGATGTTTGACTTCATTGTTGACGCCTTTAAGCGTAAGTTGGGTCAGACCAGTCAATTTTCTTCGTCTCGTGAAGAGGACAACCTCGGTTTTAAGAGGATTGCGACGGAGAGACCGTTTCTAACACACCAGGTGTCAATCATATAAAGCGCAGCCTGTGCTCGGGAACAGACAGCTTGGAGGCTGGAGCCAATCGAGAGCACGGAGACGTCGGTCGTATGCATATGCTTGGGCATGAAAGTTAGAACCATTGAGCATTACAAGTAGAGTGTCGATCAACATGCACAACAGAAGAGGAGACAAAACGCCACCTTGTGGATAGCCCTTATTCACTCAAGTTGCAAAATATTGTATAAATATTACACAACACTAATGATTCGTCCACGCCGTGTTCTCTTATTAAGGATTAAGGCCTTACTTACGTTTCTACCTAAAAGAGGTTTCTAGGTTTTTAACGATCGTTCCACCGTCTTTGTAGAGCTTGAAAGGAAAACATATTTAGTTCTTTTGAAAAATGAAGAAAGGCGTATTCACTCTCGAAACAATTAAAAAATCATATTCTGCCTTGATCCTTAGCTCGCTTAAACATAAAATATGTCGGCAGATCTACCAAAACGCAAGAATTTGCGATATGTAGGTATACGTACTTCAGTTGACTTTTTATTTGTTGTAAGTAAGCTTATATGTATTTAAAGAACATTTACACTGTCGATTATCTACTTACTTACTTATTTAGGAGGGCATCTGGAGAAGATGCATCAAGGTACTTATTTTAGGCTCAACGGATTTTTCAATAAGCAAAATATGCTTTTTTGGTCGGGTGAATATCCACATGTGCTTCATGTGTAACCACAAAAAATATTCGCTTAATGCAGTTTGATGCCAGCTGCGTTATTCAATCATATTTTTTCGTGGACGATAACAATCGCCACTTCACTGTAAATGGCCAGCGCTATCACGTCATGATTATAAATCATTTTTAGCCTGATTTTGAGAATATGGACCTGGACGGCATGTGGTTTCAACACAGCAGAGGCTATAATCGGTTTTGAAGACAAAGTTGGATGAGCATGTGTGAGCATAATTTGCTTTAGACGACCATCCACCAGATCCGGGAACGCAAGAGGACGCTCAGCCAAGAAGTGTAGAAGTACCACACGGAAAGAATTCCGATATCAGATCAAGGAAAATCAGCTGTGAATCACGACTAATGAATCCAGTTTTAGACCTTGGATCAGATATTATCAAATTGCGACTTTTTGTTTGCAATTTGAAAAAAGAGCGAAATGATGAAATTGACACTCAAAAATCGCATTTCAGAAATTTTAAGTATCAGTTAATATTTTGAAGCAAAAGATATTGTGACTCTCGAATCGCAATTCGAGACCAATTTGCAGTAAAAGCAAAAATCTAATAACAACCCCCTTTTCAAATTGAAGGTATATAAGTTAAGCATATGGCGATATGGGACTGGTGAATTGTTTTGTTGTGATTCAGTGTCGGGGTGCATATGAGAAAGAAAACAATACTGTGTGGATTTGAACCATACGTCTTGAAGTTGTGAGTCGGCGATGATAACGTTGAGCTGCGAAGGTAAATAAAAAATGATCGCTTAAAATGTGAGCATAAACAGACAGTTAAAAAGGAGGTAGTGTTCAAGAGATAAAAGAATTACGACTCATCATTTGTAATTTACTGACAGGATTTTCGTAGATTTCGTTTTTCTGGGGTTAATATCTAGATCATCCTTTAAATTTCCCAATTTGAGTATTTCGAAACAGCGAATCGCCATACTTTTTGTAAAACGAAATTGTGCTCCGGAAGTGTAGTAGATTGCGATGGAAAGCTTGTAAACTACTAAAAAGACGAAACTCTTAAGTTACGATACTTGATTGCAAATCACAAATTAAAAAATTTTGTAATTTGAGATGACACTTAGAGTAAATTGTTATTTTTTCGATCAATTTATAATTAAAGCGGTGTAAATTACAAAAAAGGGGATTTCGCAAATTACAAACTAGAAATTCGCAATTGGCGATTTTTCAGTTCTTTCCGTGCAAGATCTCCTTACTCGATGGATCTCAATTAACGGTCAAAAACAATGTGAAATACCTGGGAGTACAGATCAACGAAATACACAGGTTCAACCCCCATGCAGCTGCCGTACTAAGGAAAGCAAACTTAGCTTTTCACCGCATCCATCCACTAATGCGAAGAAACAACGGACTAAACCAGAAGACGAAACTACTTCTCTACAAGCAGCTCATTCGGCTTGTGATCACGGCGTACTGTTTTCCTACTTGGTACACGGCAACAAAAACCCTCATGAACAAGCCGGCAGTTCTTGGCCGGAAGATCTTGCAGATCTGCACGGGACTACACTAAGACAGGATACGAAGAAAGCACGTCAGCAACAGGAGACTCTATGAAGAAGCTAAAATATCAAAACTTGACAGGTACGTCATAGACTCCAGGTGTAGATATCTGCGAAACATGACCGACCACCCGAATCCCCTAATAAGGAGCATCATAAGCCAGCCAAGACATTCCAGCCCGCGGTACCTTCCAGCAATGGAACTTCTGGATGAGGATCTTATTCCTACAAGTGATGAAGTGAACATCAACTTCTATGCTGACCCGCGGTATATGTTTGAAAAACCTTCTTTTATTTCATGAAGCAGCGCTCGCTGTTGACCAACAATGCAACCTTTTTCAATTCATTTCATTCGGTGAGCGCATGGACGTGAAGTTGGAAACGATTATGAGAAGCTTATAGTTGGTCCTTTGTAGCAACAAATGTTGTTTTCCACTTGCGCTCGAAGAGAAGTCTGAGTCAGGGCTCATAACTTACACTGTTGAGCTCAAGAGGGGCAAGTTTTTCAGATTCTCGAGTTAGCTGCAAATTGGCCTCAAAATCACAAAATCAGAAGCCTTAAAAGCGAAATTTGATGAAAATCGAGGACACTTTTCTTGTTTCAAACCCATTCTCGCCGTTGTTTGCGAGGGATGTGTTGATGAAGAAATGGCTATCCAAACTCTAGATTAATCCCATAGCCGACGAAAAAAAGGATGTCAATGAATTAAGTGCTTCCAAACTACTTCTAAAATTCCTTTCTTTTATTTTCAATGGAAAAAGACGCGTTCTGTGGTATTCTGAGTAAAAAAAGCGACTGAATTTTGAATAGACAAACTCCTTTATATGAAACTGCTTTTCCTTTTGACAATGCCACTCCAACCTTAAACAGAATTAGCCTTGATATTCTTCTCTTCAAAACCCTTAATTTTACTATTTAACAGAAGAAAACACCCAAAAACAATGCCTGAAATTACACCAAGCCAACTTGATTTACACACTATCGGGAAAGAGTAAGTATACACTCTAAAGCTTATTTCTCTCGCAGCAATCTTCCTTTCAAGAAATCTGCAAGTTATTTAACTTATTTATTGCCATGATAAACAAATACTTAGTATCGTCTTTGCGAAACGCCTTTCCATTCAAATGCAAATAGTGTACCTTCCGGTGATTGTCGTTAATTTTGTGAGCTCTAATTCACATAAAGAAAAGAGGACTATACGTATACAATACTCTCGTCTCTCGCACTAATGCCATCACTATTTTGTTAGTTGATTTATTAATGGAAGCCCTTCTCTGTCAGGTAATTACAATTTCTTCTCAAATACTGGAACAACTTTCAACGTATTGTCTTCGAGGACATTACCTCTTAATCTCTATAAGAAATTCTGAAAGCATCGTTCTCTTAATTTATTGAAAGGAGTGATGCCTTCATACAGAGTTCTGGATGATTTACCTGAAGAAGATACGAAATGGAAGAGAAAATTTTGGATTAAGTCTTTATAGGTGGAGGGTGTTCTTTGTTTTCTTTTGTGTTTCATTTTGAAAAATTACTAACCTCATTTGTTTCAAGTGGCATTTTCTAGGATTATAAAAGGACACTTTTTATTCTGTTGAATAAGAAATTAAGGATGCTGACTTTGGATAACAACGTACATGTTATGTATTTTTTTGTTTCGCAGTCCCTGTTCTCAAGGAATATGAGAATGAGGTTCATGTCTGTTTGAAATGTTTAATTTAATTTCATTTGCTATGTTTTATAGCAAGTCGCAATGCAAAGGGGTCCAACCAAGGTCAGTTCAATATGAAGAGAAAAGAATTAAAAACTAAACGTGAAACTTGAAACGTGTTACAGACAGAGTAGATCCAGAGAGTCAACTGCGGAAAAGATGATGCCATTTTGTCTACAAGCTTTATCAAACCGGAAACCTCAGGCCGGGAGCCCACGTCGCCATTTTTCGCCATTTGGTTTGAAATCAATTTAAAAATGTGAACGCGGTTTTGATATTCCTGGGCTTTTAACAGTGTTTAGAATGTTTGAAGCTTAAATCAGAACTGAAGCAGTAAAATTTATTTGATATCAAAGTGAAAGCTACAATAAGAAAAGTGGAAACATTGAAACACAATTGCAGCCGGATATTGCCGTTAATTCAAACGAGACGATATATTTCTTCTTATCACGAAAATAGTTTGAGGTTATCTAAGGCAAACGGGGTACGAGTTGACTTTCTGTATTATCGATCGAAGTAAAATTAACTGAACACGCACTAAGTGCGACTTCTGCACAACATCGAGTCATTCATTCCAAGGCTCAACTTCTGTGTAAAAACAAAATCTGAGACGTAATGTTGTTCGTAGACTCTACCTCAAGTGCTTTTAAATACCTCGAGCGTATAGTATAGTCCTCCCTCCCTACTGCCTAAACAAAAAATATTAATTAATCTCTGTCAATTTGTCTAGTCTATAAATAAACTTTCAACACACCTTAACTAAGTTACCTTGGGCTTTTTAATGTCATTAACGTACATTTTACTTTAAGTTGCCACTGAGAATCTCCAATCTCCGCAAAGCATATTGAAAATGTCTTTCTTCCCAAAGAAATTGTTATTTTAGTATAGACAAACATTTTGGTTTCACATTTAAGCCTTAAGGGTAGATAATTGGGTCAGGTAAAAGTGCCCAAAAGCATATTGTGATGCTATAAAATACAACTTGCTGAGAAATTCTTTTGAAAGGGGAAAAACGGATAATCAGATACTTTATTGATTCAAAGTTTCATGTCGATACCCTTTGGGTCGTTTGGACGTTTTTTGTTTCTGCCTGTTTGGCTCTTAAGCTTTTGTGTCTTTTCGAACTCATAAATTGGTTCCCAACTGTAATTACACTTAACTTTAATTGGATGTTGTTAGGGAGAATGCTTGACGTGGAGTATGTTTTATGAAATTGCTTTTTGCCAGAAAAGTTTTTGTTTCGTTTAGGTTCATAAGATAAGTCAGAGCGTCTTGTAACGAAACATTGTAAGCTAGAAAATTGTAAGGTTTGAGAAAAGCTAACAGTTGTGGGAGCTGTGTTTTTGAAGCTGTCTAAATAGTAAGACCAGCAAAAGATATTTTAATTTCCATTCGTTATTTTGATTTTGAAAAAGTTGTATTAAATTCGAACATCACAATTATGTTAACAATAAGATGGCCTGGTCAAGTGAGAAGTGCCATCTGTGTGTAATAAATTGAATCAAGGTGATTTATGATTCTGCCTCTGTTAGGGTGATCAAGCGACGATCACCAGCGATGTGATGGGCATAACTGAAAGAAAAAGCAGGCCACAGACCATTTCGCTTTTAACAACCTAGGTATAGTCATGTCTTATCTGGACTGTTGTTGCCTTTGGTAGTAAATGGGAACTATCCCCACTGATCATACCCACTGGTTATACACAGTGGTCGTCAGACCGACACTTACATACGGCGTAATAGTCTGGTGGACAGCCTTATAAAAAACAACTAACTGTGACAAACTTAGCAAAACTCAGCGGAGCTCTTCGCTCAACACTTTCAGCTGCATTAAACATAGATTTGGTTAGATTAGATGTGGCTGCCAGTGCACGGAGACCGAAACACTTAGACCACAGAGTGTCCATCGTGATACCACTGAAACCAGAAGGTTTATCATCCTCTGGTTCTTATCTAGAGGATCAAAGATTTGAAACAGCCTCTAATCGAACATGGACTAACGAATTGATCACCAGTTTTAAACCATCCAGAACTTCGTATGAAAAGGCAGAGATTTTTGGGTCTATATTAGCTAAATTGCTGTTGTCGTTGAAAAAGTAATCACCAAAGTAGGTGAGCTTTCCGTCTGCAAGCAAGTGCAGGGCATAAGCAAAGAAGATGTTGGATTGCCTCCTCTTCTTCTTCGTTCATGCAGCTTCTGCAGAAGTCATTAGACATACCACTATATCTTTTACCCATGGCAGTTCATCTCAAATCCACCTCCCATTGATGAATCAATAACTCAATTGGGTACTCAACCATTCTGAACTTATTCGGATCAATACCAAGTCTCTCCGACAACACCACTCCTCAACTGGTCTTCGATAAGAACTTCGAAAAAAAAAATGGCATGCCTATCGCTAAACATGGAAACTTAAACTAAAGAAAAAGGCAAGAGTGACAACTAATAGCAGACGGACAAACATCACCACCACCTGTCTAGCTACCAAAAAGATAAAAAGATCTTACCAAAGCTTGATCTAAAACGTAACAAAAGCTTGTTATCCTTAAGCAAATTAACTTTTGCAACGTTATTGGTGTTATTAGCGGACACTGCCTTAAAGACAGACATGCCGCAAGGCTTAATGTTCCATCAAACGATTTCTGTGGAAGCTGCATGGATGAGGAACAAGAGGAATCTGTTCCACATCTTCTTTGTAAATGCCCTGCTTTTTCACAAAGACGTAAAAACCATTTGGAAGAGTACTGTTTCAACGGTCCAAGTCACCTCAGAAACATAGACATTCATGAATGAATGAATGAATGAATAATTGGGGTTTTGTATTGCCCCTCGACCTTTTTACATTTATTGTACCCCCTACTTCTTAAGTGGTATTCTTTAATTTAAAGTACTTCATCCAGATTAGTTCCTCTGATGAAACTTTCTATCTGGGTTACGCTTAGGAGTTTAAGCTCCTTCTCCTCTACGTAGTAGGATCCTAGGTACTTCTTCCTTTGGTGTATTAGAGCTTCGCATTCACCTAAGAGGTGAGTAAGGTATATGGCGGCGACTGGGAGAGATCGAAAAGATAAGAAATTAGAATTTGGAGGTGACTGGGTTATCAGTTTTTTTGCCGTTTAGAATTTGGAGGCGGTTGGGTTATCAGTGCTTTTGCCGTAGTATTTTTTGGGGCACTAAGGACTGGGAATTTTATCGCTTGCCATCTGGGGTCTTATCAGTGGTTCGTTGCCTTGAAAGCACTTGTCTTTGAGAAATTTTGAAATCCATATTCCATATAAATCAATGTGTTACGAATAATGTATCATTATGATTAGGGTGATGGTGAATTGGATCTCTACGATTTTATTTTTAAATCAACATCTTCGAAAGGACAAAGAGCTGGATATTCCCCCTCTTTCTTTCTTAGAACATTCAAGTTAGGATAAATAGATCCAATTAAAGTTATTTTCCCTCCTATTGACGATAATTTTGAATAATGTTACTTGAATATAACCGATTTGTTACCTGCTAAGGTTAAAATATTAAATTTTGCTGAGAGCATTAACTTAACGTGCTCTAGCTCTAAAACAATGCTATTTCCACTTCGCTGGACTTTGATTATTCTCAATTTTTCGTTTTTAATATCGCGAAGCTCAACCAAAGGCTTAATCATAGCTTAGTTATTTACTTTCGACAAAAAAACTAAGCGATGCCATTTCAGACATAAAAGAATCACGAGAAGAATGTGCACAAGTTCTCTCATTACAGAGAATAATTACTCAAATGAAATTACGAATGAAGAGCATTATTCACCCTTCTACCACAATCATTCAGAATTACATACATGAATATACCTATGAAAAACACGTTTGATCTCTGTTTGTACCAACGAACCACGAATCTTCGGCATAAAAATCAGACATACATACCACTACGCCATGGGTACCACTTAATTTCACAAAAAAAAATCCTCACTCGCTACTATTGAAGAAAAAAAAAAAACATAACAATCAAACAGCAACTACACACACTTCTCCCCAAACACCACGTAAATTCTTATCACCCCCTTCTCCATACAACCATCACCCAACCAAGCAAACTAAAACCGCAAAAACACTGATAACCCAGTCGCCTCAAAATTCTAATTTCTTATCTTTTCGATCTCTCCCAGTCGCCTCCATACCTACTGAGGTGATCAGGAGACTCTTCCGGTTCGTTGCAGCATCTGCATTGGTCGTCACTCTCTATGCCTAGTACTTTGAGGTGTTTTTAGTCTGCTGTGTCCCTGTGTCCGGTTAAAAACCCGGCTAGTTCTCTTTACAACGTTTTGTGTTAAAAGTGCCAAGTAAAAGTTTGCCTTGGCGCATTTTGGGGATGTCATTCTAGTGCTTAGCTCTGTTGTTTTCCTCCGAATTTTTGATTTTTTTCTTAATGTTGCTTTCTGTTACTCCACAAAAAGGTACCGGTCCTATGAATGGTGATCCAGCTCCTGTCTATGCCAGTTCGTCTGCCTGTTCGTTGCCTATGATTCCTACCGGACTTGGTACCCAGTAGATTGCAATCAAGTTATTGCTGCCCAGTTTGTTCAATTGTGCAGTAGATTGCAATCTAGTTATTGCTGCCCAGTTTGTTCAATTTGGCAGTGCATTCGCCGACAAGATTCGCGGAGATTGTGTAGATTCTTAAGGCCTTAATAGCAGCTTGACTGTCCGTCATTAATGCAATATGTTTGTTTTTATATTTTTTATTGACATGCCTTTTTGTTACTTAGCTCAACGTTGAAGAGCTTATCGAATTTTAATTCCTTGGTCTTGCTATCTCGAGGGAAGTCAATAAGTGGTAGCTCGTTTGAAAGTATACACTCTTTTCGCTGGATCTCAGGACACACTCAGTCTCTTTGGCAAATCTAGCTATCGTTTCATTTGAGATGCTTCTTATTACCAGGTGCATATGTGTCAGGTTTAGCATTACTTCCAATGCTGCAGTTGGACAGCTTCTCACTGCTCCTGATATGCATGTGCACGCAAGTCTTTGTACTTTTTCGAAGACTTTCATAGTGGTCCCCTGGACAGTTCTCTTGTTATAGACTACCGCTTCATAGGTAAGGGTCGGTCTTACCATCATTAGGTACATCCACCGAGTAATGCTCGGTTTACAACCTAATGATTTCCCTGCTATACTTTTGCATATCATTAGGGTTTTCTTAGCCTTTTCAGTTGCTGCTTCTACTTGCTTTTTTCACAGGAGTTAACTATCTAGAATCACGCCTAGATACTTAATCTCTGTGGTGTTGGTTTCTATGGTTACTCTTCTATGGGAGTCTTCTACTGGTGAATGGTATAATTATAGTTTTTGTGGGGTTGGTGTTCAGTCAGTCCTACGGATGTACACCACTTTTTCGTGATTACCAAGCCCTTCTGTATTTTACGCATAGGGTTTTTTCATATTTCCCACAAGGTAATACCTAATGTGATGTCGTCAGCAAAGCCAATGCATCTTATGCATTGCATGGTTTGTTTTTCTAATAATTCATCTACAAAGGTGATAAGACCCCTTCATGTGGGCAGCCTCTGATGGTAGTGATGATTCTCTGAATAGTTTAGCTAGAGTGTGTTTCTGCCGTTCTTGTACTAAGCATTGCACTAACTCACTTTATAATTGTAATCGGAGTGTCCTTCTTAGAAGTGCGTTGTTAACTGCCTCGTGCGAGGTATTATCAAAGGCACCCTCAATAACAAAGAAACAGCCGGTCGCTGTTTCTTTTATTTCGATTACATTTTGGATAGTGGTTGAGAGATGGTATGTCTATACTATAGACATTCATAGTCTTCATGGAGATATTTAATTGAAACGACTGCAATTGTTTCCGTTTGAGAGATTTCTCAAAAATGCGGTGTAACACCACCTACTCCTTGGTTGCATATGGACACGTCCTTTATTTATATCAGCTTAAAAAAGAAGTGAGAATAGCTTCCCCCTCTATTCGCTTAATTTAGCTGTTGTTAATGAAAACGACGCTCAAATAAGCAAAGAAACAAAACTATTGTTCCTTGTGAGGTGCGCCATAATACCCGCACTTGTTTTACTTACTCTTCCGTTTTCAAACATATCATAATACCTTTCTGTATAATTAGCAGGGATTAGTTGGGCCTGTTGTTAGATAATTGAAAAACAAATAATTTTTAAGATAATAAATACAATACAAAATACAATACAAAATTGAACTCTAATCTTAGGAACCGAACCGAATCATGTTTTTCCTTCACAATCTGCTCATTGTTAACTGTCATTTACGAGCAGATTCTTCTACTTAGCTAAGTGGAAGAATAATAATTTAAATACTTACCAATAAACTCATTTAAAAAAAAGTCCACTGAATTGGAGTGAATTGAGTTCACAAAAACTTCGCATAACCCCACACTCCTCATACGTATCCTTTTTCAAATTTTTTTTTTTTTTGTTTTATTGCCTTAGGGACGGGCCAGCAAAAACGTTATTTCATTATTCCAAATAGAATTGTTAAAATAAAATACCAACTGTAAACATTCATTAATCTTCAACATTTTTCACGCACAATTACTCATCGGCACACTCAAAAACATTATTGCCACTGAATGAGTTGCGATAAATTTTACAGAACAGGTCGAAAGGACCCAGGTAAGAACCAAGCACAGAACAAAACACACACATGCTAGTGTAGGAGTATATGAGCGTGAATGTATTATGTTCGTCACCTTGTAAGCTTAACACAGTGCTCTTATATGAGAGAGTTGGAACTTGGAATGGAAACAGTGAAAAAAATACGCATCCTTTTTTGCTCTGACTCAGTTCATTAATCATATTCTTCCTGTCTTCAGTGCTTCTGACTGTGCACGTTTGAATGTTTTTGAAACTTATTATTGTTTTTTTTTTTTTTTTGTTTTTATTCGAAAGTTGATGGGTTTTATGTCAAATATTAAACCGTGTCAGTTTTTTTAGGGTTTTATTTTAATGAATATAAAAAACTAAGACTTATCTGTATATGTATGTGCACATATTTGTGAATGTACTTGGTTATGAATATACTACATCGATTTAGAAGGACTTTAATACAAAAAGCGAGCTGTACCACAAATTTCATGATACATTTCAATTGCCATATTTCATGTTGGACGAATATGCTAACTATTAACGTGTCTATGAACTCTGGAATACTATAGAATTTTTAGAAGATGCCATTCTAATTTCCAAATGAACATGAAGAGCTATCACATCTATGAAAAACTATCGTATGTGTTCCTAGGTGAATAGACTTACTTCTCGGTGGTATGTATGGTGAATACATACACAATTTTGTGAAGATTTTCGATTTGAGCTTTCATTTGCGAAAATTCTGAAAAATAGAAGAGTTCCAGGCACATGAAACTGAGAACAACATCGTATGCGACTCCAAATTTGCGGAATACACGAGATTAGAGATGTCTTCCTGAAGGATTTTAAGGTTCGATGTCTTCCAGCGATGGGATGCAGTAGGCGGAGTGCGGTCCCACGATTCCTTCATAATTCTAGATCATACCGAAGCATAGAAGTGCGGAACACTCTATCACATGGAAAAAAGTTTCCGTCAACGAATCGGTGTTGGGAAAACAATAGCACTATTTGATTTCTCAACATAAAATTTTCAAGGAGACTGGTAAAACCACGAAACTGCGAGTATTATCCGACGGAGAAGATTTTGGACGGGAAAGCCACCCAATTTCTACACCAAAGTGCAGGTGTTTTGCCATAGTAAAAGAATTCATGCAACACAGCAAATCTCTTCTTTTTTCAAATATGGCTTCTACTCAGAAATTCTTTGTTATATTTGCTGCCAAAGTATGTGGACACTAGGACACTACACTTCTGTGTCAAACTGGCCCTCAAACAATATTTTACAACATTTGATTTTTATCGAGCCTTTTCACTTTTTAGTCATCACTTTCAACGAGGTCCCTCTCCACATTGCAACACTTAATACGAACTATACTACTGACCAGCAGGATATAATGATCAGATATAATATCTTCTACAGTTGCTGGGATTGTGCGATTCTCCTTGTGTAAGGATGTAACGAAGCAAAGGTTCCATTTATTGGGCATGATTTTTTCTGACCATATCATGCTGATAAGGTAGTGCCATGCTCCATTCGATCAGATCTTCCGCTGCCTTAAAAAAATCTTTTTAAAGGCCATCTAACTGCAGCTATACAAATTACAAACTTAATCGAACGTTTCAGGCTAAAAATTCATTTAGAGGGTGCTTTTTTTTAGAGGTATAGAACTTCGAATTCAAATAAAACACAAGAATATAATAATTGTATGCCATTAATGTTTAAATATGATTTCAGGCATGTGGCCGCTGCGGCTCGCTCGAATAAAGCCAAGTCTAGAGGTACAATTTTCAACAAATTTATCGAGCATTGGAGGCTGTATGTCGGCAATAACGCCACGAATCTTGGCTTCCAAGCCTCTTTACGTTTTAAGTTTGTGGACGTAGACGAACGATTTCACATATCCCCAAAGAAAATAATCCAATGGTGTCAAATCACACGATCTTGGTTACCAATTGACAGGTCCATTACGCAAAATGTTGTGCTCATCGAATATTTCCTTCAATAAATCGATTGTGACGTGCATTGTGTGGCATGTAGCGCCGTCTTGTTGGAACCACATTTCATCCACATTCATGCCATCCAATTTGGGAACGACATAGTCCGTTATCATGGCTCTATACCGGTTTCCATTAACTTTAACTGCCTCGCCAGCATCATTTCGGAAGACGTACGGCCCAATGACTCCACCAGCCCAAAGAGCACACCAAACATCAGTTTTTGTGGATGTAATGGCGTCTTAAGGTACTCATGTGGATGCTCTTCACTCCAAATGCGCAAATTTTGCTTGTTGACGTAAGAATTCAACCAAAAATGAGCCTAATCACTGAACAAAATTCTAGGATGAATATCAGCATCGAGATGAACCTCATTTTTGGCCAATGCAACAAAATCACGACGCATTGGATGGTCTTGCGGCTTGCACGAGCTGGATCTTGTAAGGTCGTAAGCTAAGATTAAGTTGATGGACAAAGCTCCAAATGCTGTGCACGGTGGCGAAGCGATTCATTCGGGTTCTCTTCAACCCTTTGCTCTACAGCGGCAATTGTTTTTTCGTTTCGCACTGTTCGACGTCTTTGCGGATGGATATGATCACATAAAGAAAACGTGATGCGAAAACGATCCATGGTTAACCGATTTAATTGCTCTAATGGACGGTTATGTCGACCATGAAATGGACGGGGCTCGCGGTAAACTTCGCGAACTGAACCATTATTTTTGAAATAAATTTGCACAATTTGCAAGCATTGTTCCTTTGTCAACCTGTTCACGATAAAATGGCAAATCAAACTCAAGACTCAACATAAATGACATCAAAGTTGGCTGATTTAACCACAAAATGTTAATTTTATGTCTCTTCAAAAAGCCAAATTCTGAAAAAAAACATACGATACAAGCAGCTTTGGTATCCTCGCAGGTGTGCATTTCTACTGAACCATTGGACCCTTGCAAAATACAGAACAACAGAGACTGCAGCTCAGGAGGCTTGTTGGTACTGTTACAATGTTCTTCGATAATTGATGCTGTTGTTGTAGAAATCAGGGAGTGTTAGAGGGACATTAGATAATGCACTATAGCTTTCCCTGGCAGTGGCAGTTATCATACGTCATGTCGTCATATCGCATTTGTATAAAACTGTGCAGCGCCACAGTACTGGTCCGAGTTAATGGTGGCTCATGAGAATATGTTGGGCCTGGATCTTGTAACGTTTTAGTCGACTATCGTCTTAATTCAAGGACGATAACAAAACAAACTTTTAGCGTTACCAATGACCATTAAACATTGATAATAATAATAAAAATACAGTAGACGCTCGATATAGTGAAGTAATTAAAACCAGCCATTTTCACTATTTGGAGATTGTTCACTATTTCGAGCGGGAGGCTATAAACGCTTTCCAAAGCTAAATTTGATCAAATTTCACATTTTGTTCAGTGTGAAGATAATTATATTTATTTAATCTATAAACAAACACTTTAATCAAGTTGACAACTAAAAACAAAAACAATTCTTAATACATCATCACTATATACAAAGTATAAAACAAAGTCGTTTTTTCTGTCCCTATGTCCCTATGCATTCTTAAATTTTTAAAACTACGCAACGGATTTTGATGAGTTTTTTTTTTTCAATGAATAGAGCAATTCAAGAAGAAGGTTTTTATCTATAAAACATACATTTTATAGCAGAGAAAAGCCGAGAAATTTAAAGATTTGTAATGCGATGTCGTAACGACATATTTTGTTTTTGTATTTTTGTGATTCAGTGTGAGATGTACATGAATGTACGGTAGAATTTGCTCAAATGCAGTCGACATACTGTAGACGCAATGCAGCTGCAATATTCTTGTTCAAACCTGAGAAAAAGTATGTGTTCACTATTTCGAGATCCTTTTTGTTCACTATTTAGAGTAGTGCATGTAAAATTTTGGGTGTTCACTATACTGGATAGTTCACTCTTGCGAGATTCACTACATCGAGCGTCTACTGTATAAAAATTTACCTAACCTAGGTGTTGGCATGTAAGCTACCGGAAAATTGTCCTACGTCATTTGCCACCTGGGGCCGGTAACGCAAACTTACCTTCCAAGTACTTGTAACAAGCAGATTATGATAAGCTTTAAACTTTTTTGTAAACGAAGCTTGAAGTTTGTTTTCACTTTTGATTTGTAGACTTGTAGCTTTGTGGTACAAGGCCATCGTCATCGATAAATCTGGTTGACGATTGATTGCATTGACGTTTGTGAATTTGAAGACAGGGTAAAGGAGTGCTACTTGCTATTTAAATAATGAACCCAGTACTAACAAGTTAAAATAGAATTTTTGAAACTTCGGAGCTTTTGTCGCTGAGGGTATTGGATATAGCTTTGATCATACAAAGACGACAACATTCTCTAGTACTGCGTTTAAATCACTATTGGTGTTTTCTACGTTCCTTTTAAGACATAGTTTTTATATTTTTTCAAGACGATCATTAAAACAGTCTGTAGAGCTATCGTCTTTCTCTTCTCTCGAGCTGTAGGTACACAACAGTCTTAAACTGGTACTGGCGAGCCTAGCCTTGTCACCATGTGCTATGATGAGCAATAATCGTTGGCGTTTGGCTAGTATTTTCGCCCAGGAGTACCCCGTACCGGAAATCAACACCGAATTAACATCTGTAGCAGTCGTTATATAAAAATGTCACAGTTTTTCTTCTTCTTTTTGACAAGTTCACTCTATCGCGCTTCCTAATCGGCGGCTATTCTGCTTTGAAATAGTCCACAGCCTCCGCTGATTCTTCGGCAGCACGTAGCTTGTTAAGGGACCTGCAAGATTTTTTCTTTTTACCTCGTCAATGCGGCAAAATGATTATATTGTTATCTAAATCTGTTGATTTGGGACCAGGTATTTTTTATATGGTTGGGTAGTTAGCCCCACGCAC
Source organism: Melanostoma mellinum (assembly GCA_914767635.1). Classification (NCBI taxonomy): domain Eukaryota; kingdom Metazoa; phylum Arthropoda; class Insecta; order Diptera; family Syrphidae; genus Melanostoma; species Melanostoma mellinum. Next base: position 38,197,150 of record OU612058.1, on the reverse strand, counting down.
TATTCTAACAGAACCAAAAATGTTTTTCCATGGGTATCACCTTTCGCGAGGAACTGACAAGTCCTCCGATAGTAAATTCATTGGCATGAAAAGTTCTTTCTCGATTATACGTTCGGAACTAGCACAAAATTGTAGCTCCCATCTATCCCATTGCAAGGCATGGCTGTGAGATATGCCCAAGGCCCTGTTGCGCCACCCTATTTATTTTAATTTTATTATAAAACACCAACCTGGATCAACAGTCCTTATTGGAAGGACCTTTGACTAAAGCACTGTCACTATCTTACTACCATGCTAGGTGGGTTTCTTATTACGATTTTTTTGAACAATGCTTTTTGTTATATGAGCCAAAAAGCTTTGGCCTTACCGTCGCGTCAGCTCGATTGGTGTCTTTGATTTACATATTTAAAGTAATTCGTCTAGCTTATCTTAGATAATTTAGATTTTTAAAACTTTTTGCATTGAATGTGATAACACTTATTCACCTGTTTCATAGCATCTTTCAATTTCTTTTTACTAACAGATTTGTTGATGTCAACATCTAGTCCTGATTTCATCTTTTGATACGGACATTGCCCATCGGGCAACGTCTTCATAAGCACTTGTGCCACTATACTGAAATCCATTCGTTGCAGCGGTTTCCATTGACCCTTCAAGAATCTATGAACCATGAAAGATAATTCAGAGACGAAAAGTATATAGAGACTTTCATATGTTGCATTGTGTTCAACTCCCATCGATACTCACTACAACCTGAAAATCGATTCTGCCATAAGAAGGTACGCGAACAAAATAAGCTCCATTCGGCTTAATAAAATATTTAACACTCAAAAATACCCTCCTGATGTTCACAATTATTAAGAGCCAGCTTATCTTTCCCATTGTAGCTGGAAAAATAGCGCTTCCCAATAGGGTAGAGTTGGGTTAGTTGGGCAACTGTTTGCGCTTGGCTTGTCTCTATAAATTCATCAATAGAAAAGTGAACTTGTAGATTTGTAGCCAAATATGAAACTTTTTCGTATCAAAGACACCAATCATAAAGCAGTATTGAGGAAATTAAGGGGTTACCCCTATCGTTTGATGTAAGAAGGTTTAAAACCTAGTTATATTTATATTTGGAAAAAGAAGATGCAATTGGTAGAAAGTGCCGAAAGATACTAAAGCGCTTGCACTGTAGGACGTACCACAGGCTGATATCACCTTTTTTCACTGGCAGCCGGGAGGCCACAGGAGTAAGCTCCAAATTCGAAGGAAGTCCAAGTTTGTCCCAAGAAAACGATGGGCGCGAACAGAAAACTGATTGCATCATACTAATGAACAAAATGTCTCTAAACGCCGGACATTCTGGGTGAAGAGAAAAGAAAATTTGAGTTCGGTTGGCGAATAACATGACAATATCTCTCACTATCCAACTGTCCTGTCAGCTTCACTAACGCTTGATATGATGACTTCAGAACTTTGGGCACTCCAGTGACCTGGTTGGTCATTTTTACTCTTTGGCCCAACCAACTCCACTCTCCTTTATTTCATCATTTTTCGAACACGAAGGACGAAACAAATCCTATTAAACCTTAAAAACTGTCTTAATAGACTTCAGGACCCAAGCATTAAGGTAAAAGCATAATTAGACTAAAAATAATAGATTTTTACCTGTAAAAGTATCTTTTGTTGTAATTCAGTATAATTGCTTCTTCGAGAAGTTTCATACAAAATATTAATGCGAACCACATCTCCTCTCGCCCCTTCAAAGACTCCAGTCTCCAGACCAATCAATTCTTTATAATTTCCATTGTGTGAACGAAAATTCCTCAATTCTTGAAAATCCATCCAATTCATACATTCCGACAAATATAATAATTTTAATCCTTTCCAATCCTCAATGCGGTACGCTTTCCTTCCCATGGTCGGTCTCTCCTATACTCTTACCGCCTCCTTTGCCCAACCTACTGTTTGCCATAGTTGAAGCACTTTCACGTTATCTTATGCAAACAACTTTGTGGGTCGGATTTGCTGGCTCAATTTTACCATACCCCATAATTTAAACCCCGGAAAAGTTAATCAGAATCAAATATTTTTTGGAGGCAGGAAATATGCTTCCGTCCATTATAAAGGTGTGTAGTCTAGGTTCCTCTGTGTCCGGAAATGAGAAATGTAAATCATTTTCTGTAAAATGAATGGTGAGAGGTGTGAGAAAAAGGAGGCACATCCAGGATGCTATGGTATGACGCACCTCGGCCTCCTCAGCCTTCTGTGTCGATTATTGCCTTTCCAACCAAACTGACTTAAGCAGTGGGATAAGTTTCGTGACCGGAAAATTTTATAACCTTCCATTGGTATAGTTGGGTTACTTTCTTCCCCGAGAGCAATATTTTCGAATCGAGTTTTAAAGCTCTTCCTTTTCGCTTTATCACCAGAGCTAGTGTTTATCGAGACTGGAGTTGTCTTTGAATCGTTCCACCGGAAGTGATGAAAATTCCCATGAGATGTGAATTGAATTGGCAAACGTTTTCAATGTAACGAGATTCAACTTGTCGCCTCATACCCATGGCTGCCTCTACTTCTGGTCTACCTATACACTCTGCCAGTCTTTCGTCCTTGTAGTATTTTCCTTACTTTCGAACGTATTTGTTTAAGGAGAACTATAATCGAAGGGTTGGTGTGTGGTGGTAGATTGTGGTGCATTTCGGTACGCCATTCAGAGAAAGAACTGATGCTGATTTTAAGAAAAAAATCAATCCTTCGTCGTTGGTGGCGCCTACTGACCTTGCTCTGCAAAAGGGAAATAGGTGTGCAGCATGTGCCCGACGAAGTAAGGAGAACTTGAATTTCATTTTGTATTTCATTGGACAGCTTATTGACACTTAAACGACTTGCAGTTGATAAATGTTGCTGCAGTTGATAAAACGAAGCCGAGAGACAGTTGGGATTGCCATTGAGTGCTACGAATACTCGGATATCGCCTAGACCCTAGACACTGTTGTTTATGGGCTGGCAATTATGAATTAAGTTTTTGATTGGCTGTTACGATTTCTAGGAAAAGTTTGAGCTTTTATTCCAGGAGTTGCAAGAGTCCTATAGGGAGATGCGCAAATGGTTTGCACGTATTTGTTCTTATTTGGAAACGCATTGCTTTGGTGCCAAAGTGAATGACTGGATGATGAGAGGGTGCATTTGGTTTTGTTTGATCGTATCAAGGATAAGACTATTTGGATGTTTATTTTCTCTGGCAAATAAGATCTATCTACTGGTAGAAGGCTTTGGATTTCATTTGAATGTAAAGTGCTGGTAGGAGATCGGTTCGTTCACTTGATTAGTAAGTCTGGAAGAATATGGGACTATGAGTGGGCATAGTTCGCAAATATGTGTAGTTGATGCTTTTATTGACAGCTGAACGAATTGTTATGTGTGCCTCGGGATTGTTAGTTCCACCACTGTTCATGCTCACCTTCCCATAGAACATTCTTTTCGAAAATACATATACCCGCAGAAAGTGAGCTTGAGTTCTTAAAATTAAATAAAGATTTTGAAACTGCATAAAAGGAAGCTGAATAAAAAGAAGAACAAAGCTTTAGAAACAGCAAAGCAGCTCTAGAGGGATATTGAATTTCGTTACGGAGAAGAAGCAACAGTTGATTCATATTCGGTAAATGATTTACTACAGGCTATGTTCCAGGTATGTCCCTAGTTAGTGGCTTAATAGTCAATACCAAATATCAGAATGATGAGTAAAATTACAGACAAAATTCTTTCCCAGTGAATCTGAGTGAAGAAAAAACTATTCAGGATGAATTGTTTAGAAGGAGGCGTCGAAGGCGAACTTATCAGAACTCCTGGAAATTACAACAAAAATCTTAAAAATACTAAGATCAGATCCAAACCAAAGAAACAGAAGTGAATTATGGAAGTGCAATCTCAGGATTGATTTTGTTTTTTCTTATGCCATCGGTTGGGTTAACATTAGAGAAAGGCTTTCGAACGACTATGCTTTAATGAATTTTTACCAGAAAGTATTTTATAGGGACTCCTCTAGCAAGTACGTCAACTTGAGATCTTTAAGGGCCCAATTGTCATAAGCTTCTGTCAAATGACCGAATGCGCGTCATTTACGTCGTAAAGTTCATATTTTGAAACATAAAGGAAAGGAGTTCTGAGCGCATTTGAATAATTTTAATGTGAAAGATGAAGTAACGATAACACGGAAAGACATCCATTCGGAGCTTACGGGATAAAATCACAAATTCCGGCAGTTTTTCCGGCCGCTAAATTATTTTTATTTGGTTTGAGGCCAGGGGTGGAGATCCTGATAAAAATCATTTTCTGTTGTTTCTTTAGTGTCGATTCATGTTGAATAAGATTAGATTTAGATTAGATTTATTCATTATAAATTATATATAAACAATTTTTTCTTTTTTAAATTTTTACATCATGAACAGCTAAAGGCATGACAAAAATGATGTCGTCTGCCTGAATGGCATTAATTAAGCTTGAAAATTGCTCAGTATTTTTATTAAAATTCAATCAAACAAATTAAAAATAAATTTCAGAAGATAAATTAAAAATGAAGAGTTTCTTTATGATATCGACAAATTTAAACAAAATAGTAAAAAAAAAATTTAGGGCTTTAAATTTAGCTAAAACGAAAAAAGTTGTGCGGATCGCTTAAAATGACTATTTGGTTACTTTAGCTTAGTTTTTAGGCTTTGAGTTTAGCTAAAACGAAAAAAATTGTGCGGAAAGCTTAGATTAACTATTGATTTTTTTTTTTTTTACTTTTTAGTTTAGATAAAACACATTTTTAGAAGCACTCATCAATTATTCTAGTTCGGTATGACATCGCCTTCTTACAGTACGCCATTAGATGCTTCCAGTTTTCACCATTAAGAATTCTCAGTACTTCATTCTCTTCCAACAAATGTTTACCAAAAACTGCTTTTCTTATCTCCCTCAATACTGGGCAAACTCCCAGAAAATGGCCAACATCTTCTTTCACGTTCAGGTTGCAGATACTGCAAATCTTTGCTAAATCACTGCGATGAGGAACAAAGTTGAGTCGCAGCATCTCCCCTCTTACTTTGAAAATAGTACTGATGGTATCCACTGAGTAATTCGGGGTGAAGTAGTTCCGTTCATTCAGGTTGTAAGTGAGTTTCGAGTAAAACGACCTTTCCGTTGATGCTCGTGCTCTTTCTTTGAAAGCATACCTTTCGTCTTCATCCGTTAGCTGTATAATTTCATAAAGTGATTTCTTCAGTGCTAAATTATTCAATCCTGCCTGGTTGAAGGTAATACCACAGTCCGCTGCCAGCTTTTTCCAATCTTGGTACCAACATTTCTGGAACTGCACCGAATACTGCCAGACCAACTTTGGAAGTCTTGTGTCTTTCATATTAGTTATCCTAATCAGGTAATCAGCATTTAGCTTGAGGGTTGATATGAATAGCGTAGACAGACCGCTTTCAAGGTAGAACATATATTTTGGTGTAGTAATTGGCAGCGAGAAGACTTTCCTAAGAAAAAAACATAGTATGTTTTCCACAGCATCGAATTTGTAGGCCCCCCAGACTTGTGCACCATAAAATAAGATTGATTGTGCTGTTGCATTGAAGACCCTATATTTGGAACTTAGAGCAATATTCTTATTATAAAATATCTTTTGCCAATTTGCACATATTGCAGTTTTAGCTTTGTCTGCTTTCGATTTGAAGTGTTTTTCCATATTAAGATTAAAAGTTAACTCCATGCCTAAATAACAGTATTGCTTAACAACTTCTAGATCTCTTCCATCGAACTTCCATTGTTCTGCTCTTGAAGCTATACCACTTCCATTTTGAAAGATCATAACCTTTGACTTGTCAATGTTCACTTCTAAGCTCCATGTCTTACAATAATCTGCTAGCCTATTTATCATCAGCTGTAGTGAGGTTATAGATTCTGCTAATATCACAATATCATCTGCGTACATTATAACTTTGATTGTGGCCGCACCAATTTTAACACCACAGGATAACCACTGTATCATGTCGTCCAGATATAGCGCAAACAGCAACGGACTAAGATTGCAGCCTTGCTTAAGACCACGGTTTGTTTCCAGTTTCTCTGATTTTTCCTTCTCGTCATATACTTGTGCAAATGATTGTTGGTACAGCTTTTCCAATGCATTAATAAATTTAGTTGACACTCCTAAATTATACAATTTAAAGAACAGCGCATTTCTGTCAATTGTGTCAAAAGCTGCTCTAAAATCGACGAAAAAGGCGTAAAGTTTTTTGTTGTTGCTGATTTTGATTCTAGCCAGTCCAGTCAGAACGAATATGTTGTCTACCGTTGAGTAACCCTTGCGAAATCCAGCTTGGTACTCGCTTAAAATGTTATGGTTTTCTACCCAGTTTGTTAGCCTTTCACATAAAAGAGAAGTGTATATTTTCAGTGATGCATTAAGAAAAGAAATGCCTCTGTAGTTTTTGGGATCGAAAGGATCTCCCTTTTTTAGAATGGGCCATATCAGAGCTTCGTAAAAGTGATCTGGAGGAATTCCAAAGTTAAATATTGTATTCAAAGCTTCTGCTAACTTTTCTTTAAAACCAGGCGAGTTATATTTGAAGAATTCGACTGGAATATTATTTGAGCCAGCCGCTTTGCCATCTTTCATTGACTTTAAGACTACTTCCAGTTCCTCTTTGTTTATATCCGAGTCAAAATAATTATTTCGCTGATAGGGACGTGCATATTGAAAAATACAACTTTCCTCCGTCAATGGTGTATTTAAAAGTTTGTTAAAATGTTCTCTTAAAGCATCCACGTTTATTAATGAATCCTGTTTTATTACAAAATTTCCATTGATTTTTCTAGTAAGAGTCCAAAACTCCTTCGAATCCTTGCACTCACCCAGCGATTTAGCTAAGTTTTCTTCAAACTTCAATTTTTTGACTTTGCAAACTCGTTTATATTCCTTATTAGCCTCCACATATGCCGACTTAAAGCTCGATGTATTATATTTCCGTAGCAAATTCAATAAGGATAAGGATTTTTTTCGAAGTTTTTCGCAGGAGAAATCATACCAATCATTTTTTTTTTTGCAGGTGGTGGGTTTTTTTATTTGACTAGCTACATCCATAATAATTTTTTCAAGTTCTAGAATTGGAAAATATTTGATCCTTAATATTGACTCCTTTCTTAGTAAAATGTCATTTGTTCTCATATGTATCTGATCTGTGTATTTATTATTCCATTTTAAGACTCCGCTGTTATTATGTAATACTGTCGGGGAGTTATCGTTGATATCTAATCCAATTTCGATCGAAATTGGAAGATGATCGGATAGATTAAGATCCCCCACTCGGAAATCTTTAATGGTGGAATACCAGTCTCCACCAGCAAGACAATAATCTATTGTAGAGCCACCTTGCTTCCCAATAAATGTTAATTCACCCTCTGAATCTCCAAAGCAACATCCATTTAACATACTTAGCCCAAAATCATTGCAAGGTTCCAATAAATTTTTTCCTTCAGAGTTGACTTTCTGGTCTTTTGCCTTTCTTTGCTGTGTTGTATTATTGAAAGTTGGCTCTAAATTACTGATTCTGGCGTTTAAGTCACCAATTAGTATTAAATTATGCGTCTGTAAAGTGCTTAACATGTCGTATAAACTGTTGAAGTCCAAAGTCCATTTAGAACAATTTACATATATGGGTATAATATACATTTTACCGTTAGCTTTTTCTTTGTTTTCTATATAAAAGTAATAATCATTATATTGGTGGATTTTATATTTCCAAGTTAAATTTCTTTTAATAGCCACCATTGTTCCTCCGCTTCCTCTTCCCCATTTTGCAGTTTTTTTTGCTGGTATCCAGAAGCATTTATATGTACTAAAGTATTTTTCAAATCCTACACATTTGTCTTCAATAATATGTGTTTCGAATAGAAATATTAAATCGTAATTCAACAAATAGTTAATAAAAGTGGGAAAAATCAATTTATTATTTAAACCACCCACATTATATGCGACAATTCGTAAATTACAAATATTTATTTTGTTTTTTATTTTTTCCTCACTGACATCCCTGCGCTATTGGTGTGAAGTTGTTGTCATTTCAGCAACAACACCACTTGTATCTGTCAACGTTTTGTCATTCTTAACCTCGTTGTTTGTTGGTAAACAACTCGAAAAGAATTCATCTGCCAAATTGAACATTTTCATTATTTTCGTGAATCCGCAATCATTACCGCATCTTAGTCCCAGTGAATTATCCCAAGTAAAAACGTTTCCATCAATAATAAGTTTATCGTTTTTGACGAATACTTTTGACTTAACGCGATCGCTCTTTATAAGTTTTCTTCGGATGCCAAGCAACTGTGCTCTTCGTCTTCTGACACTAGGTGGAAAATCTTTCTGGATTGAGATGGATGTGTTTTTTAATTTTTGTGTGTTCCTTAAAACTGAATAAACTTCTTCTTTGTTATTAAATTTAATAATAAAATTTTTAAATTTCGGATCCCAAGACTTGATTTCTTTAATTTCTTCGTGTTTTATTTCATTAATTGCACCATTTGATAGATTTTTGCAAATGTCAGCCACTTGTTGTTTTTGCTCAATTTGATTGTTTGCAATAATTTTCACAATTAGATTTTTATCTGTGGTTAGTTTATGAACGTTTTCCATTTCCATTTCTAAATAGTTAACTTTCGATTGAAGTGCTTTAACTTGAGTTTTAAGCTCATTATTTTCAATTCTTAGAGCGCCTATGTCATCGCGTAGCTCATCAATGTCAGTTTTTTTGGCCAAGTCTTTTTGTTTGAAATCGAAAATAAAACCGAGTTGTTCGATGGTTAAATCGGACACTTTCGAATTATGTTTAGATTTCTTCATAAAATCTTCCATTTTAATTGGCGAAAGCTCAGATGCAGGCCGTTTATTCATTCCTTGTGAACAATAACAGTTGACTTTTCTTTGTTTCACTCAATGATTCTTGTTTCAATGTTCAACGAAAATTATTTGATCAATTATCTTACCGCAACGTTGTAAAATTTTATTTGTTGGACGTTTTGAACAAAGCTCTATTTTGTAAGCAACGTTCTATAATTTATTTATATTTAAATTTATTTTAAATTCAAAAATACTATCTACGAGCTTAATTTGACTAAACCAATCACTTATGCACCAGTGTTGCCACCTTGTTGAATAATGTTGAATAATGTTGCGGTTCAACTTAAAAGTTATTCAGGGCCTATAGACTAGGACTGGAAGCCAAGAAAAGTAGTAAAGTCATCAACCTTCTAGTTTTCTTCTTTTAAGTTTTCGAGAATGTGGAGCTTCAGTTTGCAATGGTAAGAAAAGGACTGGGCTAAAACTGATGACTGACTGATGACTGACTTTTGGGTTGTAGTTTAATAAACTTAAGCGAAGAAATGAATGAAGGGGTTTCGTAAATATTGTTTCAAGAGGATTGTGGTCCGATTCAACCACTAGCTCCTTTCCTCACACGCATTTATGGAATTTCTCACAACAAAACTTTCTAGCAAGCTTTTTTCTCTATTTGCGAGTAATGTTGTTGAGAGTCGGTAAGAGACTTTGACGCGTAAGAAACTGTCTGATCTGATTGTAACAATACAGTACCGAGTGACACTGAGCTGACATCAACTTTCAAATTAACATCCTCATTGACATCATATAACTTGAGGCTTGGTGATTAAATTTTTCACCTTTTTAAAAGCGACCTTTTGTGGTGTATTCCATAGCCACGGTGGTGCTTTTGCTAATAATGAACGCTGATGAAATTTTTTAAGTAAATTTTTTCAGATACGTAGATTTACCGAATATTCGCTAAAATACCTTGATGTTGGATGGTGGTTTTAGTCTAGCGGCTGCAGATGTTTTCCCCGGGTCGGCTGTCATAACTTTTTGGCCAATAACGTGACCGAGAAATTTTGTTCTCTTTTTTTCAAACGAACGTTTTGATTTGTTTATAACTAGCCTTTCAGCTGGGCCGCAATGTCTTCTAACGATTGCATCTGGTGGTATCGGTGGAGAATGTTTTGAGTAATTTTGTGCGTAGCTTCTCGTTGCGGATTCCAAGTATGAGCTGATCACGCAGAAAGCTTTCCAGAAGTGATTCGAAAACACAAATTTGTGTTTTGACACGAGTTCATCGATGGTTTCATCCTCTTGTTGAGTTGTTCCGTGAAATTTATACCTTTCGAAAGTTATAATTCACTTTAGGCATAAAATACGCTTCGAATAGGTATTCAATCGAGTCTAGTGACGCTTCCAGACCTGCTTCTGGTGGGGGAAGAGCGAATGTGCTATGTATAAATTTCTATCGCCAAATCGCGGACATGAATGTTGCCACATGGATATTGTTCGGCTCATTGACCATACCAGTCGCAATTTCGAAGTAAGAATATTGCTGTTTCCACAGCTTCCATTCTTTGGCGATATCCTTGTCGTGTGCTATACGATAAGGCAATTTGGTGGGAGTAAAAAATTGGAAGTATCGTTGTCGGCCTTGTTAATTTTTTTTTTTTTTTTTTTTTTGAAATGGGCTTCGGCACCATGTAAAGTTAAATGAAACAATACTTTGACCTTTACATGACTACAGATTGTTTTATTAATACTTTTCAATACTCCGATGTAAGGTCGATGGATAGCCTCTCAGAGCTGACTGATGCCTCATAGTAGTTCAAAGGCCAACGTATGCGAAACGTCAGTCACTTTTCAGTGACATGTGCTTAGGGTAGGATTATATCCATCTCTCAGAGGGACAGGCTATCTCTCGCCATTATAGCTTTCCTACATGAGCGGTGGTTGTGAACGGGATATCTTCATCCACTCTTTTGCTACTAAAAGGTAAGTTAAAAATAAATCAACATGGTGGTGCAATGAGGTTTGGGGGCCTAACGCATTTCAAAGACATTTATATGTCAATTCGAAATGGCTTAGCTGGAAAAGATTTTTTTTGGTATGACAACAAGGTAAGTCAACAAGTCAACGTTGGCAACTGGAAAATTTCTGAACACTGAAAGAGTTTCTTACGTTGAGAACCACGTCTTCGGTTTAATTGACAGTTGATTGATCTGGGGATCGCCTCGTAGCGTAGCTTTGAAGATTTTGAGAAGAGGAAAATGAGTTCTACTCACAACTTAATTTAAAACCGCAGCAAAATCGATTGATTGGAATCCATATCCATATCCAGAGCTTTTGCTGTGCAGAATATTGTGCTTGCCGATAGAGATTTCGAAATTCTAGTTTATAAGGTTTGTTCGTTGAAGCCCTAATGGGGTCACCCTAGGGACGACGCCACAAAGCGTTTTTTGAGAAACCGAAAGTCGACTTGAATGTCACATTGAGTGTTTTTTTTTAACCCTAGGGCTGACCTAGGTTTTCTTTCAACTCGCCCTGGGTTTTTGTAGTGGCGAGTTGTGGGCTGTCAAATGGAATTTATTTTTTTCATGACAAGGATGTTTTTAATTTGTGGTTTAGCGTTTTTTGAGGATTGGTTTTTTTGACAACTCATAGGGTTGTCAAGTAAACCTGAGTCCACCCTGGGAAAGTTCAACGAAATGACCTATAATATATTTGTATGGTTTGTATTCCCAAATAAAAACTTCTAAAGACCATTCTCCTAGATTGGATGGCTCTCCTTGTTCTCTTTTTCATTGGTGAACTTAGTCATCGTACCTACATTGCAAGCTTGTATCATTAAATTGAGATCCCAAGTTCAGTGCCACAACTGCAAAATACTTAATCGAATTACCAATCATGCTCTTTAAAGTTATCAATTCCTTGCTTTAAATTTTGATACCAACTCAATCCTTAACCACATTTGTGTGTAGCTATGTAAGCCTACTCGTAAAAATTTTTATTTAAAACAAACATAAATATTCATCAGCAAGCAAAGATCTCTCTGATTTACAAACCTCAAAACTGAAGCCCCATGATTTTATTCCCATGTTCACAAGTCCCCACAGGAATGAACAATATTATAAATTGATTGAAGTTGCAGTCAAACAATCTGACAATGGTGTTGTATCGTTTGTCGCCTCACCCTAACCCTTCAAAAAATATAAATGATAGCCGCCACTCACCACTTCAACTTAAAAAGAAAAAAACAACAACATAGCAACATCAACAACAACAAAAAAATGGATAAAATCATGGCGATGATAGGCAGAAGCGAGCCAAACAAAAATTTTATATTCATCCGAATGTGATGGTCGAACGCAAATGTACTATATATGCAAATATCCAACACGCACATACACAATCACACACACACACACATACCCACGCACCAGACTAAAATTAACATTTAAATTGAAGTCACGCGGGATACGACCAAAATATGTCAATTTATTTTTGAAAAATGACTGTTTTAATACTCAGTTATATCCGAATTTGTCTGCCGCTACTGATGTTGAAGCCGATGCTGTGTCCTGGTGCTGGAGGCTGGAGCTGCCAATGTTTGTCAGTGTAGGCTCATTTATTTTTTACTTTGATCGGCCGTTCGTGCCGTACAAGGACTTAAGAGAATTGCTTACATTTTAATGTTGTAAATGGCAATGAATTTTTCATTAAACATAACCGATTGCGAAACCATTGGCTTATACAAATTTAATTGACTGCGAGTTTCTCGCAAAAATGCCTTATTTTTATTTATTATTGTTTTCGTTTTTTTTTGTGGGCAATTCTTTTCCTTTTTTTTTTTGTCGCTTTTTTGATGAGATAACACTCCCATTACACACTTACACTTACACTTACTCCCAAACTGAAATGAACTCGAAAAAGTTCAAGCACATTTGCCATCCATCATTGATTTTGCACGCCCCATTTGCTATCTCTCGTGTGTTGGTTGCGCCGCGCCTCGTCGGACGCCCGCCAGTGACAAATTAAAACAAATGAACCCGTTTTTCTAAAAACACTCGTATCGGCCTCAGGCCAGGCGACTAGAATTATGACAATTTTACGTGAAAATTGCACGTTTCTGTCGGAGGCAATGAATCCTTGGTATGTGGTTGCAGGGCTTTAGCTTTACGTGACTATGCAAAACGAATGCACTTTCATAAAAGTTTGAATTCTTTTTTCCTGTTTGTTTGTTTGTATTTCTTTGCTCCCCTTCAGCCGGTGCACCGCGCGACGTAACGGTTTTCTTTTCATTTTTATTTCTATTCTTGTGGAAAGCTTTTCTTCTGCGTGTTTTGATGCAAAGTTTGTTTTTCTTTCCGTGAAGGGTGCATTCTTTCTAGCATTCTATCGCCCGAGTCCTTCTGGCGAAACGACACTGCCATTTACATTCCGTCGAGAACCGAAAACACTTCCCGACAAAAAAAAAAAAAACGGACAGGTAAACAACAAATAGTGCGCCCGCGATTACGTATTTGCCGAATGAATTGGGGCTCTTTTTCCGTTGCTATTTTGTGCTGAAGAATGAGTAACTTCAATCTCGTTGCTTTGCATTTCAAGCCTTGCACAGAAGTTAGCATTGGCAGTATAAGCTTATGTTTATACTAGAGGTAGTTAGCTCTCTTGGAAAATACACATAAGCTGGTGGAAAAAATTCTGAAGCTGGAATTGTTCGTGTCTTTTACCCTCACTAGGTTCAAAGAAAATAAGAACGAATGAATTGAAATTTGCTTTTGTTGCAGTTTCTATGGTAAAGAAAAAATAACTTGAATTTGATTGATTGGCTTTGTTTTCAATTTCATAGCAGGTTTGTCTAAGTGTTTGAGTTTTCCTGAACTTTATAGTAAAGTTCTCATACGATTGAGTTGAGCAGAGAAGAGAGCTGGCTTTTTCCAATTTCGGGTGTCTCATGCACTTTTTCAATGTGAAGGGACACGCCAATATTTTTTATTGACTTTCTACGTCTGTCTAAGAAAAATTTACGAGAGCAAGTTAAGCCACCATTTTTCTTCAATTTCTAGACTTTCTCTTCTTTGTTATTTCAAAGAGCTAGTAGAGTACTTAACCCTAGGCATCAGTTGGTGAACTCCAAGGCAAGGAACGCCTAGACTCAAATGGCAACAGGGAGAAAAACCAGAGTGGTTCTTAAGATCCTTTAACTAAAACCAGCAAAAAGGAAAACTAAAATAGAAACAAGCTCTTATACAAAAAAAAAAAATCAAAAACGCAAGAAACCCACCGTCAGATGAGATTCAAAAGCAGGAAAAGGTACAAAAACTATCAAGTAATTCAATATTTTCAGTGGGAAAATATTTACTCTCAGGATAATGATGAAATATAACAGTAATCGCATCCTCGTTGCCATAATGTTAAATTGTTAAGTTAAACCAATGGGATTATTTTTAACTCAATATAATTTATAACTAAGAACTTATGAATAGGTTGACGTCGTTGGCAGAAAGCAGAATTTACAATGAGGTTAGCCATGAGGTATAACAATTTTATCAAATGTCATTATTTGAGCGCAAGCACGAGTTGCGATTGCATTCCTAATATGTACTTAAAACTGGCTGGTACAATAGCCTGCTCCTTCATCCATAATTTTAAGGTCCATATCGAGTTTGCTTGAGACGCAAACGTTCAGAGGCAGATCTCTTAGGCAATTCTCCAGATGTTGCTGGATTCTGACTGGTCTGGTCATGAGGATTCAAAAGCGGAGATCGGGAAGTCATAAGCTGAGAAACTAGATCCACAGGACTTGTAGCAGTAGGACTTTCCAAATCCACAGAGTCATTTACGGAAATAGCGGGTGGTGATAACGGAGTGCTACAATCTGTAATTGGAGTTGAAATGTTATTATCAAACAAGACAAAATTACCATTTCCTGCTGGGTCATTTGTGTCATTGGATGCTTCATTTTCCTTTCGAACCCGAAGTTGGTTTTAGTGTCGATTGCAACATCCATTCCCAGACTTCACAAGGTACATCTTGTTACCCAATCTTTTTTCGATAACACCAGATATCCACTTTCCTTTCTTAAGGTATTGACGAAAGAAAACTTGTTGCTCAGGTGAGAACTTAAACGTACTCTCGTAGTGTTTTGTTTCATTGGAGATGTTCGGAACCATTGCGGCTAACAGCGTTCGTTGGATTCGATCGTGCAGTTCTTCAGACGGTGAAACTACTGAAAAGTCTGGTGTCTAACGATATGTTGCAAGAAAAAGTGTCCAACGTCATTCTCAGCTGCATCAACCAAAATTTTAGATAAAGACGTCTTTAAGGTGCGGACCATACGCTCTGCGATGCCATTGGATTTGGTGTTGAACGGTGCCGACATCAGATGTTGAATAGCATTTCTTTTACAAAATTCGCCAAACTCTTTTTATGTGAATTGTGGACCGTTGTCGGAAACTAGAGTCTTTGACAGCACTTTCAAAACAAATATATATTGTAACGCATTCGCAACCCTTGTACTTCAACTTAATTTCATATTTCTATAAAAGTACACGGAAAATCTAACACACTTGATCGATTCTCGGCAAAAACAAGTCTGATACGACTCATCTTATTAGGTTTAGGTCTTTCATCATAAATAAAAAATCTGTTTTTCTACAAAATAGTAACCTTACCTTACATAACATTGAAAAGTCGATACACTGCCGAGTCATTGTTTGGTGCGGATTTTGGGCCAGAGGCATTTTTCGAAAATGAGCAGGGAGTGGCGATCGTTATCGGGCCATGTTGAACGAATATTTGTTCACAAAAATTGAAGAGGAGGATATTGGCAACATTTGGTTTCAACAGCACGACGCTACGTGCCACACAGCCGAAGCTACATTCGTTGTTTTGCGCGCTGTTTTTGAAAAAAAGTCAGAACCAGTAAGAGTATGCTGTGCTTTTTGACAGTCTACAACAGTGTTGAATTCAACAAATCTACATCCGGGTACATCAACTCCCTCGATGGGGCGATGTATTTCAACACTGTTACATTCTTCTTTGATGTCTTCGAGAATGTCTTCATATTCGTCCTCATTATACGCAATTCGTCAAGAGTGACCATATATTCAACAAACACAAAACTTCTATTGGTGGCACTGCTGTTCCAACCATTGACATGCCAAACACTTGAATTTGTACAGGAACAACGGCTCCGCCTATTTATGAGTTTTTAGCTCCAACGCTCCCTTCGAACAATAAGTTTCTTTTCGCCAAGTTGCATTCCATTCATGGCCTGATCCGTTAAAAAAGCGTATCCTTTACTTAGACCAGTAGCAGCATCCTTGACCAAGTTGAAAGCTCGTAGCTGCCCAAACGAGAGCAAAAGTTCTTTGACCTGATCTTTATTGTAATAGTTTGGAAGGCCACCGATAAGTGTTTTGTGAGATGCGTCTGGAACGACTGTGGAAATGACACCAGAGTGAGATTCACTAGATGGAGCATTGATGGGTTGAATATCGGTCATTCCAGGCATTGGTTGGTAATCATGGGGACGCCGTATGAAGTTTATTCCATCGAAAGCCACTGCCTGAGTTGTCTCATCAATAAATCTAAATTCAAGAAATCGAAATATTTATCTAAATTTATCTGAAAAGCGAGAACTGGATTGCCCGCTGGCTGTGCTCAATCAGAAAGATGCATCTGTTGGTTGGAGTTTGAAGAATTTCATTATTTTCTCTTCCGTTACACCGAACAGAATGTTTCCGACTTATAATATTCGAGCCTGCCTATGCCTATTGGCGGCTGAGCGGCGGCTCTAAGCGACGTATGGCCAGGCACTGAGCGACTGCTTAGGAGTTAAAATATATATAACTATAAATATATATAAATATAAAAGGCTGTTTGCCGCTTAGAAAATTAGAACAGGTTTGGTTGCTGAGCGGCGCCGCTTAGCCGCTCAGAATTTTGTTTCGCCGCTCGCTCATTGCGTGGTCGCTCCTGTGTGATTTCATATCTTTTTTTTTCCGCTCAGCCGCTCTGCCGCTTACTGCGTGGCCGAGGCCTCAGGTGAATCTGCTACAACGTCCGCTGGAATCTGACCAGCCGCTTGCATAGCCTTACATTGTAGTGGGGTTATGTGTTCGAATCCCGGTGGCGGAACATCCCAATATAGAGATGACTTACGACGACGAGACCTAAGACCTGGACGATTGCAGGAACGAGAGCGCTTACGATGCGATCCCTCGAATGCGACCTAGAGGATTGACGGAAATGGGGATCCCAAGATCGGTGGAAGCGTCTATTACGATCGTCTGCTTATAGTTTTCAAGACAAATTACAAATATCTAATGTAGAAAAGTATTTTTCACGACACTGCACCCACTCAAGATGGCTTCCTAAAAAAATGATGATCGTATAAAATCGGTCGTACAAAATCGGATAATTTTCCTCTCGGAACGGATACATTGGTAGGACCGATTACGACATGGTTGATGTAAAAGTGAAATTATTGATCACCATCGTGCTCTGTTAATAAGTCAGTAAAAAGTTTTTGAAATAAATACGTCGACTCTGAGAATATAAGACCTCAAGACATCCATTCAAACACACAAAACCTTTGATTACAAAACAAAAAACAGGGAACCTGGCGCTTTTCAACTTACTTACTTATCTGTTCATTAACAGGTAATATTCTGAAAAGCCGAAACTTTCCAACTGAATACATAGTCGATAGAAACTTTAACTCTAGAGCAAAAATAACCTAACCGAAGCCTTCACTGATACTTTCCAAAGTAATTTCATGGTCTGCTGGTGTAATTATTTCTTCATTCACTTAGACGATAACGATAATTAAAATTTTTCCCAACTAACAAACCAGCATCACAAGAAAAAAAAAATTTATTCAACTCTACCACAACGAGTCATGGCCATCTAAAGCGTTAACCGCTTATTTTCATTTTGCCTTTTAAATTTAGCACAAAAAAAAAACAACAAGAAAAACCAACAATCCATGACTAAACGGGAAGGGATGAAGCCAAAAAAAGGAGATTGGTACTCTGTGCAAGTCCATCCTACCCTCTAACCACTAGCCATACAAAAAACAAAAAATATCCCGCTTGTACTAACCTACCTACAGAAAATAAAAAGCGCAAACATTAAAAATCACTTGCCACAGAAACGTGATTGAAATTCAAATATAAATTGGTTCTGGAAAATTCATAGTTCGCAAATGGACAACACTCGGCATTCAAAATGTTCCAGCCACCTTGCCATTGCCACCGTCATTCGATGTATATCCATCCCTTGAAGCGAAACAACCCCCCCTCAAGCTACGTTATACTTGAAGCCGAAACTGATGGACCGTATAATACATTTGCCACTTGATCACGAAACAGACGGAATAGGAATAGACAGGAAATATGCTTTGAAAAAAAAAAGAAACGAAGAGAAAAAAATAACAACAAAAAAAGAAATTTGAAAATTGAAGGCACCAATACCAATCGATTGAAAAAAAAAAAAATAGGAAAATACATTGGAAAATGTTCCTCTGTTCGTTCCATTAGGGATACTAAGCGGACAAATATTTAATTTGATTTGATTTGTTTGGTCTGTGAAAGTTTGTGTTGGAAAATATCAACAGATGGCAAAAGGACGAAGGTTAAGAACTCGTGGACTTTGGAGTACAATAACTGAAAGCTCTGGCAATGTTGGTTGATGACTTGTTGACCTTTTCACAATGCGTGAAGAGTGTGAGTGCTGCGCTGTCAGCGTTTTAGAGGATTACATCAGCATCAGGCCGTTGTCTATTTTGCTCTTCCTTGCATTTTTTATTTAGGTATCGTCAGTGAACATCATAAAAAAAACAAAAATCAGTCTTTAAACTCGCTTGCATATTTAAATTTCTATAGTATAGTGCCTGTGAGACCTTGTGGGAAGCTTATTTATAAAGGGATGACGATTCAAGCTAACTTTACCCATGGCTCATAAAATACGCTTATTTAAACAGGCTGGCCGATTGGAACTGCACTTTTGCCAGCTGATGTAATTGCTTTTGAGCCCCAGAGACCCGAACTGACAAATGACAGGAACAGTGACTTCTATTGAGAAATGTACCTCCTCGATGGGAGGTTGCGCCTGTGTTGATGTGGTACTGCTATCCGATATAGACTTACATCAACCTCCACAGAGTCTTCTATGCCTCACAGATTTCTGCGGAGAAACTTCAACTTTTTACCGGAACGAATAAGCCATTACAAAGCTCGGAAACAGATTCTACATGTTCCTTACAAGATTTTTCGGTCGATTTTCTGTCTACATCGCCAATGGATACCATAGGGTGGCGCAGCAGTGCAAGGAGAGGGAATGGAAGGGACCTACCATCTTCTGCCGATTCCAAACAGCTAATTGAGGTAGTGCTTTTCATTGCAATGAAATTACTATTGGAGGACTTGTCAATTCTTCGAGAAGGGCGATACCCGTGGAGACACATTTTTGCCTCTGTTGGGACTCGAACCACGAACCTCTGGCATACCAATAGCTCTCTGCTTTAGTGCATTTGACAGAGCTGACAAACAAAACATTGTTTTGTGTAACTGCAAGAAACTCAAGAAGTGCTTTCACTCAATCAATTCCTTGAGTTTCACATCCCCTTTCAATAAAAAAAATAAAAAGCCAGACCAAAGCACTCTCCCTTGTGGAACATCAGCAATTTTCTACTGAGTATTCCGTTCCTTCTTCTACCTTCTGTGAAATAACTTAGTAGAATCCGAAGTCAAATATGCCTGCTTAAACTTCTAGCCGAAGGCATCGTATGTCATATCTAATAGAATCGAAAATTTCCTGAACTAAAAGAAATATACTACCCATTGGCTTTTTTCCAAGATTCTAGTGTTGACGTTTACAGGAACGGATTTTCAAAGCCTATCAGATGATTATCTCAACTACAAAAATTATCAGATGTCTTAAACCTGTTTGGACCTTTGGAATCCAATTATGGGGCTTTACAAAGAAAACAAATACTGAAATCATCCAAAAGTTCCAAAACAAAGTCCTTCTTGGAATAGTAAATGCACCATGGTATACAAGAAGTAGCGATTTACATCGTGACCTTACAAATAGAAAAGGTTACAGAAGTTGTAAGAAAACATGCTGCTTCACACAATCAGCGACTGCATAGTCATATAAACTCTGAAATGGAGTCCGTATTAAATACGAGAGGCGATGTTCGGAGATTAAGAAGAACCAAGCCACACGAGCTTATGGTCTAAAAGTCATGGGAAGCATTTAAAGCTTAAGCTTTCCTTAAAGCGATTATATTATAGAGAAAGAAAAATCTGTTGTCTATCGTTCAAAGATTGGTTCCTTCTGATAACGAGGAGTTTCTAGCGAGGTAGGAATCCCACACTACTTGGCGTCAAATACTGCCAAGTGTCTTTTGAAGATTTCCTCCTGACAAAAAAAAAGATGTTTTCAAACAAAATAGGATATATCCTATTTAGTTAGATGTTCTCAAGTGTTTAGCACTTTAACAGTACATCAAAAACTGAATCCTAAAATATCTCTCTATTTAGAGTGATCTGCATTCCTGGACATAGAGGGTGCCTTAAATAACGACAGTTACCTTGTAATTACAAGGGCACTGACAAATCTCAAAGCAGATAGTTCGATAGTGGAACTGATAAATCTCATGCTAAAAAGCAGGAGAATCAACTCAACTCTAGGAAACTTTTCTGTAAAGAGATCTGTTAGTAGAGGAACTATCCACTCTTCTTCATCAACGAACTTCTAGTTGGCTTGAAAGCTGAGGGATTCAAAGTGATTGCAAGTGCAGATGACGTCTTCATTGCCTAATCAGGTAAATATGCTCACGTCCCTACGGATCTGATGCAAACCACTCTAAACAAACCAGTAAAATGAGCAAGAAAAAGTGATCTAGTGTTCAACCCTAAGAAAACTGAACTTGTTCTCTTGACCAGGAAATACAAAATTACTCAATGGTAAGATGGAGTTTTAGGCAAGGGGTAATGAGGTTAAAGTCGAAACTGTTAAAATTCAAATTAACATTACTCAGCATTCGGGAGATAGGTTCATATCAGCCATATGACGTTCGATGAGGAAGTAGGCAAAAGAGGCGAGGCTTCCGTATGTTGCAAGGATTAGTGTTCAAAAAGATAGAGTGGTAAAGGCTTGTGCAGTCGACGGCGAAGGTTCCAGAATGAAGAGAATATCGAATATTTTTCTTCGATCTTTCAAAGTATTCATGTTGAGAAGCTTGATGCGATCTTGGTAAGGAGGTAAAGTCAAGGGATTATTCCAAGGCAGACCACTCAAAGCCAATCGAAGAAAACGGCGCTGAATATTTTGAATTCTAGAAATGTGAACTTGTTGGAAAGGTGTGAAGAGGTGGTATTGTTAACAAAAAAACTTGTCGTGGTCAGCTCTACTACGTTGAAGGTAGGACATTCGCTTTGAGTGAACATGAACATATTGACCAAAAGCATCTAGATCTTTAGCGACTTTTTCAGGAGACAGATCAAAAAGCTTATGGTACGTATATAGCTTCTTAAGAGTGGGAACATCAGTGAGTAGACCTTCCTGCAAACAATGTCTGACTTATCGTAAAAATAAGCCAGGAAGATCCGGGTATTTTCGTATGTCTTTTAGCCTTAAAGTCTAGAGAGGACGTACTGTGACTCTGTTGAATCAATGGTTTGTTGGGCTACTTACTGTGGGAGGTAAAAGGGGGTTAAGGCTGGAAGTTGAACTGGAAGGTGGGACAGCTGCTCTAGGATTTAGTATATATGGGAACTGATAAAATTTGGGTATTTCGCTCCAGATGTTAGGGAAAAGTGTGTTATCCGTAGAAGAGGATGTTGAAAGGGTTTGATTAGTGGGTAGAAAAAAAGTGCGAGCTATGGGAGATACATAAAAAGAAACTCTACGCGGAGGCTTAGGTCGAACATGGCTGTGATTCGGTTGGGATGCAAATTGTTGATCTTTAGTCCTAGATTGAGGCAAAGACTGTCTTGACATAGGTTGGGGTTATGATAAGTCCTGGATTGGTGCTTGAGTTGGGGCTGTGACTGGAGCCCAGGCTTAAGAGTAAGTTGGAAAAAATTATGAGGATGGTTTGGGATATTCAAGGTTGGTCCAAAACTAGGCATGATCTGGACTTTGCAGGACCAGTTGGGGTCAGAACTCAGGGAAAGTTTTGTTTTCACCTTATATATACTGCCCTGGGATATTTGGAAACGAACATACTGGCCAGAGCCTCACCAGATGGTTTGAGGAAAAGCCATTCATATTTAGAAGAGATGAGCTTTCAGACGAAGCCTAATATCTAGGTAATAGGTATAAACCTAGAAGCTAAGCTGGAAAGCCAAAATACAGTAAAGAATCAGGAAATCCACCTATCTCCCGATGAACCAATGATAACATCGGTCACGCTGCAATCCTGAACCTGTTCAGATCAATCCCTTGTTGCTCTGACTAAACCATACCCCAATTGGTTTTTGAGAATAAGTTTCAAGTCTCAATTCCACTGAGAACTACTTGGGAAGACGAAGAATTCTTGAGAGATGATTCAATTCATTTCTATGCAGATGGTTTAAAAACTGCAGAGGTGCTGTGGGGTGTACTCAAACCGACTTAACGTAAGTCTATCATTCTTCCCTCTAAACCACTGTAGCGTGTTCCAAGCGGAAATTCTGGCGTTCAAATAGGTCCTATCGTGGCTAAAAAAACGTGAATATCCGGATCTTTTCAGTTAGTCAAGCAGCTATCAAATCATTCAGCGCTGTTGCTACGAACTCAGTTACCTGCCTCAACAGTCACCTATTTCTTAGGGAGATGGCTGAACAGTTTGATATTCACCTTATTTGGGTGCCGAGGCACAGAGATACCCTACTACGAGTGTGGCAACAAAACATATATGGCCAGGACTAGATCCAAAACGCACAAGGCATTTGTTATCCATAACCAGATTGCACGTTAGCTTCGGAATCAATGTCATCAGCGGACACTGTCTGATTAGAAGACACGGTATAAAACTCGGCATTTCTTCTAACGACTTCTGCAGAAATTGCAGGAGACAATCCCACGCCTCCCCTGCTCATGTCCTACACTCAAAAGATTCATCTAGGAAAATATTTCCTTGATGAATTAAGCGATCTGGCGAACGCAGATATCCTTCGTCTATATCACTTTCTGTACTCCCTCACATAATTTTTATGGTATCACAATGGACCTTATATTAGTCGTGTAGTGTGTCTGTTGTTTTCCTGACATTGGTTTTCTTTCGAAGATTCTTGTGTTGGCGTTTGCGGGGAGATACCACAATGTTGGTGAGCGGCGATTTTCAATGCATATCTTATGTTCTCAAAAAAACAAGGATTCTGGATTACTCTATCAAGTAATATGTTCTCAAGCGTCAAGTGTTTATCGGTAAAGCAGAAGCTGCTTCCTAAGATTTTTCTCCATTTTGAGTGTTCTGAGCTTGGGAATTCATTTAGCTCTTGGCAACTTCCATCTACTCTGAACGTATAATCACAGTACTCATTGTTTTTGTGAGTTGTAATTCAACCCCCGCTTTTCTTTGCAACTACGCGACGGTTTGGATATGTTCTGTTCACAAATCACTTCGTTCCCAAGAGCTTTTGTATAACTTTTCATTCGATTGCCTGCCTAAATTTAGACACTGAAATACTCTCTATTCGGATTATCTCGCTAAACCAAAACCAATGCCACTTGAAAACATTTTGAATGCCAACACGAGCGTCTCTTCACACACAACAGTCAACATTGTAAATACTTAAAAAAAGAACCAAATTAGAGTTTCCAGACATCATCTCTCAACTCACAAAACGTAGTCGATAAATAAAAGTATCACGAGGTTCTTAAAAGTCACTCATCTCGATTAAACAACCCCGCCAACATCATAACATAAAAATGTATCATAAATGAAAGCATAAGGTGAACGCTTCAAATTACGAATATGATTTCAAAATAAATTAGTGTATATTGCGGTAATGGATATACATCAACTCATAAAGCTCTGCGGATACAATATTGGTTTTGTTAATTTCGGAGACATGCGGTTAATTACATTTACAAAAAGTCCTTGTGTATTTCTTGAAATTGTTATAATTATTTCTTGCTTAATTACCTACTTGTGCCAGATTACCATGATGTATTGTGGTTAATAAATGGCAACCGAAAATGTTGATAGTCCTTGACAAAAAAAAGGGACTTAATCCTTTTAATTGCTTCGTATTTTTGTGGAAGTTGGTTATAGACATTTAAAAACTAATTTTCTCCAAGGATATACTGAAGCTTTAAGATTATTTGAGGTCAGAGGAAATAGTTAGAGTCGTAGAATATTTTTGTTTTTGAAAATGAGTTTTTAAATTTAAAATTCAATTTGCATAAATTGGTGTTGGTTTTCTGAAGGGCCATACTAAAAAATGTGTCCTTTTTCATTGGAAATGTTTTTTTCATAGACTCAAAACTGAGGGACTGTTTACTGCTCAATGTTTCCAGTTGTTGCTAGAGGTGGTATTTTTAGTTAAAAAAATGACATATTATCGTGGAACGCCTACGGCCATATTTCGTGTTGTTTCAATCGTTTTAACTTTCGTCCGTTACAAATTACAATATTACAACTAAAAGAAACTACCTTGCATCCACCCTACGGTCCAAGCTGCAAACCAGATCCTATTTTCCATTTAAGACAAACAGTTGAAAGTGTTTTTATCCTACGCAGCTAATGGTAACTCTACTTCTTACTGTGAAAACTATTTTTTTTTTTACTTTTTGCATAGCAGCAAGTTTAATAAGCAAACGCCCTTCACACACCACACACACATGGTCGTATAGAGTGGGAAACTTTTTGTTTGCCATAAAGTTCTTTCAAGAGCCGTATTTCAAAGTCTCAACAAAACACTGCAAAAGTTGGGAGTTTTAGCTCCGAAGAATAACAAAAAAAAAGAAAAAAAAGAACAGAAGGAAAGGAAAGACTTAAAGGTGATTCCCTAGAAAGGTAACCATTTTGAATGACACACTTGCAATATATTTTTGTTCTGTTCACTGCAGATGAAAACTTTTGGGAAAAAGAAAACTTACAAGAGGATTATCGGTTCGGAATGCAGAGACTCACCTGGCATTTGCCTCGGTAAAACAATAAATTTTATATACACGCGCGTATATGTATATGTATACCTATACCAAAAAAGAAGGCATTAAAACTATTCACTGAGGGAGAATCTTTTAAACAAACATCTCTTGCTGACGTGACGTTATCGACAAACTATCAGAAAAACTTCGGTGTGAAAAAAATTACATCTAAAATGTTCGTTACACAGGGTGTTTTTGCATCCTCAATGGTTTGCTCTAAGAATCTTGTGAGCAAAAAATAAGTATGGAGTTCAGCCACTCCAGTGAATTAGAAAATCCTTCAAGCTACAAGTAATAAATGTAAGTTCGTGGCTATTTTACGATCGGATTATTTCAAATTCTTTGTTTAGTTCATTTCAGTTCATATCTATTTAGTTCCGTTTATGGACAAACTCTCCTACCCAGTTCATAATGAATCAATTTACATTCCCAAGATTCTGTAGAAAGTTGATTAATACAATATGACACATACCCATGGCGTTATGGTTAGCATGTCTGCCTGTTAACCCAGAGCTTCTTGGTTTGAACCCCACCCCCCACGTAATGACGGAAGTCAGTAGTGTTTTTTCCACAGGTATCGCTTTCTATCGCTGAAGAACTTCCTTCAAAAATGTGTTGGCCCCAACTAAGATCATCGTTTACACATATACCAAGTACTGACAGCTTTTCGGTTTCTTGGATGCCATTCATGGAGAATGGCAATGGGGGAATGTTAAGCTCCAACGACAAAAGACAGCATTGAGTTTTCAAAGCATTGAATTCTTCGGTTCTTATGACCCCATGTAACAATGCTGTCAAGGTAAGAATTCAATATTCAATAAGCTTACCATACGCAACCGTTCCAGTTCCGCATCCGAAGATTGGGTGGGGGGGGGGGGGGGGGGGGGCTATCGCATATTAGGCTAATGTTGGTGATTTTAGCCGTGATGCGGATTGTCATTGACTGGATTTTGGCTAATC
The DNA here is from genome assembly GCA_914767635.1 of Melanostoma mellinum. Taxonomy (NCBI): domain Eukaryota; kingdom Metazoa; phylum Arthropoda; class Insecta; order Diptera; family Syrphidae; genus Melanostoma; species Melanostoma mellinum. Next base: position 38,171,184 of record OU612058.1, on the reverse strand, counting down.
ACCTTATCACTGAGTCTTCCTCTAACGACAAATCCGCACCCAAATAATCGCTGTCTCTGTTGTCTGTAGCAGTCGCCATAGTAGATGCCACAGTTTGTCATCTTTTTTATGCACGGACAACTCTATAGCACTTCTTGGATGGCGGATATGTCTGCTTTGCTGCAGTCCAGGGTGTCTGCTTATTCTCCAGCCGCACATAGTCCATTAAGAGATCTTACATTCCACGTGCAGATCCGGAGGTCATTGTCCTTTTTTCGTTTGCTTGGGTCGTCAACTTTGAAATCATTATCGTTATCCGAGGCTTTTGGTTGTTTCGGAACCATGTGTTTTTACGTGGTTGGGTAGTTAACCCTAAAAAGGCCAGGTCCTTTTGGATCCCATCGGACATAAACAGCTGGAAATATCCAGTGTCACTACCTTGCTGCAGGGGTGTGAGTACTGCCGTTGGCTAACCAGGAGCTCATCCGCCACCATCTCTACTTCAATACCCTGTCCTAGTATTGAAAGACCCTGAAAGACCTTTAAACCAAATATGATGGAGTAGCTCCTTCAGGGGTTTCTGCTTTTTTGAGTTCTGAAGTCCACCGTTGATTCTGTCCTTCGAATCCATCCGCAGGGACATTTACGCAAAAGTTCTCGTAGACCACTGAGATTTGGGCAGTCAGTCATTATTCGCAGAGCATTATGATGTTGATGTTGATTGTGGTACCCGTGGTGTAATGGTTAGCATGTCCACCTGGTAACCCAGTGGTTCGAGGTTCGAATCCCAGCAGAGGCAAAATGCAAAAATGTTTTTTCACGGGTATCGCCTTTCGCGAGGAATTGGCAAGTCCTCCGTTAGTAAATTCATTGCCATGAAAAGCGCATTCTCAATTAGCCGTTCGGAACCGGCGAAAAATTGTAGATCCCCTCCATTCCCCCACAAGGCATGGTTGTGAGAAATGCGCTAGGCCCAGGGGCTCCTCGCTCTGTTGCGCCACCCTATTTATTTTATTATGATGTTGATCACAATTCTTTTGTTTCCTAATACATGGAAAACACAGAGCCAGGTAAAGCATTCCACATACGTGTGGTGCGATATATCCTATCCTAGTATTGAAAGACATTGAAAAACTTCGGAGGATTCTATTTTTTTGACTGCTGAAATGTACCGCTGATTCTGTATGAGGAATTAATCCGCTGAAACATTCCCAAGAAGTCCTGGTAGACCACCGAGGTTCGGGCAGTCTGTCATTACTCGCAGAGCATTATACTGTTGATCTGTCTCTTCTTCGGTCCATGGTTAACACTTGCACTAACTAGTTTAGCAAGTCAATGCCGGGTGGAGAATTCCAGCTCCCAGTGGCTACCAAGTGGAGGTATAGTAAGCACAATTGACGTTTACTATTAGTTGCAACAGGGGTGATCACGAGCTTGAACCAAAACTTTTTGAAAATGTTTTCTTGCAATCTAAGTTGGTTGAGGACTTCCTCCATTTGATTGCACCACCTGAAACAAAGTCTTCCTCTTCCGCGATTTTCCTGCGATGTGCTGTCGAAAACCCATTGAACCAGTGAGTGCATTGAAGTCCATCCGCTCTACACGCCTAGCAATCGCAGTCTCGCTATGAGTAGTTTTCTTTCTATGCTGTGGTATCTTCTTCTCCTCTTCACCTACAAAACCAAAGATTTTCGAAGTATTTCTCAAGGGTTTCCTCATCCGATTTCGATAAGGTCCATGGTTGTGCGTCCTATAGCAGGACTTGGATAATCAAGGTGTTTAAAGGGCTTTTAAAAAGGGTTTGATTTCTCAATTGACTTCTTAACCAAAAAAAAAAAAAAAACAATGGTTAGCAATAATTATTCTCTGTTGATTTCTGTATTGATGTTGTTTTCAGTTTCTATAACCGATCCTAGGAAGAAGAAGTCCTGTACTACTTTGAAGTTATGCCTTTCTGTTGTGACTTTTTGTTCAATTCGTCTCTGTCCTTGTTTGATGACAACATATACTTCGTTTCGCTTTCATCAACCATCAAATCCATTTTTACCGCTTCTGTTCCAATGCTCGGAAAAGCACCAATGACATCACGCTTTTTTCTTCCCATAAAGTCAATATTTCACTTATTTTATTTAATCAATAAAAAGATTAATATAATTTAAACAGTTAAAAACACTTTTTATATTTCCTCAAATGTACATTTCAGAAGCAATGCTTCCATCTCACTGACGATGATGCAGTTGAGGCAGCTCCATAAACGCTAAACATGGGTAACGCAGCAAAAAATCGTGCGCTGATACACTAACTCAAGCGCAGTATACCGTATCAACGCAATGCGTTAACGCAATTGCGGTATGGCGCAATTTTTCTGGACTGAATATATCCAGTGGAAAATTGCAGCAACAGATAAAATCACTCTTTTATCCTTTCGGGACATCGTATTCGTAAGAACAAGAACTATACACATTACACAATAACGCAACACAACAAGTATTTACAAACTTCAAGTTTCAACACATACTTACTATGCTTACAAATTCATTCGTAATATAGGTACATCTTATAAAGCGTTCCTTTTCATAACGATTTTTCATTGCACCTTTTCTTGGTAGCTTATTAGAGAAATAACAACCAAGAGGGTAAACCTCACACACCACACACAACTGCATCCGCCGCCCGCCGCCCAACGCCCAATTGACAATTGACTTTAAAAACACCACTTTATATTGAGCTACATACGTTTATTAAAGATATATCTAGTTGTACAAAAACAACAATGTAAACAAATAAAATTAAGAGATTTTTCTGCGATACAACATACAAGATAGAAGATACAAGCATCCATCAGCCAACCAACAGTACTCATTATTCCTATCAAATAAATATCATGATTTCTCTGCTCTAAAGAAGAGAATATAGATAAGAGTAAAGAGTCTCAATTGCGCTGTGGTATCACAATCACTGCGCCACAAGTGTATCATTGCGCTATTGAGTTACAGCTGCGCTAGTGTATCATTGCGCCATTGAGTTACAACTGCGCTGTGTGTATCATTGCGCTATTGACTCTTCTATAGCGCAAAGACACACTGGGGCAGTTCGCAGTTGTAACTCAATAGAGCAGTCATAATGCGCCTTTGGTTCTGTTCTCTTAATGCTGTGCTATCGAGTACACTACTGTAGTATTGTGTGTGAGCTAAGTCTGCTATTATACGGTGAAATTTGTTTCATGAAACAACTTCGAATTCTTCTTTGTTCTGTCATTCCGTGTCGCAAGTGCTATTATACGATGAAATCCATTTTAATGAAACTAGTTTCACATTTCTCTTTATCTTTCATTCGCTGTTTTTATTTTTGGGGGAGTGCCTGCTTGCTTCAAAACCGCTTCTGTTGGCAATTGAAAAACAAAGAAGTCATTATTACTAGTATTATTACTTATTTTTGAACCAAATGAAACAGAATAAACAAAAACACGAACAAAGACAAAGAGAATAGTGATGTGTCGGTATAATAAACCGAGTCAAACCGAGTTGACTCGGCTTACATTTTTTCAAACCGAGTTGGCAAACCGAAGAAAAAAAGAACCAAATAATTAAAATGAAATGAATGCAAGCAGACCGAGTTCACTTGAACATAATCAAAATTACCCTCCTTTAGTTGCGGTCTGTGCCAAACACAATGCACTTATACATATAAAAGTCCATAGTCGAGCGGTAGTAGTATATAAAGCATCAAAGCTAGTGAGTTACTTGCGCAGGCATAGAGAAACACACACATCTGTTAAACTAGATGTTTTTTTGTTTTTTTGATTGTCGTCTGTTAATAGGTAGACGGTTTGAATGTTTTGGGTACATATTGCTACTCGAGCTAGGAATTAATTGTCTGTAAAATATCCAGAGTCAAGTCAAACCGAGTTGGACTGCTCATTGCGTTCATTTCTTTCTTGTGTGACTTTTTTTTTTAATTTATTTTGATTAAAGCCGTTTATTTGATTGAAAATTTTGCTTTGTTTCTATTTTTCAAAACATAGTATTGAAGGAAAAAGCGCAAATTTATTTTTGTAAACCGAGTTAGCTAACTCGAGTTACAACTCGGGTTAATCAAAATCCAGCTCGGGTTAACTCGGTTTGTAAATTTTACGGTTTGGCACATCACTAAAAGAGAAACGTCAAAGCTGTTTCACCAAACCATAGCCCATGCGACACAGGGTAGCTCATTGTCCATCTCTCTTTTTCGAACTTTCGTTCTCTTTTGCACTTATGGTGTTCGAACAGTTTCATGAAACAAATTTCTCCGTATAATAGCAGACTAAGTCTGCTATTATACGGAGAAATTTGTTTCATGAAACTGTTCGAACACCATAAGTGCAAAAGAGAACGAAAATTCGAAAAAGAGGGATGGACAATGAGCTACCCTGTGTCGCATGGGTTATGGTTTTGGTGAAACAGCTTTGACGTTTCTCTTTTAGTGATGTGCCAAACCGTAAAATTTACAAACCGAGTTAACTCGATTTGGATTTTGATTAACCCGAGTTGTAACTCGAGTTAGCTAACTCGGTTTACAAAAATAAATTTGCGCTTTTTCCTTCAATACTATGTTTTGAAGAATAGAAACAAAGCAAAATTTTCAATCAAAAAAAACGTATTTAATCAAAATGAATTAAAAAAAAGTCACACAAGAAAGAAATTAACGCAATGCGCAGTCCAACTCGGTTTGACTTGACTCTGGATATTTTACAGACAATTAATTCCTAACTCGAGTAGCAATATGTACCCAAAACAGTCAAACCGTCCTATTAACAGACGACAATCAAAAAAACAAAAAAACATCTAGTTTAACAGATGTGTGTGTTTCTGTATGCCTGCGCAAGTAACTCACTTGCTTTGATGCTTTATATACTATACTACCGGTCGACTATGGACTTTATTGTATAAGTGCATTGTGTTTGGCACAGACCGCAACTAAAGGAGGGTAGTTTTGACTATGTTCAAGTTAACTCGGTCTGCTTGCATTCATTTCATTTTAATTATTTGGTTGACGGTTCGGTTTTTTCTTCGGTTTGCCAACTCGGTTTGAAAAAATGTAAACCGAGTCAACTCGGTTTGGGTTCAACTCGGTTTGACTCGGTTTATGATACCGACACATCACTATTCTCTTTGTCTTTGTTCGTGTTTTTGTTTATTCTGTTTCATTTGGTTCAAAAATAAGTAATAATACTAATAATAATGACTTCTTTGTTTTTCAATTGCCAATGGAAGAGGTTTTGAAGCAACCAGGCACTACTAGATAACTACTTTTCCCCAAAAATAAAAACAGCGAATGAAAGATAAAGAGAAATGTGAAACTAGTTTCATGAAACTGGATTTCATCGTATAATAGCACTTGCGACACGGAATGACAGAACAAAGAAGAATTCGAAGTTGTTTCATGAAACAAATTTCTCCGTATAATAGCAGACTAATAGTCTGCTATTATACGGAGAAATTTGTTTCATGAAACTGTTCGAACACCATAAGTGCAAAAGAGAACGAAAATTCGAAAAAGAGGGATGGACAATGAGCTACCCTGTGTCGCATGGGTTATGGTTTTGGTGAAACAGCTTTGACGTTTCTCTTTTAGTGATGTGCCAAACCGTAAAATTTACAAACCGAGTTAACTCGATTTGGATTTTGATTAACCCGAGTTGTAACTCGAGTTAGCTAACTCGGTTTACAAAAATAAATTTGCGCTTTTTCCTTCAATACTATGTTTTGAAGAATAGAAACAAAGCAAAATTTTCAATCAAAAAAAACGTATTTAATCAAAATGAATTAAAAAAAAGTCACACAAGAAAGAAATTAACGCAATGCGCAGTCCAACTCGGTTTGACTTGACTCTGGATATTTTACAGACAATTAATTCCTAACTCGAGTAGCAATATGTACCCAAAACAGTCAAACCGTCCTATTAACAGACGACAATCAAAAAAACAAAAAAACATCTAGTTTAACAGATGTGTGTGTTTCTGTATGCCTGCGCAAGTAACTCACTTGCTTTGATGCTTTATATACTATACTACCGGTCGACTATGGACTTTATTGTATAAGTGCATTGTGTTTGGCACAGACCGCAACTAAAGGAGGGTAGTTTTGACTATGTTCAAGTTAACTCGGTCTGCTTGCATTCATTTCATTTTAATTATTTGGTTGACGGTTCGGTTTTTTCTTCGGTTTGCCAACTCGGTTTGAAAAAATGTAAACCGAGTCAACTCGGTTTGGGTTCAACTCGGTTTGACTCGGTTTATGATACCGACACATCACTATTCTCTTTGTCTTTGTTCGTGTTTTTGTTTATTCTGTTTCATTTGGTTCAAAAATAAGTAATAATACTAATAATAATAACTTCTTTGTTTTTCAATTGCCAATGGAAGAGGTTTTGAAGCAACCAGGCACTACTAGATAACTACTTTTCCCCAAAAATAAAAACAGCGAATGAAAGATAAAGAGAAATGTGAAACTAGTTTCATGAAACTGGATTTCATCGTATAATAGCACTTGCGACACGGAATGACAGAACAAAGAAGAATTCGAAGTTGTTTCATGAAACAAATTTCTCCGTATAATAGCAGACTAAGGGATGATTTTTGCCTGTAACTTGTGTGTGATGCTGTTGGAGTGTTGGCTATGGCTCTTGGTTCTGTGCTGTGCTGAGGCTGAGTATGTATGAAAGCGCTTGAAGTTCAATTTGCAATGCTTTTGGGTAAATTTTATGTTGTATATCGCATCTGGTTGTTGTGTTGCTATTGAGTTGCAATTGCGCTACTGAGTTATTGGCGCAGGCAAAAGTGTATCAGCGCACATAGCGCAGTTAGTGCGTCAACGCATTGCGCTAGCGCAGCGCTGAGTTACCCATGTTTATTAAATGCTCCTGTCATCATTTCAACCGTCGCGTCGCAACAATTCAATTGTATGAAAACGCTGGTTTTTTGTCGCGTCGGTCGTCGTCGGTGTGGGTATTCTCATAAATATGTAGCTGTAGCTGTATAACTTAATCTTGACCACAGCAATTGTCGTTACAAAAAATGCAGTCTGCGAGTGTTTGTAATGGTAGGACATAATTTTTTTTTAACGGAACTAGGTAGTGCTTGAAATTGTCGAAAAGCCATTTAGGAGTATTTAGCAAATAAATCCTGTACATAAGGCGATTTGAACTAAATTATGACTATATGTATGTGAAAAGATTTTAGTTTTGTGGGCTCTTATAGTTTGGAAACAATACAAATGCTCTTAAAGCGCCTCATACAGGAGTTATATAAGGCACGGCTGGGTTTTGAGTGCAGTATGGATGATTATCAGATATTAAACGCTGCAGACCTGCTTACAGTCCGTTGATCCTTATCGTGCTTGAGATTTGGGATCTTATACAACAAAAATTTCTAACTAAACTAATTTTGATAGACATGATTAATGTTGGCCTCTCAAAGATTGTTAAGCAACCACAACATTGGATTTTCGTTATTAACGAGCCTCTCAAGTCCCATACCATCTAGCATATGCATGCTGTATATGCATGCTCTGTATGTTCTGAAGTGATTATAACCTTACTCATCCGACAAAGCAATTTGGTGTGCCATCTAAATACATCCTCATCTACACAGCACAGAAAATGAGAATTGGTATGACCAGACACAATATTTTGAAAGAAAATTCAAAAACTATCTATTTAAATTTTGAATTTAATAAGGAGTCCTTATTTTAATGTTGAATTTTGATTTACAAATATGACAACTGCACTCTATTGAGGTTGAAGAATTTTTCATAATCCGCATTATTTTAAGTCGTTACTGCAATTGCAACTGCCGTACTACAACGTGTCAATACTCCATTGTCCATTCTCTCACTTCTCGTCTATTCGTTTGTCTTGAAAGCGTTGTCATTGTCATTTTTCTAATCCTACATAAATAGGTCACATTTTGAAAGCTCTTAAGATGAAGAATCTTGACTTCCAAGTAGTTAGTGTTCGATACTAAAAACCTATTTCTTAGGTCAGCATAGTGCTGACTCTGTGTTCGTGAATTTATCAAAATCTTTAAGAAAACTAAAATATTGCAGTTATTGCCATAGAATGAATGAATGTAATTTTTGTAAATTGAAGCTGCTCTTTTTTTCCACCTTCGCAAGCTCTAAATCAAATTGAAAGGAAAAAATACGACACAACTTTCGTCTTTTTTTCTATATTAAAGCAACACTCCATCTCACTATGCAGTAAAAAAGAAAGGAAAGAAACGAGTCATTCCCATTGCACTTGAATGCACTCTTCGCTACACTTTACAAAACAATTTTCCTCTACAATCAACCTTTTCAGTTTCGCCAAGATTCCTACTCCTATTGATCTGAATAGTTCATATTTCTGATAAAAGTTCTATTAAACTTATTTATGTATAGGATACCTTTGCATTTTTTGTATTTTATTTTTTTGTTTGTTTTCTGTTCAAAAACGAAATGCTCTTTTCCGATTCACTGAAGTTGAAATTATATTGAGGAAATATACAGAACTTGAGCTCCTTAGTGCTGAGAGAAGGATTTCTCCTTGTATTTCTATTTTCACATTCACTGTGTTTCAATGGATAGAGCGTTATACACTCGTATTTTGAAGTAGAAATTATTTTTTGTGAAAACAGACATTTAATATAAAATAAGGAGCAACGATTGACTGCAACAACGTCGAGTTCCATGTTGTTTAACACTAAGGAATTAAGAATAATGGTCGGAGTTACAGGGGGACGTTTCTTGGACCTATTGAATTGACTGTTTAGTTGTTATTCTGGAGTTCACGACTTTTTAGGAGTGAGAAACACTACTTAAGGCAGTGTCCTTTTCTAGAATCTAATAGTGCCCTGCAAGTAACAGCTACTCTCAAAGTTACTCAAAGGACAAAATACAACAGACATTTCTCAAGTTTTAGAATTCTTGCAGAAAACCCAATTAGATCCGTAAAAAATGTGCATTCCCCAAAATGTCATACCAAACTCAAGTGGGAACATAAAATATGCACCAAAACCATTGATATTTAAACATTTCAGAAAAGCTTCGACAAAATCAAGTGAAAGACTCCCTTTCGCTCACTACAAAAGTGTAACATTAAGAAAACTAATGGCAGATAAACAAACTCGCTTAATACTTAGCAACTTCCATGTATACCTAACTTAATCCGTTCACGTTAGACACCCCATAGAACAAGCAAGACGTTGTCACTTTGTCAGCTCTGTAGTTACACGTAAAAACTTCTCAAAGTTCAAATTAATAATAATTCTTTGTTCAAGAACAAACTCTTGAGTTCTATGCAAAGAAAAACGAAACTGCTTCACCGTATGGACATTCCTCTATCCCACTTGCGTCGGTCGTCGTGCTGCGCTGCGACTATACTTAACGTTGCTATATCAAAATCCGTGGAACCATTTCAATTTATATCCCCAAAAAAGGTGTGAGAATTAAATTATTATTCAATTAAAACTTTTCGGCTAAGTGGTCCATACTGTGTAGACATAATAAACCCAAGCAAGGATAATTCTTAAACTCACCCGGAGCAAGTTTTTGGGATCGAATTTCTTTGGCAATGCGGAAGTGTGCACAAGGTATTGAGGCTTTTATTTACATAAAAGTCGAATGTAAATTTTTAACTTTTCTAATAATCATTACTTAGGTAAGCTTTCTCCATAAACGTTAATTCTACCTACATGAACGGGTGGAATGGGGTTCGGGTAATAGAACTTATTACAAAAGGTGTAGCATATGCGAGTGTATGCAGGAAGAGAAAGTCTCGTTAATGTTGGTTGTTCTCATTTGAAAATGTGTTTAGTGATACTTTTTGTTATAATGAAAGGATATGGAAAGCAGGGATACGAGAAGAGCTATTAATTTCATTGATTTTTTTTTTTTGCAGAATCTTATTGAAAAGAAAAACACGTTTCTTGTACACGTCTTGAATGGTGAAGTTGTGAATATTTCAGGGACATTAAGGGAAGTTTCGTATATATGTTTGGAAGTGGAAGTTTTAAGAAACTTTCAAATCATTCGAAAGACTCTTTTCGGACTTATCAACATTAGACACACTTTCTGTACCTTGAACCGTCTTGTACCGTGGTTCTTAAGAAAAAAGTAAATATCAAAGTTAAAAACATTTATTTTGAAACGCGAATCGAAAGATCAACTGCTTCATCTGTTTAACACCACCTGTTTAACACTGGTGGGAAAAAAATTGGTTTTCAAAGGATGTTCGAAAAGATCCTAAAAAAGAGAAGAGACGATAAAGAACTCTGAACTCCGAGCTAAGAGCACAGAGAGCATCTTTTGGTAGTTAGAGGAAATATCTGCCCCAGCTGCTGATAACATTCAAACTATTCAAGAAAGACAGCCAACCAAAATGAATAAGGGAGAAAGTATATCTCCTAAATTATAACTCGAAGAAAGAGAAATAAGTAAATATATAAATAAATGAATGAATAAATTTATAAATAAATGAATAGGGTAAAGTCGGGTGATATGGCACCACGGGAGATATGGCACCCTTTCAATATCTCCCACTTAATGACTTCTTTTCAAAACAAAAAGAACAACACATCATTCAGTATTACGCGAGCTCTTGAAATATCCAGTTCGAAATGCAGCAGCCCGTAAGGCACTATATTTACAGCCGGAGAAAAAAAAAAGTGAGTGTGTATCAAGCAAAAAGTTTTTTTGTGTATTAGTGAAGTTCGTGGTAATACGAAAGTACTTGACGCCAGGTGTTCATTTAAAAAGAAAAAAAAAGGTATAATTGTGTTCGTTTGTGTTTGCTTACTGCTATAACTCTGCGTGCTTGAGTGTTCATGTTATTTCGAATATAAAAAGGAATATCAAAAAGGTGATATGGCACCTCAGAAGCTTGGGAGATATGGCCCCGGTGCCATTTCCCCCGCTCCTACACTTTATTTTTATTTTTATCGTCGTTTTAATATTATTTTGAAGCTTTGACAAATTTCTTCCTGAAACGCCGACAATAAATTTACAAAAAAAAATTATCTGCAAATCGCGCAAAATGGACGCAAGAGTGAAGTGCCATTTCACCCGCAAGCAGGTGCCATATCACCCTCCATTTTTTTAAGAGTCATTTTTTTTATCTTTTTTATTTTTGCGACAAAAAAAGTTTAACTAACTGTGAATTACAAATGAGTTCCTATTTTTGGTTTATGAATATATTTTATAATAAAACTATTTTGGTTTGAAATAAAAATCTTTTTTAATTTCGAAGTTATAAGAAAAATGAAAAATGGGTGCCATATCCCCCGGCTTTACCCTAAGTAAATGAATAAATAAATAAATAAATTATTAACCAAATAAGTAAGTAAATAACAAATAAATACAAGGAGAAAAGAAGGGAAGAACACCGAATTCTCAAAAAGAAAAAGAAGCAGCATGAGAAGCGCTCGTTTGAGGAAATAGAGAGGTGCCATGACAGGAACGAGATTCGGAAGTTTTACCAAAAGGTAAAAAGATCCTGCCTGGGTGGCAAACCCCTGAACTCAAGCCTGTAAAGACCAGTACGGAAACATAGTTATAGAGTCACAGTCGCTACTGAGGATCTGGAAAGATCATTTCTGCAGACTGCTTAACGGCGATGAGGACACAAATTCCGCTGTCAGGCAGATTGCCCCATTCAGCTTGGAATACGATCAAGAATGCCGTCCTCCCGACCTAGGTGAAGTTAAGCTTGTCATATTCAAACTCAAATCAAACAAGACTGCAGGCGCAGATGACCTTGATGCTGAACTTTTCAAGGCAGCTGGAGATCAGTTGGAAAGGAGCATGCACCAGCTGATCTGCATGATATGGTCGGAAGAAGGCATGCCCGATGAATGGAACCTCAGTATCGTATGCCCGATCCTAAAGAAAGGAGACCCTCACAATTGCGCCAATTATAGAGGGATAAGCCTCCTTAACGTCGCTTATAATATCTTGTCTGCTGTAATATGTGAACGTCTGAAACCCCACGTCCACAACTTGATAGGTTTTTATCAATGTGGTTTTAGACCAGAGAAGTCCACAATAGACCAAATTTTCACATTACGGCAGATCTTGGAAAAAACCCGAGACTTCTTTTCCGACTTCTTAAAGTTCGTAAACAGTTTGTAACGATCGGTGACGATGTATCTATCTTGGATTTATCGCATTCAAGAGTTTTTAGGTTTTTGAATTGGCAAACTGTCAAAGTTTCCTACAGAGAATACTAATTTTTTTATACGTTTCTTATACGGCCCAAAGTGCTGGTTTTCCGAAGAGTAGGGCTTTTCTTGTTACATAAATACACGTAGCTTTTGATTTTTCCAGCAATGAATGCCTATGCCTTCAATATTTAGTTTTGAAAGCGGGTGTTCAAAAAATGCACTTACTCACTTTGCTGTTATTAGAACCTGCAAAATAATGTTTATTCCTCCATAATTCACAAGTTATGGATAATTGGATAAGAAAAATGCACTATTACTTACTTTCTTATGGTGGCGCTACAGTCCGGGTCGGACTAAGGCCTCAACCAACATGCTTCTCCAGCCAACTCGGTCCCTAGCTAGCTGCCTCCAGTTTTGCACGCCAAGTTGGTTGAGGTCCTCTCCTACTTGCGTGCGCCACCTGAGTCACGGTCTTCCTCTACTGCGCCGTCCTTCGGGATTGGATTCGAAGACTTTCCGGGCCGGAGCGTTGGTGTCCATTCGCTCTACATGACCCAGCCATCTATGTCGCTGGACCATGACTCGTTTGACAAGGTCAGTTTCGCTGTACAGCCCGTACAATTCGTCGTTGAATCTTCTTCTCCACTCTCCATCTATGCAGACGGGACAAAAAATCACCCGAAGAATTTTTCTCTCGAAGCATCCTAAAGCGTTCTCGTCTGCCTTTGACGAGGTCCATGCCTCTGCGCCATATATAAGAACCGGGATGATAAGTGTCTTACACTGGGACACTTTAGTTGCTCGAGAGAGGACTTTACTACTCAATTGCCTTCTTAGTCCGAAGAAACAGCGATTGGCAAGAGTTATTTTTCGTTTGATTTCAGCGCTGGTGTCGTTGTCTGAATTAATAGCGGCGCCTAGGTAGACAAAGTCCTTAACTACCTCAAAGTTATAGCTGTCAATCGTGACGTTCTGTCCAAGACGTCGGTGTTGGGTGTCCTTTCTTGATGACAGCATATACTTGGTCTTGCCCTCATTTACCACTAAACCCATCTTCTTCGCTTCCGTCTCAATGCTCATAAGCGCGCCATTGACATCACGCTGCGTTCTTCCAATTAAGTCAATATCGTCGGCATATCCGAGCAATTGAACGGACCTTTGAAAGATTGTGCCTCTTGAAGTAGGAGTTTTGCACTCTTCTTTCAAGAACGATGTTGAAAAAGTCGCATGACAGTGCATCGCCTTGCCTAAAACCTTTTTTGACATCGAATGTATCGGTGAGATCTTTTCCGACCCTGATGGAGCAGCGTGCGTTGTCCATCGTCATCCTACACAATCGGACAAGTTTGGTAGGGATGCCAAAACTAGACATGGCTCTATATAACTCCTCTCTATAGATGCTGTCATATGCGGCCTTAAAATCGATAAAAAAGGTGGTGGGTATCAATTTTAAGCTCCAGTGTTTTTTCCAAGATCTGCCGTAGTATGAAGATTTGGTCTATGGTGGACTTTCCTGGTCTAAAGCCGCACTGACAAGGACCTATCAGGTTGTTGACGAATGGCTTCAGACGCTCACACAATACGGCAGAGAGGATCTTGTACGCGATGTTGAGAAGACTGATGCCTCTGTAGTTGGCGCAGTTGAGAGGGTCGCCTTTCTTGAGTACCGGGGAAACAAACGACCATATTTTGGAAATGAGCTGGTGCATACTCCTGACTAGGTCATCGCCGGCCGATTTAAACATTTCGGAAGTGAGGCCATCAGCTCCAGCAGCTTTGTTGGACTTTAGCTTGGACACTGCTGTCTTCACTTCGTTCAGGTCGGGTTGGCGGAATTCTTGCGGTCTACGTCGCCTAAATCGAATGGTTCTATCTCTCTAACAGCGGAATTGGGTCCATCATCGCCGTTATAGAGCTTGGAAAAGTGGTCTTTCCATATCCTCAGCATAGACTGCGGTTCCACCACGATGTTCCCTTGATCGTCTTTGCAGGCACTATGCCATCCGATTTATTTATTTAACGGCCTTCGTTCTCATTTGGTTGACTCTTAGGCCTACACAATTCGAGATTGATGTTTATAGATTATACCAATTTCAAATAAAATCCGTTAACCTATATCACCGATCTCATTAGAAACCTAACACCAAGCACCAATAAATTCCACACGTGCTACCTACACAATTGATTGAAATCAAATGTACGTCAAAAAGGCATCAGTACGACCATTTACAAAAACCATTAACAGAATAACCTCAAACAATCAAAGCCGCTCCGTTTTCTTCAAAAAAAAGTAGCCTCCTTTGTTTCAAAACGCCATCGCCACTACACCTACAATACCCCAATCGCATCAACACATCACTCAGTTCAAACGGCAATTGAGGTAAAAGTCACGAAAGAAGAAGTAACAAAAAAAAGAGAAGAAAATCACCCGACTTCAAAAAATTTCGAAAGGAAACCCTAGGTGAGCTCCATTGAATTCCATGTAATTGTCGTCCTTTCGCACTCGACTGAATTACTTAAGCCCTCAATAAAGCACCAAAATTGAATCAACCGAAGGTGAAATCTTTCGAAAGCTCCTTAGTTATTCCAAAATGGGCTTATCAATATGGCACTAGAAAAGAAAAGAAAAGACTTTCAACTAAGTTTCCATTTGGCATATACAAACATGCACACCGTTGCGCTACTTCCACACAATTCGGCGTGGGCAAGTAGAAAATGATTTAAATATTTGAGACATTAGGCCACTAGCAGGTGTTGATGCGAGTCCTCTTGACATAACTTATTTTAATGGACCAAGCCATTAAGTTTCACTCAAGGCAGTTTAGAATTTTTTTTTTTTTGGAATACATTAAACGTATTTCATTTCAATAGGAATTTCTTATTTTATTAATCTTGCCAACTTAAATGGTGTGAAAATGTTAACGGAGCAGTAACTAAGTAGGTTCCAATAATATGGAAAGGTGTTAAAAAAAAAAGAAGAGAAAAGGTGTGAGATGTCGTTTCGTTTTTGTAGATAGATGCGTTTGTGCGTTGGTCAAGCCCATAAAAATTAATTACTCAGAAAGAATTTATCTGGAAATGGCCATTGAAAGAAGTTGATTAGAAAAAGTGTTCTACTTTGATTGAGAACGAGTTGATAGACCCCATTTTAAGAGAATCTGACCCGAATTGATTTTCAATGATCGCAGTTACCAAAAAAATGGAGGAAAACAGAAAAAAAAACTTATGAAGCAATCAGATTGGAATCCATTGTTGTGTGTTCAGATATTCACAATGATAGTGAAGATATGGACCATGTCCCAGTTATTCAACTCCAAAAGTAAAAGTGCCCTCAATAAAAATGGATGATTAATACTATTGTATTTTTATAATCTCGAAACGGCTCTTTTAACAAACATAAAGAAAAAAAAATTGTAGTACTTGGGCATCAAATGCATGGGTACAAATTCATGAATCTCCGTCATCATCACCAACACCCAAGGCAGCAGCTTCATCGAATGAGCATCACCACATAGATGCACCAACCAGAATTTTAAGTTTTGCCAACGGCTTTTACCCCTTCCCCCCAATACACGTTCAAAGTAAGAAATAACTCTCATCTCAAACTTTGAAAAAAGCAGGTTAGGACATAGGGACTTTCGACTGGTAGCTCGACCCACAAAGGCAATTTAATCGAACCAATTGCCTCCGAAAATGTCTTCTTTCGATATCCAAGGTGCTAAATTCATTATGGATAGAACCTGTAAGTATCGATCTTCGTGAGATAGGTCACCACCGGCAGTTATAAATATATTGGGCTATTTTCCTCAATAATTTGTCGCCAAGTTGTGAAAATATTTGTTTCTCGGAACAGTTTTTATGGTTCTAAAAACCTTTCATTGCTAATGTAGCGGACTTAATTTGATTTTCTATTGAATGATGTGACATAGCGAAAAGCTTTCCGCTCGAATATTTTAACTTTTCAAATGTACCTTACTTACTTACTTAGGTGGGCATTACAGTTCGGGGTGAACCTGGGCCTCAACCAACATCCTTCGATAACGACTTCTATTTCGGGCAAGCTCTCTCCAGTTTCGCACTCTAAGTCGTTTGAGGTCATCCTCCACTTGATTGCGCCACCTAAGACGAGGTCTTCCCCTTCCGCGATTTCCCTGCAATGTGCTTTCGAACACCCGACGAGCCGGAGCGTTTGGGTCCATCCGCTCAGCATGGCCCAACCATCGTAGCCTCGCGATGCGTACTCTTCTGGCTATGCCCATGTCGCGGTACAGCTCATACAGCTCGTTGTTGTATCTTCTTCTCCACACATTGCCTTCGCATACGGGACCAAAGATCATTCGGAGAATTTTACTTTCGAAACGACCAAGGGTTTCCTCATCCGCTTTCGATAAGGTCCATGCTTCCGCGCCGTAAAGCAGGACAGGGATGATTAAGGTCTTATATAAGGTTACCTTGGTTTTCTGGAGAGGGTTTTGTTTCTCAATTGCCTTCTTAACCCAAAGAAGCAACGGTTGGCAAGAGTTATTCTCCGTTTGATCTCCGCACTGATGTTGTTGTCCGTGTCTACAGCGGATCCTAGGTAGACGAAGTCCTGTACTACCTCGAAGTTATGTCTGTCTATTGTGACTTTTTGTCCAATTCGTCGATGTTCTGTGTCCTTGTTTGATGACAGCATATACTTTGTTTTGCCCTCATTAACCATCAAACCCATTTTTGCCGCTTCTGTTTCAATACTCGCAAAGGCACCTATGACATCACGCTTTTTTCTTCCCATTACGTCAATATCGTCTGCATATGCGAGCAATTGCACAGACTTTTGAAAGATTGTTCCTCTGGTGTTGACGTTTGAGTTTCTTACAATCTGTTCAAGTATGATGTTGAAGAAGTCGCATGACAGTTTATCGCCTTGCCTGAAACCTTTTTCGACATTAAAGGTCTCGGTGAGTTCTTTACCGACCTTGACGGAGCAGCGTGAATTCTCCAAAGTCATCCTGCATAGTCGTACGAGTTTTGCAGGGATGCCGAAACTAGACATGGCTCTGTACAGCTCGTCTCTGTAGATACCGTCATACGCGGCCTTGAAATCGATAAAGAGATGGTGAATATCGATATTATGTTCTCGGGCTTTTTCCAAGATCTGCCGTAATGTGAAAATTTGGTCTATTGTGGACTTCTCCGGTCTAAAACCACATTGCTAAGAACCTATCAAGTTGTTGACGTGGGGTTTCAGACGTTCACATATTACAGCAGACAAGATCTTATAAGCGACGTTAAGGAGGCTTATCCCTCTATAATTGGCGCAGTTGTGAGGGTATCCTTTCTTTAGGATCGGGCATACGATACTGAGGTTCCATTCATCGGGCATGCTTTCTTTCGAACATATCATGCAGATCAGCTGGTGCATGCTCCTTTCCAACTGATCTCCAGCTGCCTTGAAAAGTTCGGCATCAAGGCCATCTGCACCTGCAGTCTTATTTGATTTAAGTTTGCATATAGCAAGCTTAACTTCTTCTAGGTCGGGAGGACGGCAATCTTGATCATTGTCCAAGCTGAATGGGGCAATCTGCCTGACAGCGGAATTTGTGTCCTCATCGCCGTTAAGCAGTCTGCAGAAGTGATGTTTCCAGATCCTCAGTAGCGACTGTGACTCTACAACTATGTTTCCCTGCTGATCTTTACAGGCTTGAGTTCGGGGCTTGCCACCCTGGCAGGATCTTTTTACCTTTTGGTAAAACTTCCGAGTCTCGTTCCTGTCATGGCACCTCTCTTTTTCCTCAAACGAGCGCTTCTCATGCTGCTTCTTTTTCTTTTTGAGAAGTCGGTGTTCTTCCCTTCTTCTCTCCTTGTAAATCTCGTTATACCGATCGTAAGCAGTCCTCGTTCGTGTTTGCAAAAGCATTTGTCGTGCTCTTTGCTTGGCTGCATTTGCCTGCCTACATTCTTCATCGAACCATGGGTTTCGTTTTGGTGGCCGAGTGAAACCCAGAACCTCAGAGGCAGTGGTTCTGATGGCTTCTTGGCATTGCTGCCACTGGTCTTCGATGTTTAATGCTGGCGGCACGGGATTCAAGGATAATTGATGGGACACTCGATTGGAAAAGGCATTAGCAATCTCTTGCGATTGTAGCTTTCCGACGTCATATCTCTTCACAGCGTTAGTTCGTGCTGGTCGTGAACAAGATATCCTCATTCGTACCTTGGCTACAACAAGGTAGTGGTCCGAGTCAAAGTTGGCCCCTCGGAAAGTACGGACATCTAGCACACTGGAAGAGTGCCTTGCGTCGATCGCAACATGGTCAATTTGGTTGACGGTTAATTGATCTGGGGACCGCCATGTGCCTTTATGAATTTTGAGATGCGGGAGGCGTGTACTACTTACAACAAGATTTAGCCCCGCAGCAAAATCGATAAGCCTCAATCCGTTTTCGGAGGTTTTGTCATGGAGGCTATGCTTACCGATTGTGTTTTCAAAGATGTCCTCCTTCCCTAGTTTTGCGTTGAAATCGCCAAGAACGATTTTCACGTCGTATCTAGGGCATTGCTCATATGTTTCTTCGAGGAGCTCGTAGAAACAGTCTTTGGAATCGTCGTCTTTCTCTTCTGTGGGGGCGTGGGCGCATATAAGGCTAATGTTGGCGAATTTAGCCCTGATGCGGATGGTCATTATACGCTCATTGACTGCATTTTGGCTAATCACCTTATCCCTGAGTCTACCGCTAACGACAAATCCGCACCCAAATAAACGCTTTTTCTGTTGTCTGTAGCAGTCGCCATAGTAGATGTCACAGTTTTTCATCTTCTTTATGCCCGGTCCATTCCATCGCACTTCTTGGATGGCGGTTATGTCTGCTTTGCAGCAGTCCAGGGCGTCCGCTAATTCTCCAGCTGCACTTAGTCCGTTAAGAGATCTTACGTTCCAAGTGCAGATCCGGAGGTCGTTGTCCTTTTTTCGTTTGCATGGGTCATCAACTTTGAAATCATTATCGTTATCCGAGGCTGTTGATTGTTTCGGAACTGGGCTTTTCTTACGTGGTTGGGTAGTTAACCCTACGCACAACCCCCAACCTGGAGGGCCAGGTCCTTTTGGATCCCTTCGGACACAAAGGGCTGGAGTATCCAGAGTCAGTACCCTGCTGCAGGGGTGTGAGTGCTGCCGTTGGCTCACCAGGAGCTCGTCCGCCACCATCTCTACTTCAATACCCTGTCCTAGTATTGAAAGACCCCAAAAGACCTTTAAACCAAATATGTTGGAGTAGCTCTTTCAGGGGTTTCTGCTTTTATGGCTGCTGAAGTACACCGTTGATTCTGTCCTTCGAATTCATCCGCTGAGACATTTACACGAAATCTCTCGTAGACCACTGAGATTCGTGCAGTCAGTCATTGTTCGCAGAGCAATTATAGTGTTGATCGATCACAATTCTTTGTTCCGGATTCCCTTATCAACACTTGCACTTACTAGTTTAGCAGGTCAGCTCTGGACGGAGCATCCCAGGTCCCAGTGGATACCGCTTGGAGGTATAGTAAGCACAGTTGACGTGTACTATAAGTTACAGCATCTGGGCGCCGCCAAGTTAGCACCAATCAGAGCCTACCCGAATAGTACAACGCCCATCCACCAAATGTACCTAAGTTCGACTAATTGTGCCCAACACAGGAAAGCAGTGAGTCCTTCCTCGTAATTTCATATTTCATAAGAGGACGTATTGAAGGTAAGACATAAGACACACCGTTTGCTCTACGAAGAGTGGTACTGGTTAGGCTTGAGACTTTCGAAGAAATGAATTACTATATGTATTTACCACTTTGCCTTACAGTGATAAGTCGGAAAGCGTCAGGGACAAGTGTTTGCAGTTAAAATGCTAAAGCATGGGGCCTATTTGCATATGGATGCGCTATAAATGATGGAGTCTTCAGTACATGTGAAGGTTATAGTTATTATCGAGTTTGTTTTTTTTTTAGCCGAAACTGAAAGATTGAACTGGTCAGGTCCAAGGGATGAACCTTAAGCAGCCTCTGTGAAGAAGTGAAGAAGATTATGATGTCTTTTTCTTATTCTTTTTTTCCTTCACCTTTCCCTTATTCTTTTTGGTGTTATAAGCAGTCGTTCTCAGTTTTCTTACTTTTCTGCTTTATATTTGTGATCCAGCATTGGCGTGTACATCGTTAGATAAGATGTCAAGGCAGCACTTAAATCTGAAAGCCAAATCCATCGATCCTAAATGTTTCTTCCTTTTTCTGTCCAAAACCAGAATTGCATCTGCCTAAAGCCTTGACCACGAGTTGAAAGTGAAGCCTTGAAACCAAATTGCCTTTGCTGCCTACATTGAGGAGAACAGAGAGCGAATTTTGATAAAATACTTGGAAGCATTTAATTTATGGATGTGTCTATATGCACCAACGGTGCAGTTGGTGAAGGTGGCGTTACAACGCATTTCAACTAAACATTTTCATGTTTAACTAATTACATCTTCAAAATCGCGCGAACTCTGGCAACGCCAGGAGGTTTTCAACTGAAACGATTGCAATTGGTTCTCTTTGAGAGTTTTCTCAAACATGCGGTGAAACACCACCTACACCAGCTATACCTTGGGTGTATATAGACACGTCCTTCTTGATTAGACTTTCGCAATCATCAAAAAGTTGTGGGTATTCCTCACATAAGTTGTGATTATGATGAGGGGTGCGCAAGGCTCCAAAGCGCTCTGTTAAGCCACCCAATTTATTTATTTTAACTGCAAGTCACTATCCGCTCAGAAAGAAAATAACCAAATTGAAAATAGTTGAACCAACCAGGTTTGAAAATAATTCAAACTAAAATTGTATCCCTGAAATATTTCTTCGTCAGATCAATCCGGGCCAAACAACTCCAAGAATTGGAGAATTGTATATGTGGATGATTCGTGCAAATACGCCTTATCGAAAAGCCCAACAATTTCAAGTTATTTGAAACGTCTGTAGGAGTGTTAAAGCAGATAAGACAACGATTCATCCATTCATCTATATCTGATTTGGTTTGCTTCAGGCGACTCACAAGTCGTCAAATCAAGAGATAATCTGCAGATTGCCACAAGATATTCATTGAATTACCAAATGAATCAGAATTGAAGACGGGGAGGAGCATCAAAAGCCTTGTTTGTTAACATCGAAGAGAGATTATGATTCAATCCTTGGATACCTGCACAAGAGCAACCATAAGGTTGTTTTTTTTCTTCATAAAAAAGAAATAGGTAGTGTTCAAAAACCTTGCCTCAAATTACTCCAGCAAAAAGATTTAAGAAGCTCGCTTCGTCAAAAGAATCATTCAAAAATTTACTAAACAACAATAAGTGTCGACCATCGCTAAAGCAAGGGTAAATAGTAAGACATTTGACGGCTCGTGTAAAGGACGCGAGAGATGGTTAGCGCTACGAATTCGTTTTTGGCACCTTTTCAATATGATAGTACCTACGATCACCAACCTTGGCATAGTGCCTGAGATAATACTTTAAAATGCCTAATGAGAAAGCACATATTTTTAAGGATTTTTCTCTTAACCACCTTAGTATAATAATGTAAGTACATCGATATATGGGGCCCCATATAATAAGGCCTCAGATAAAATAAAATAAACTAATGATAAAAATCAACGTCCATACCTTGTGAGGAATGGAGGGGACCTAAAATTGTTTGCCGATTCCGAATGGCAAAAAAGCGCTATTCATGGAATAAAAAAAATGTAGAAGCACTATGGCCTATTACTTGCGAAATCCGACACCTGGGGGAAAACAATATTTTGATTTTATTTCTCTCTTGATTCCAACCTCGAACCTCTCAGGTAAAAGATAGACATGCTAACCATTGTAACGAAGTTACAAATAAACACCCTTTCAACAGCCAATATACATACCATTATTATATCGTATGATATTTTTCATTCACGCCATAGAGCTCACACTCACTTATTGCAGAAAACTTTATAAGGCACCCTGGAAAAATACGAGAAGTGAGAAGCCAGCCCGTGTTGAAAACTACCAATCTCGTGTACAGGCTACTTCCACTAGAGGAAAACCAGGAGTACGTAGTGTACCCAGAGATTCCCAATTTTACGCAAGGTCTCCTTGGAGTTCCTAGCACAAATTCCCCACTAGCCTCTTAAAAGACTTTTGGGTTTTATTTTGCCGGCTATAAGCCGTTGATGCCAGTAGTTTTACTGTTGATGCCAGGATTATTCCTGTTGATGCCAGGATTTTTCCTGTTGATGCTAGCGTTTGACTGTTGATGCCAGGATTATTCCTGTTGATGCCAGGATTTTTCCTGTTGATGCCAGCGTTTGACTGTTGATGCCAGTATTCTTACTGTGGATGCCAGGACTTTTCCTGTTGAGGCCAGCGTTTGACTGTTGATGCCAGGATTATTCCTGTTGATGCCAGGATTTTTCCTGTTGATGCCAGCGTTTTACTGTTGATGCCCGTATCTTTACTGCTGATGCCAGGATTATTCCTGCTGATGCCAGGATTTTTCCTGTTGATGCCAGAGTTTGACTGTTGATGCCAGTATCTTTACTGCTGATGCCAGGATTTTTCCTGTTGATGCCAGGACCTTTCCTGTTGATGACAGCGTTTGACTGTTGATGCCAGTATTTTTACTGTTGATGCCAGGATTTTTCCTGTCGATACCAGCGATTAAAGAAACCCATACTTAAGGACCGTTTTGCCAGCATAGGTCTAAGGATCTACCAGCGTTGGAACCACCGATAACCAGAAGTAGTGATAAGAATTAATAACCATTTTATAAGATTAGCTTTAAGGTAAATAAAAGTATTGGACCTTCTTCATAACCGAAGTTTTTCGTGTTTTCTTTGGTCGACCCTGGACCCGACGAGCATACCCCAGCTCTAAAGAGCACATCACACCATTATGCCTTGGGCACTAAGTATAGTTTTCAAATATCTACTACATTATAAACTGCATAAGTGAGCCTGGTTGAAAGCAGAACAAATTTTCTTAAAGGCATAGGGCGGTCTCTAAAACAGAATACTGACAACCTGGTTGACCTAAAGACTAGACAATCCCCCAGTCCGAGATTTCTGGGGCCCAATGTTGAAAGACTAAAGAGAATAAAAATCCTGTAAATTTTCAGAGCCTCTTGTGAAGAGGAATGAAAAAGGAGAGTAACAGTTGCAGGAATACCCATCAGTTGCTCTCTTAACCAAGTGGACCTCCAACCTCCAAGCTCCAACATCATATATGAGCCACCAGTACAAAATTCGTGTCATAACAACAAATACAAGGGGAAACACGTAACGAAATAAAAGTCACGTTCGAGAGTTCAGGTACAAATTAAAACCAAGGCTGCTTTTGAACTCAAAGAGCAAAAAAGAATACTGGCAAGGTATACATTTTCTTATACATATTTAGAAAAGATTAACAATAAGAAACACCTACTCAGGGAATTTGTATAGCTCTCAAGGAATAAGATTCGAAATTTTAATAAAGGTATATCAAGATGAAACACCTTGAAGTTACGCGCACGTAGACCAAAAAGTGACACGACAAAGTTTTTGCATCGCAGGCATTACCATGATGGTCTAAGAATATCACTCCTGCAGACTGCTCGGCGACTATAGTGACGCAAAATGAAGCAAAATATCTCGTTCAATGTGAATGGTGATTAAGAACTCAGTTTCTATGACCTGGGTGAAGTTAAGTTTGTCTTATTCAACTGCTAAATTGGTCCTGATGCCGATGAATGGAGCAGAAATCAGGTAACCGATAAAAAAGGGTCAGAAAAAATTGGCGATGCTTCGAATTAATTTGAATTGAATCTGCGTATCATTCGAAAGAATTTAAAAATAAGACCTTCCAGCTGCGTTTTGAAAATAGAGGAATAAGTCTCTCACACTACAGCTACGATGCGTATCGTATGAAGGATGTGAGTGAACGTCTGAAAACCTCTACCCAGCAATGATAGTTTAAGATCGAAAATGTCTACAATCAACCAAACATTCACATTACTCACGCTTTTGGGAAATGCAATTGAGTCCTACACCAATTCACAGTCCTTACGTTTGTCAATTTGAAGGACGTGTATGTCGTGTATGGCAGTTTGAGAAACGAGCTGACTGTCTAGTTTAAGGATTTCTTCGAGAATCTTTCGACTTTGCAGGATTACTTCAAATAACACTTCTCAATTTCGCTAAGGAGTCATATGACTTGAATGGCTATAGCCCTATTCTGTGTGTTACTCATGGTTAGTATGTCCGCCTGTTAATGCAGAGGCTCGTTGCTCTAATCCCAACAGAGGCATCCCCGCCGTTCGCGAGAAATTAGCAATCGCTCCGTTAGTAAATTCATTGCCATGAAAAGCGCTTTCTCGATTACCCGTTCGAAACCGGCAGAAAATTGTAAGGTCCCCTCCATTGCCCCACAAGACATGGTTGTGAGAAATGAGCGAGGCTCTAGGGCTCCTTGCTCTGTTGCGCCCCCTTTTTATATATATTTATTTATCCTATGCCAACCTTGTTCTATGTATAGCCCAGAAGTATTGACTGGCTTAAAAGCGGATGAGCAAACTTTCCTCTGTTGAAGAATTGTGCTTGTCCCCTCTCTGTATGTGGTGGCGAAGATTGACTAAACTTAGCACTTGAACTGAAGAAATTAAGAGATTGTGAAGACTAAGCTATGTAGACCAATGATCATCACGCTAAAGCTAAATGCGTCTTCGAAACACACAAAAGAGGAAATAGAAGGATATTCATTATAAAATATCGCACAGTTACAAAAATAGAAAAGTCGACCACATTCAAATGCAAAACTTAAGACATCGCACCAGGAAACAGTTTTGTAGGCGAGTTAAAATGATTGAGTCCCACATTCTCCTGTAATCATAGCTCCAAACTTTAAAATAAATGCCAGTGTAGGGGAAATGACCCTTGTCAAAAACTTTCAAACAACCATATTTTTCGACTGATACTTTTTTCCCTCACATTATCATGTTTTCTGTTTTTTTTTTTTTGAAAAACTGTGTTCCGTCCCTTTCAATGTAAAGCCAGGAGTACTAAAATCTAATACAACCTTACAAAAACACCGCATTCTACTTTATCTTGCTATACCGGAAATAGTTAGTCCGCTTTACCTTTATTGCGTTTTGTCATTCTTGCGGCGGTGTAACGGTTTCGGTGTAGCGCAATTCACCTGACATCGCATCCTCTGTTTTTCTTTTTGGCTTTTTTCAGTTTTACAGTTCACATGATTACGGACGTTATTTTTTCCATTTAAAGCTACCGGATATCCCTGTGATGCTGAATATATTGATTAAATTTTTTGTTTCTTTTTTTTCGTTTGGTCTATTTTTAGTTGACCAGTTCAACGCCCACACTACCTCGGCTGGCAATGTGGTCCCAATATTAGACCAAATTCAATGTCTTTTTGCACAAGTAACGTTGTTGGTTGACTTTACATTTCCGGTAGCTGCCATTCGATACATTTATGCAAATCAACGAGTCTATGTGTGCTCTGGATAGATTCGAAGAGATGACTCTGTTCTTTATATTGGATTTCGGATTCGTCCTGGCTACGTTTTGTATATCTATGGTTGAGTGGGTGAGTACAGGTGTAGTTGTTTTTTATTTTTTAGTTTTTCTTTTTTTTGTGTTCCTGTTCGGACATTTGGTTGCGTTTTGTGTTTCGTTATTTTTGAAGAAATTCTAAGCTGGTTATTTGGAATTTAAATGGAATACAGACGGTTTCATGTTTCGCCTTGTAATGGAAATTGGTTTCGTTACTATGGTAATATGCTCAGCAAGCTGCTGTAGATAATGTTTTCTTTTAAGTTTCAGTTGAATGGTTTGGCAGGAATGATGGTATCAGGAGCATTTTGAAATTTGAATACCTTTTAGTTGTGGCCGCAATATATGGGGAAGTGAGTTGGAAAAATGGTAGCGCTTTTTGGAATGCAATAATGGTTTAGTGATTAAAGAGTGAGTTCTAGTTTCTATAGACGATTTCTGGAACACCATTTGTCAGCTTGATGTTTCTAAAAGACATTAAAAACTAGCTTTAATTCTGTGTTCCTCTACTTGTTTTGTGTATTTTGATTTGAAATCATAATTTGAAGAAAAGTGACGTAACATATGTCTTTGGTATGGTTTTTTGTGGGACACATGAGGATTGTAGAAGTTATAAAAATGGTTTCAGCTTAAACATTTTGTAAGAGACTTCATCTCTCACAATATGTGCTCTCCAATTAATATACCTGGCAACCCATTTACGATATCATGCACTTGCGTAAATGTCAAACGAAAGCTTTAATTTCCAAGACACATATTATGTATGTATTCGTTTCATTTTTAAGATCTCTCTTAAATAACTGAATGATCGCACGATCTTTGCACAGTTTTAGATAATTGCTATTAGATTACTGTAATGTAACAAACAGCTTATCATTTATGCTTCTTAAAAGCTTTTCTCATATTATTTTCTGTAATGACAAGTCAGTCTGAATAAAGTACTCGGCTGAAGACGATGTTCTGATGCAAGAATAAATGTAACAAAGTTTTAATTTGAGTTTTTTTAGTTTAACGGCTTACAACTTATCAGAAGTGGGATTAAGTCCTGGCATTTAGTTAGAAGTAAAGTCAAAATTGCGAGTTTAACTATTAGAATTTTTTTTTTTGCATTTAATTGAGTTTTTGGTACTTAATTTTATAATTATGGAAGTAAATGCACGTGTTTTGAGTTTTTTGCAAACTGCTACAGTGCAAAAGCTTAAAGAAAAATTGGCCGAGATGAATTTGGCTACTTATGGTACAAAGACTTCGCTTAAGGCTCGTCTAAATGAAGCCATTGAATTACTAGAGTCTCATCAGGTTGAAATTTTTTTCCCTACCGTTGATGAAGAAGGTGAGACAAGTGGCGATAATGAGTCTGCAGATGACGATGATGCTGTGACACAGCGTTTGGAAAGGCTTCGTGAATTAGTACGAAAAAAGGAAGAAATCGTTGCGATGGAGAGACGTTTGGCTGAACTCAATATGAACTGCCCTGTTCGTGAGTCTCAGAATGTTCGAGCTCTTCACTCGTCACGTGACATCGAAGACTCCTTGCCTTCGTTCAATGGCGATGATAACTACCCTAGAAGTGGCTTGAAAACGTCGAGGACGCTATGGTCACTTATCATCTAAGTGAGTCGGAATCCTTTATTTACTTCAAACGACTCCTAAAAGGAACCGCTAGGTTATTTTTGCGGTCAAGGACATTTCGATCATGGCAAGAACTTAGAGACGCCTTGATGTCTGAGTTTCATCATCACACAACCGCAACAGACGTCCACAATACGTTGCGGAGCCGGAAGAAACGCGGAGATGAAAACTACCAACAGTACGTATTGGCAATGCAGGAGATTGCTTCTTCTGCTGAGATTGATGAGCAAGACGTGATTGCGTACATCATTAAGGGAATTCCAGATTCCTTATTTAACAAGCAGCTCATGCTAACCGCAAACACCATCGCTGAGCTTAAGGGAATTTTACGCAAGTATGAGAAGATGAAGTCTGAATCGCAACCATCGACGTCAGGTTATAATACACCTAAACGTGTACATTTTTCGGAACCTTCTCCAAGTGTCGAAGCTAAGACCAAATGCTACAACTGTAACGAAGTGGGTCACATGGCGAACAACTGTACTAAGCCCCGCAGAGAAAAAGGTTCTTGCTTTCGATGTGGACAAAAAGGGCATATCGTCACAAATTGCCCACAAACTTCTTCGATTCTTGTCGTTCAGAATGAAAAAATTCCAAATGAAACCCCAACTGCGACATTGATGTCCGATTTTCATTTCGTTTTGGAATATGAGTTTACGTCTGCAAATCGTGAGGCTGATTGTTCTGGAGCCGTTATGAACATCTTGTCGGTGATAGATACTGGAAGTCCAATCAGCTTTATCCAACAACAATACGTGCCACCATTTTTAATGACATCGTTGCAGCCACCGCCTTGCAGTTTTGTTGGAATAAATAATTCCAAGCTGGTTGTACTAGGTAATTTGTTATGTAATGTAAAGTTTTATGATAGTTATGTTAATTTTTGTCTATATGTTGTAAGTGACAAAACAATGAACGACCCAATCATATTAGGTCGAGATTTCTTACGGAAATCAAATATCAAGTTAAAGATTGGAAATTTTAATACTAAATTAACTGAAAAAGAAAGAGCACAGGTTAAAGAGCAAGAAAATTTAGAAAGCATTAATAACTCCAAATTAATTGAAGATACTAGCAATAATATAAGATTTTATGATGAAAGTAGTAACGAAAATTTTGAAGATTTAGATTTTGACGAACAAATTTTAAAAATTGATTTATGCAATAACCGCGACGAAACTTGGTCTTTTAAAATTAATGAAAAGTTGACTTATGATCGGAAGTTGAAATCAAAACGTTTAGTTTTCGGGAGTTTTACGACTAACGTGAAGAATTCAGATAAAGGTTATGAAATGGATATAGTTTTGACTAATCCTAACAGCAATACTCCTGGGCTAAACAAAAAAGTTATTGTCAAATATAAAATTTCATATGAGATTAAAAAAGCATTATCTAATGATCACTTTCTCATAAAAAATTTTATAAATATTCAAATATCTCGCGTCCCGTATGAAGGGGTATGTTGCCCTGAAAGCATTAAACCCTATGTACAAACATAAGTTAGTTTCTGTTTTGCATGAATCAATTTCTAGTTTTATTAATTTATTTTTGTAAATAATTGTTATATTTCGTCTAGAATCAAGTTCGTTCTGTAATTTTATAATCTATTTAAAATGGAAGAAAAAATTAAATAAAAGACCTCTATCTATTCTATTTAATGTATAAAGTATTTGCATAATGATGTACTCAATTATGTTATGTTAAAAGTCAAATGATAAAAAAGAAAACAATTTTACTAGTAATGTCGAACAATGTATTCCAAAAATACAAATTATGTAAACGTTAACGCAATTGCACGAAATCATAAATCGAGCGCGATTTATTTTTTTTCAGGCTGGTCGAGCTGTAAGAGACTTCATCTCTCACAATATGTGCTCTCCAATTAATATACCTGGCAACCCATTTACGATATCATGCACTTGCGTAAATGTCAAACGAAAGCTTTAATTTCCAAAACACATATTATGTATGTATTCGTTTCATTTTTAAGATCTCTCTTAAATAACTGAATGATCGCACGATCTTTGCACAGTTTTAGATAATTGCTATTAGATTACTGTAATGTAACAAACAGCTTATCATTTATGCTTCTTAAAAGCTTTTCTCATATTATTTTCTGTAATGACAAGTCAGTCTGAATAAAGTACTCGGCTGAAGACGATGTTCTGATGCAAGAATAAATGTAACAAAGTTTTAATTTGAGTTTTTTTAGTTTAACGGCTTACAATTTCAAGTCAATGCTAAGATCTGCAAAGTTACAAAGGTCTTTCCTCAACTGTTCCATAGCTTGCGGCCCAATTCAAAAGAAGGTTTTTATGTATGGTAAATACAAAAAGCTTTGCTGTGAGTTGGGGTGGCAATCCAAACGCAACCCAAGGGATAGAGGCCGATATAGAGATTTTGTAGAATCATTGACTATTACTGGCAGTTTTCTTCTCTCTAAGTTGACTTGTCGTTTTGAAGTTTTTCACTTAAAAGCTGTCTTTTCAAATCTAAAATAGTAAATCTTGAAGGTATAAATTTTATAGCTGCAAGTTGTTTAGATGTCAGCAAACTGGCAGGAGCATGTTCACCAAAGAAGAGTGTTTTTGCTCTTCCCATAGTTTGCTAATCATTGTAGTTTGATCTCGAAATTATTAGGAAGAAAAATGCTCGAAATATTACACGAAATTAATAGAAATCTTTAAAAATTGGATCACTCCTTCTTGGAAATTTCAAGATTATTTCAAGCAAGTGAACAGATGTTCCTGTCTCCAAAAGTCTTATCATACTTGAATACTCAGAACTTTATTCTACTATTATCATTTAGCGAGGAGTTAGTTACTGATTACCTAAACCTTAGCGTTATACAAAAGAACACAACAAAGGTAATACTCTAAAATGCAAAATGGAGCTCATTCCAAGTATTTCTAGGTATTGTGCTAATACGGTGGAAGATCACAAAGATCAATCCAAAGAAGTCCCTTAAGGACATATCTAAGAGGTCTTACCTGTATACTTTTTATCCTTATACCCATATTCAAGGGTCCGTAAACTCTTTAGCGCATCTTTTAATGAAGTTTAGCACTTGATTTTCTTTGCGAACAATGAAGACTGAAGTTAGTAGGTATGCGGTGCAAAGTCTAATTTAACGCTTACGCAAAGACCATGATCTTTAATACTTTTCAACTTGCACACTATCGGTTGAGAGATCGAGTAATTGAACACAATAGGTATGCGTTTCCTTGAAAAAGTTACACTTTCGTATTTAAGTCTACTAAGAATCAATCCATTTTTACCACATAATGTGATGAAATTGTACACTGAGCCAAAAAACATCACCAAATCAAAAAAAAAGGATTTGAATCAAAGAAAAAAGGCAACAATTTGGC
This sequence comes from Melanostoma mellinum, assembly GCA_914767635.1. Taxonomy (NCBI): domain Eukaryota; kingdom Metazoa; phylum Arthropoda; class Insecta; order Diptera; family Syrphidae; genus Melanostoma; species Melanostoma mellinum. The sequence continues at coordinate 38,140,481 of OU612058.1, read as the reverse complement.
ACTAAAGGCGTTTTTCTTAGATTCAAAGCTGCAACGTTTTTGAATAAAAATTGAATGAAATCTCCATTTGAAATAAATGCTTTTTGACAATGATTTAAACGACAGGAGACCTGTAATTCTAAAAACTGTGATTTAATTACGGATGGCTTTTCTTTTAAATGCTTATTGACCATAGATGAAAGACAATGTGCATTATTTCTAAATGAAATTCTTCCTTGAATTTCAATCGAAATACTCTGAAATCAAAGCTTTGATTCATTCAACCTATTGCGCTTGCTGCTTTATTTTAAGTATGCATGCATTTGATTCAAAAGCGACACCTTTTGCTTAAAACATTCACGAATTTCAATTAAATAAGGGTCGTATTCGATTTGAATCAAATATGTTTTCAATAAGTAATCGCACGTTTGGTAATTTTCAGTATATTACCAAACTAGATAAATTGAAAAACTTTAAATAAAATAACAGATTTGTTCAATTAAAGTGACATATTTTATTTATTTTTAAAAAGCGTTATTAATTAAACATATACATTATGCATAAAACTTAAAAATACTTATTTCTAACAAATGTTTTGCCATTGCTTTGCTGACTAAGATTGAGGGGTGGACTAGTAAAATTGTCAATATCCTTTAGAAGGATTTTGTTTATTATTTTCCGGATGTAGTTGGTCGAAGTCTGTGTTTATCTACAAAAACGTAAATAAATGTGGTTATGCTTTAATTGGAACTTACGTATATTATTTCAAAATAGATATATTCAAAATTACAGCAACTTTCATTAAAATATTAAAGTTTTAGAAGTCCTTGAAATGATATGAAAAAATAATAAGTAACAAATGAATTAATAATAATATTGACAAAAAATTCAACATTTAGTAGTTTACCTCAGAAGATTTTTCAGCAGGAAATGTATGTTTGTACATAAGGCTTCTTCAATTATCAACTGCACAAGTCCTTCCCGGTGGGTATTCTCGAAGCGCTTGTTGTTCTCAGATATTTGAAGTAGGCCCCTACCCCTTGGTGTTGAACTAAACAGATTTAGAAGATGCTATAAAAGATTTGAATATTCACAATTTCATATTTAGCTAGCAACTTTTTTTCCTATTACAATCGATTTAAGAGCACACAGATCTTACGAGTAAAAGTAATAAAAAAATAACAATAGATAGATAGATAGATAGATAGATATATAATTTTATTTCAAAAAGATTTTACAAAAAACATTGTATGCTGGTATAAAAATTAATTGAGACAATAACTTTAAGTTGCCTGTCAGGTTAAGAGGAAATTAAAATTTAAGTTTAGTGAGTAGATTTAATTTCATTAAATTACGAAAATTCGTTTGAAATTAGGTTGCGATACTTGATTGCAGCTTTTAGAAAATTGTATAGGTTAAGGTAGCAGTTGCCATTCAAAACGTTTAGAAGTTGAGAGCGGGAGAGCACGTCGCTGCCCAGAAATGCTCTTCTATAGCCTTTATAGATTGGACAGGTTCCGACGAAATGGAAAGTGTTTTCCGATGCATCCATGTTGCAAACTGTACATATACCATCAGTATCTTTCTGGAACGCTCTTCCATTGAGATTGAGAAGCCCACAACGAGCTTTAAAGATGATTGAAATCATATCGCGAGAGTTCGAGTCATCAAAATAGTTTGGTACTTCGGAGTAAAGCAGGTTGCAATATTCATCATGAAATTGGGACTGTGTGGCGCTGGTGGTAAATTCAATCCAGTGTTTTCCTTTGAGCTTTGATAGAAGAATACTGTGCATTCCATGCCAATCAAGCAAATTTATGTCGAAAGAAAAGTCAATCGACGCATTATGAAAGAGATCCAACCATTCCTTAGCCCAGAAGGTCTTTTTCATAATAATGGCTTCTGATAAGATTTTGGGTAGTCTGTTACTTGGAAGAGATAAGGTTCTTCTTATGTATGAAAAATGAAGCTTGAGAGATGCAAGAAAAGCTTTAGGTAAACCGGTCTCGATGTGCAAAGCATAGTTCGGTGTGTTATCCGGTAGCAGGAAACATCTTTTTATAAAAAATTGTTGCAGTTTTTCAACTTGGTTGTGTTCACGATATCCCCATACCTGAGCACAATACAGCATTATAGCTCTAGAAGCAGCATCATATATTTTAAATTTTGTAGAATGCTGAACAGATTTATCTCTCAGTAGTTTGCACCATGTTGAGTTGATGGAGTTCTTAGATGATCCCAATCTATTATTTAGATGCTCGTTCCAAGACATGTTGTGGTTGAAAACTACACCTAGATATTTGTATTGGTTAGACACATTTATTTCGGCATTGTTGAGGAACCATTTTTCGCAAGCCGCTCTTCGCCCCCCATTTCGAAAAATTACTATTTCTGATTTGCCAGGATTAACTTCAAGGTTCCATTTTTTGCAGTAAGTACTGAAGCTATCAATACGTTGTTGTAGGTAAGCAGGATTATCCGATAAGAGGACAATGTCGTCAGCATATAAGAGGGCGTTAATCTGAAGATCATCTAAAAACAGACCAATAGGTAGTTCATCATGTAGATCATTTAGAAAGAGGACAAAGAGAAGCGAACTCAGTACACAACCTTGTCGGACACCTTTGTTGGTGAAAAAGAAATCTGACAAGCTAGAGCCATCCCAAATAGCAGCAGCAGTGTCCACATAAAGAGATTTTATAATAGCAATCATCTTCGAAGAGATTCCCTGAGTAGATAATTTGTAGAATAAAGCATTTCTATCAACATTGTCGAAAGCAGCCTTTAGATCTATAAAAAAAGCGTATAGTTTTTTCTTTTGACATAGCTGAAGCTGTATTATACAAGAAGGATTGTAAACTTGGTCCACAGTAGAGTAGTTCTTCCTGTAAGCAGCTTGAAACTCGTTTATAATGTTGTTTGCTTCCAGCCAAGACGTCAGTCTGTTTAAGAGAACAGTAGTAAATAACTTATAAAGCGTGTCCAGGAAAGACAGTCCTCTATAGTTAGACACCACATTAGCATCTCCTTTCTTAAATAGCGGGTATATTATTGATTTTTTAAACGACAATGGCATAGTTGCAGTTTCAAAGATTTCATCAAATAACTTATGTATTTCCATAACCAGAGACCGGTTCGCATTTTTATAAAACTCATAAGGTATTCCGTCCAACCCAGGAGTTTTGTGATCTTTTGAGACAGTTATGGCAGAATATATCTCGTGAAGCTCTATATGGCAATCCAGCTCAAGTACTTGTTTATGAGGAAGAGCATACGAGATAGTAGCTATATCAATTGACTGCGTTAATAACTTCTCATAATGATTCTTGAGTTCACAGACTTTAACTCCTATTGGTGTACTAAAATTGTTACCACGTATCTCCTTGGCAATTTTCCACCAATCTTTGGCTGAAGAAACAAACTGTAGGCTTTTGGCGATGTCTTGAAAATAAGCTTCCTTTTTAGTCTTACATAAGCATCTGTACTTTTTGTTGGCATCATTATACTTTTTCCTGCAGACGTCAAGGTTTAATTTCCGAAAGGTTTTGAGGTGTTTGAAAGCAGTTTTTCGGGCCAAAAAACAAGTTAAATCAAACCAAGGCTTCTTGGGCTCAAACTTGATAGTTTGTCGTGTAGGAGCTCCATTTGCTTCATAGATACATTTTTTGATGGCATTGCAACGATCATCAATAGAATATATTGGTGTCATCATGGAAGGTACAATAGACTCGAGTTTAGTATTGTAGGCGATACATCGGTTATCGTGCCATTTGAGTCGAGGAAGACTTCTGCTACTAGAACTCGTTGTTATTTCTGTGGATTTTATGGAGCAGATTAATGGCATATGGTCTGAGAAGGTTTCGCAACCAACACTAAAGTCTTCTACAATATTTGAAGCTGAGTATGAAAGGCAACAGTAGTCAATCACAGATGAGCCTCTGCTGCTTACAAAAGTGTATTCACCGTCTTTGTCACTAAATCCTCTACCATTAAGAATGTAAGCACCAATGTCCTCAAGGAATTCTAAAAAACTTTTGCAGTTGCTGTCGCAGATTGAATCTTTGGAGCATCTCATTTCTAAAACAGACGTGGGAGGAACCGAGTTGCAGTCCACTGTTCCTTTTGTGCCGGTTCTCACGTTGAAATCGCCTCCGAGAATAAAATTGGTGGATGTAAAACTACTAAAAAAGTTTTTGAGAATTGCGAAATCTCTGTTCCAATGGCTGCAATTCAAATAAAAGGGTACTAAATTTAAATTGACTCCTGAGAAACAACCTTGAAGTGTAATCATTTCATCTGTGGTTACAAACTTAAGCTTATAGACAGGTTCGATGATTTTCTTGTACCCAAACAAGCATCCTCCACTGGCTCTGCCAAAGTTGAATGTTTTTGTTGCTGAAATCCACTTTAGTTTAAAACCGACGAAGTATTTTTCATAGTTTTTAAAATTCTCAGAAAGTACAAATGTTTCAAATAAAAAGAAAATATCAAATTTACAAATATATTTAAAAAAATTACATAATAAAGATTTATTTGCAAGACCAGCTATATTGTAAAACAAGACCTGACAGGCAATGGGTTGCTAATTAATAATATTATTTTGATGAGTTTTGGGTGTTGCCACAATGACAGAGTAGACCAAGTTGGATTTGCTCAAAAGGCTTGCAATGTATTCTTTATCAGCTTCGTTGAATGATGTGATGATACCATCCTTGCTGCATTTATACCGCCGTCCATCAACTGAAAGGGTCCAATTCTTTATTTCCGGCTTGAGGCGAGTATCTAGTTTCAAAAGACATCTTTTCAACTGGCGCAGATGAAAACTCTCGGAACGTTCATTCAAGGTTAAGTCTTTGTTGATTGATATCGGAGTATTTTTCAGACGATTCGATGAAGATAGAACAGTTTTTACATCATTTGCACTAGAGAGCTCAAAAACATAAGATGAAGACTTTTGGTTAGAAGATCCGATTTTTCTAACACTATTCATAACAGCAGGAACGTTCATTCAAGGTTAAGTCTTTGTTGATTGATATCGGAGTATTTTTCAGACGAATCGATGAAGATAGAACAGTTTTTACATCATTTGCACTAGAGAGCTCAAAAACATAAGATGAAGACTTTTGGTTAGAAGATCCGATTTTTCTAACACTATTCATAACAGCAGGGACATTAAGTGTTGAGTTACACACTTGCTGAAATTCCTGTTTCGCATCTTCAGCACTTTTAGCATTCAACCCTCTGACTATAATGTTGAGCCTTTTGGAGTACTTCTCCACATCTTCAATTCTTCTTTCTAGCTTTATTTCACCAGTTTTCAGCTTTTCGATTTCCTCTTTCAATACTTTGTTTTCCTCCTCAAGTTCTGCAACACGCATTATAACACCGCTTATATCACTCTTCGTGGCAATATCTTTCAATTTTACGTCTAAGAGGGCATCCATTTTTGACATAATTGCATCCATTAATTGTTCATTAGCCATTACAGTGCTCGAGCAATTTTTCTTTGACAATACAATTTCAAATTCTGGCGAAGTCTCTCGTAACGATCTTTTTGAATTTGAATTTTCATTCATGAGGTGAATTAGATTGGTTGTGAGATTTGCTGGATGTTGAAAAGGTTTTGACATAAGCTACGATAATAACTTTGTAATTTTCGGTGTGAAAGCTTTCAGTTGCTGTGGTGTGTGGTCTATCAGTTTTCTCTCAAGTGTGGTGAGTTCTTGCAGTTAGTTGTTATTTTCCAAAAGAGTTCAAATTTACTCAACTTTTGATGTAATCGTTGAAATAACATAGAGCAGACGTAGAAAAGGTGTAAGGGGAGGAAATATTGCTGAGCAAATTGCAGATCTTTATGCTCTTGCGGTGTATTATCCTATGTGTTGTATAAGTTCTTGTTCTACACTTAAATAATATGTTGTACTCACACAGTTACGTACGTTGCAGTTCAGGTGGGAGAGAAAGCACTCAGCACTGGACTTTTAAATTTTTCTTTGAGTTATCAATTTGTTGTTTTCTTTTAATTTTGCTTGTTTAAGCTTACATTGGTTGAATTTGACTATGTCAGATGGTTGCCACCTTTAATTAAATGTTAACTGCCACTACTATTATATTTTTTTAAATCTTTATAACTTGGAATTTTGAATTTTCTTAGGAGCAAATTTTAACACGACCACTCACTAAACACTCACTCAAGAGCATGAAAAAAAAATAACAATATTTACCATAAATTTCACTTCACTTCACTCGTTTACAGAACTTGACTCTTTTAATACTAATACGCGAATGCCGCTATTCCTATTTCAACAAAGAAAACTCCTATGAAGCCCAACTGTTGGTATAGAAAAGCGTTTTCGTTTGCTTCAAATGTGTTTTTACTATAATTTTAAAGTATTTTAATAACGAAAATGCAAATGCAGTTTTTTTTTTCAGAAATTGAAGCGTATTCTCGTTTATTTTTAATACGTTTTCCTTTGATCTTAATTCGAAAAAGTAAGATTTCGATTCAATGAGGTGAACTATTCAATTCAAAAGGCAAAGTTACTTATCTGCTTTCGCAAAAGAACTTTGTATTTGAAACAAACTACTTTCAATTCAATTCAAATGTGTTGCTTTAAAAACGCCAACAACTGCAATTTTGATGCTTTCCCATTTGAATATCGGACACAGTTTTTCCCTCAGTGAACTAAATCAGTTTTACGTTGTAATTTCAATTTATAAAGCAAAATCAAACTAAACTTTTTGTTTTTGTCAACGCGTACGTTTATACGATGAAATACAAATATTTCCAAACCTTGCAAGTTCATTGGCGATTTGGTTTCCAGTTACGCCGTAATAGCCTCAAGAAACACTAAAACAATCATTCAGGGAGCTCTCGTATTCTTGAATCACTTTCGAAGAAGTCAGATGGTTGAGTATAGCCTTAAACACAGCTTGGATGTCGCCGCAAAAAGCTCTCTCCATCCAGCAGATCTTCGTATTGTAGGTTATAATAATTTGGAGAGCAAGGGCCTCCACCTGGAAGAACGATACCTATGTGCCTATATTGAGACACTCTCCACAAATGTGAAAGCGTCAGATTCTTCATTGGTTCTGAAACCAACTACGAAGGTCAGATAACAAACTTTTTCTGGTTCAGATTCTACAGTGAACCATTCCTGACCCGACGGAAAATTGATCATTGTTTGCTGACGCCATTCATTCCATTAGACATGTTGTGTCAAACTAAATGATGGTCACAACTCCAGAGCAAATCAAGCCACAGACCGCATCTCTTTAAATGAGAAATGGTCATCACTCTCAAGATGTAGCTATCAAGAAAAGTAAGATTCAGCGTTGTACATTGAAAGCAACCCTTGCAGTGCCGGGGAGCCCAAATAGAGCCGACATACAATGCTCTTCGAAATTCGGCCAGCAAGTCAAAAACATGTTTACATGCGAGAGCTTCCTCAGCCAAACAACTGACGTAAAGCTGATGGTTGGTACTATCATAACCTTATTTCACTATTTCGGTGATAAGCCCGTGGTCTTGTTAAAGGCTACTTTATATTGCCAAAAGACTCATAACGCCTTAGCAGTCTTCGACTCGACATGAAGCTGGTTATAGAATGACTCCAAGATTTTTGACATCGCTTGAAAAGGGAATGTTAACACTTTTAAATGCAATTTTCTGAGTCTCGTAAATATTGACTTTGGATTAAAGAGAAATGACAGAGAGACCATTTCTATAGCACTCCAGGTGTTGATCAAGCTTAGTGTAGCCTGTGCTCTGGAACAAACAGCTCGGAGGCTGGATCCAACCAAGAGCACGGCGATTTCATGCATCGGCATGTGCTTGGTTATGCACGTTAGATGTATTGATACTTTAATTTCAAGGAGAGAGTCGATCAGAGTTCATTTCAGAACAGAAGATAGAACCCCACCTTGTGGACAACCTTATTTGATTCTATTTTGACATACTGTTCACTCTCCTCATGTATGTTGCATCTGAGTCAAAAGGTGTGTCTGGAGTGAGGTTTTGGGCATGAAAGCCCCAACTATTCCTCTTTCAAATAGTAACCTGCTAAAATTGATAGGTCTAAAGCTCTAAACGAGTAACAAGTCTTGCTACCAATTTTGGTATGAAAGAAACTTACTATCTGCAATGAAAATTAGAATGAATACGCTAGAGCTATACTGTCAGTGAAAATACGTTTCAATGTGGCTAGCAAAAAGTTCAACGCTGGATGAACACCGACAGTGCCAGTGGACTTGAACCTATCAAAAGATACCACAGCATATTTTTTTATTTCTACCCCTTCTTTTTCTCAGGAAAAAGTCAAGAATTTATGAAAGTCAACGCAACCGGCTTCGTACTTTGTATGTATTTTTCTAGTTAAATGGCTGAAAGGAAAAGGCGAATACAATATCATAAGTCAACATTACGATATTGAAACCAAAGAAACATCAGTTTCCAATGTCCACAGCAGTAAAGTGCGTTTCGTTTATTGTTTCACAATTCGGTGAATAATTTAAAATGATATTTTCTCTATAAAGCCCCGCCAACCAGAAATTTAAATTGCAGCTTGATGGTTGCACTATATTTTTTTGTATTGCTCCTTATAAAATCGTAAGGCCCAACATAACGCTCAACCAATGACTAAACGGGTGTTCAGCTCGTATTAATATTCCCCGAAAAAAAAAAATCAAAAGATATTAAAAAATGAAATAATAATAAACTGATAGAATCAATAAGTGAATCAAAAAAAAAAGAAACATATTAACAGAAACCTATCTCAATTTTCGTGTCGCAAACAATCATTTACATGAGCCAAACAGAAAAAATGTGACAGTATACCAACGCTTCATCAGGATGCAGATCAGATACGTCCTTTATTCTGAGAGTCCAGAATTCCAGTTTCTCCGTGCATATATGTCCTCTACGCTCTACCTACTCATGTTATTCATTTTTTTCGTTTTTATCTCTGTTCACTTCGTTTGCCTTTTTGTTTTTGCATATCTCATTTTTATTTCGGATGGCTATCGTAACAGAGATGTACCACTGGAAAAACATCGGAAATACAATCACTATAAATTATGACATCCAGAGCATTTATTTGTTCAAGTTTGAAACCCAGAAGAGCTGGGTACAGTTGTAAACGTGAACGTAAACACAAAACAAAAAAACAAAATAAAAAATGTCAGCAGGAAATTAAATGGTCAGGATTGCGTATAATATTTCCCAAAGTAAATTTACATGGAAATTTATTCGAAAAAAAAAATGTTTCTACGGATGTTTTTGTTTCACTTTGCTATCCTCGTCCTTGGGGGTGCTTTTTCATCGATCATTGGCAAAAATTGACCAATTGGACTGACACCTTTGAGCTTTCAGCAGCCCAATATTCTTTTAGTTTATATTTTATTTTTCAAAGAACTCCATTGTCTGTTGGTCAAACAGAATTTTGTTTTATCGACAAACATAAATATCCTTCGAACAGAAGTTGTCCTAGGACCTCGAGTGTATGACCAGACGAAGACAAGAAAAACAAATAATGTTCTTGTTCTTATTGATTGGAAACAAAAGTTGAACTTGCAAGTTTTGAAAACCAAAAGAGGATACTCTCAACACGGAGAAGCACAAGGATGTCTTACATCCATCGGGGGGATGAATAAAATGTTGTTTCATTTCTTAGGCCAGAAAAAGGTTAGTGCGGGGGTATGGTTGATGGGAGGGCAGATGTACGCTACCTCATGGGAAATTCTACATAAAATGTTTCACAGCAATAAATAATGAAATTTTCACTGGGAACCGACATCTGAACCACAATAACTCAATTAGATTGCATAGCCTTGCTTGAACCCTTACAATTATTTTAACCCTAATCTTGCAATCAAACCTAAACAAATTTTCCAGAGAGAGACAGAGAGAGAGAAAGTAAAACATAACTTTCTCTGAAAAGTTCTACAGATTTTCTGGAGGAAACACCATATTCCTTAGTGTAAACACAGAGAGTTGAATGTGTTGAGAAAGTATACCAATGGGACTTGTGAGACTGTCTGAGGGTTGGATTGTAAAGCATTGAACTGAAGGACTTTACTGATGTTTTGCTTGTTATTTTTTTCTTTTTTTGGTTTAAAGTGTAGGTTTGCTTAAGATTCGGAAAATATAATACATACAACCGCAGAGCAGACCCTCTTCAATCATGTAACGAGCTTTTTTTTACAAAGCTAGAATGTTCTGTTCTCGAAATTTATCCCTTCACTGAGTATAAGTGGTCGAAGTCAACTTAGAGTTGGGATAGAAAGGGGCGATATACGGAAATCCTCAACAAGACCTTGAATACACTTCGCTTTGATGTGGGTAGGGAGAAGGACTAGGGATTTGAATAGATTTGATGATGCTTTTCAGAGGCAGACCTAACCTGGGGCAGTTAGAGAAAGTGTGAGGTGTAAGAATTACCCGTCTCTTTATCCTTAAATTCTCTGTTTTAAGTCCAGGCGGTGATGTCTAATCTACTCATGCATGAACCTCAAAGTTTGATGCTCATTTAATTGCATATACATAGCTCACTATTGATGCAATTTTCTAAGTAAAAAAATGGTGTCTTATTAATTAAGTGTCTTGTTACCACAACTGGTTATTGGTAGGCCAAAAATAATTAAAAGTGTTGAAAATAATGAAAATTTGAAAGTTGGAAGCAAGTTAGAGGTAAAATTTTATTTTTAAATTTTGTAATGGATGCTAATTCGTTGCAAGAATAAGTAAATTTTGTTCATTCAGAAACCCTTTGGTGCCAGTTGGTGTATTGGTTTGTGTATCAGCTTATTACAAGGAATGAGATTCGAGCCTAGAAACATATATTCTTTGAACAGAAGTGTCGCTTGGCAAGTCTTCCGACGGTAACTACATGGCCCTAAAAAGTGGTTTCTTAACTATCCGTTTGGAATCGGCATAAAATTCTAGGTCCCTTCCAATCCTTTTGAGTGGGAGTACAAGGTTCGAATCCAGGATAATATCCGATTGTGTTTCACTGTGGGGTCATCATACCTGAAGAATTTGGATGCCTCCCGTTAGTAATTGTTAGTCATTAGATTACTTTGCTATTAACATGAATTTTTATTTAGTTTTGCAATTCTGTGGAGGGCAAAACCCGCATTTACTTGGCTTAAAACAAGCTAGTTCTTAATCTATCTTAAAAAACTAAAAAATTTATAGCATAGACTTAAATCAACTGATTTCGGGGCTAGAAGGCGAAGCATAAGGCAGGGAGCACTGATAACAAAACAAGAAGAGAGGTTATTGACACTCCTCAGCATTCGATAGATAGGTTCATTGGAGCCGTAAGAGGTTCGATGGGTTTGAAAATAGAAGATTCGGGGATTATGAGTGTTACGATACGAGGGCTAGTATTTACAAAGATGGAGTAGTTAAAGGCTGTGCAGTCAATGGTACGTGAAAAGATTTGGCGAATGCAGAGAATGTCAAATATTTCTTTTCGATCTTTCAGCGTAATCAGGTTGAAAAGTTTGATTCGGTGTTGATAAGGAGGTAATATTAAAGGATTACTCCAATTTAGACCTCAAAGAGCAAATCGAAGGAAACGGCGTTGTATACTCTCAATTCTGGCAATGTGCACTTGTTGGTATAGCGACCTGACTTGACAACCGTATTCAAGAAGCGAACGATTTAATAATATGTATAAAGGGATCGAGTAACGTAGGAGTCTGCAAATTCTTTGGACTATCGTTTTACGATACTAAAGAGCTGAATTTGCCTTAAGAATTATATCGTCGAATATTTGCTATGAAAATTAAGCTCACCGTCGCAAATAGTCCCAAGGACACGGATCACCTGAACAGGAGAAATGATTTGACTGTGCGGAAGATAGAAACGGGGAGGAGATTTGATGGGTTTGCGGGAGAAGTTATTTGATTGTCACTTGGAAATAGTAACCTCCAAGCTGCTTCTGAAAAACTTTCGAGTTCCTGTTGGAGGTGGGAAGAGTCTTAGATGAAGAGATGACCTGGTAAAATTTAGTATCGTCCGTGTAGAGTGAGAAGAAGGAATGTTTGACGATCATTTCAATGTCGTTAACACTAACTATGAAAAGGTAACGACCTAAATGCCTGCCTTGTGGAACACCGGGTGTAGCTAAAAAACGGCTTCATAAGGCAGATTTAAACCTAACGATGTTAAAACGTTTTCTTAATAACAAAAACTTCATCTCAACAGAATGGATTCAAAGCCGTGTGTGTTGACCTACAGCCAATGAGTTTTGTTGTTGTTGACCAGCCTTTGAGGAACCCGTCTTGCTTAGAGGAAATGAGAGACTTGCGATGAAAACTGAGGTTTTTATACAAAATGCTTTCGAAAATTTTGAGTATATGTGATAGTCTAGCGATGGGACGATAGTTTTTCACGTCACACTTAGGACCTTTTTTGAGTATGGCGATTATTCCATGCTTGAGGAAAATCTCCTTGGGATATGGACAAACTAAAGAAGAAGGGAAGAGAAAGAGTGAGCATTTCCTTAGAAATATGGCAGGAATACTATCGGGGCCAGGAATATACTCATCATTAAGATGATTTATAAGACTGCACTGGAAGCTTTGAATATTTGAAATCGAAGTGCAAATATGTTGAAATCATGGGAAATCGTGATATAACATCATTATCATACATCATTTTCTTTACATTTGCAGATGAGGAATGAGTCTTCGATAAACTTCGTAGATAGATTTTTTACAGCACAGTTTCGGTTGGTCTAAGCTGTGAATGACCACCAGCGGAAAGTAAATGCACAAGCGTGTCTGTCCACGATGTAAGTTTCTCTTCATGCATAAACATATTAGAAAAAAGAAAATGTTGCTTTGAAATACGCATTTAGTTCATCGGCTGGCGTTGATCTTGGCTGCCGATAATCATTAGCACTAGAGCTTCACACCCATTGGTTTATGCTCTGTATGGTTTATAGCGTAGTGGTTAGCGTATTTGACTGTTACGTGTCGAAGTTTCGAGGTTCGAATCACAGAAATGTACATCAAAAAAATAAAAAGCTCCACCACGGGTATGCCAACAGCTTCTTCTCGATAAGCACTTCGGAATGGGCAAAAAAGTAAGTCTCTTGTAAAGAAAAGGTTTGGTTGTGAGAAATGCGGTAGGCCTCAGGGTTCCCTGCTCCGTTGTGCCACCTTTTTAACTTATTCATCCTATATAGCTCATTGGGCCAACCACAATATTCAGTTGATTAATGTTCTTTCTTTCGTCTTTGTCGTAACAGAACTTCGCCGAATAGAGAGAATTGTTTTATTATGTCACTCGTAATTGACTACCTTTAGGCTTGTCTTTATTCTGCTGCTGAAATACGTAGTCCTTACGGCAGCGCAGCGTTACGAGCATCGTGATCTCGATTATTTTTCCATTTATTTAAAATAAGTTAGAAGGGGGGCGAAGCAGAGCAAGGAGCCCAGGGCCTGGCAATTTCTCACAATTATGCAATCATCGGATGACTTGCAAGTTCCTATAGCGAAAGGCTATACACGTGAAAAACATGTCAACCATAATACCATGGGTATGGTGGGTATTTTCGTCCGCTTTTGTACATATGTATGTTTCCTCACGAGCGTGTCCAAATATTGTATTATATTGCATTGTCGAAAGGGTTTTTAGGATCTCTCCCTTGAACATTACAATACCAACTGAGCCGATGGTACTCTGCTCTTTGCCAGGTATTCTTGACATAAATGCTTCCATGGATCTTTTTACTTATTATACAATCAAGCTCTGTGCTTAAAAGGAACATGCTCAAATGTGACAGCTCCAAAATCAGAAAAAAATAAAAAGTTTACTTTGATGTTCTATACTTTATCTTCTAGCAGGTAATGAAGGACTGTAATACTCAAGATGTTTCTTCGTCACTGCTATCACATTATATCCTTGATGGTCCGAACATAGCGCTCTGGAACTCCAACTTGTAGGTTAAATTTTACGGTTCGATGTTGATTTTGAATAAAACTCAAATTATTATTTAGGAAATTACTTCATTTCTTTTCATTATGATAATATTTGTTTGGTTCAATTATGTATGGAACAAAATATAGGCCAAAAAGCCGCCGCTACCTTGGTGGTACACCTCCATCCGAAAGCCCCCAATTGATATCGAAACAACGTGGATAAAACGGTCATTGAATTTGTCGCAAAAAAGAGCCATTGTTTCGATAGCTGTGTGGCAAATTGCACCGTCCTGTTGTAACCACATATCGTCCACATCCATATCTTCCAATTTCAGTCAAATAAGGTTCGTTATCATCTCACGACATAAAAACACCATTCACATTAACTGCCTGACCGACCCGATGAGGCCGCCACCCCGCATAAACCACATCAAACAATCACTCTTTGTGGGTGCATTGGTTTTTAGATTGGATTATCATTCACACAAATGCGGCAATTCTGCGTATTGACAAATCCATGGAGGTGAAAATGAGGCTCACCACTGAAGATGATTTTCTTCGAAAATTGATTATCCACTGTTGCCATTTCTTGCCAACATTCGTTATCATCTCACGACAGCAAAATTGACCGAAAAAATCACGAAGTGCTCGATATGCACTTAAATAAATTTGAAAGCTCATTTCTATAATAAGCCTGAATTACTTTACCTTATAACTCGATTGTGTGTCTTTCCATGGTCCATGAGTTAGTCTGAAATTGAAATGTTAAACGAAATGTCTTTGCTGGGATTCGATCCACAAACCTTTGGGTTAACAGCAGTCATGATAGGGGCCAGTTAAATCGATCTGGGAAACGAGTCAGTAAAAATTTTTATGGAATGGATAAACAACTATGTTTTCAATAGAATTGAATAGCAAATGTTATACTAATCGATAGTAAATAACCCAGAGGTTCTTTTTTGATAAGAAAATGTTTAATTGAACAATTAATTTCCCCTAAAATTGTATTTTTCTGCTTTCCCGATGAAATTGAATCTGGAAAATTTCCATTTTTACAGAAGTAATTGTTTTATAATACGTTTTCTAGGCACTTAAAATGTTTATTAAATTCTAACGAAAGCATTGTTATTATTACATTTGAAAGTTTTCAATGATTCGTTTTCCTTGTTGCTATAACTGGGCCCTTAACCATCACGCCACGGGAACCAAAGAATCAGAGGCTAGTTTTCGCAGTTGGCTACGCAATATCCACTTAACAACTTTCAAAATGAGTGAAATCAGCTTCAGCGAAAAATATTCATCACAATTTCATGTAGCTCCTTTTCTTGAGTTCAGTGGTAAGGTCCATTTCTTACGCAGGCTATCGCCCCTTTGAAGCTATAATGATAAAATCTTTTGCCATCTCAGTCCCATGTCTGCCATCTTCTGCCATCACTCATATAAGGTGCATATCCTCCAGAAATCCCATAGACTGGGATCTCTATAAGGAATCCCTTAGGATTTACAAAAAAAAAGTTACGAATAAGCAAAAGATCCTCTTGGAGACAATTCTGTAATAAAATTGAAGACTTCTCAGAGGCATCTAGACTTAGAAAAATCCTATCAACGGGTCCAAACATGACAAGTTCTACAAAAGATTAAAACGGCAACTGCACCAACTCTTATGAAGAAACCGTGAACTCGCTACTAAGATACTCATCTCCCTGGTAGATCGTCGACAATAACAGACGAGGAGCACTTGCCTTGACTTGCAAACAAAACAGGTTTTAGAGAAATAATGTTATGAGCAATAAACAGCTTTGACCCTAATAAATCACCAGGGCCTGACGGACTCATCCCTGTGGAGCTGCTGCAGGTTTCAGATATCATCATACATAACTTAGAGATGGTCATGAAAGGATGCATCAGCTACGTTTATATCACCAAGGCTCCCATGTAAATCCAAAAGACTTAAGACCTATTAGTCTATCATCCTTCCTCTTTAAAATACTGGAAAGAATGACTGACATACACTTAGGACAAGAAATTAAACCTATTCTGATCCCAACGGCGCAACATGCCTATATAAAAGGCAAATCAGTGGAAACTGCACTACACTCTCTGGTTTGCACCATTGAAAAATCCCTGCACTACAAAGAATACTCTCTCCTCGCATTCCTAGACATAGAGGGTGTATTTAGCAATGTTAACAACAATACAGCAATCACTAATGCTCTTGATGGGCTGTTCATAGAAGAACACATCAAGAACATAATAACAACAATGCTCAGCAGCAGAATCAATAATTCCGAATTGGAGAACTGCAAATGCAAGCAGATTGGCCAAAAGAGGAACCCCGCAACGAGGAGTTCTATCTCCTCTACTGTGGAACCTGGTTGTTAACAAATTGTTAATCGGCCTAGAGGACGAAGGTTTTAAAACCATAGCCTATGCCGATGATGTAGCAAATGCCGTTTCAGGCAAGCACCCACAAAATCAAGCTGAGCTACTACAAATTACACCTTACAAGCTTAGCTGGGCTGTAGATTGTGGTCTAAACATCAATCCACACAAAGCGGAATTAGTTCTCTTTACGAGGAAATACAAAATTTCGGACTTCAGACTCCCAACTATTAAGGGGGTAAATCTCACACTGTCAAATCAGGCTGAATATCAATGTCTCATTTTTGACAAAAAACTGACTTGGAAAACCAATCCTGAGGAAAAAGTAAAAAAAGCCAACGTGGCACTCTTCTCCTGTAAAAAAGCAATTGGTGGGAAATGGGGTTTCTCTCCCCAAATCACCCCTTGGCTGTTTACCTCGGTAATTAGACCGATACTCACATACGCGGTGATAGTCTGGTGGACCGCACTAGACAAGATGATCAACTACAACAAGCTGGCCGAAGTTCAAAGAACGGGTAGTCTGTGTATTAGTGGTGCACTGAGGACAACCCCATCGCACGCCCTCAATGTACTACTAGATCTCACACCCCTAGATATCTTCAGCAAACAAGTCGCAGCTAGCTCAGCTACTCGACTCAGAGTGGACCAATAAATCAAATCGGCCACACTACCATTCTAGATAACTTTAGATTCTTCCGAATCAATCCGACCTCACCACCCTCAAGTTGGTGTTTAACAACAATTTCCAAGTAACCATACCTTCAAGAGAAGCTTGGGAAAATGGCACTCTTTTGGAAAATGAAGCAATACCCTTCTACACCGATCGATGGTTCAAAAACCAGCGAAGGTGTGGGAAGTGTAATCTACTCAGAAAAACATTATCTCAGTATTTTCTTCCGGCTACCCGATCATTGTAGTGTGTTCCAAGCGAAAATTCTGGTGATTAAGGAGGCAGTGTGGTACCCGTGGTGTGATGGATAGCATGTCCGCCTGTTAATCCAGAGATTTGTGGTTCGACTCCCAACAGAGGCAAAAATGTTTTTTTTACGGGTATCGCCTTTCGCGAGGAATTGGCAAGTCCTCCGTTAGTAGGTACTCATTGCTATGAATAGCGCTTTCTCAATTAGCCGTTCGGAACCGGCAGAAAATTGTAGGTCCCTTCCATTCCCACACAAGGCATGGTTGTAAGAAATGCGCTAGGCCCAGGGGCTCCTCGCTCTGTTGCGCCACCCTATTTATTTATTTATTAAGGAGGCACTGTCTTGGCTCAAAGAAAACGTCATATCCTCCACGGATATTCGAATCTTCTCGGATACCCAAGCTGCCTTTAAATCTCTTGCCTTTGTCTCTACAAAACCATCACGGTCCAAAATTGGATTGAGAGATGGATTGAGAGTAACAACTGCCTTGCAACCCAAAAAGTTTGGCCGTGTGTAGACTCAAAACGCTCGAAGAGTTTGTTTGCCCTGAACTGCCTGTATCTAGGTTCTACCATAGGTGTTCTTACGGGACACTGTTCAATAGGGAGACACGCCAAAAGACATGTGTTGTTGTGTGTTTTCCAATGATTTCTGTAGAAGCTGCATGGACGAGGAGGAGGAAGAAACCGTTCAACACATTCTTTTCTCATGCCCTGCACTACTTCATAGGAGGTAAACTCTTCTTAGATGATACTAGTGACTTAGCTTACATAGACCCTAAAAGTCTTTCGAAATACATTAAAAGCTCCGCGTGGTTTGCCTAGCGGGTGATTAACCTGCTAGTCTCGTAATGGAAGATTAATAAGTGAGCAACTCGTTAATCTTACATCGGTTTTCTGAGATCAGTAGGTGATTAACTTGCTGATATATGTGGTATTACAATGGACCCTTGCAGCCCAAATTACCTAACCCATATAAGGTCTCATCTGACCTAACACCTTTGCCTTCTTTGTTGTTCCTAGTAGCTTCACCAAACTTCTTCCACTGTGGTGTCTGGTAACTCCGTTAAGTTGGTGAAGAGTCAATGAAAATAATGTTTTACATGCAAAAAGCATTGATTTGAACGAATTAAAAAAAGTTATGTCCGTAGAGTGGTGATTAGCATGTCTGTGTACTTCAAATTCCAGAAACAGGAAATTGTTTTTCCACGTATTATCTACCATTAAAAAGACCTCCGAGAGTAATTACACTGCCATGAAAAGCGTTTTCTCAACTAGCCGTTTGAAATCAGCATACAATTGTAGGTCCTTGAAATGGGTTAGGCGTCAATGATTCTCGAACTTTACTATGCAATGCAGTTTATTTATTTCCTTAAGGAATTATTTAAAGGAATCTGTTTTGAAGCACTCTTACTACAACATTGTGATGCTTAATGGGTCGCTTTTAACTAAATGACCGACGATTTTGCATCCATTCCTTAAAGTAAAAAAAAAAGAGTTTTGTAATCACCTGCTTACCGCAAATTACCCTCTATTTCGCTGTATTTATCAAAAAATTCTTAATTTGTTTACTTTTTAAATATCAACACAGGGTAAAGAATTTTTAACGAAATAAATGAAAGCAATGATCGCAATGGATCATTTTCTTCCTTATAGACTTAAGGTTCTGCATTAAATACTCCCGAGATGTGCTTGAGTATCCATTGACCATTATCTTACAACTTACACATATTTACAAGGATGCTGTGTCTGTAATGACAATAAATATTATATAGCATAGCAGTGTTACGAAAACAAAAATCTTAAGGTTTTTTTCCCTCGAGCAGAGCAAGGATTAACTGCAACATGTCATTTCGGAAAATGATAAATATACGTAGCCCATAACTTAGACTTCCTACTTCATACGAACTGTGGGAACTTGCATCCTGCTTCACATAAATCAGGCAAAAAAAAAGAACAGCCGGGAAAAAGTTGTTTGTGCAGTGGGTTTTCTTCTCTTTAATGGCTTAAAAATAGTTTCTATTTTTTTTTTTCCTTTCTCTTACACATTACATATTTCTCCTAGTCTGTAGCAATTTTGTCGATTTCTGACTTGGTCCTGCTGGCTGGGATAAAGTTTTTGTGTTGCCATAGAGGAGAGAAATACTTACATATAGGTGCAGGAGTTTGTTTGAAAGTTTATTGATGACCTGGCAGAGGATTCTTATAGATTGCAACTCAATAGAAATTTATAAAGTTTTTGAGGCAAGGAAGCTCGATTCGTGTTTGAAGGAGTTGGACATTAAAAAAAATTGAGTTTTGTGCATCGTAATATTTAATTATGAGGTATTCAATAAGTAAAACGAAAGTGGAATCGGTTGGATGGGTTTTCAGGAACGAGATTTCAAATGGGATACCTTCACATTTTTTGTTGAAGTGTAGTTGAATGAGTATGACGTTCGATTCTAGATTGCCTTAAAAAGTTAGTCGAAGGCTGAAGAAAGATGTGAATGAATTGATTTTGAAGTTAAAGAAATTTTGTAAGTTCTATAGAGAAATACGCGGACTCAATTCAACGCGGAACTTCAACAACCAAACAAACAACTGATCCACGCCTTACAAAGTAAGCCGATTTAAACCGTATTCGAATCAATAACTGGTTATGATTGCCACACTCATTGAGTTGGAAACAATCATGATAAGCGAATGAACTGATAGTATTTCAGGTTATAGGTCGGTAATACCAGCTTATTAGGGTACTTATCCTCTAAGCTATAACATGGTATAGCCATGTCCTTGCAATTTCGGCTCCAAGAACATCTTTTTCTTTCAGTGTTGATGCATTGTATGTTTACCCTATTAAATTTCTATTCTTACTGTACCCATTATATTATGTATCAAGTACTTTTCCACCTAAAGAATAAGAAGAAGAACACACATGTAAAAAAGAATGAACGGAATTTTTTCCCCAGACGACAGACAACTGTAGTCCGTTACTTGAACCACACCTAGTTTTTTATGAAGACTGAATTATCATTTTTAGAATAAAGAATTATAATGTATTGAATATACCTACGATTGTGTTTCATTGGGAAAATACAACAAGTGTAAGTCAATATCCAAACCATTGTGTCTATACTAGGTGCGTGTCTTGGATATTTAAATTCGATGGTAGGTTGCTTTAATTTTCATAGTCGTTTTGTTTTGTCAATTAGTTAGTTTATGTTTATTGAACGATATACATAAATACAATTGATACTTATACAAGGTAATTTAAAAATTAAGGAAATGATAATAATGTAGGAATGTTGGCACATAGGGGGTCTTACCAAATACATTGTCTAGAATAAAAATAATAACTTAAATAATGTAGCTGAAAGTAAAGATAATTCTTGATTATAAGTCGGTTGGCTTGAGTTATCTCGGGATGTTCCGTCCCGGTTGTCGCTGTTGTCCCGCTTTATGGGGAGGTTGTGGGGGTGGCATCAGCCACGGACGAATGTTGGCCCAGGGTCAGCGTAGAAGTGGATGGCTTCGTCGTAGGCTTGTATTACTTCTTCGTCCAAAGTGTTCATCACGCTTAGGTATCTTAGCCCAGAATCCCGGTCCTCAGTGGTCGTCCTTCTCACCAGGGGATTAGGGTGGTTGCTGATATTTGCAGCCGTTTTCAATAAGTCGAACGTATTGGTTCAAGGGCGTCATCTTGGATGTCTCGTACAGATGCTGGTTACTGCAATGCCTCTGACGCTGGTGGTTGAAAATGAGGCCGGTGCAGAGTATCAGAATCATCCTTTCGAAAATTAGGAGCTCATTCATCGCGGTCTTCGAGATGGTGAACCAAACTGGGTTTCCGTAGTTGATAACGGGTCTTAACAGCTGCTTGTACATAAGTAGTTTTGTTGAGAGACTTAGTCCTGTCCATCTCCTCAGCAAAGGGTACAGTCGGTGGAAAGCGAAGCTGTCCTTCTTCAGTACGGCTTGTGAGTGAGGGTTTAATCTAAGCACCTCATTGAAATTGATATTTAGATACTTAGCCAGTCTGGTTCCATCAGGTAGAGTAATGGATGTGGCTCTGCAGTTACCACCAGAACGACGGCCTCTTCCTCCGGTCCTTCTAAAGCAGACGAGCTCTGACTTAGGTGAGTTGATCTGGATACCACAATTACTATAATAAGAATATAGTTTGTGGATGTGAGTTTCCACTCTCCGGGCAGCTTTGGTTGGTTATATAGGTAGATGTGCCATATGTCAGAGCGTCATCGGCGTAAGCCTGGTTTTCGCAGTCCCTTGGGGTTGGTTCGTCCGACGTCATGATGTTGAAAAGGTATGGTCCTAGTTTTGATCCCTGAGCAACTCCCCTTCTGATGTTTTTGGTGTCGGTCCTTGCGCTTCCAATTTGGACGAAAAAGTTCAAGAAAAAATATTTTTATTAATGGAGTTAAAGCTTTAGAAGATTTAGTTTATGGATGAGTGCTTCAATCCACACACTGTCAAATGCTTTTTCGACATCCAAAAAGCATGCAACAGTGACACGATTTCTGTTAAGGTCTTCGGCGACGTCATTGTGTAGTTTCATCAGCGGATGCAGGTTTGAATGCTTTTCCCAGAAGCTGAACTGCATGATTGGGATGATTTTATAATCCCTGCAGAACTTTTCAACTCGCTAAATACTAGCTCCTCCAGGACCTTACTTAGATTGTTGAGTAAGGAGATGGGCCTGTAGTTGTCGATGAGGTTCAGCTCGCCTTTCTTCGGGATCGCCACTATCTTGGCTGTTTTCCACTTCCTTGGAAAGTAGCTGTTGTTAATGCAGTTGTTTGAGATGATAGCCAGAAAGATCATCACTGTCTGTGGGAACCTCTACAGGACGTAATTTGAGAGATCGTCTGGGCCTGTTGATTTCTTGGGCTTGGAGCTGTGTATTATTTCTGCGATTTCTTCCGGAGTGGTAAGGTTTGTGCAGTTGATGGGGTTACTCGACGGGTTATTGTTGCTGAATATTGCTGCATCAGTGTTGGGCCCCAGGGTCCGTTGGATGGATGTCTCAATTTCGTTCAGAAAATCAGGGTTAGGGTAAACAGGGAGGTTTTGATATCTGTCTATGCTCTTCTTTGGTTGCTTTTGGCAGTCAAGTGCAGTGGAAATCGCTTGTTCCAACGAATCGACAGCATCGGGGAAATAGCCTTGTCCTAACCAATTTCGGCTCCAATATCCACACCATCGTGTCTATACTAGGTGCGTGTCTCAGATATTTAAATTCGATAGTTTTGTTTTAATGTTTCATCCTCGTTTTTTTTTGTCAAAAGATGTTCTGAATTTGCGATTTTTGGGACATTAATGAAGTTGAAATGAGAGTGTAAAGTTAGATCTTAGATGCCTGATATTGCGGGTAGTGGCAAACAGAAAACTGGACTAGAAAAAGAATTCGAAAGGCAAAAAACCCTTTCCATTGGCATAGACCTTTTTTTAGTCTTAGAACACAATGAAGCAACATACATGTTTCTTAATAGCCCCATTAATATTATAGTAGTGATTGATTTCAAAAATTATCAATCGATACAAACAACAGCTTCAGCCACAGAACCGTTCACATCCTTAACATAAAAAAAGAAAATAATTAATAGCAACTATCAAACAGCAGCCATAACATCCGACTAAAAACAAAAGCAAATGATTCATTAGGTGTGTAAAGCTTTGAAGAGCGAAATTACTATATCTGCAAGTACCTATACATGTATAGTTCATCAGGATATAAAAAAAAAAGCGCTCCATTGGAGTGTTTATATAAATAGGCTGGCAAACACTGAACAATCCATACACATAGAGTGTAAAAATTGATTATAAGGACTTCTTGTTTATTGCCTATCATAAATTTCAAAGTAGAAGACTTACCAACAGCTTTGGAGTGTGCTCCAGAGTGGCTTCCTGACGCACGCACCGCACACGGCATGGCAGACGGCACAAAGTATATTTATATGCCCGTATTCGATTGTGTTGTTAGGTCGTGGCGAGCAGAATTGAAAACAATTGTTTTTATTCACTAGTGTTCGGGATGAATACGTTTGCTGTTTGCAGAATTTTTTTTTTTTTTTCTCGCTCACAATCTCTACTCTTGCGGCATTGAGCATTGGAAAACATGCCTTGCTGTAGCTTGGGCTTTTCAATTAAAAAAGAGTCTACCACAGCGGCTATAAATAGTAGATTGAATAAGGATATCATAAAGGTAAATTAAAGTGCACTTTTGGCTCAGAGTTCAGATCCAGAACCAGTTGATGAATGGTGGCAATTCAATTGAACAAAATGAAGCGTCATTCAATTGAAGGTTCATTGTGATTGTTTTAACGCAATTTAATTATTCGATTTCTTTTGAGTTGCATTGGTACATGGTCAATGGTCAGGTTAAGTATTTTATGGCTCTATTAGGGGGAAAATAGTGTTTTAAGGAGTTTTTTTATGTTGCGTGAAGTTGTTTTATAATAAATTTGATGAGTGCAGTGAGCTGCAGCAAGTAAGATCGACAAAAGCTGAGATTTCAGTCAATCAAAGTTGGTTCAATTGGTCAGGAAACAGATTTTGTGAGAGTCTCTGGGGCTTTTTAGGATTATCAAATCTTTTTCAAATGGATTTAAGTGTGTTAGTTTGTTTGTTTGTTTATATGAAATTTTAATGGTTTGTAGCTTGTAGGGAACCTTCAATTCTTTGCCGATTCCCAACGGCTAATCGAAAAAGCGCTTTTCATGCCAATGAATAAACTGACGGAGGACTTGCCACTTCCTCGCGAAAGGCGATACTCGTGTAGAAACATTTTTGGCGCTGTTGGAATTTGAACCACGAACCTCTGGGTTAACAGGCAGACAGGGTTTTCCCAGGTTTACTTGACAACCTAATCGGTGGTCAAAAAAAAAAAAAAAAACAGGGGTTTTGGATCTCAAAACACGTGGAGTAGCGAAATCATTGGACATCCCTGTTACATAAAGAAAAAAAACATGCCATTTTCCAACACTTCTTGTAACCTTAACTCGCTCCAGCTAAAACATATAACTACAATAGAGCGAGTTGAGGAAATACTCTGGGATGAAAAAACACTCAGTTCGACTCTCGGGGTTTGTAAAGCATCTGTAACGCTCATATACAAAAGGCCAAGTTTTAGGATGACCAAAAAGTAAGGTAAAAACTACTGTTGTGTTCAAAGCAAGAACTTTTGGTTTTTTGTCAAGAACATTAAGAACTCGACCACGTCATCGGTCCCAACGCTCGTCTTCAATGACTCTCCGTATGTCAGTTCCATCGGTAAAGCCTATTTGCTAGCTGCTCAATTTGCTGCCAACTCAACACTTCCTGATAGCACATTGGCCCCACCTGAGCTTGAGACAGTAAATTCTGTGATGCAGTAGATAATTTTTCGAACTCGCTCGGTTGCGAGAGTCCTTAAAGATCTCAACACACATAAATCCGCTGGTCCAGATGGTATCCCCGCGCGCCGTTATTCGGAAGAGGTGTTCTTCTACGCTGGCAAAACCACTGCGTAAACTTTTCCATCTTTCAAGAAACATAATTATGAGCAGTGCCCTAGACACGACGTGAAAATCGATCTTGGAGATCTTAACGTAAAACTAGGGAAGGAGGACGTCTTTGGAAATACAATCGGTAAGCATAGCCTCCATGACAAAACCTCAGAAAACGGACTGAGGCTAATCGATTTTGCTGCGTGGCTAAATCTTGTGGTAGTAGTACATGCATCGGAAAGCTACAATCGCAAGACATTGCCAGCGCCTTATCCAATCGAGTGTGGCTCCAACTATCTTTGAATCTTATATCGCTAGCGTCAAGCATTGAAGACCTGTGGCAAAAATGCCAACAAGCCATCTGAACCGCTGCCTTTAAGGCTTTGGGTTTTACTCGACCCCTAAAACGAGTGAAGAATGAAGAATAAAAGCAGGTTAATGGAGCCTGAATGAGCCATACTTCGACATGGGCATAGCTAGATGGGTGCGCATTGTAAGACTACGATGGCTAGGCCATGTAGAGCGGATGGACCCTAATGCTTCGGCTCGACTGGTTTTAGAAACCATATTGCAGGGAAATCGTGGAAGGGGCAGACCTCGCCTTAGGTGGAGTCAGGTGGAAGAGGATCTCAAACGACTTAGAGTGCAAAACTGGGAAAGTTCGCCCGAAATCGAATTGTTGGTGAAAGATGTTGGTTGAGGTCCTGGTTCACCCCGAACTGCAATGTCCACCTAAGGAAGGAGTTGTTTCACGCTTAAATAAGTTCATAGGTTATTGAAAACCAGTCCGTAAATTTCCACCATTAAAATCATCTACAATAGGCTTCAAACTTCAAGGGTTGGCAAAGATTTGACTCGAAGAGCACTTGATAGGAGATACTTAAGATGTTTTAAAGAGTTTTTGATGACAGAAAGAAACGAAACAAAAATGAGGTTCCTTTTGAAAGACAAAAATAAGAGCTGAATAGCCCTAAAAAAATTTTGAACTAAAAGCTCTATATCAAGAGCTAATAACTTGTTTTTTAAACTCTTCCAGTCATCATCATCTGTTGGAGAGCGAAGAGTTAACAGAGCTCAGAGTTAACAGAGACAAACATTTAAACAAAATTGAGTAAAAATCACTGAAAATATTACGAACCACAAGCTCTTTCAAAAACTCTTTTGTTAATTGAAAAAAAAAAAATTATAAGTTGGATAATCTCTTTGTGATCGACTGCTATGGTTTCAGTGGATTAAGTCATGGAAATGAGTATGACCAAGAAAATGACTGATCAACGTGAGTGCAGTTTCGATTTTAAAATATTATTATTCACACTTTACATCACTCAAAAGGCTCTGTGAGTTTTATAATAAAGCAGCCACAATTAATAAAAGTTAAATATTTCATTTCATCTCATCAATGACTCACCGTCTGATTTTGTAAAGCTGTAAACTGATTGGACGCGTGCCTGGGGAATCCTTCCAACTTCCAAGTAAAAAGAGCTTAATAAAAGCCAGAGCTGCATCTGCAATTGTAAAAACGGCACCATTTTATATCCCAAACAAAAAGAGCTAATGAAAAACAATTTTTTAATTCCCGAAATCCTATTCAATAAAAGGTTTCGTGTAATCGGGTGAAGCAATGCTCTCCTGGTATGAACTTAAAATAATCGAATATCAAAAAAGCATGAATTTAAATTAGCAGATTCTTAACCACTTTAAAGCAGACCTTAACACAATTATTTTTCTAACTCATGCGCTGCAATTCACTCAAATGCACAACAAAACGAAACAAACAGCCTGTTCACATGACGCAAGCTACATATACAAAGACTCTTCCTAGCCAAAACCATAGCTAGTACCCATCTATTACATCAGGCAAGCCAACAGGCATCCTACCTTTGCCGCACTCTTTTTGTAAGCTAGAACCACCATCCATTATTCCCAGTGGGGTATTTTGTGCTAATGCAAGCATATTGTTTGGCCAGAATGTCTGGCTGGGGAGAAATTTTATACATTTTGGCTTGTTTTATGTGAAACAATGTACATTTATTAAATATTTATCAAATGAAAAATTATAGCGGAAAATTTGCATTTTTATAGGGCCGTGCTGGGTGCTGTTCTAGAATATGATGTACAACTGTATCTATAGGTATTCATGGTTGTAGATAACGACCAATGTGATGTGTTGCATGAAGCGAATGTTTGTTTTCCATAACATGAGCAAAAAAAAAAAAATTGATACACATTACTGCGTGTATAGAGAAATACGCGCCCGGAAACCAACCGATACCCCATTTTCGATACACCAAACAACTCACACTCTTGCGCCACGGGAAGGTATGGAACAAGAGTAATGATTTAATGGCCGTACATCCTGTTGGTCTGAGCGCACACAGGATAGGGAAATTGTTTTGTAGAGCGTATTTAAGAGTCGACTATTGAATTTTCGATCGGTTTATCGAAGAATTGAATTGAAAAAGGCCTGATTGTACATGGGTGGTGTTTTCTGTTCGCTCATGTCATCACATTACTCTTTTTTTTTGTTTTTAACTCCCATTTTGGGATAGTCTTGCCATCAATCTACTACTTCGTATCAAGTTTTATTTTTTAAATGAATTCTGCACTAAATGAAGATTGAAACTACCAAACAAACCTCATAGAAAAAAGGAATCCCTCGTCTCATAAAAAACAATGTCCATTCATAAAAAATGGAAAGTTTGCAAACAGGGTGGGCATTGTGTTAACTCATTTATTTATTATTTCTCCTTTTTCCCGTTACATTTTGCAACAACTATCAATTTAAGTCGGAGAGAATGATTGGAAAAGTGAACTTTTATATTTTAAAATTTAATCTTTCCCGTTTGATATGGAATTGTTTTTCAATTGAAAAGTTGCCCAGATTGTGTTTTCTGAACCCAATTTCATGAGACCTTAATTAATACAGACTTTCAGATACATCGATGAAATCATCGCATATGGTTGGTAAAACATTTTTATCTTTAAGAACAATTTTAACCAATCAATTTTTTTTAAGACTTCCCATGAAAGAGAAACTTTGTCTCTGCTCTATGAAGGCTTAAGCCTTTTCATTTTCTGTTTCGTCTGATGTATTACTTTGAGAAGACGTCTTTAACTTATATTCACGTGTTCTCTCATGTGAATATGTTCTTTTCGGGAATATAATCTCGAAGGTATTACAGCTCTCCCACTTAACAGCTTCTCACAAGTGATCCGCTCGTGGGGTACTCTTCGTTGACCTCGTTAAATTCGTAGACAAACCTCCCGGGCTTGGATAGTTCAATGTTTATTAAGGCCAGTTAAATTAAAAATTTCTTTTTATTTATCTGTACCAGGAGAGTTTTCGTCTCCCTTTCTTTTTGTTTCTTCGCAATTGTGTCCTTTTCACATTTTTCCGTACATCCTTTCTTATGTGGGCATTGCAGTTCGGGGTGAACTCAACCATTATTTTAAGCCAATGATTTCGATTTCGGGTGAGCTCTCTCCTATTCTGCACTCTACGTCTGTTGAGGTCTTCATCCACTTGATTGCGCCACCTAAGGAGAGATTTTCCCTTTCGGCTATTTCTCTGCAAAGTGCTTTCAAAACCCCGTCGAGCCGGGGAATTGGGGTCCATTCGCTCTACATGGCCCAACCATCGTAGCCTCGCGAAGCGTACTCTTTTGGTATACCCATTTACCCATGTCGCCGCATAGCTTATACAGCTCGTTGTTGTATCTTCTTTTCCACATATTGTCTTCGCATATGGGACCAAAGATCATTCGGAAAATTTTTCTTTCGAAACGCCCAAGGGCTTCCTCATCCGCTTTCAATAAGGTCCATGCATCCGCCTAGTAAAACAGGACTGGGATGATTAAGGTCTTATACATGGTTACCTTGGTTTTTCTGGAGAGGGTTTTGTTTCTCAATTATTAATTAAATTAAAATTAAATCAACCCAAAGAAGCAACGGTTGGCAAGAGTTATTCTCCGGTTGATCTCCGCACTGATGTTGTTGTCCGTGTCTAGAGCGGATCCTAGGTAGACGAAATACTGTACTACCTCGAAGTTATGTCTGTCAATTGTGACGTTTTGTTCAATTCGTCGATGTTTTGTGTCCTTGTTTGATGACAGCATATACTTCGTTTTGCCCTCATTAACCATCAAAACCATTTTTCTGTTTCAATGCTCACAAAGGCACTTATGACATCATGCTTCCTTCTTTTCGTTAAGTCAATATCGTTTGCAGTAGTTCTGTACAAACTTTTCAAGTATTAAGTTAAAGAAATCGCAGACTCTTTGCACGCACGTGGATTAGAAAACATGAAAACATTTTTTGGCATCAAACGCTTTTCGCACCGCCCATTGCTTTCCTTCCAACCAACCTTTGCCAACCTTTGCCTAAGGTTGCTTGCGATTTGTACTCTGCCAGCAAAAAAAAAAAGAAGTGAAAGAACTCGCCCAAGCAAAAACCCAGGGTGAGCTAAGACAACCCCAGGTCGACCCCTGGGTTCAGGAACACTCAGTTTGACATTCATGGCGAATTTAAGATTTCAAAAAAAAAGCTTTATGGCGACTCCAGGACTTCAACGAACAAATATGTTCAAGACAAAAAAATTGAAAAAACCATATTTCTTTTTTTTTTAATTTTATTCAATCTGAAAAGAAAATCTGTATGTTATTGAAGGCTCGGATTCGGCTTCTGCTTCGGCCAAAGGCTGATATTTAGCCGAATATTTAGCTTTAGCTTTGGCTTCGGTTGGAAATCGACCTTCGGTTGGACACTAATGATGTCTGTGTTCCTACACTTAAGCTGATTTACAACAGCTTAACAACTTTTGCGTTTTTGAGTCTTCTACCTAGACCTCTTCTATTGGCCAAAAACAGTAGCTACTTTTTTAAGACGATGCTAGCTGACCTAACCAGCGTTGCTCGGGTCTAACTTGTTTAACAAAAAAAAACTGCAAAAAAAATGTCAGAAACACCCACGGAGCTAAGCCAAAGATTGCCTGAAAGTTTCAGGTCCACCGTTCTCGTTAACATTCACTTTTTTTCATGTTGACTTCCCGTTCCCATTCCCGTTCCTGTTCTTAATGGTATACAATTTCATCGTAATCGGTAAAGACATTTTTGAGGAGTATACTTGCAACATTGTGACTCGAGAATTTTTGATACTAAAAAATAAAGGTGAAAACAATGGTAATGGTCCCGATGGCATTCCTCCTTTGATTTTAAAACTGACCGCTGAAACTTTTTCTGAGCCATTGCTTCAACTTTTCAACCAATCTTTGTCTAATGGGATATTTCCAAACACGGGGCGTAACTCGTTTCTAACGCCAATATTTGAAAACGGAGGCAGATCCAACATCAAAAATTATCGAGGTATTGCAATCCTGTCAGCTATTCCCAAATTATTTGAGAAATTGATAACTGACAAGCTGAACGTGGAGCTGATTTCAGTTTTAAGCGAGCATTAACATGGCTTTCTTAAAGGTAGATCTACAATTACCAACTTAGCAAATTGTATACCTCATTCATTCTCTTAGAAATTGAAAAAGCGAACCAGGTTGATGCTATCTATACTGACTTCAGCAAAGCTTTCGACAAGGTTGATCACAATCAGCTTATTTTTAAATTGAAAAAATATAACATTCATGACACCTTATTATTGTGGATCCAATCGTATTTGTCGCAAAGGACGCAGTGTGTCAAGTTTTGTGATGTCTTGTCACGGCAAATTAATGTTACTTCTGGTGTACTTCAGAGTAGCCATGTTAGCCCACTTTTATTTCTCCTTTTTTTAAATGACTTGCCCTTACTGTGTGAAGGTTGTAGATTTCTGATGTATGCCGACGATCTAAAGTTGTTTCATACAATTAACAATATTGCCAATACGCAATCATTGCTAATTATGCTTCTCATGAATGTTTCAATAGATGTTCAAAACCATTTAATAAATACTTTGAGTTCAATGTAAATATGAATAGAAAAAACTAACGGAGAAAAATCCTAAATTGAATGTCGTTTGAAGACTCTTCTTGACTTTCTTTTGTTGAGCAAATTTCTTACATAGCAAATCCGATTTATTAATAAAAAAAAAAAAATTGTTTTTATATTAAAAAATGTATTTTATTTTTTTTTTTTTTTTTTTTTCTATGTAATGCAATCTTTGTTTTTAATAATTAATGTTGTCTTACTTTGGCAAAATAAACTAAACTAAAGAGGATGAAATTTTTTATTGCCCTTATTTGTGAGACCATTAAGTGGTGCCCGTAGTGTGATGGTAAGCATGTTTTCCTGTTACGCGGGAGATTCGTGGTTCGAATCCCAACAGAAGCCAAAAATAATTTTCCACAGGCATTGGCTTTAGCATACGGGTAACTCTCACACTGTCAAATCAGGCTAAATATCTAGGTCTCATTTTTGACAAAAAACTGACCTGGAAAACCAATATTGAGGAAAGAGTAAATAAAGCCAACGTTGCACTCTTCTCCTGTAAAAAAGCCATTGGCGGGAAATGGGGTTTCTCCCCCCAAATCACCCATTGGCTGTTTACATCGGTAATTAGACCGATACTCACATACGGGGTGATAGTCTGGTGGACAGCACTAGACAAGATGATCAACTACAACAAGCTGGCCAAAGTTCAAAGAACGGCTAGTCTGTGTATTAGTGGTGCACTGAGGACAACCCCATCGGACGCCCTCAATGTACTACTAGATCTCACACCCCTAGATATCTTCAGCAAACAAGTCGCAGCTAGCTCAGCTACTCGACTCAGAGCTACATCACAGTGGACCAATAATCAAATCGGCCACACTACCATTCTAGATAACTTTAGATTCTTCCGAATCAATCCGACCTCACCACCCCCAAGTTGGTGTTTGACAATAATTTCCAAGTAACCATACCTTCAAGAGAAGCTTGGGAAAATGGCGCTCTTTTGGAAAATGAAGCAATACACTTCTACACCGATGGTTCAAAAACCAGCGAAGGTGTGGGAAGTGGAATCTACTCAGAAAAGCTGAATCTCAGTCTTTTCTTCCGCCTACCCGATCATTGTAGTGTGTTCCAAGCGGAAATTCTGGCGATTAAGGAGGTGCTGTCTTGGCTCAAAGAAAACGTCATATCCTCCACGGATATTCGGATCTTCTCAGACAGCCAAGCTGCCCTTAAATCTCTTGCCTCTGTCTCTACAAAATCCATCACGGTCCA
Organism: Melanostoma mellinum; assembly: GCA_914767635.1. Classification (NCBI taxonomy): domain Eukaryota; kingdom Metazoa; phylum Arthropoda; class Insecta; order Diptera; family Syrphidae; genus Melanostoma; species Melanostoma mellinum. Next base: position 38,108,589 of record OU612058.1, on the reverse strand, counting down.
AAATTGTCAGATGTCTCTGAGGGAGATGTCAAATCAGTTTAACATTCACCTTTCATGGGTGCCAGGGCACAGGGACATACCAGGCAACTGTATGGCAGACGAACTAGCCAAAAAGGGCACGACCACTTCCCTACGCTCAGAATGGAACAACATAGGTGTACCTATCGCTACATGTAAACTCCTGCTTAGACAGGACGCTTCAAGGATAACAAACACTAGATGGACTGAGAGTAACACATGCCTTGCAACCAAAAAAGTTTGGCCGTGTGTGGACTCAAAACGATCAAAGAGTTTGTTGTCCCTGAACCGTCTGTGTCTAGGTTCTACCATAGGTGTTCTTACAGGACACTGTCTAATAGGGAGACACGCCAAAAGACTTGGTGTGTTTTCCAATGATTTCTGCAGAAGCTGCATGGACGAGGAGGAGGAAGAGACCGTTCAACACCTTCTTTGCTCATGCCCTGCACTGCTTCATAGGAGGAAGGCTCATCTCGGTGAATTCTTCTTCGATGATACTAGCGACCTAGCGTACATAGACCCTAAAAGTCTTTCAAAATACATTAAAAGTTCCACGTGGTTCGACTAGCAGGTGATTAACCGGCTAGTACCGTAATGGAAGATTAATAAGTGATCAACTCGTTAATCTTACATCGGGTTTCTGAGATCAGTAGGTGATTAACTTGCTGATCTCTGTGGTATCACAATGGGCCCTAGCGGCCTAAGTGTGTTAGGCAATGTACTCATTGACTGACAGCCACTTCCACCTAACCTAACCTATTGGCTTTAGCAAGGAATCCGAAAGTTCACCTATAGCAAATTAATTACCATGAAAACTGCTTTATCGATTACTTGTTTGGAGTAGGAAGAAAATTGTAGGTCCCTTCCATTCCTTTACAAGGTATGGTTGTGAGAATTGCGCTAGGCATCCATACTTTTGCACCACCTTATATGAGACTAAATTATAAAAAGAAATATAAAATCAAACTATCCTTGCCGATGTTTAAAAGATATTACTACTGCAAATGTAAACTCCAGTTTCTTCACTAAGAACTTTGTGACAAAGGCTTTATTCGTGTGTATCATAGCCATATTGACGTCATGTCTGTCGTTTTCTCTAAATTTGCCATGTACAGTACCTACCTACCCAACTGAGTCCTAAAACAATGGTGTCAGTTGGCAACGCTGGCATAGGTCCCAATTTTAAAAGTTGGCTATATAAAGCCTTTTTAAAAACGGAAAATGGGTAAATTTCAAGGCCTTATGTGGTCCTCTCACTTACGGCTCACGGCTCATTGTCAAAGTTATTTCTAGGCAAGAGCATTGAGTAGATAAAAAATAAGGTCTTCCTCAGAGTTCGTCAAAGTAACATAGCCAGCAGTGCTCTCGGGAACCCACCGACAAATAAAATTTGTTGGCTGCATTTACACATGAAACCCCCAAACGCCCTATAAGTTGTGAAAAAACTGGATCTCCGATTTTTAAAAACGACCATACCATAAAAAAAAATCAGTTGAACAACTCTATTCGTTACTTGGCCTTGACCCGACAAAAGTGTAGCTCTACTTAAGGGCGAATTGAGGACAAACCCAGGGGGCTCAAAAAATACTCAGTTTGACATTCAAAGCAAGTACCTATAATGTTTTCAAAAAAAAAGGTTTTGTAGTGACCATAGGGCTTTAACGGACAAACCTATGAGCTGATAAAAATCGATTAACACAAAACGAACACCTTTTCAATCCACTCAACAAGAAAATTGTTCGCACCATGCTCAACAAGAGGAGATGATCAACATGAATTCATCCATTAAACACTTCAAGGAATATTGCAAAAGAGTTCCACTGCCGTAGTCTTATTTATAGAACCTCCAAAATCCCTCATCAGATAACATCACACATATGCCATATGGCTGTATAAATACCATTTTATCATTTAACAGCTGCAAAATTATGTATAATGCTAATAACTTCTGGCAACAGTAAATACATTGTTATTTAATTACACATAATAAAGGCGCTGCAATACCTTGCAATACGACAAAACATAATACACCACCCACAAAGCAAGTGAATTTTGTCAAATAAATTGAATACACGTTATGCAATACACTCAAGAGCTCCTTGCGAACAGAGAGATAGCTACCTACACCCACATAATACGCAAACAAGCATCCAGCTATCCTGGCGTAATCTAATTACAATACATCAGATCCTACAATGAACTTATGTATCTTCTGTTTCAAAGAAGCCATGTTCCACGTTCACTGAGGCGATGATGACATACAACGACGACGGGCTTTCCTTTTACTTTGCGCGCTTCAACTGCCGCAACACAGAGTGTTAGTATAACGGTTGGATTTCGTCAAAGACAATGTAATCACGAAACCAATAAATTTTAAGAGGAAAATGTTTGTAATTACATTTCAATTAACGATGGTGTCCCAAGGACCAAACGTTCTTGTTATTCACAATATAGATGACGACGGCAAACGGCAGCTGTGTTTGTGCGCGCGGATGGGATCTATTAAATGCTCTTCCAATTGACAGCAGCTTCTTTCGATCAACTATAAAGCTTCTTAAAGCGTACACAAGGACCTTGTTGAATTTCTTAATACAATTTGTATACCTATTTACAATCTTTGTTAGTTTGGGTTTCGTTTTTTATGATGTCCTTTGGTGTGTATATAGTCGTCGTTTCAACTGGAACTTCAATAAAACTCAAACAGATTCAATCGGAGTATAGTTACATACTCTTTTTTATGAAGGAATGTGTCCTCTTCAGTGATTGACACCATGCACATGGACAAGGACATTTCAAATACATGATCCTATTCTTAACAAAAGTCCAACTAAAAGGATACCTACTTTTATTGGTGGCTTAAAACATTTATTGAGTCTTTCTTCTGGAGATCTAGACAAATAACAGGATTACCTTACATTTAGGTCATAGCAGGCTTAACCCCATGCACCACTAAAGCACCACAAAAAAAAACAAAGGCAGGAAAAACAGTAGCCTTTCCTTCACCAATACTCACACACCCATACCATTTCGAACAGAGACAAAGGAGAAGTCCACCAAACGAGTAGGAACAAGTTTAAGTAAACACAGAAAAGTCGGTGGCATAAGCTCTAACATACACCATAGCATCATTGTTATTCGCTCTGCCTTAAATGCACATTGCACATCAGTTAAAATGACCTTTACCAAAGTTTATTCTGGTTTCCATAGCAGAAAAGAGTTTTCTTTAAAGTTGGCTTTTTACCGCCATTTACTTTGCCTAAAGAAATAATACCACTCTCACTTTGTTCATTGTAAACACAATCTTTAGTGCTCTCTGCTACAACCATCCAGGGCCGTATTTGCCAAAAATTGAGTAAGATTACAACTGCGACGAAAAAGATTTGAATGTGGATCAATGTAGAGAATGCAAACGAAATAAGACAGTGAAAATCTGTAAGAAAATTCGACGTTGGACAACTACAATCGCAAGAGATCGCTAAGTCCCTTGACGATCGAGTCTCTTAAAACCTCTTAACGAGTCCTATGCCGCCAGCATCAAGTTTAAAGAACCAGTGGCAGCGCTGCCAATCAGGCATCAGCAATGTCGCCTCTGAAAAACTTGGTTTCATTCGTCCATCACAACAAAACCCCTGGATTGACGACGAATGCCGGCAAGCACATGCACATGCAGCCTAACAGGAAGCATACAAAGTGGCGCTGCACAAAAAGACTATAACGGCTTACGAGCTCAACAAGCAGAAGAGGAGAGACGAACACCGGTTTCTCAGGCGGAAAAGGAGAGAGAATGAGAAGCGCACAATTGAGGAGATAGAAGGGTGCCACAGCAGGAATGAGGTTCGGAAGTTTTACCAAAAGGTAAAAACAACAGCCTCGGGCTATATGCCCCGAGCTGAAGCCTGCAAGGACGATCAAGGGAACAACGTGGTGGAACTGCAGTCAATGCTGAGGATATGGAAAGATCACTTCTCCAAGCTCTATAACGGCGAGAATGAACCTTATTCTGCTGTTAGAGAGACAGAACCATTTGATTTAGGCGGCGTAGACCAACAATTCCGCCAACCCGTCCTGAACGAAGTGAAGACAGCAGTATCCAAGCTAAAGTTCAGCAAAGCTGCTGGAGCTGATGGTCTCACTGCCGAATTGTTTAAAGCGGCAGGCGATGACCTGGTCAAGAGTATACACGAGTTCACTTGCAAAACATGGTCGGAAGAAAGCATTCCCGATGAATGGAACCTCAGCATGGTTTTCCCGGTCCTCAAGAAAGGAGACCCTCTGAACTGCGCCAACTACAGAGGTATCAGTCTTCTTAACTTCTTCTCTGCCGTATTATGTGAGCGTCTGAAGCCATTCGTCAACAACCTGATAGGTCCTTATCAGTGCGGCCTTAGACCAGTCGACAATAAACAACATCTTCACGGCAGATTTAGAGAGGAGTTGTATTATAGAGCCATGTCTAGTTTTGGCATCTCTATCAAACTTTTCCGATTGTGTAGGACGACGATGAAGAACGCATGCTGCTCCATAAGGGTCGGAAAAGATCTCACCGATACATTCGATGTCAAAGAAGGTTTTAGGCAAGGCGATGCACTGTCATGTGACTTCTTCAACATCGTTCTTGAAAGAAAGAATAGTGCAAAACTCCCAGGCAAAGAAGATGGGTTTAGTGGTCAATGAGGCCAAGACCAAGTATTTGCTGTCATCAAAAAAGGACACCCAACACCGACGTCTTGGACAGAACGTCACGATAGACAGCTATAACTTTGATTTTGTTAAGGACTTTGTCTACCTAGGCGCCGCTATTAATTCAGACAAAGACACCAGCGCCGAAATCAAACGAAGAATAACTCTTGCCAATCGCTGTTTCTTCGGACTAAGAAGGCAATTGAGAAGTAAAGTCCTCTCTCGAGCAACAAAATTGTCCCTGTGTAAGACACTTATAATCCCGATTCTTATATATGGTTTAGAGGCATGGACCTTGTCAAAAGTAGATTAGAGCGCTTTGGGATGCTTCGAAAGAAAAATTTTTTGGGTGATTTTTTGTCCCGTCTGCATAGATGGGGAGTGGAGAAGAAGATTTAACCACGAACTGTACGGGCTCTACAGCGACACTGACCTGGTCAAACGAGTCAAGGTCCAGCGGTTTAGATGGCTGGGCATGTAGAACGAATGAACACAAACGCTCCGGCCCGGAAAGCTTTCGAATACAATCCCGAGGGACGTCGCAGTAGAGGAAGACCGCGACACAAGTAATGCATGCAAGTAGGAGAGGACCTCAACCACCATCGGCGTGCAAAACTGGAGGCAGCTAGCTAGGGATCGAGCTGGCTGGAGAAGCATGTTGGTTGAGGCCCTTGTCCGACCCGGACTGTAGCGCTACTTAAACTCTTAACGTATTTTTGCAAATAGAAAGGCGGCCTTACGTCAGAGTACTATGTTGATGTTCGAGTCCCAGAAGCATCCTTTGCTTGTCACGAGTGTCGCTTTCTGGGATGAGTTTATTAGCCCTTTTATAGTAACCTTTTATAGTCCTTCTATTTTTCTGAAAGCTATGAAAGAGAAAAATACCTCTATCTACGGCCCTTAACAAGCATGTTGCGCCTAAATACAATTCTTCTCATTCACGAACATTTGTTTCTGGTATCACGTAAATAATTTGGCCGTTGAAATTGATAAGTTTGAGGCTTCAATGTGGAAAACACAATACCTGTTTAAGAAACACTGTGTTTTTGACTGGCAGATTTTCAATAAAGCATAGTCGTTAGCCATCAACTTTCTTTAAATCCCTTAATATGGTTTAACACTAAACAATATGTCGAGTTTTTCTGTGCAAACGGGCCCTCTATGATTCTGATGCCTCCCTGTATCTTTTCTTGTAGCTTTTCCTTCTTTTTTTTAAGGACCAGGCGAAGCTCTTGTTTGCGGAACTTCAGCATATAACAAATGAAATAAAAAAAAAAAAACAACGCAGTTGAAGTGATGCCTTTTATCAGAAGACAAAAATAACTCCACCGCACCGCATTGCCCTTTAGTATCCTGTTCAATGTGACTCCTCCTATTTAAATCAACATTAAGCTATAAAACTGTTAAAGGAGTGTTGAACATAAGTCCATACGTAAATATTTGTAGAACTGTTACAAAATCCATACTGATATTGCCATACCTACATAGGTAGGTAGTAGGTACTCGTAGCTAGGTAGGTACCCCAAGTAGGTGCCAGGTGAATCTTTTATGACTTTTAATTCACACCCAAACACCGAGAGCAAGGAAATACAGGCTGTGGAAGTGTGAAAGTTCTCCAGAGGCTTCCGTAGGATCTCCATAAATATTTAAAATGTCAGTTGATTGTTTGCTTTATGGATTTATTCTGCAAGTTTTGTTTTTTTCTTTATTTTTTACTGTTGCTGTGTAAGTCTTACACACATAAAATAAAGGATGATTAGTCCCGGCAGCTATTGCTGTAGCAAGATACTCAGCATATGTAAATGCGTGGCTCTAAGAAAAGGCTATGCTTTCTCAGACGTTTAAGTTTCAAGAAGACAAATAATATCCTTGTCCATTCCTTCTTTGAATTAAGGGAGTGGTATTTCGACATTCTATGTCTTAGAACATGAAAATTGATTTCTTCTGATTGATTGTGTATGGCATTATATTTTCTTGTGTTGCATAAGCACTGGACTGGAAAATTATTCAATGTATTGATTTTTCCTCCACACTTCCTCTTCCATTCATGAGGCAGTTATTTAGGCGTATCTATTACAAAGGTACGAATTTGTACACCTTTGCAAGCAAATGAAATTGTAGTGCGGACACTTCAAAGCTTACATGTTTGTTATTTTTGAAAAGTTCTAATTTCATCCACAATGTGCATCCCTGCTGTGTTTGTGGTAGGAATTTGAAACACATGGGTACCTAGTACTCCAATCGGTAGATGGAAGCTCTCACCATACTTCCACGATCTAGCCAAATAAAATTCAGAACACAGCCACTATATCTCGTCAAATTATGTCCTTACAATGGGTGGTGGTCTTCCCACTGCTATAGGATAGGTTAGCATTGGTTTTGTATGGCGCCATCATATGCACAACCACCGAATTCTACCACTACCATCATCAGATCCAACCACATCGCAGCATGAAATATCCCAGAACACTCACCATACACTGCAGTACACAAATATTGCAAATTTCATACCAACCTACCTACTGAGGTTCAAAACTGTTTTGGTATATTTTTGGATTTAATTACCGGAATTTAATTGGACGCCATTGTTTACTGGCGATGTCCTTGAGGGTTATTATAGAAACCAAAGAACTGTCATTGTAGCTTCGATGATGTTAACATAGGCTTTCTCTAATTGCCTCGTTCTATATCTGGTTATAGTGTTTTGAAAAATTTTTTCTTTTGTTTTGTTTTGTGTTTTTTTTTTTTATCAAATTTTTGTGGCATTGGTCTTTAATTTTCTATGTGTGGCTTGTGGTATGATTATAATGGAAGCCATAATGATCATGTGTGTCGTCCCGAGTATTAATGGATAGAATGGATGTGGTGGGCATTGAGAATTACATAAAAGGGATTTCTAATTGAATTTAGTATGGCCTTACTTAGCGAGAATTTGTTTCGTGGCTTGTTAACAGGAAAACAATTCAGGATATGTGTTTAAGGTATTGTGTATTGTACAATTATAACTCCAGGACTCTGAGGCTTGTTTTCGGTTGAACTGTAAAATATTTGGAATAAGAGTAAGCTTTGATTGGGTTATTGTGTTTGATGTCAAAACTAAAATCAAGTTATGGGCTTACATTACTTTGATGGGCGATTGGTATGTTCGTTTCCACACTAATTGGATATTTATCCATTTTCAGAAGATTATTCATGTTAGGGAATCCTTTTGTTTATTGAAAAGATACATGAAAACGATTGAGGGTATTTCACTGCTGATAGAGCAAAGATGATTATGTTTCCTGTGGTGATCCCTTTTATTAAGATGTTCCATTCGTCATTCATTAACGAATACTTATTTAAATATACATAGATCAATCCAATCACAAAATGAAAACATTCTCCAGCTGCTCATCAAAGATATCTTTAAAAAGTCTTTAACTTTTTTTTTTTTTTTGAATAACAAAGCATATGACTACGCAGTCCAACAACCATCTTCTTCCTATTTCCGGCATAATTTAATTCATCCACGTTGAGGCTTATTATCTACAAAATATGCTCTTAATAATGAGTTCTAAATAAATAAATACATATAGATAAATGCAAAATATATAATCGTGATAACGAAGGGATCGCTGCTCTTAAACTGAACTGCTTCACATTAGTGATCCGGTATTGGGGTATGCCTCGTTGACCTGAGACTGCGTCGTCAACCTCCCTATTTTGGATTCTGGTCATGTCTGAGGCCAACCCAAGGCAGACTTTGAGGCATTTCGTGTGCATTTCTTTTTCTCCAACAGCCATGAATGGTGTTTTTTTGCTGAGCCATTCGGAATCGGCTTTGTTACTTCCTCGATCACCAAAATTTTAAGAACAATATGTCTCGGCATTATGGTATATATTTTGGTGGATGGGCGTTGTACTATTCGGGTAGGCTCTGATTGGTGCTAACTTGGCGGCGCCCAGATGCTGTAACTTATAGTACACGTCAACTGCGCTTACTATACCTCCAAGCGGTATCCACTGGGACCTGGGATGCTCCGTCCAGAGCTGACCTTCTAAAATATTAAGTGCGAGTGTTTATAAGGGAATCCGGAACAAAGAATTGTGATCGATCAACACTATAATTGCTCTGCGAACAATGACTGACTGCACGAATCTAAGTGGTCTACGAGAGTTTTCGTGTAAATGTCCCAGCGGATGAATTCGAAGAACAGAATCAACGGTGGACTTCAGCAGCCATAAAAGCAGAAACCCCTGAAAGAGCTACTCCAACATATTTGGTTTTTTGGGGTATTGAAGTAGAGATGGTGGCGGACGAGCTCCTGGTGAGCCAACGGCAGCACTCACACCCCTGCAGCAGGGTACTGTCTCTGGATACTCCAGCCCTTTTTATGTCCGAAGGGATCCAAAAGGACCTGGCCCTCCAGGTTGGGGGTTGTGCGTAGGGTTAAATACCCAACCACGTAAAAAAAGCCCAGTTCCGAAACAATCAACAGCCTCGGATAACGATAATGATTTCAAAGTTGATGACCCATGCAAACGAAAAAAGGACAACGACCTCCGGATCTGCACTTGGAACGTAAGATCTCTTAACGGACTAGGTGCAGCTGGAGAATTAGCGGACGCCCTGGACTGCTGCAAAGCAAGCAGACATAACCGCCATGCAAGAAGTGCGATGGAGTGGACCGGGCATAAAGAAGATGAAAAACTGTGACATCTACTATGGCGACTGCTACACACAACAGAAAAAGCGTTTATTTGGGTGCGGATTTGTCGTTAGAGGTAGACTCAGGGATAGGTGATTAGCCAAAATCCAGGCAATGAGCGTATAATGACCATCCGCATCAGGGCTAAACTCGCCAACATTAGCCTAATATGCGCCCATGCCCCCACAGAAGAGAAAGACGACAATTCCAAAGACTGTTTCTACGAGCTTGATGTGTCCGGCGAGTAAAACAAATGTCTTGTTATTTCATAACTAAATCCAACCTTTTATTGGCTTACAAACTAAATCACACTATAGCTATGTACTTAATATTACAATTTAATAATTTGGTGCAAGCTGCAAGACGAATCATCATCGACTGACTTCTGACAACTGTCCAGTTGCTTTTTATGTATAATGGGTATAAGAGACTGTGCGTGTGCAGACTGCAGAGAGTGAATATAGAGTGTATGCTAGGCTTTACATAAAGCTTGTAAATACTTGTATGTGTAGTGATCATGATGATTGAATTATAGGGTGACCACTACAAGCTTCTCGAAGAAACATATGAGCAGTGCCCTAGACACGACGTGAAAATCGATTTTAACGCAAAACTAGGGAAGGAGGACATCTTTGGAAATACAATCGGTAAGCATAGCCTCCACGACCAAACCTCCGAAAACGGACTGAGGCTGATCGATTTTGCTGCGGGGCTAAATCTTGTTGTAAGTAGTACACGCTTCACGCATCTCAGAATTCATAAAGGTACATGGCGATCCCCAGATCAATTAACCGTTAACCAAATTGACCATGTTGCGATCGACGCAAGGCACTCTTCCAGTGTGTTAGATGTCCGAACTTTTCGAGGGGCCAACTTTGACTCGGACCACTACCTTGTTGTAGCCAAGGTACGAATGAGGATATCTTGTTCACGACCAGCACGAACTAACGCTGTTCAGCCTGGACGATGATCAAGAATGTCGTCCTCCCGACCTAGAAGAAGTTAAGCTTGCCATATGCAAACTTAAATCAAATAAGACTGAAGGTGCAGATGGCCTTGATGCCGAACTTTTCAAGGCAGCTGGAGATCAGTTGGAAAGGAGCATGCACCAGCTGATCTGCATGATATGGTCGGAAGAAAGCATGCCCGATGAATGGAACCTCAGTATCTTATGCCCGATCCTAAACAAAGGAGACCCTCATATTGCGTCAATTATAGAGGGATAAGTCTGCTGTAATATGTGAACGTCTGAAACCCCACGTCAACAACTTGATAGGTCCTTATCAATGTGGTTTTAGACCGGAGAAGTCCACAATAGACCAAATTTTCACATTACGGCAGATATTGGAAAAAACCCGTGAACATAATATCGATATTCACCATCTCTTTATCGATTTCAAGGCCGCGTATGACAGTATCTACAGAGACGAGCTGTACAGAGCCATGTCTAGTTTCGGCATCCCTGCAAAACTCGTACGACTATGCAGGATGACTTCGGAGAATTCACGCTGCTCCGTCAAGGTCGGTAAAGAACTCACCGAGACCTTTTATGTCGAAAAAGGTTTTAGACAAGGCGATAAACTGTCATGCGATTTCTTCAACATCATACTTGAACAGATTGTAAGAAACTCAAACGTCAACACCAGAGGAACAATCTTTCAAAAGTCTGTACAATTACTCGCCTATGCAGACGATATTGACGTAATGGGAAGAAAAAAGCGTGATGTCATAGGTGCTTTTGCGAGTATTGAAACAGAAGCGGCAAAAATGGGTTTGATGGTTAATGAGGGCAAAACGAAGTATATGCTGTCATCAAACAGGGACACAGAACATCGACGAATTGGACAAATCGTCACAATAGACAGACATAACTTCGAGGTAGTACAGGACTTCGTCTACCTAGGATCCGCTGTAGACACGGACAACAACATCAGTGCGGAGATCAAACGGAGAATAACTCTTACCAACCGTTGCTTCTTTGGGTTAAGAAGGCAATTGAGAAACAAAACCCTCTCCAGAAAAACCAAGGTAACCTTATATAAGATCTTGATCATCCCAGTCCTGCTTTACGGCGCGGAAGCATGGACCTTATCGAAAGCGGATGAGGAGACCCTTGGTCGTTTCGAAAGAAAAATTTTCCGAATGATCTTTGGTTCCGTATGCGAAGGCAATGTGTGGAGAAGAAGATACAACAACGAGCTGTATGAGCTGTACCGTGACATGGGCATAGCCAGAAGAGTACGCATCGCGAGGCTACGATGGTTGGGCCATGTTGAGCTCGTTGGGTGTTTGAAAGCACATTGCAGGGAAATCGCGGAAGGGGAAGACCTCGTCTTAGGTGGCGCAATCAAGTGGAGGATGACCTCAACCGACTTGGAGTGCGAAACTGGAGAGAGCTCGCCCGAAATAGAAGTCGTTATCGAAGGATGTTGGTTGAGGCCCAGGTTCACCCCGAACTGTAATGCCCACCTAAGTAAGTAAGTATTATGGTATATATTTTATCTCCAGGGAATGCTCTCGACGTACTGCTGAATCTTCCTCCCCTTGATACCTACAGCATTGGCTGTACTCTCAAGACCATTTCTATTTCAAACAGATGTGGTCTCCGATCCAATTCGTACTGGAACTTTGAAGAACTTTCAAGTAGCATATCTTTTAACTCCCGTGTTATGGATATGCCGTCGGACACGAACATTCCATGGCTCGAACTATGTCAAAAATACGCAGTTAACTTTCCTTCGGTTCAGAACTGTTCCTCTCTGAAATATGAGCTCCGAGACGATTGTTCCCAAACCGGTGATATATCTGATGGCGCTGGTGCCTTTGTGGAGAGCGCTGGCATACGACTGCGCACGCCTAATTAGGCAAATAAGCATCTGTCTTCCAAGCGAAGCGAAGGCGTATGCTAACCGAATGGCTTTTATTAGCTGCTGAGAAATACCTGTGTTTGCAGCGACAGCCAAGCTATGCTTAAGGCCCTGCTAAGCCCTCTAACTACTTTGATCTGGTTACGCAATGCAAGACCTGCTCGGAAGACAAAGTTCGTAGAGTCTCGTTTGAGTATCAGGACATTACGGTATAACTGGAATTGAGATAGCCAATTAACTTCCAACGCAAGGATTTCAGGCAGCTCTTTCAGGACCTTAAGCGTCACTTGGTCTTTCATGGTCTGCAGTAGCTAGCTACTTGTATCTGAGAAAAAAATGTTCGTAACGACGATATGAATATTAAGTTCATTTGACAATGGATTCTATATTCATATTCAATCATCGCCGAGTGAAGTGTAAATAACACCCTGGTCGCATATTAAACGGATCTCGAAAGCCGCTTTCAAACAAAGTAGTAGAAAAAACTATCAGAAATCATCCTTTACCAATGTTTTAAATAAAGCTCACGGCCGTTGCGTTGAAAACTGGCAGTGGTCAATCCCCTCGTTGAAATAGAAAATGATGGTTCAAATCCGGCAAGACTGCAATCAATTGGTTTTGAAGCAAGTATCAACAAGGTATTCGATAAGGTTCTCTAAAGAGCACTGCTCAGTGCTAACATCCCTTAAGGACAAATATTTTTTTAAGAAAATCAGTTGGTCTGATGTATGACACCATACCTGAAGCGTTCTCAACCATAATCAGATATTCAATGGAACAAGGGTAAAAATGAGTGGAAAAATACATGCCTGGAGAAGACATTCGATTCAGTTTGTTAAGACAGCTTCTTTTTACAAGTTGCTCAGATATGACATTAGAAAGCTCTTGTTGGACTTATAAAATAAGTGCGCACATCAAGGAGCTGTGAATGTCCTTATAATGTTTAAAGATACAGTGCGATCTTCTTGAAAAATAGGAGAGGATTTTGTATAAGAAACCGATTTACACTGCTTCAAAAATGTGAATCGTAATGCAGCGAGGAAAATCAGAGGATGTTAAAGTACTCCACAGACGAGTAGTGTGACTGGCTATTTCACTAGAGCACTTTCTGTAGAAAAAACAATTCAAAAGAGTGAAATAGAAAATGTTTCAAAAATGTTCAGCCCTGCAGTTGAACTAGTACCATTGTATATAGAAACTATAGTATTATTATGTAGACTTTTTGACTGGTAGCGAACCTATTTTCTCTGGTTCAGCTTAGCAGTCTCCGTTCCTAGCTATTTGTTTTACCATTATGTGTAGCGAAGCGAATGATGCGTCTCCGTGCTCCTCCGGTCCAAAGCATTGTTAAATCGTGTTTTGAACTTACTATAGTTTCTATATACTCGTACAATGCTATTACCTATCGGCCTCAAAGCGCTGTTTTTTGCCTAATCAAGCAGTAGCAAAGTTGTTTGAAGAGCATCTGCCGAAATATAAGAAATATGGGCAAATTCTGGCATTATTAGTTATAGCCAGAATGAAAAGGACGAAAAGTATCTAGCATCTTCTTTCGATTACTGAACATCTTACAGCGTTTTTTGTACCTTAAAATATGCGGCCATTCTAACAAAGGTCATCATTTGCTCACATACCAAGCACCGATAGCTTCTTGGTTTCTTGGATACCAGTAACATTCATGTAAAATAGCACTGTGGGTCCATTTTAGCTTAAACGACAACAAACAGCAATATAGGTTCTCGGAGTATTGAATTCAACTCGGTTTTTTCACCCTTTATACCAATTCTGTGCCAGGTCAAGATTCAATGAGTTTCTCATATACGATGGTTCCAGGTCCACATCCGAAGAGGAGTGATGTGGATTTGGAAACGAATATGAAAAGTCGAGAGCTGAGTCGCAAGCAAATCATAAGATAGGAAGTATCAGACAAAAGACCACTTATAAAAACTAAAAAGAGAGTCGGAGACAGAACGAAACCCTGAGGCTCACCATCATTTATTAAATGAATATAAGACTTGAAGCCAACAAATACAATTTCTGATGAAGGGTCTGAAAAGCTGTTTATACCAGAACTTTCGAGATTCAGAACTCTCTTTTATAGAGAGATGTGATTTTACCAACTTTCTTTTTATTTACATCGACCGACGGTAAAAATGATTCTCTTAACCATGTTATGCAGCAGGAAAAGAAGCTAATGCGTACAGATCGAATACAATAAATTTCTCTCGCAGCGGGACTTATATAACACTCAGCATGATTGAGATGACTGAAAGCTGAAGTCTTATTTCATGGAAACGGAAACAATAATTGTGTTTAGAGCCTCGTGAGGTCGTGGGCCTCAAGAGACACAAAAATGAACTTGCGAAAGTTGGTGATCGTTGATCTACAAGAAAGCTTATCAAAATAAATAAAAAGGGTGGCGCAACAGAGCGAGGAGCCCCTGGGCCGAGCATTTCTCACAACCAAACCTTGTGAGGGAATGGAGGGGACCTACAATTTTTCGCCGGTTCCGAACGGCTAATTGAGAAAGCGCTTTTCCTGGCAGTGAATTTATTAACGGAGGACTTGCCAATTCCTCGCGAAAGGCGATACCCGTGGAAAAACATTTTTGCCTCTGCTGGGATTCGAACCTCGAACCTCTGGATCAGCAAGCAGGTGGACATGCTAACCATCGCACCACGGGTACCAAAGCTTATCACTGCCAAGCAAAGTAGTAGTCAATTTCTCGGCATCTGGCTAGATCAGTGTATATATTTTCACAGATCTAGCAATGTTGCTCTGGCCAAGGCTGCAGAAGAAATTGCATTCACAATGCGACTGTTTTGTAGCAGCCAACTTGATAGTCTAAAATTGATGACAAAATGATTGTCTTTTAATGATGTTCAATGTTAAAATGACTCAAACTGTAAAAAATGGGATGTTTTACAGACAGTGCCTTCGAACTACATTTGAAATTAAAAATTTTCTTCATTGGAGCGAGCTTGATCTAGTTTTACTCAATTCTAAACTTTTTGGGCTTAAGTGTATAGCTCAGAGTGCTCACTAAGGGTTGATCAGTTAGTAACTCCTCTAATCGTAGACATTTTCTTTGTTTTTAAGTAGAAACTTAAAACATGATGAAGTTCTCAGTGCCCCGGTTTTGTAACCAGCGTATCGATGACATCCGCTACTAAATTTGTAGAGTTTCGTTCCAGTTTCCACCGTTGATACGTCGATTTTATCGGAGCAATAGTAAAAGATGATGAGGGCTCAAAAAACGCTTACCAAGATTTCTTGTTGGATATTAGTTGGAAGCCAACACAAAAAGAATGGCTTGAAATAGATCTTCAAATTTTTCAGTCATTGAAAAATCGGAAATTTTTATTAAAATTTTAAGTCTTGGAGAGCCTAGTCTTTTATTCCAGATGAACAGAATTGGAATTTTCAATCACAAAGTCAGGAATTCTCACTTATTTACTATCGGAAACTGATAAAATAAACAAATAAATATGATGGCGCAGCAAAGCGAGGAGCCCTATAGGGAATAGCTCGTTTCACACCGCAATGCATTGTACAGGAATGGAGGGGACTTTCACTTTTCTGCTGGTTCTGAACGGTTTATCTAGAAACCGCTTTTCATGACAGTGAATTTACTAACAGAAGGCTAACCAGTTCCCCACACGAGGTGATACCCATAGAAAAACATTTTTGCCTCTGTTGAGATTCGAACCACGAACCTCTGGCTTAACAGGCAGACGTGTTAACCATCACGTCACGGCTACCTGACATCCGGACATATTTTCGTTGAGATAAAGCGTCTAAGTCATCACTTACACTTTATCACAACACAAACATACTTCTACGTCATCATACGAAAAAAAGTAAGCCCATTCTTCAGTGTTCCCTTCCACTAGGTATGCCTATGAATCTTGCGGGTCATTGAAAGGACTTCTTGACTTCTGCTTTCTTCATCAAATCGATGGAAGTAACAACTCAAGATATCAACTCCAATGCTATCAATCATACTGATGCGTGTAGGGAGTCCTCGTTATGTATTTCCATTTAGCTAATGGTGAATGGTTTCATAAAAGTCAAGTCAAAAACAAAAAGATTAATATTTTGGTCAATGCTTTTGCCTGAAGTCGAGATGTCCATACAAAAACCAAAAAAAAAAAAAAATCCGTCAAACCATCATACAGAGCAAGTATAACCACAAACCGAACCTCGCCCATTCGAGTCTAATCTTTAGTTCCTTGGATGCATTAGTTTTCTAGCAATCACCCACTCTGTCTAACGGTAAGTAACTAAAATGATAAATGTTGACTGACTTCCAACATCACACGCTCCACATACGATCATATTGTACACCCATTTTGTTTTTATATTTTTCCTTTTTTTTTCTTTTGAATGGTCCCTCTATCACTATAAGGCACTGGGGAACAATTTTTCTCACTAAGCTAAACACAAAATACTCCCTAACAACATCAATCAACATTTTTCCTTAGTTTTGCCAACATTTTTCACCCCAAAAATAAACCAACTTCCACTGATGCGATGATGCCCACAAAAACGTGTGGACCTAAAAACTACCAATATCCATCATCGACCAAGGCATACAAATAGAAATGCAAGAAGAAAAACAAAAAAAGAGGCGTAGCACGGTGGCTTTGGACGGCAATGGCAACAAAAAAAAATGAGTACGAAGCTGTTTCACAAAGAAAATATTTGAAAATCCAAAAACCCCACAATAATAATAATGATTAAGGATAATGCGTTCACATTATACATGCTAGGAGCTTTCTAGATGCTCTCTGGAGACAACATGACAAGGGACACACATCCCTTCCATGTGTGATAAAGAATTCCCTTTATATCTTATAACTCAATGGGCGAGATTTGGCCACTATGTAGAAGAGCCGTTCGTTGCCACCATAGCAGAGCAATCAGCACCTCCACTGATTCGGAAACATTGTACACCCTAAGGGGGCTTAACTTCACGTTGGCGTTGGGAATTAGACACCAAGCATGTGTGCCAATGCCAACGTAACGTGTGCTTTGCAGGTGGAGTGTGGAGCGGAGATGGGTACAGGGAAAATTATAAATTGAAGCACACTCTATCATAATTCAACAGAGAAGCAGCAGCAGTAGCAGCGCAACTATGAGAAGAGGGAGAGAAAAAAATAAGGGGGAGAGTGTATGGCGGGAGCTGGAGTAAATTCCGTGACCGGAAAACCTTATATAAAAGCTACGAGGCATTACTTGGAAAATTGAAAAAGGTCCTGAACATCGGATGTGCTGAGCATTTGTTCGGAAATTCACAATATTGGATCCGGATGAGGTTACAATAATTTGTTCGCCACTTTGCTGGGGTCGTTGAAAGACAACTTTTCTTGTTCAATTTTTTTTTGTGTCACTCTCCCTCCTATTTTCTTACTGCGAGGGGCAAGGAATTTATATAGCGATTGCCGCTAGTTGCACCAGACAAAACATAAATGTTAAGCTAACTGAAAAGGAAGAGAATAATTTGATTTGGAGTTTTGGGAGGACATGGGGCCTATTACCGAGAATTGAGGTTTATGTTCGTTAAAAGGGAAATGGAAAGGAAATTTGTTAAGGATTCAAATGGTGTCTGGAGGATGGAAGCGAGACTAAACGACAATTGTATATGTGATATTTTTAAGAATAAAGGACGTTTATAGAGGCGTTTCAGGATAGTAAAAATGGAGATTGTTCCCTTTTTGTTTCACCCAAAGAGTCTTCTGGCTTGGAAATGAAGAATGGCGCTAGTGCCAGAGACAGCGATCTTAAAGGAATAGGCGACACTCCCATAGTTGGAACGCTAGAATGATCAAAAAAATGCAGGTCCCCTCCATTCCTCTCAAAGTATGGTTTTGATAAATGCACGTTGGTTTGCCACTTTTTTGTTAACTTTTTTGTGCTTATGGGAGAATGTGTACTAATCGTGCGTTCACCTTCAGACTCTAAGTTTTTATATTAAGCAGCAAGTTCCATAATACAACCTCAGCCTTCACTCACAATCTTACAATCACACAAAGTGAAGGGAAGTTTTCTTCGCTTATAATGGTGAAGTATTGTTTATAACTTTCATTGGGAGGAAGGTAATGTTGTGGTATGTTAAATAACAACATAGAAATATTTATCTGTCTTTCCATGGAAAACCTTCAGTCGACTGAAACGTAATTGCGATGAAAGCCAATGGCGACAGATACCATAGAAGAGGTTCTTCCGTTTCATTATTCTTTTGGATGGCCTCTAACCTTATTCTATCAGTTTGCGAAAACTTTACTCCACATAAGAATTGACATATAATCAATTCAGTAAAATAAGCAATCACTGCAAAGGAATAAACATACCAGCAAACTTAATTTATTTTGTTCGTATGAGCTATTTTTAGAGTGGACTCAGAAAGAAACCAGGTGAGTAAGACTTCATCATCAGCATTTGGTCGTATGTCAAGCAAAAAGCAATTAAATCATACTATTTTTATAGCCTACTAAATTTGGAAGACATAAAAAAAGTAAAACAATTAAATGGACTCATTTAAGAAAAAGATGAAAAATAGGACAGCTCGCAGCAAATTTCGAAGAGTTTCGTGGCCAAACGAATTTCATTGGCCTGTGAGAAAGCGTTTTTAATTGCAGACTAACTACTCAACGAGAAATTACAAATTACTCACGAATTGTGAAACGTGGGGACACATAATTTTAGGTGTCTGGGAATCGAATCTCAAACTATTGCAGATCAATCAGACGCGCAATAGGAGTACGGGGTACCTCAAGGAAAGCACCTGGAACCACTATTATTTGAGATGAACATTAATGTTCTAATTACTGTGATAAAACACTTAACGCTCAACGCTACTTTTGTGTTCAAACTTATGAAAGCTGATATTATATAAGTTCTACTCATTTACTTTCGTTACTAAAAATAAATGTGTCACTTCGCCAAATAAAAGTTAAAAAAACTTTGCGAACAAGTGTAACAACTATCATCATAGTTTATTACTTAGAGCTCTTTTTGGGGCCTTAACCCATTTCTGGCGGCTACCTGTTCCAGGTGAGCCAGGAACTTGAAATTTCACACTTTGTCTATTTTTGGGCTAGTTAGAGAAAATCTAAAAAAAAATTTTTGGAAAAGCTTTTAGTTTCCCGGAAAATTGACGTTGCGTTTTCGCAACACTCGCCAAATGTAGTAGCAAAATCATTAAAGAAAAAAAATTTTAAATACGGAGTTTAAATCAGTTTTATTGACAAAATATTCATAAAATATTTGTTTTTGTGTGGTATCCATCAAAGCATTTTGGATGAAGTGCTACTTTACACTTTTTGCAGAAAAAAATGGTTTGACTAGAACATTTCCGACTGCGAAGACGTTTTTCTGTTTTGATGATAGTGTGTTTCATGTCATCGAAACGAACCGCTTCAGCCAATTCCATCTCGTTGAATAGGCTGACTGCAGCTTGTCTCTGATCTCAACAAGGAATCGACAACAAATGCTCTGATTGAGGTAGTCTTTTGAGGATGAATGTGGATGTCTTGTCCGGTCCTGTTGACTTTTTTTGGGCGGCTTCTGTGTAGGAACTGTTGAATTTCTTCAGGAGTGGTGAGCTCAAGGTTGTCTGTTGGATCGCTGGACGGATTTTTATCGCTGAATTGGATGGTCTGTTGGGGGACTTGTGCGAGTTGAACTGAGGAGTTGACTTCTTCAAAAAATGCAGGGTCCAAGGTTGGATTTGGTTTGAAGTGTTCTTCAAAGAAGTCCGCAAATCCTTTGGTTTTATCCGCGTCGGTTGAAGCTTCGCCATGGGCTGTAGTTATGGTTTCCGGCATTAGGGCGTTTTTCCCTATAATCCTGTTGATTTTTTTGGAAGGTGTCGGGTCCTGGCCTTATGGATTGAGGCCTGTTTTGGAGAAGAATGTAGTTGTGGTAGTTCACTGCGTTATTGAACATGATGTTAACGCATCTGAGCTCGCTGGAGACGGCCTGGTAGTTGCTGTTGATGGTGTTTAGTTCCCGTTGCTGAATACGTTGAAGCAGCTTCCTCAAGTGTTGCCTGTGGTGGTAGAGCTTCTGTATATAGTAGGGCAGGTGCTCGTATTTGTCCCGGGGAGTTCTTGGCTGCCTTTGCTTCTCAAGCGAAGATTCAATTACGGTTTCCAGATTGTCAATTGCTGTATCAATTTCCTCATTCCGAAGGTTTGTGTTGGTTGGCGGTAGTGTGATACATTCGTTGACGTGTCTTCAGAGCTTAGCGTCTAGCTTTTTGTAGTTGACGAAGCCCACCTCACAGAGATT
The DNA here is from genome assembly GCA_914767635.1 of Melanostoma mellinum. Classification (NCBI taxonomy): domain Eukaryota; kingdom Metazoa; phylum Arthropoda; class Insecta; order Diptera; family Syrphidae; genus Melanostoma; species Melanostoma mellinum. Next base: position 38,088,041 of record OU612058.1, on the reverse strand, counting down.
ATCTGGTGCCGGAGGTTGATTCACGGAAAGAATTCCGAGATCAGATCAAGGAAAATCAGCTGTGAATCACGACTAATGAATCGCGTTTTAGACCTTGGATCAGATATTAACAAATTGCAACTTTTTGTTTGCAATTTGGAAAAAAGAGCGAAATGATGAAATTGACACTCAAAAATCGCATTTCAGAAATTTTAAGTATCAGTTAATATTTTGAAGCAAAAAATATTGTGACTCGCGAATCGCAATTCGAGACCAATTTACAGTAAAAGCAAAAATCTAATAACAACCCCTTTTTCAAATTGAAGGCAGGTAGTTAAGCATAGGGCGATATGGGACTGGTGAATTGTTTTGTTGTGATTCAGTGTCGGGGTGCTTATGAGAAAGAAAACAATATACTGGTAGGCGCTGTGTGGATTTGAACCAGACGTCTTGAAGTTGTGAGTCGGCGATGATAACGTTGAGCTGCGATGGTAAATGAAAAATGATCGCTTAAAATGTGAGCATAAACAGACAGTTAAAAAGGAGGTAGTGTTTAAGAGATAAGAAAATTACGACTCATCATTTGTAATTTACTGCCAGGATTTTTGTAGCTAACGTTTTTCTGGGGTTAATATCTAGATCATCCTTTGAATTTCCCAATTTGAGTATTTCGAGAAAGCGAATCGCCATACTTATTTTGTAAACCACGATAAATAAATTGTAAACGAAATTGTGCTCCGGAAGTGTAGTAGATTGCGATTGAAAGCTTGTAAACCACTAAAAAGACGAAATTCTTAAATTACGATACTTGATTGCAAATCACAAATTAAAAAATTTTGTAATTTTTCTCAGACGGAAAAAGAGAGAGCATGAGAAGCGCGCGATCGAGGAGATAGAAGGGTGCCACAGCAGGAATGAGGTTCGGAAGTTTTACCAGAAGGTAAAAACAACAGCCTCGGGCTACAAGCCCCGAGCCGAAGCCTGCAAAGACGATCAAGGGAACATCGTGGTGGAACCGCAGTCTATGCTGAGGATATGGAAAGACCACTTTTCCAAGCTCTATAACGGCGATGATGGACCCAATTCCGCTGTTAGAGAGATAGAACCATTCGAGTTAGGCGACGTAGACCAAGAATTCCGCCAACCCGACCTGAACGAAGTGAAGACAGCAGTGTCCAAGCTAAAGTCCAACAAAGCTGCTGGAGCTGATGGCCTCACTGCCGAATTGTTTAAATCGGCCGGCGATGACCTGGTCAGGAGTATGCACCAGCTCATTTGCAAAATATGGTCGGAAGAAAGCATGCCCGATGAATGGAACCTAAGCATCGTTTCCCCGGTCCTCAAGAAAGCAGACCCTCTGAACTGCGCCAACTACAGAGGTATCAGTCTTCTTAACATCGCGTACAAGATCCTCTCTGCCGTATTGTGTGAGCGTCTGAAGCCATTCGTCAACAACCTGATAGGTCCTTATCAGTGTGGCTTTAGACCAGGAAAGTCCACCATAGACCAAATCTTCACACTACGGCAGATCTTGGAAAAAACCCAGGAGCTTCAAATCGATACCCACCACCTTTTTATCGATTTTAAGGCCGCATATGACAGCATCTATAGAGAGGAGTTATATAGAGCCATGTCTAGTTTTGACATCCCTACCAAACTTGTCTGATTGTGTAGGATGACGATGGAGAACGCACGCTGCTCCATCAGGGTCGGAAAAGATCTCACCGATACATTCGATGTCAAAAAAGGTTTTAGGCAAGGCGATGCACTGTCATGCGACTTCTTCAACATCGTTCTTGAAAGAATAGTGTAAAACTCCTACGTCAACACAAGAGGCACAATCTTTCAAAGGTCCGTTCAATTGCTCGGATATGCCGACGATATTGACATAATCGGAAGAACGCAGCGTGATGTCAATGGTGCGTTTATGAGCATTGAGACGGAAGCGAAGAAGATGGGTTTAGTGGTAAATGAGGGCAAGACCAAGTATATGCTGTCATCAAGAAAGGACACCCAACACCGACGTCTTGGACAGAACGTCACGATTGACAGCTATAACTTTGAGGTAGTTAAGGACTTTGTCTACCTAGGCACCGCTATTAATTCAGACAACGACACCAGCGCTGAAATCAAACGAAGAATAACTCTTGCCAATCGCTGTTTCTTCGGACTAAGAAGGCAATTGAGTAGTAAAGTCCTATCTCGAGCAACTAAAGTGTCCCTGTATAAGACACTTATCATCCCGGTTCTTATATATGGCGCAGAGGCATGGACCTTGTCAAAGGCAGACGAGAACGCTTTAGGATGCTTCGAGAGAAAAATTCTTCGGGTGATATTTGGTCCCGTCTGCATAGATGGAGAATGGAGAAGAAGATTCAACGACGAATTGTACGGGCTGTACAGCGACACTGACCTTGTCAAACGAGTCAAGGTCCAGCGGCTTAGATGGCTGGGTCATGTAGAGCGAATGGACACCAACGCTCCGGCCCGGAAAGTCTTCGATTCCAATCCCGAGGGACGGCGCAGTAGAGGAAGACCGCGACTCAGGTGGCGCACGCAAGTAGGAGAGGACCTCAACCAACTTGGCGTGCAAAACTGGAGACAGCTAGCTAGGGACCGAGTTGGCTGGAGAAGCATGTTGGTTGAGGCCCTAGTCCGACCCGGACTGTAGCGCCACCTTAAGTAAGTAAGTAAGTAAATTTGAGATGACACTTAGAGTAAATTGCTATTTTTTCGATCAATTTATAATTAAAGCGTTGTAATTTACAAAAAAAAAGGGATTTCGCAAATTACAAACTAGAAATTCGCAATTGGCGATTTTTCAATTCTCTCCGTGTTCAAAGAAGCACGGCCTCGTGATCTCAATCGCTGCTTATTGTCGTGCAAACGAAGTTTCAGAGTTCCGGAAGGATAAATATCAGATTGAATGTTGCGAGGAAAAAGTCGAGCGTCGATGGTGTCCTTGGAAAGGTGGGTTTGGGTTGCGACATTACTACCAGAGAGTGATGTTCTATATTTTCGTCCAGCCAATTGACAATTGCATTCCCGTCACTGTTGTCTTGTGTATCCATCCATCTTCAGTGCGTTAAAGTCTCCCCCAATAAGTCCATAGGTGCTTCTGCATAATATCCTGTTCAAGGTATGGAGATCGTCTCTAATGACTCATGCTGTTACCGTGCATTTGTTGTAGATGCTGATGACTTTAAAAAATAAATCAATTGCCAAATATTTATATTCGCTTGTGGTTTTACAATACACCACTCATTCACGAATTATTGGTTTCATTTTATTCCAGGAAAAATAAATAGCTATGCATTTTCTGTTGAAAAAATAAATTACCTGGGCTATTAGGTTTTTTATAACTATTGTGTACAGTCCAATTATTTCTAGGAATTTCTAACCCTTTACAATTGTTTTTCCAAAATAGCTGTGGAATAAATTTTCGGTTCTTTTTTCCTAAGAATTTTTTTTATGAAGTGCACATTATTTCGAAGAAACCAAATTTTATATGCAGTGAAAACCCAAGGGAAATTTTTTTTTTCTTTTGGTAAATGCTACTACTTTTGGCGGTTGTTGCGAAAACGCAACGTAGGATTTCTACCTCACCTACCAATCAGGTAACCCGTATGATTTGCATCAAATGTATATTGAAATATAATTTGAATCTTTCCCTAACAGTTTGTGAAAAAAAATTTAAAATAATAAGATGTTGGTACACTTTTTTAGTTCCTCAACAAAGCCTACCTCATAATTTCCGAAATTACAGTTTTTGAAGGTGTTCAAAAGACTACAAAATTTAGTTTTTGAAAAAAATCCAAAAACAGGTCGATTATATATTTCAATAAACTTTCAAAATCATTTCTTAGTTCATTAAAATAGAGAATCCTTTAAGCTGGAGACGCTCTCAAACATGACGTTGCGTTTTCGCAACGCCAGCCGGAAATGGGTTAATCTTAGTTCTTACGAGTTTAAAAAAAAATATTGCTTCTCGGGTCTGCTGTTTTAAGGCTACCGTTCTCGTTCCTGTTTCTGTTCCCGTGGGATTAAAGGGATGAAATATACGCTAAGTTACTGAGTTATTATTTATCATCCAAGTACCGAAAGAATTTTTGAAATCTGTCCAGTAGTTTCTATAAGTCTCCATTTCCAACCCCATTCATGAGGGAATCTTCCGTTCCCGTGGAAATATTTGAACGAAATATAAGTCTATGTCACTTAGGGAAAATGTAACATCCTATAGTTTAGAGAATTTTTGAAATCTATTAAGTAACTTTAAAGTTGCCATTATCGTTCATGTTTCTGTTCCCGTGGGATTATAGAGATAAAATATACGGTTTGAAACCTTCCCTAGGCATTCACAAACATTTCAAGTTCAAGATAAGATAAATCCGTTCGGCCGTTCTCGAGTTTTAGCGAGACTAACGAAAAGCAAGTCATTTTTATATAATTGATAGACAGATAGATAGATATATAGATATGTATAAATAAAAGAAAGTCGTGTTAGTTGCACATTTTATAACTCAAGAACGGCTGAGCGGATTTGTCTGAAAATTGGTGGGGGGATAGATTAAGACCAGGAGACGGACATAGGATACTCTATATTCCTTTGTGAACGGAAACGTAAACGGGAACCTAGAAACTACTAAACCGATCTCAAAAATTCTTTCAACGTTAGAATGCTACACTATCACCGAGTAACATAAACTTTAATTCATCCCCATATTCTTAAGGGAACGGGATTGGCAACGCTTAACTAGAAATTACTGCACAGACTTCAAAAATTCTTTCTGCTCTAGGATGCTCTACATCCCTCATTGACATACACCTAATTTCATCCATATACTTCCAATTGAAACATAAACGTGAACTAGAACGGGAACTTAAAGACCGCATGACCGATTTCAAAAATGTTTTCAACTTTTAGATGGTACATTACTCCTCTTTAAAATAAATTATTTCATCCTCATATTTCCACGGGACCCGGGCAACGCCAGAAAGCTCAGCTATGTGTTTTTTTATCCGAGAACAGGATTGGGAACAGAGACCTAGATACTACTAGACAGATCTCACAAATTCTTTCATAATTGGGATGATACATTATCCCTCAGTAACTAACACCGACCGATTTCAAAAATTCTTTCGAATTTAGGATGTTTTTTTTTTTTTTTGTTAGAGGTTTTAAAAATACCAGCTGGAGCACTCAGACCTAAATACTGGTCCATTGTACTACCAGTTAGCAACCTTCTATTTGTTATAACTTTCCAGATGTTCGGAGAAAAGCCAAAATACGCTGCTATGATAAGGAGCCTAAGTTGCCAGCTCTCACCATGTCTTTGCCGAGTATCTGTAACTTCATGCGAGAAAAAGCAGGACATACACAGAGGAAGTGCTCTGCGGTGTCTACATTTTCTCCACAAGATTCGCAGAGTGTGGTATCACTTAAGCCTAACACATTTAAATGCTTGGCAAAAGCGAAGTGACCGCCAATAAGCTTTCTACAGTCTTTTCTGCAAAATTTTGCATCCTTTTTACTAACGTCGAGGAGCAAACGTTTGGTCTGTGTGCATCTAATGGAGGCATGCCATCTACGGTTGTAGGTACTCTTCTTAGATCCAATCGTTGATGGAAGCCCTCACTGAGGACGCTGGCAGACCTAGCCGCGGTTCAGGTTCTGAGAAAGCTGTCTGAGATCCCTGCCTAGCGAGTTCATCGGCAATCTCATTTCCAGTTATGCCGTGATGCCCCGGAACCCAAATGAGACTCAAGGAATTTCATCATCCGATCGCATTCAGAGAGCTATTACATTCCTGGATCACGTTCGAAGTGGTTAGAGGGTTGAGAAGGGCCTTAAGCACAGCTTGGCTGTCGCTGCAAACAGAGATACTTCTCCCCGTTCATCCATTGTTCGTTACGTGGCTCAAAGCCATTAGTGGCTCAAAGTCATTAGGATAGCATAAGCCTCCGCTTGGAAAACGGATGCGTATGATACTAAAGATGAGTGCAGTCGTGTGTCGTCGTTCTCAACAAAGGCACCAGCACCAATCAATTTAGGATGATTCACCGGGAACACAAACTTCATAAGGCTATTTGGCCAATTTCAAAAGATCTTTCAAATTTTATAACTCAAAAACAGCTGAACCGATTTGGCCGAAAATAGGTGGGGAGGTAGCTTAAGACAAGGAGACGGATCCGTTTACAACATTTTTATCCCGCCACAGACACAAAATGTAAACGGAATGCTTAAAATCAGAACAGGAAAAGTAAGCATTTAAAAAAAGCCGACATAGGGCACTATCGTTTCATTGACTCAAATAAACAAAAAGCAGAGTACAACAGAAACGACATAAAAAAAAAAAAAAAAAAATGCATAAGCCTTCGTTATAAAAAAAATACTGTTCTTTGTAGAAAAACAAAAAATAGTTTACTTCTCGTGACAGACTAAGCTAAGCATAGTCCAAATATCATCAATTCAGCGGAGATCTTCGGTCAACACCCTTGGCTGCTTTAAACATCCTCATGTACCCCTTATCCCTCGACATTCACGGCCTTGCTTAGGTCTGTATTATTAAGATCCCCGTACTTTTGTTGCCGTGGTAATATGCGGATAAAATATAGTACATGTTACGTATCACTCCGAAATGCTTCATCTAATATTCGAAAGAGCTTTCCAAATTGGTCAAATAGTTTTAAGGATCCCGTTATCGTTTCCGATCCGTCTTGCATTCGCTATGACTATAAATAAATCACAAAGCCAATCGTTGAATGTTTTTCCCATGGTCAATTATATGTGGCATGTTCACGAGCCGGAAGGTCATCTGCGTTATTTGATCTCGCGCCTGGTAATAAGACGAAAAATATCGTCTATCATAAGGTGCTTCAGTGAAAATGGCAACACACATGCACCAAAATAAATAGCTAATAACGAATTATTAAAATACTTGACTTTTTTCGAATATATTTATCATCCTGAAAAAAAGTTTTAATTAATTAAAACCAAACTCTGCTCGTTTATTGACTCTTAGGCAGAACAAAGTTTGTCAGGTCAGCTAGTATATTATACAGTGAATAACATCGCTGTGTTTAATTAAATAATTTTGGGTTAGATTCAAAAAACTAAACCGCAAACTTATTTGGTTTTAAAATTAGATACCAACTGAATTTTTATGCTATATACCAGCAAGTCTTTTGTGGAAGTTCTGTAACTATAGCTAATGTGTCCCTTGTAAGAATACATTCCTTGTTTTGAAAAACGCAATTCATAGACATCTCAGTTTAATAACGACTCAGCTGACATTAGAGTACAGCGCCACCATTAGGGCGTCGTCGGATGGATTTATTGCATTACGAAAACACAGCACAATATTTATTGTTTTGCATAAACACATAAAAAAACCAAGTTTCCCTAAAATGCAAATTTATTTTCTGATTAATTATACAAAGTTAAGAGGAAAAGCCTCCCGTTTTTGGCTATCCCACCACCACATCCGCATATAAAAACATTCCCAGTTTGTCTCTTTAGGGGGTAGTAGACCACAAAATTAAGTATGGTCATTTTAATTATTATTATCGATCCACATACCCTCCTAGCTTTACTGTGGGCGGTTTTGTTTGTTTAGTTCCGAGCAGAATATTTAGCTGTCAAAAACGTAAGCTTGTTTCCACACTGACAAGAGGCAAATTGAGGTTAGTAAATATCATAAAAAATTGATTTTGAGAACTTAACGTATGTATGCTCAGCTATGGGCTGTGTTCAGGGCTCTGCTGAAAACTAAAAACAAGAAAATCCTCCAAAAAGGAACTGTCATTTTTGACTTAGTCACGCCTGTTCCCAATGCTTTTCCTGTCATTTCATTCCTATCTGTTTGCCTTAGCACCAAACAAACCGAAAATGTACAAGCAAACCTGTCTCTGCTACTCCATTTAATCAAGAAATAGCTAAACGATAAAATACTCAACCCCTAATCTTCTCATCGAATACATCACGGATATGAAATAGGACACAGAAGAATTTCCCTGAATTTGAATAAACTACAATCATCATGGTCGAAACAAAATCTATTGGCCCTTTTTACTGGCGTAACTGTGTTTGCTTCATTCAATTTAGACCTCATCAGAATACGAGAAGGTACTCCTTTTTTGTAATTGAAAGTATTCTATGAAGTCCTTGCAATGAGGTTAAGCAACCGAATGACTTTGGTTCACTTTGCCAATGTGCGGTGTCTGGTCCACAGCTAAACGAATTCATTAACACGCAAATAAGACCTAAAGTCCAATTATTTGATTTACTGCTAATGAAATTCTCCTTTGCCATTCAGAAACTATTAAATCCTAAGCAAATAGGTGATGTGAAGTGAGGTGAGGGGATAAGCAGTAGCAGTTGAACCAAAAGAAACATGCAGTGATGCTTGTTGAGATAAATCTAGTAGATAACCATCGCATCGTTCACATAAGCAAATATATCCTTCAACCTTCATTTTATTGTTGGCCCCGAGCCCTGAAGGGATAAAATGAGTCCCTCAAGCATCTGCTTGCTGTGTACAGTCTACACCCAGAGGCTCTCTCACCCATCTCGGCAGCATCCCTTAACCAAAACCAGCAAAATGAAAAAAAAAAAGAAGATAATAAAATGTTTATTACGACTGCTACCTAAATCGTAGGATTGAATGGAAATTATTTTGTTCGTTTGGCCCATATACAAACGAAACAACACCAACAACTTGAGCAACAACAAGAAAAAGCAATAAACTTGATAGTATCCCCAGCAGGTCTTGTGCTCTTGTTGTGCCTGTCTTCTTTTTCTCGGACAGTTGTTTTTGGCGCTTCGGTACATTGCAGATGAACCACCGTAGACGATATGATGGTGGTCTGCATTGGTTGGTTAATTTGTCGGTTGCATGGTTGGTTGAGTGCTATGCTCTGGCCTTGCCTTGCCTTGCCTTGCCTTGCTTTGCCATGTCGGGTCATATTGATTACCCCGAATGGTTTTATTTAATGTCCATCTGAGTCCAGAAAGAGGATCATTCACATTTCGCACACAAGACTTTTATACATATACAGCAATACATATAAGAGTATATATCATCCCTGTAGAACGTTATTACGCAAACTGATTCTCCTGAGGGAATGGAGAAAAAGGACATCCGATTTTAAAGGACTGTTTGTCGAAAAACCCAAAAAGGAGGCATCATTATGCTGGTAAATAGCAAAGTAATGAATATAAAACGGTCTGTAGCTGCTTTCCCAATGGCTAAAAACATTTATGTCCACGTTCACGTCCAGTTTCTGTCTACAGTTTGCTTCTGTTTACAGCACAGACGTCCTTAATTGATTTCTGCAGACTCGTATATTATACAGGTATCATCTATACATCTACAATATCTGTGGCTCACACTGTGTTTGTTTGGTGGAGAGATGTATATATAGGAATATTTACTTGTGATCCAATGCAGCTGCTTAAGTGTGGGTAAAGTGATGGGGATAACTATCACACTGTACAGGTGCTAGTTTCCCTGAAATTGATCATTTATGCGAAGGATGATTAAAATAATTTACAAAGCTTGTCATTGCCAGTTCAGACTGTAACATGTCAAATGTTTTTAATCAAAGTCGAGTACAAACTTTCTGTACAGAAAGTAATCGCTCCACTAAGCTCTTCTAGAGGCTTTGATTTTCACAATAGCTTCTTAAAGCGCCTAATCCATTCCCCAAAACTCCAACGCCTTATGAGGGTGTTTTTCTTTAGACCTGTGGTTTTCAATCTGGCGATATTTAGTTTTCTATTGAAAGAATCGATTCCACACACTCACAGTGCATTGCAATGATTTGATTTCTTTTGACGTCGATTTTTACATAGTTTCGAGTATTGAAGCTATGAGATATGACCAGGGTAGCAAATTTCCTTCTTTAACTCTTTTTTATGGTGGAGTGGATAAAAGTGAAGTGGTTGTGCTTTCTCAACCTCAATTGTTGTTTGGGATAGGATTAAATAAAAGTACATTCATGGAACTCTCTCCAACTGCCCCCTAAAAATCGAGGCCCATTGTTATCGGATCTTTACGAATGGTTCCAGAAGCGAAGAGAGGTATCAAGCATTCGGCGTGCGATATACCATAAGTCAATAAGAAATCAAAATACCTTGGGATCATCCTAGACAGCAAAATGTCATGGAACCCTCAACTAGAACGCCTTTCCAGCAGAGCAACCAAGTCCATATGGACTTGTCAAAGCGTATACCGAAAAAGAACTAAAATTATGTACGACCTATATACGCTGTTAGTAAGACCAACAAAAACGTACGCAGCCGTTGTATGGAGTATGGTTGACACAAACAAAAGAAATAACGGCAATCCAAAAACTTGAAAAGATTCAAAGATTGGCAACAACATGCATTACTGGATTCATGCGTACAACAACAACATACGCTCTAAACGTCATTGTAGGACTACCTCCAATTCACCTCTTCATAAAAATGGAAGCAAGACTGACGATACACCGTCTTTTCCATCAAACACATAAAATCACATCCATACCCGAAAGGATATCTGTCGATAATGGAAAGTCTAGAAAACCTTAATACATTCAGTATGTCCTTGCCATGCTATTATTCCCATGTAACAACTTTAAACTCAACTTCTCCATTGTCATCCCCCTTAGGGAAGACTGGGAGCACACAAAACCTAATCTTTCAAGGCAAGACGGCCCAAAAAGGGAAACTGGTACAGGTTCCGGCATTTTCAGCGACTGTTCCAGAACGAACTTCTCAGTAAGTATGGGCAGCAGTCACTCGTCCATTTTCCAAGCTGAAGTCTTTGCCATTAACGAATGTTCGAGAATAATATGTTTATTGAACACGAAAAACAAAACAATATTCATTTTTTTCAGACAGCCAAGCTGCACTAAAGGCGTTAAGCTCACCTGTCATGAGATCCAAACTAGTCCAAGACACAGTCATTTCACTATCTTAACTAGGAAGGAAAAACACTGTTATCCTCCACTGGATCCCAGCACACAAAGGCTATGATGGTTACGAGAAGGGAGACATCTTAGCTAAAGAAGGCGCATCTAAACCATTCGAACCTGAATCCTTCTGCGGTGTAAATAAAAACACCTTCAAACACACTGCCAAGAGTATACTACTGATGATGGTATCAAATAAAGCTTTTTGCCAGAATATACTGCAAAAACACCAAAATTCCAACTGAACCTCAATAGGGAAACCTTAAAAATTTGTCACTGTTCCTTAATGAAACACCTTCATCAAATGAGGCTGGTAGCGTAGCCCATCTGTAGACTATGCCTCGAAAATGAAGAAACATCTCTGCACATCATTACAGAATGTCCAGCACTTTTCCGCCTTAGAAAGCAAATACTTGATTATGAGATTATCCCCCTAGATAAACTCAAACTCATTCACCATTCACCATTCACAGAAGATTGCTAACTTCGGGTTCAATTCAGGAGCAGGAGAACTGTTCTGAAACCTCACATGCGCTGGCACAATAGGTTTCACTCAGACACCGCAGTGCCCAGATTTGATCAAACTCTAACCGTCCCCTAAATCTATCTATTTATCTATGTCATAAGTTTGAACGCCTTGTTAACAGCCTACTTGTCAGCTTTCGAAGCGGAGGCCTATGCTATCCTACTTTCTATTTCTCTCTATCTCTGAACGGGGACATGTTTCCATATCTGCAGTGACCATCAAGCTATGCTCTACTAAAAGATCTTAATTTTTTGGTCTCATTTGGTCAGGCAATTACGGTTTGATTATAAACGAGATTTGTGATAGACTTCAAGTAAGGACGCTCGACTTTTTAATCAAGACCTGAAGCATCATCTGATCTCACCGGGTCTTCAGTGAAAGCTTCTATGTCAATGATCGCCAAAAGAACAATTGCAGTAGCATATACCATTCCAGACAGGCCAAAGGTATTGTCTCGTTATTAAGAAAGCTGCAAAAATTTTGATATCTCTCTTCCGAAAAAAATCAGAAATGTTTTTCAACGGGTATCGGCTTTCGTGAGGATTTGGGAAGTCCTCCGCGATTAGCTGTTTGGGACCGACAACAAATTGTAGGTCCGCTCCATTCCCTCACAAGGCATGGTTGTAAGAAATGCGCTAGTCTCTGGGGCTCCTCGCTCTGTTGCGCTAGCTTATTTATTTATTTATTCATCCAAAAAGTCTCGACACTGGATTCTTCTCATTCTATCAGCATTGAAACGTTCTGGGCTTAGGGTAGGTTAAGTTAAGTTGGATGGGGGTGCAGCAGGTGGTATCACCATATTCGGGTCTCAAGGATCCATTGTGCTCCGTAGATAACAGATGATGAGACGGTGAATGGGGAGGGGAAGGGTAACACAGGATTAGATTGGTGACTGGGTTGTAGGGATTGGGAGCCCCCACTCTGCCACTTGGAGCCTGCAATGAATTTAAGGATGCTGTTCAGTAAGACGTAAGAGATGTTGCCCGATTCGTCGAAAAAGAGTTCTCCGATGTATTTCTTCCTAGTGTAGGTCAAGCTTGGGCACTCACCTGAACCTTGCCTCTTTGTCTTGATATCTTCTACTTAAGTCGGATGTGCTAATGCCCATTCTAATCATGTGCATCCCCATTGAGTTGTTATACGTAATAATGCCAATCAAAAGAATGAGTCGAGGCCTGCTAAGCTGGAGCAGAAAATCTGTTCCTTTTCTTGGAAAATATCTGGTCATAGGTTTCTGAAAAACCGGCATGTTTCTCAAGACAACCACCTGTCCTTGACATTTTTCAGAAGATATTGTTGGACTCTATTTTTTGTTACTCTAGTAACTTGAGAACTGAGGTGTTGATTTCAGAAGCTTTAAAGATCAACTTGCTGCGATTTTCTTTTTTTGTCCTAATATTACTTTATCTAGGGGCATTTTTAGTCATTTAACCTAACCAAGTAGAAACAGAGAATCCTATGTTACAGAAAGGCAGGCCTCTGACACCAAAATGATATCGAAAAGGAAGTCATATCCATATAAGACCCAAAAAGGTAGAAAGTATTACCACCTTAGTCTAAAAACAAAAAACAAGTACAGAATGGAATGGTTCAAGTCATTTTTTTTTTTTTTTTTATCAAAACGAGTAAATTGCAATTGCTTTTCTCCTTTAGTATGTCCGAGCAGGTCACAACATTGTGACTTGTGATATTTGAGGAGGATCAGGCAATAAATATAACTATTAAAAAATTTGAAAATGTTTCCCACAATTATATCCACTTTATTTATTTGTAAAGAAATTAAAATACCAGGTTAAAAGACAAACCCTCATTTTTATTGATAATACCCATTGAGTGTATGTACTGCAAGTTCTAAAATCGCAAACTTCAAACCAAATTATCCAGCTCCAAAACCATAAAACAGTTTACGTGATGCAAAAAAACTGCACTGGAAGTTGGTTAGAAGCTTAATGAATGAGTTATTTTCAATATACCAATGATTTTTCCATAGAAAGCAGAAGAACTTGAATGGCGCACTTTAAAAAAAAATTTCAGATCGGAAAAACCAGTCGTGTTTCTATCAAAATTAATTATTAAATGTATAGTATTCAACTTTGCGTCTATTCACTATTTAATGACGCTATCATCAACTTCAACTTTTATTTAAGTTTGCAAAAAAAAAAGAAAAAAAAATACATAATAGCACTTCAAAACTATTTTCCCCACCTCTCGTCCTGTTGTACCTCAAAGTTTACGTCACTATGGTGAGGCAACTTCAAAAATCATTTGCTGCTGCCATTATTGATAGCCACATTTTGCGGTTTACCTTATTTAATTTTTACCATCCCAATGATGATATAACTTGAAAAGTAAAAGGACTATGCCGATGAATTGCCAAGTGCATTATAATAAACTATTTTGCTCTCCGCGTGGATTTAATTATGCAGCCAATTTTCTGCTCGTAGACATTGAAAGTCTTCTACTTTTTGTTAATATTTTATGACTGGGAAAAATTTTGAATGCGATTTTCAAATGCCTTTCGATGGCAAAACAAACAGCTAATCAAAGTTAAGTGAGCAGAAGTTTCCATTTTTAAAGTTGAGACTTTGTTTCTGGTAAATTAGGTGCGACGTTAATCGCATAGTTTTTTAAGCACTCTTATTTGTATGCACTTTAAGAGGTTAGTGGGAGAATAATTCTTGCCAACCGCTGCTTCTTTGGACTAAGAAGGCACCCTGAAGGGGATACAAAAACGAGCTGTATGCATTACCTCGACATTGGCATAGCTAACGAGACTACGATGACTGAGGCGTGTAGAGTGTGTGGACACCAACTAGAAGAGTTTTCGAAAGGGCATTGCAATAAAATAGCGGGAGGGGAAGACCTCGTCTTATGTGACGCAATTAAGTGAAAGAAGACCTCAACCGACGTAGATTGCCAAACTAAAGAGAGTTCGCTTGAAATCGAAGTCGTGATTGAAATATGTTGGTTAAAGCTCAGGTTCACATTGAGCTGTAATGCCCACCGAAGTAAGTAAGTAATTAGTCTTTGAGAACCAATTGCCATCGAATAGCAAAACACAATTCGATTTTTTTGGAATTCGAACCTCAAATGAACCATTGAAGCTTCGACCCATAAAAATCTGATAGACGAAATGACATAGTCAACCAGTCGAACTTCAAATAGACTGTTCTTACAAAGTTCTTGAAGTTATTATGAATAGGAGCAAGAAATTGAACTACATTCTCTTAAAATGGAGAAAAGTCAGAGACGTATTTTTCACCCAAAGCAGGAAACTTTTATCATGTTCATCTAAAGGACCTAGGACAAGTATTAGTCTATCATCATTTATTCTTAAAACACCGAAACGAATCGAGGGAGCCTATTAAAACGTCAATAACTTTACAATCATTGAAGAACTTTACTTTTGAAGAACCCTAAAGGTGCCTACTTCACTTAAGATGAATGCTTAAAAGAAAAATAAATAACTCAAACCTTAACATCTCCTTGAAATGGACGGAAAGTTCTGTCGTGATTCTTCTCATAATGTTCTCATGTTCATCCAAAGAACCTTACACCAATTAGTCGATTATTCATTCATTCTTATGAAACAACAGAGAGCCGATATTCAACAACGTCATTAACCTTGGAATTTCTACCGAAATTAAGAGCCGTAAGGTAGACATCTTCGATGCTTACTCTCTTGCTCAAAAGAAGAATAATCAGCTCAAACTCAGGAGGCTTCTGTACTAAAAGAATTGCTAGCAGAGTTATATCGCAAGCTTAAGTTCTGTCCCCACTTTCATGGAAAGCAGTTATTAATAAAGTTCTAGTAAGCCTGTAAGCAGTGAAATTAAATCTCAATGACGTTGCCTTTGCGGTTGCAGAAAATATGCTCAGATCATCAAGGACTCGATAGAACCTACTCTCGAAAAACTATTCAAGTGGTCAAAAAAAGGAACGGAATGTTGATCCCCAAAAATCGGACCATGATTCTGGTCAAGGAAATATAGAATCAAAGAAAAATAAATAGTGTGGAGCAACAGAGCGAGGAGCCTAGCGCACTTCTCACAACCATGTCTTGTGAGTGAATGGAGGGGACCTACAATTTCCTGCCGGTACCAAACGGCAACGAATCTACTATCGGAGGACTTCCAATTTCATTTTTCATCGCGAAAGACGATACCGTTGCTCCTGTTGGGACTCGAGACACGAACTTCCCGGTTTATAGGCAGACATGCTAACCATCACGCCACGGGTACCACTAGAATAATATAAAATTCTTCAAATGAGGTTCGCGTCCCAGAAACATAATTCTTTCCCCACGAGTCCCACCGTCTTCGAGGATTTGGCAAGTTCTCCGAGAATAATTAAATTGCCATGAAAAGTGCTTTCTAATTTAAGCGTTTGAAATCTAAAATGGTATTCTCTTGTAATGCGAGAATCCCCAAACTTCGATGCACCACCCGGATTATTTTTTTTAGGTAATCCATCTATTGATGAATCTCCACCCACTTTCTCAGACGGAACAAAATGTTTGAGTCAAACTCTGATAAAAATGCTAAACAGGAAATTCAAAGATATGAGAAGAAGAGTGAAAAGCTACAGTGGCTCTTTTCTACAAAAAATTCATTGGAAACAAAAGCGCAATATTGACTACAGTTATATTTATACAGTGATCATCAGGCCTATTTTCACATAGATGGGGTGGAAGTATGGTATTTCTACCATACTCTACCATACTTGCAAAAACGACATATTGTCAACATTTAAGCAATGTCCAAAGATCAGATTGTGTATGTGTCAGCTGCTCTATACATACCCCTCAATCGCACACATCTCGATATTTACCGCATCAAATACCAAATAGCCGCGACCACAGCAATTTGTCTTCGAGCCACATCGCAATTCTTTTAATCTGAATTCATTCAAACCAATTTTAAAGGTCATATCGGTTAGGTTAGGTTAAAGTGGCTGTCAGCTAGCCTAACAAACTTAGTGTGATACCACAATGGATCTAATGTATCCTCATCCCAATAAAACCATCTTGAGCTTAAACTTCGGCTACAACTACCTCCAAATGATTTTGGCAATATGGAAACTATCCACCTTTTACATTGATTCAATTTGATTTGAAGATAGATTTGGAAACTCCGCGCCCATGCCCCGACGCAACACGCAACGCGAAATTTACTCTCATGAACTAGGTTTTAGTCTCTCATTCCCACCGTAGCGTGTTCCAAGCGATAATTCTGGCGATCAAAGAGATCCTTAAATCACTCAGAGAAAACGATATTATATTATATATATTTAGCACGTCAAATATCCGAAACTTCACGGAGAAAAATAAACTCTTGATGGACAAACATCACTCCTTGTCTGGCTACCATAAAGGATCTCGCAAGGTCTAAGTCCAAAAAAAAACAGATGTTCGTTGTCTCTATCCTAGTGTACAGCGGCTTCGTGTTATAATCGGAGACTACCTCATAGGTAAACATACTGAACGCGGCTTGATATCACATCACTAATGACTTCCACAAAAGCTACATAGAAGAAGAGAAAACCTTCTCACGATCCACCCTCTCTTAAGGACGTAAGCTACATTTGCAAGAGCCCCTACTCAATGATCCAAGCTAACATCGCTTCATGCTCATGGATACTTCAAATGATTTAAAATAGTGAACCAATACCTAGCCCCTGTTGGTATGGTATTAGAATGAACTAATAAATGATCTAAGATCGTCAGTAACCCTAAAACTAACCCAACCATTTTGAATCGATGATAAAGTTTTCATCCCAACAAGAAAAGGCAATTTTCTACAACAGAAAGCTTTAACAAATCATTACCATTTTAATTAGGTTGACTTGTCGGCATTTACCTTTATATTTAGAGACACAGAGATATGTATGTATTAAAAATACACTTTTAAATTGAGTCAGGCGTCGCGCCGAGACAGAAATAGAAGATGAATCTTTGATTTGAAAAAATTTGTTGTAGACAAAACGAACATAAATCGATTTGCAGTATTCAACTTGAAGTTGAAATTGTTTTCATAACCACAGTGAAAAGAGAACACCTACCTTCTGCATCAAATTGTCAGACAGATGATAAGATAAAGGCTTTCTCAGAATATCATTTCCAAGTCTACGTCTGAAATAAGTAAGAGTGGCATTTTTTGTTTTAAAAAGAAGTGCGTGGGCAAACATCACTGCTACAGAACATTGTACTTGGATACTCATGTGCTAAAACGACTAAAGAAAGAAAGCGAATGATTTTTAGACATAGAGAAATAAAATGAATTAATTTAATGGCGCAACAGAGCAGGGGAGCCTCGAGAGGAAAGAGAGAAAATTCTGTCTAAAAACGTCAAGTTTTGTCCTTTGCATCGCTCTTAGACATAAGTTTTGGTTCAAAATTTTATTTCTTCCTAATTTGTTTTTATTTTGAAAAAAATTTGTCTGATTCGCAATTTTTTCTCGGTAGTCAATTATTTTCGTAGTTAGTAACAGAAAAAAAATTGTTTGAGCTCGTGAAGTCAGGTTGATTAGAGATCTTCCCGGACGGTGCGATATCTGTGCTTGACTTAGGTAGACCAATGTTCTGCAGTTGATAACTGAATAGCATTGTGATCTCAGCTGGGAAAATAGTGATTCAGTTGACTGCAACAACTGCTAAAGAATAAACTAAATCTGCTCCTATGTTTTTAGAAACAGGTACATCATTCAAACAAGGTCCGGCAGAACAGATTTAACAAAACGCAGTTGGCTGCTAAGTACGCTTTTTCAATCAATTCTGTGATAGATGGAGTGTTAATACGCTTTTCGATGTTCCTTAAAAGCTGAATGAGAATATGTTTTCATTATAGTCCAAAGGTTCCCCCAAACAAAAGCGTTTTTGCATTTGCGGCATCAGCAGAACTGCTGATTGTCATCATTTTTGCCATCGCAACAATACAAACGAATGAGAACGATAGGTTTTTTTGCACGCCGAGCCGATGTGGATTTTCTCATATGTTTCTGAACAACTTAATTTTTACAACTGCGATTTCCGCCGCCGCGATTCCCTTAACGGAGTTTTTCAAATGTTCATATGCAATCAAACTAAACCAACTTAGAACTTCTGAAATACAAAATTTCGTCAACATCGTATATGCCATTAACGAGAAAGTCGGTTTTGAAAAAAACGATAGTATAGGACGTACCGTTTTTAGACTTCTGCCAAAATTTTTCTTACATTATAAGAAAGACAACCTAAAATTTATCCTATAACAAAATTTCATGGAAATCGTTAGAGCCGTTTTCGAGAAAAAAAGTATTATTACCATATCGGTTGTATGGCATCAGGTACCGTTATTTCAAGAGACAAGAGACCCAATTCCAAAAACCCCTCTTTAAGCTTCCTCACAGACCCTAACTGCAAATTTTGAAGAAAATCGGTCAGGCGGATGAGGCTGTAAATCCATATACGGACAGACAGACAGACAAACAGACACACAGAGAGAATTGCAGGACCCACTTTTTCGTATTCTCTATCGTCGTTATGTCATGTTTAATTGTTATCTCAAAATTTTTTTCTGTATGATTGTAAAACTTGCCTTATAGTGCCTATAAATCGCAATGACGGCCGTGATGCACTGGAAGAGTGTTCAGTAGATAGGCCGAACGCGTGGGTTCGAATCCCGCTCTTGGTATCTACTATTCTTTCATTCTCCCAGTTTCATCTGGACGCCGCCCTTGAGACTAAATGTGAAATTATTAACAACATATTTCCATCTACTGCACCACAAAAAAAGGGAAGGCTGCTACCCTGGTAGTATCTACAATGAACCGGAAACTAAATTTGAGTGCCCCAGACCCAGATTAGTATAAGCACGCAAGAACGAAAAATTACTCAGTTTTAATACGTTCTAGTGCTATTTATTGAGTAAGGTATGCTTAGTAGGTCCAAGGACTTTTAGTCTTATGCTATTCAATATTTTAGAATACGTAGAACACGTAAATAAATAAAAGGAGTTTAAAAATAAAAAGAACACTTCAACTGCGACTCTTAAAAATCATACGAGTTTTTTTTTTATTAAATATGCAAACTAATAATTTAATTTTTTTATGAAATTGACACCATAACTACTTCGTCTTTATCATCATTTTTAAACTGCGGCAGTGATTTCCTTACCCACTCATCTGCTTCTGGATCATGATCATATTGTTCGAAAACATTTGTGCCATGAGCAATTATTCTACCATCAAAGAGAAAAACCTTGTTGCACTTCTCACTTATCGGTTTCTTAAACACAGATTTACTGACAAGGCTCTTCTTTTCAAGGGTATAACAGTAATATCTAGAAATGTGCAAAAAAGTTTCATCACACATTTTGAAAATTCCTAAAATATTAGTATTCTATGCTAGTTCTAGGGAAGTATAGTGAATCACCTTCATGCCAGTGCCATGTGGTGCGAACACGAAGTAGATCCACGCAAAATCAAGTTGAAAGAATAAATAATGAATAACTGCTGCAGAAGCACAGAAATGGAAGCTATTATAATTATTAGTCTTGGAACTGTATGGAACTTTGATATCAAAATTTGTCCATTGATTTGTAGATCCATTCCACTTGTCTATAGTGTCTATCCATTCGTCATCAGCATCAATTCCGCCTACAGCATAAACGCACCCATCGAGAGCATATATTTTGAAAGAATGTCTTGGAGTTAAGAGTGGGGCGAGCGAGGTCCATTTCAAAGTTTTCAAATCCAAACAGTGAACACTATCGGTTACTTCTTGAGTGTCCTTTAACACTCCACCAGCAATGATCACCTTGTTTTCAAAAGAAACGCTTGCAAATCTACTAAGGCCAACTGGCAGACCAGGCCAGGACTTGTAGATCCATTTGCTTGATTTTGTATAAAGGAATCCAACCTTTAAGGTGCTATCATTTCTGCTCCAGCCAGTAATGGCAACAAACATGTCTGTTCTGATTCTTCGTGGTGTTTGCTGTGCTGCATACTTCAGTCGACGTTTCTCTAGGAGCGAGTGCCAAATAAACCGTTCAAGTATTAACTCTCGACATTCTTTGTTCTCATTCGTTTCGAGAATCTCATCCAAAAATAATTCAGGGTCTAAGAGCTGGAAGCGAACATGATGGAGAAGTTGTACTATGTGTTTCTCTCGTTCGGGTCTGTCATGATCCACCCACGACTTCAGACTTCGAAAGACATCCTCTTCCGAGTATAATCTCAGGTTGTCATTCGAAATTATTCTACTCAGCTGGTCCACGTCAAGCTTAAAGAACTCTTCTTCTTCCAAGGTTTCAATGAAATGTTCACAAACAAAATCTTCCGATATTTTTGAAAGTTTATCCAAATTGTATTGCTCGGCGAATTGGTTGATTCCCAAGCAGTTGGTCGAATCAATTTGGTTGGCCATGAAATCACTGCATATTGTTACCAAAGTGGCGATCTGAAACAGACAAGCTGCTCTTAATACGTCCTCAACCGTGTCTGGTGTCAGATCAATAGACGCTGTGTAGATGTAACCAATTACTGACTTCAGTGACTCACCATCGACGTGTATTTCTGCATAATTTTCGTTAGACTCTTTGAATGGAGTGCAAAACATTTTATGAAAATATTCACTTGCCGCTGAGAGTATTAACTTATGAGCTTTGATTTTGAAATTGCCGGGATTGGAAACCAAGGTTACATCACAAAACATTTCTTCTTCGAGAAAATATTTCACTTTTCTCAAGATGCCTTCAATAAAAATGGTCATCTTGACCTTGTCCTCGGATTCAGTTTCAGTAGGTTTCGGTTTGGTTGTCATGTTGCTATTTTATCGAGATGCTAATACAATATCCTTTAAATATTTATTTTTTTACTGTTAGCGTTAGAAGAAAAACACTTTAAGAAAAAAATTTATTTTATTTGGAAACTACGTTCAGTTGAAGAGCGAGCACATGAATACAACCGTGTCCAGTGCGGGTGAGTACTTAATTTGATTTCTTCACCCGATTTGCTTCTATTTTATGTCAATTAGCAAAACATGAGTTCTCTCTTCATTGACTTAATCACCACTTTGTATTTATTACCTGCCTAATAAACTCATTAAATAAACAGGTACTGTAATGTCCGCAGGTATGTGTCGATAATGATCGTATTGAACATAAGTAGTTCCTTTCCGGGAATCGTAAGTCATATTTCCGATGAATGCCAAAAGTGTCATTAGGCGTTTCCAGATGTATCAGATAATTCCGAGAACTTTGAGCGGAACAATTAAAACTCAGTTGAGGTTTCAACTTCGCAAGTGACACTGAGCAATCTGACAAACTTTTTTTTTCTGAAACTGATGATATTTCGCTCGTGTAGAAAGTCCCTAACTTCTTACATCGTGATTTTTGTATTAAAATTGTTGAAAAATTACAAACGTTTCTTTCGATGAATCTCAGGTTGTTCAAATCCGTTTGCCTTTGTTTCGAGGAAATGTAGGTCGTTTGGAGGGCAGCTGAGGCTGAGTCCTTGTAAAAGATATTGCCTGTTGAATATTTTTTCGTTGAGTAGTGTTATCAGATCTAGGTTATCAAGGCCTGGGTTGTCTCTTTCGCCCATGATTATTATCATTAGTTGATTTAGAAGACTTCTCAGGCTGTTTGTGGGCATATTTGCATTTGGATGCTAGTACGCTTTTTCAATCATTCCTGTGAAGGGTGGAGTGCTCCTACACTTTCCGATGAATCTTAAAATCAGGACGAGAATATGTTTTTCATTACAGTCCAAAGGTTCAACCAAACAAAAGCGTCAATGATTTGTTTAACTTCACTGGGCTGGACCCTGATTGATTGGTCTGTAAGAGAAAGGTCAAGTGCTGACCCTTTTCTCGCTACTTCGTCTAGTATATAACGTTATCTGTGTGCCAAGAGCCCTTAGCTCTTCACGACAGCAGGAAACAAGCTTTGATCTGACAGGAGTGGTAGTACTGCTTGGCTATAAATGAAAAAAGTGATATCAGCATATGTGATAACTTCCCGTCCTCAACGTGTGGAAATTAGTTGCTGCCGTGGTCTTTTTCGAAAATGATTTTGTTTGGCTGAATCGGAAAGATATTAACTGGTATGTTGAATCTTCCCATCAAAGTGAAGTTACAAGCCCAGCAAATCAACGATACCATCGGGATGCTGTTTTAACGAAGACATTTCCAATTTTTCACATTGAAATAAAAGTTCCCTTTCTTCTTTAAAAATATATTGTTTTTTTTTTTTAATGAAACCATTTCTTTGTTTTTCTTTTATATCTTATCTTTACATCTCATCAAAATTAGGCTTTCATGCTAAAAAAAATTTAATACATGCACTGCATAAACACTTTGCTCCCGAAAACAAAAAATCTAAAAAAAATGGCCACACATTTAAAAACTGTTGCCAGGATTTGAATAAATCGATTGAATTGTACTTTAAATGCCATGTAAACTCTTTGGGAGGCCATTACAAAAAAATGAAAAATCTGGCATTCACTATTTATATTGAGCCACTTGCCATGAACTGTAAAGTGAACGCCAGTTGCCACTCAGGTGATATCCTGGGAACTGGGAGCAAAATTAAACAATCAAACCTGTATGGACGATGGACGTATCAACTTTCAACTGTGGATGATGTAAATCGTTCACTATCATTTCAATGCGAATTGGAAGCTGTTTTTGGCCAACGGAAGCGTCAACAGATGTCAAAATTGTTTAAAGTTGCGATTCAATTTCAAGGTGGTGATTGGTATGTGAGAAATGAAAACGAATTTAACCCTCGTTGACAAACCGGCAAAAGTCGTGTCCACCCGAACTGGGTTCCAAATCTACCCCACGATTTGTTCTTCGAAATTTTTTTGATTTCTGACTTATATTGTTCAGTTATAGTTCTTCTGGCTATTGTATGAATTGTTTCTAAGTATTATATAAAGCAGGGATAAAGAAATTTAAGCAGAAATGTCATTATACAGGTATGTAGGAGGTCAGCAATAAAATTTTTCAATTTCAAAAACGATGAAAATTGCCTAATTTCGCAAATCTGGGATACCCGCTTATCCTTTTCAATATGTCTTTTTTACGTAATTACTGATTGTAAAATTCATCCACATCAATTGTTCCTGGCAGGTATGCCTATCTCAAAAAAAATAGTCATTGGTTCAGTTTGGTCAGGTCATCAAATAATTTTATGACCTCAAAAAGGACTGAATTCGCCATAATTCTCTGTAAGCCTTCACCAAATTCTGCGAAATTATTTCTGGATTTTCCTCCATCCCTTTTTATATGTCAACAGGTAGCTCTGACCAAAGTACAGGACTTGGTCGTGGAGATGATGTGCTGAAAATGGCGTTGGTGAGTTATGTTCCGAATCCAAACAAACAAGTGGTATTGCTATCAACACAACATAACTGCGAGAAAGCCACTTCCGGTCATCAAAGTAAACCTGCCATGATACTGGATTATAACCGCACCAAAGGTGGAGTCGATGTATTCGACCAAATGGTCTCAATACATATATTCATGTACACGTCAAACAAATCGCTGGCCGATGGTTGTATTCTACAACTTACTGGACGTAGCAGCCCTAGCAACTGTCATAATTTTCCGACATCTCAATCCACCTAGAAGAAACAAAAATTTGCTGAGAAGTAATAAACTCATCGAACTAGCGGAGGAACTGGTTGAGTCAGAATTGAATAACCGTTCACAACCTGCAACACAATCTGGCATTGGAAAATCTGCATTGGATGCTCTCTGTATTTTGGGGAGAGTTCAGAAAAAATTACCAACAGTCCCCGAAAGGCTGTCTTGTAAAAGTAGCAGATGTCACCTTTGCCCAAGAGCAGAGGACAAGAAAACCAGAACCAACTGCGATGAATGTGGCAGATGTTGTTGCCCTTGCCACATTAGAACCTTATGTGTTAAATGTCTCCCAGAACTACCAACAACTTCAAACTAAATCCTTCTAAACATAAACTATGCTGCTTTAGGAATAAAATAATTATTTATTGTAGAAAAAATATGATTTTTCATATAATTTCAGTACTGGGGTCCAAATGGACCCCAGTTCGGGTGGACGGGTTCTTTTCACAAAAAAATCGCAGAAAAATCTGTAAACATCTGATAATCGTTTCAACTTAAGAAATGAATAAAAAATTGAATTTTGTTCACTGAGTAAAAATCCCATTTAAAAAAAAATGAAAAACAAAAAAGTTATGAGTGTTCAAACATGCTCTGGGGTCCAAATGGACCCCAGTTTGTAAATTAGGGTTAAAATTAAAATGCTTTAAAAAAGAAAAGACACTTCTTTCAATAAAATTTTATAAGCACTTGACTTTCTATCTCAATCAACAAGTCTTTGCTACATTTTACAGAACAGCGACCTTAAAAAATCTGCGCAGAAATCACTTAGAACCGATTTGAGAACCTACGATTGGTATGATAAACAGATCGTAGTGAAATAGTAAAAAACTAGGAAAGGTGCTCGGCCAGCATGGGACCATATGAGTTTTGGAAAAAGATGGGAGGCATCGCGTTTAGATGGCTAACGATTCTCATTTATAAGGTTATGGGAGACAATAGTCAGTCTTACTGATGTAATGAGAGTTACCTTCTATCAATGCACAAAAGAAAGGGAGATATACGAAACTGTTAACTACTTGTTACTGAAGGTGAAGTCCATCCCTTTGAAATTCGAATAGCGGGTATTGCATACCCGAAAGCCAAATACAAGTAGGTAAGCTGTTTGTCACCGGAAAATCAGCCAGAGGCAGAAGGATCATAAAAGAAATGCATCACCTTAGAGTATTGGCATGCTGGTTTGTTTGATTTCGGAAAAGCATTCGATCAACCTTACAGAGGCAAAAATGTTTTTCTACTAATATCATTGTATTCATATAGAAACTATGGTAAGGTCAAAACACACAGGTAGCGCAGCACTCGCTTCTGTACACACAATGGTGAAACAAATGGCTTGGAACGGAGACTGCTAAGTTGGACCGGAGAAAATAGGTTCGCTACCAGTGAAAAATTCTACATAATAATACTATAGTTTCTATATAAAATGCTAATATTGGTGACCCGCAGAAAACGAGAATTTTTTCAGGCCTATATGCGTACAATCAAGGATGTATGAGAATGAAGATGATAAAATGTCATGCTTGAGTCACTGATGCATTCCAATTCGTAGCCAAGTATAGGTACATCAAAGAAGCGCCTTGAGTCCTTTTCTCCTTATTAAAGCAAATTGACTATCTGCTATCTGAGATTAGAACACCAAAGTACAACTATTTTTTGCTGACAGATGAGCCATAATAAGTGACAATCCTTATCCCTAAAAAAAGCACTAATCGTGTGAGGAGAGTATTTAGAAAAAGTTAATACCGTGTCAGTCCAAGAAAGACTGAGTATTTTTATTATATGTTTTCTGATCAAAGCATTTATTTCAGCGGCTGAATTTTCACATTTTGGACAACATGCTATGAAAGTATCAGAGTAAGTTGACAGCAACTGGAGATAAAGATACTCAGAACGGCAGAGAGATTAAAAAGCTTCATCGTATTAGAATTTTGAAAGTTTGTGAAACTTTTCAAGGGAAATAGGAGTGCCCGACCGGTTCAGATAGTATTTTCATTATCAAAGGATATATCGTAGTACGTTCAGACACTATGGCGAGGAGCCAAAAAGCAGACCAAAACACTTCCAGTTCAGACAAATGCAGCGACATCTGCATTTAGCGGGTCTCAGACATGGAACAATCCAAAAGCGAAAAATTCGCAAGGTGTCTGAAGCGGAGTACCCCACATGCGGATTGCTATTGAGTGAAGAAGTTTAGTTGTTGTTGAAATAAAAAATTGATGAATTCGAGACACAGAGAGAGTGATATAGACAAGAAAGAAAAAGAGAAAGAAGCATTTTCTTCTTTAAAAACATTTTCTGCTCACAAAAAAAAAATTCTTTTTCAATTGTCATAGAAAAGGTAAACTTGTGCCGTGGAACTGTAACGTCCAGTTAAATCCGAAATGCCATATGGGGGACAAAAAATCGGATGTTGCCTTGAGGGTTATATACCTTTTTAAGGGGAACTTGTTCCCTATCCTGTGACCAAAATTCACTTGATTCTCTGATCAGTATTCGAACTGAATCTCGTTCGACTAATTAACCATCGGCTGATGAAAGCTTTTAACGTAGGGTCAAATAAGATGAAACTATCTAAAATAAACGCACTGAAAATTAATCGGCAATTTAGCTGTCAAATTACATTTTAATCGCTCTATCGCTGTATGATTGATTGAAGCGACAAGAACAACGCCGGCGCCGACGGTTAGTTTTGATACATTTACAGTTATTACGACTAGAGAAATCCAATAAAAAGCGTTTCTTTCGCTGCTGCAACTGAAAAATCGCCCTAGCTTGCGACACCCCTTTCTCGTTTAATGATGCGGTATTTAGACCAAAGTCATCTAGCCAGCTTCATTTCTATAAGTCTTTATCTTTAGTTTGTCTTGTTAACTGACTATTCAGGTTACCTTGGCTCTTATCTACACTTCTGTGAGCTTTTCAACACTCTTTACAAACGCTATTTAATCGAAATGAAATCTAACATTATAAATGACCCTAAGTCTTTTTATAAATTTGTCAACCACCAAAGAAAATCTGTCGGGTACCCTTCCTCAATAACGAAACCTCATTCAATAACGAAACCTCATCCGATGCACTCGCCGTAGCAAACTATTTCGCAAATTACTTCAAACAGTCTTTCACGGATGATTCTTTTGTTCCTGATTCAGATTATTTCTCGTTTTTACCGAATTTTTCTTTTGATCCATTCCTTCCTCGTTTCTTTGACTCCTATTGAAGAAAAGTTAAATCATCTAAATGATGAGTATATTCCTGGCCCCGATGGTATACCTGCAATATTTCTTAAGAAATCCTCCGCCACTGTTTCCTTTCCCCTCTCAAAAATGTTTAGCTTGTCCATATCCCTTGGAGTTTCCCCGAAGCTTGGAAAACGGCGTTTATAACCCCTATACACAAAAAAGGTCCTAAGTGCGACGTGAAAAATTATCGTCCCATCGCTAAACTATCGCATATACCCAAAATTTTCGAAAGCATATTGTATGAAAAATTAAGTTTTCGTTGCTAATCTCTCATTTCAACTAGACAATACGGGTTCCTCAAAGGCAGGTCAACAACAACAAACCTCGTTGACTTTGTCTCATTTTCCCTCTCAGCCTTGGAGAATGGAAAGGAGGGATGTAATTTCAACTGACTTTAGCTTTCGATAAAATCTCTCACAAACTTATTCTTTTTTAACTTTCCACCCTCGGCTTTGAACCCATTCTGTTTAGATGGACTTCTTCTTATTTAGAAAACCGTTTTTACAGCGTTCGGTTGAGATCCGCCTTACCCAACCGCTTTCTAGCAATGTACATCCGGTGTTCCGCATTTAGGCCCTCTCCTTTTCATTCTCAGTATTAACGACATTGAAATGATCATCAAACACTCCTCTATCTCTCTCTCTATGCGGACGATACTAAGTTTTACCGGATCTTTCTTCTTCTGAAGACTCTACCCACCTACAACATGTCCTCGACAATTTTTCAATATAGTGCTACAAAAAAAGCCTGGAGCTAAATGTTTCCAAGTGCCAATCAATAAACTTCTCATGTAAACGCATCAAATCCCCTCTCCGTCTCTATCTTCTAAACGCTCAAATCATTTAAACCGTTGAGGTGATCCGGGACCTTGGGATTATTTGCGACCGTGAGCTGAATTTCCTCAAGCATATCGACGACATCATTTTTAAGGTAAATTCAGCACTTGGCTTCGTGAAACGGTGGTCCAAAGAATTTGCAGATCCCTACGTAATCCGATCCCTTTACATTTCATTTGTTCGTCCGCTTCTTGAATACGCTTGTCAAGTCTGGTCGCCTTTCCAACAATTGCCAGAATTGAGAGCACATTACCTCCTTATCAAGACCGAATCAAACTCCTAAACCTAAATACGCTGAAAGATCGAAGAGAAATATTTGACATTCTCTTCATTCACCGAGCTTTCACAGGTACCATTGACTGTCCAGCCCTTAACGAATCCATTTTTCTAAATACTAACCACCGTAACACTTGGAATGCCCTTCTTTTCTATCTTCCCACCCATCGAACCTCTTACGGCTCCAATGAACCCAAATGCTGAGGAATGTCAATTCTCACTCTTCTTGTTTTGACTATCCTAAACCATCCAACTGGTTAGTTTAAGTCTAAGCTATTAAATTTCTTAGTTTGTAAGTTAATAGCTTGTATCAAGCCTAATAAATGGGGGTTTTGCCCCCACCACAATTAAAAATTAAATTAAACTAAATTTAACAACAAATATGATGCACTTTAATCATATCCTTATTCTGCTAACAATGAAACTACTATCACTTCAATTGAATTTCAAAAGCCAACAATGCAAAATCGTTATGCAACTCTAAGCCTCAAAATTTTAAAGCGATTTAATAAAGTGTACCTCTTCACTACCATCTTTTTAAGTTGGTAAACATGATTCAAACTTGAAATTCACCACCAGATCTTATCATCTAATCATGTTAATTTACAAAAGACAACACAAAACTTTCAGCCCACGCTCGTATACAATACATAGACACAAATCCCATGCCTAACAACACCTAATGAAAACACTAATTACTTAACTAACTATAAAAGTAACACATAAATTACATACATATTCACAATCCACTCCAGTGTTATGTAATTAGGATGCCTGTTTGTTTGACTTCACATCATCATGAAATATTCCAGGAGTATTCATTATATTTGCACTGAGAATCCTTAAGTGAACAACACAAATACTCCCATTCTTTCATCGGGTGCACCTCCTCTACAATAAAATTAATTTCTTCTTCTTATTAAGTTGTGCGCCCGAAAGCATCTGCACCTAAAAACCACGCACCTATCACATCTGCATCATACGATTCCCATATACTCGTACCTAAACTCACAGACTCATCCTACACACCTGAAGATCCATAAATTCCCCTCGAAACTTTCACGTCGAAATTTATTATTTGGTGTGCTTGAAATATGTGTAATAGTAACGTAGATTTATGGGCTGCATTTGTTGGGCTTGTATGCTGCCTCAGCTCCATCTCTCGTATTAGTGGTTAGGTTCGGTTAGAGGAAGAAACTTTCTAGAAACCCAACAATGGAGCATAGTATTTCGTGCTCGGGAGTAATATGGGAAATCATAGATTTGTCTAAACGCAACTGAAAAACTTTTTCAAACCTCCTCCGGTACGGCTTGGGATTAAACTTTTTTACCATCTCATCTAACAATGAGTCACATAATGCACAGCTTACAGTGCCACACCTGATTTTGGCTTTACTAACATTCAACTGAGTTGTCAAATTGAAACTTTGAATTTAAAATTGTTGAATCTGCCAAGGCTCTGTTTGGAGGAGTATGGAATTTTTAATTATAAGCTGTCACAGTCTGCACATGGGGAAGCACGGAATAGCATTTTTTGAGTGTCTTATGTGACAAATTAAGAGTCACCTTCTCTTGAAAAGTTAAACAAAAAAAAAAAGGAGAAAAACTCTTCGTCATTAGTAATCATAGTAAATAGTTCGTTTCGTTAAACAACCGGGGGGGATCGAGAATTTCGTGAAAGCGAGGCTGAGCGTTTGAGGAAAGCAACACAGAGATTAATTGTAGGGGATCTGTTGCAATCTTCTGATTGCGGAAGGAAAAGCTTTAGTGAGTGCTGAAGAGGGCATTGGAATATTTAGCGACGCAACTACCGAATTGCGTTTGAATCTTGTATAGCACTGTAGAACATAGTTGTTGTGGGCAAATGTTTTGAAATTTTGGTAGTCTTAATCTCAATTGATCTTTTTCTTTTATAGGTTTTGAAATACTACCTCGAGCACTGAGATTCATAATGCCGGTGCTTCATACTTCCAGATAGCAGCCTTAGGTTAGGATAGGTTAGGTTTAAATGGCTGTCAGGAAAAAAAACTGACACACTTAGACCAATATTAGGTCCATTGTGATACCATAAAATTATGCGAGGAAGTATCTCACTTAACAAAACCATTTGGAGCTTTTAATAAAGCGAAGGAGATGTAGGGGATCTGTGTTCGCCAGATCGCTTGGATCATCAAGAAAATATTTTCCTAGATGCTGTTTTCTTTTAAAAGAGATTGCAGGACATGAGCAGAGGAGGTGTGGGATTGTCTCCTCCTCCTCCTCCTCATCTAAGCAACTTCTGCAGAAGTCATTTGAGGGAACGCCAAGTCTTATGGCGTGTCTTCCTATCATACAATGTCCAGTGATGACATTGATTACGGAGCTAACTTGCATTCTGGTAATGGATAACAAATGTCTTTTGGATCTAGTCCTGGCCATATCCGTTTTGTTGCCACGCACGTGATGATATTGTTCCACCTATGATTTGTTCTATCCATTCCCTCTTGCTTTAGCATAAGTTTACATGTAGCGATTGGTATACCAATGTTCAACCTACTGGTTGAGATCGGTAGAACGGTTCCTTCACTGGCGAGTTCATCGGCGTTGCAGTTGCCCACAATATCTCTGTGCCCCGGCACCCAAATAAGGTGAATATTGAACTGAAGTTAAGGGCGGTTACTGAGTTCGTAGAAACAGCGCCGAGTGATTTGAGGGCTGTTTGACTATCTGAGAAAATCCGGATTTTCGTTGAGGATATGACGTTTTCTCTTAGCCATGATAGGACCTCTTTGATCGCCTGAATTTCCGCTTGGAACACGCTACAATGGTTTGGAAGGCGAAACGAGAGACTTACGTTAAGTCGGTTTGAGTACACCGTAAGGACGTAAGGTGTAAGGGCATGTTTGCCAGATACCGCAATGGAGACGTCATCTGCATATGCAATCACTTTGAATCTCTCAGCTTCTAAGTCAACTAGAAGTTCATTGACGACTAGATTCTATAGAAGAGGGGATAGGACTCCGCCTTGCGGTGTTCCTCTACTCACAGATCTCTTTGCAGAGAAGTTTCCTAGAGTAGAGTTGATTCTCCTGCTTTTTAGCATTATATTTATCAACTCCACTATGGAACCATCTACTTTGAGCTTCGTCAGTACCTTTGTAATTGCAGAGTTGCTGACGTTATTGAAGGCGCCCTCTATGTCGAGGAAAGCGGGCAGAGTGAATTCTTTGTGATGGAGGGAATATTCTATAGTACGAACCATGGTGATCAAGGCCGTTTGTACAGATTTTCCCTTACAGTAGGCTTGTTGTGCTGTAGATAATAATTTTGGATCTATTGCTGTACGCATGTGGATATCAAATCAGTCGTTCTAAGGTTTTAAGAAGGAAAGATGATAGACTTATTGGTCGGAGATCTTTCGTATTTACGTGCGATGATTTCCTAGCCTTAGGTATAAACACAACCTTGACCTCTCTTCACTGCGTGGGGATTTAGTTCAAGGTGGTACAGCCGATAAGAATTACTTCCAGGACAGGGTTAATAATATCCGCGGTCTTTTGAAGTTCGGCTGGAATTATACCATCAGGTCCAGAGGATTTGTATGGGTCAAAGCTGTTAATGGCCCAAACTAGTTTTTCCCTTGTAATCAGATCGGAGGTGTTAGTTATTATGCTACCTGATTCTATGGAATCATAGTTATAAGTTCTTAGAGCTGTCTGAAAAGTGAGTGTACAGACAGATTAAGCGCTTCTTCGCAGGATTCTGTTCTGTTTTCATACTGCTAGGCATGGTCGGACTTTTTGAGAGGATTTTTCTTTATCTAGAAGCTTCTGAAGTATCTTCTATTTTTCCACAGAAGTTTCTCCTGGAAGTTCATCACTAAGATCAAATTGAATGTATCTATGATGAGAAAAGGAGTGTTCAGTAGATAGTTTTCAATTAGTAATCCTATGATTAACCGAATCGGAGACAAGATAGCAGCCTTACTTTCTCATAAATTTTCAGATATTCAAACAAAATCCAGACCAAGTTATAATGATAGGGTTACCAGTTTCCACCATGTCTGCACCGAATGCTTCTATCGAGATGCACAAATATTCAGGAGGAAGTACTCTGAGGAAGTGGCGTAGATAGGGAGGGGAGTCAGGGGGATATACCCCCCCCCCCCCCCACTATTGGGATCGATAATTGTTCAACATAACCAGTCATGAACCAAAAAAGTTGAGGAAACACACTGTGAAATTTAGGAGGTACCTACTTCTTACGTGTATTGAGTCTTATTAGTACTCATAGGATTGTGCATTCTATTCTTTCATTTTACAGGAAAAATACAAAGTCAACTTCATCTGAAAGAAATTATTATTACGGCAAATCACCTAATCTTTTGAATTTCTTTTCTTATATCGATTTTCCACGACTGGTTTGAATAAAATGTTTTCTCTTAAAATCTCTAATACAGCAGTTTACCAAACAATACTGTATTAAGAATCCAGGTGATGCTCTTGCAAAGTTTATAGTGGAAAATTTTCAAAATTGTGATCTCTTTTTTGATCGGCCAAGGGTACGACGCATGGGGCAAGCAATATGTCTGATCGATACAATGGTGTTGAGGCAATTATTCACCAACAATTTTCTCATGCTCTCTACGTGAATACTACAGCACATACTTTGAATCCTTAATATATCTGCTTCCAGCAAAATATCACCCATTAGAGACAGCCTGAAAAAAAAGACTAGCTGCAAAAAACAATAAGCGAAAGCAAAGAGACTCCACAAAAAAAGACATTAAAAAGGCTGAATCTGACGCGATTGATCTTAAAATATCAATATCTCAAAATATCAAAATTTTGAGGAGCTTGTTTGTGTTCGAGACTCTTGGCCAAATAAGAACACTGGAAAGTGGTGCAAAGAACTTAAAGAACGGTAGGATTTCTTCTTGATTAGCTTAAAGGTTATAACTTATAAGTTTTTATTTCCTATTGACGTTTAATAGGAGTTTTGATGTTTTTGAATGAGTGTATTCTGGCACAAAAAGTTGTGCGCAGGTTTGACCAGAGGTGGTACACCGAATTTTGTTGGATGGATGTTCCTGGATACATATTAAAATTGTTTCTTTTTTTTTTTACACAACAGAATGATGCCATGTGTACCAATGATTCAGATTTAGAGCGTAACATAATACAAGAATAGATACCGATGATTTACCAAAGCTTACTTTAAAGTTTGTTCTAGGTGAATCGCTGAAAATGCGAGAACCAATTTTTGAGCAGTAATATACCAGACTGTAGCTTGCCATGAAAGACTTGGTTTTGTGTTCTCTCAGTTATCATGATGAATATGGAGAAGGAGCCCAGAGGCCTTTAAATATCCTGAATTAGGTGGCTGAGTTAGGTGGCCATCTAATACTATGCTTTCGATTCATAGCTTGTTTTAGAACTGACAGCTGCTGTTTCCGGCTTGAAATCTTGTCAGAGAGCCAGTATCGTACTTAATGAAACACTTTTCGCTTGAGGCACGCTGGGAAATATTGCAAACTTATTACCGAAGTGAGTGCTGTGTAGCCCAAACAGATATTTTATTTTGAAAAGATGTTTTGGGCGATATAAATTCGAAAGCACAGTTGAAAATGTGACTTTAGTCGAGATAGTATGGGACTCAATCCTGTCGATTTCAACAGCTCAACATTTCAAGCACTAGCCATAGGAGAATTCTACGAAAAGATCTCAGATTATTCTCTTACAAGGAATAGATAAAGCAGTTAAAGGCGCACGACCATCTGCTTTGTTATTGCTTCGAAGTTTGGGTTTTAGAGCAAATTGAATTGATCAACGATTTTGAGAGAAAAATCATCTTTTCTACCGTGGCGCATT